>CM070769.1:1240251-2440251 GCA_036346245.1 Bonia amplexicaulis
GATACTCCAACCCTTGCAAAAGCTGCTTAGTATACTTCCTAATAACCTGATCAACATATGCAATGGATCAGTAAAAAATGCTAAAATGATTTATTGGTTTAACAAAAATGGTATTTCGAAAGCACAAAGTGTAAAATTGCAATTCTGACAAGTTTTCCTTCCTTTTTTTTCCCTGACAGTTTTTAGCCATCACGAAAGATCAGGTTCTACTAGTGTGTAATATACTATCATAATTAATAGTCAAAGTTTTATTCGTAGAAATAGCGACAAGGATAGGTACCCTTGGGGAGAAGGACGTATGCAGAGAGTGGTTACCTATCAAAGAATAATTTTAGCCTGCTAGCTAGGCTTGTATTTTATGGGACAGGAGCATGTAGTGATGTAGAGAGGAATCGCATGATTGAGATGGAAGGATTTTTGTTCAGAACCTTGCGTACGCTTGGATTTGATCTAGGCAGCATCTTGCTAGTTGTCCTAGCTAGGTTTGATGCTTGATCTACAAGATCATAGACATGTGGCACTGCTGAATTGGATCAGGGTGCCACTCATTTGGGCTGAAAAAATGGTTTATGATCGAAATTTTACCGTAGGTGACTGAAATTACACTGTAACTGATAGTGACTTATTTGACGTAATTAAAATTTTAAAAATTAAAAATAGAAGAAAAAACAGATTAGCCATTACGGACAATGCAACCGAATACAGGAGAAAAAAGAACCGGCAAAAAAAGGCCACTCTAGCTAGCTAGATGGGGCTTTTGGTCTATTGCATCATATACAAGGAATAAAAGAAGAAAAAGATGTGCCAACCCCCATGTGGGGCAAAGCTGAATGGGGAGATAAGGAAAGGGAGAGGCTTCATCAGATGATAGCAAATGGAGGAGAGGCTGATTACAACCCAAATAGTTGTAGCCAAGCTAGGAACAAATGGTTGGGAGCAATGGCACCAGACAGGCTGCTCCATCTTGCTTGGAAGCTTACTTTTGGAGCCTGCATGGTGATGTTGAATTGTCCTTGTTGGCATTGGATTGCCTGTTACACAAATGGAGGATGCAAGCTGGGCCTCTGTAAAATGACTGGACAACGGTTTCTCTGGATAGCACTTGCAAAAAATGTTCCTTGGAGAGGTTATGTGTTGCATTGCAAAAGAATCAATCTATGGGAATCATTGTATTATTATTGTTCTCTATTGGACATGTATTCTAGAGATACCAGGCATGTTCCTTTTAGCGTTTACTTATAGTTTATGACTGTGGCTTATAGTTTTTGAACTGTTCGTAAGAGAGTACGGAGTAGCAGAAACTCACGTCCGGTTTTAGCTGATATAAATGAAGTCGCTACAGTATGTACTATAACTAATTTGTAGATCTTTCCAAGGAAAGACAATTTAAAAACTAATTACCGTTGAAAAGTTAAAAAACAGATTTTAAAAACTAAAAAGAAGGGAGCGCTAGAACATTCCAAGTAGCACTCTGCTCTCAGATGTTCTGACACTTTACCAAAAGTTTCGACTACACTTTACCTTGTAAAATTCAAAAGTGCCGAGTACATTGAGAACAAGCGGTACTAGATTCTTCTGGAACGGATGGGCTATTTCATTCATGGGCTGTACAACTTGTATTCGTGAGCCCAACTTTTGAGTAGACTCTATTGGGACATCGGGCTGGCCCAACTTAATTTGGCGTACACATAATTGTATATGAGCCCGGTCCACCACGTCCTCCCCTCTATAAAACCCTAGATCTGGTCGTGCCCGGTACACATAATTGTATAGTCAGGCTCGTGGCCGCACGGTAAGCGAATGCCCGTGTAGATCTGCCTGTTGAAGAGGGAACCCTGAGGTAGAGATCCGATCTCCTAATGGAGTTGTTGTGTGGTTTGTGCGTAGGCCGCTGGCGACGATGATGGGGTCGCCGGTGATGGCGGTGGCGGTGCTAGCGCGGCTGACGGCGCACTCGGCGGTCAAGCGCACGAGCGTGTTGCGAGCTCTCCTAGGGTACCTCCTTCCGACGCACTTGTCAGGATCACTAATACTATCTAAGTTAGTGGTTGAGGTGCTAGTCGGGTGCCACACCGGTGCCTAGCGCCTCATCGCCGTCTAGGCGGGCTAGGCGGCCACCTATGCGGGGACAATCGGCTAGACGGACAAGGCGCGACCCTCCTGTCTAGCGCCTAGGCGGGCTAGGCGGCCGCCTAGGGGATCAGTGATCATTCTGAGTTGAAGATTGCATCTTTCAAACTACGTACCTAGGTAGATGGTGCACTATGTATTTCGTATTATAGTTTTGACGTCTGCGGTAGTTCTTGCAGACGCATTGCCCTGGAATGTGTTGGGAATTGATCGTTTCTCTTGGGATCTCAGATTGAAACTCGCTTTAGTTTGAAATGGATATGCGCATTTTGTGTGAATCTAAGCTAGTTGGTGCATTGTAAAGAACTCTAGGATCGTGGAATGAGAAGTACTTGAAAGAAGCATTGAATAAAACTTCTGTTATTGATGGCCACTCTTGCCAAATTGAAATTTCAAGCAATGTATATGCAATGCATGCTTCATTTTCTACTTTTGTGAATTGTAATAAAGTTGAGTGAGGACTGATGTAAGGAGATTAAAATTGGGATTTGATAGGGAAAAGTGGGAAACATGGTTGATGTTGGAGGCTGGACAGCATGATGGGAACCTTATGTTGTAGGTCTCCTCCTTTTTCCCAGTGCTGTACTTCTTTTATAAAAGTATTTTTGAGAGTCTAAATTAGGAATTGCCTTGGAAAAGTAAGAAAATGGGTAAATATTGAGTGCCGGCTTGGTTGTTATCACTTATCAGTTGTCGCACTATGACTTGGTTGCCTACTTGCCTTGCTGTCAAGAAATAGTTTTTTTTTTTTTGCTCTCTTTTTGTATTCTTGATTAACCTTTGTGTGTTCGTGTCTACACTTCTTCTAATGATATAGTATGTATATTTAACTACAGTACAGTTTCTCTACAACACTTTTTTTCTGCTATACTTTTTTAACTAAATTTGAATTGGCTACTTTGTGCGCTCAGTCCTCTCTATTTGTACTCACGTATACTACAACAACAATAACAAAGTCTTTTATCCCAAACAAGTTATGGTAGGCTAAGAATGAAACGTTTTCAAGATTAAAAAGATGAGAGCTTTGAAATAAAAACATACCATACTAAAACCCTAAGTCGTACATCATGCTATCTGAGCCGAGAGCCTAAAACACTGCCCCTAACTTTCTTATAGTTCCGGTAGGTGTGTTGCTAACTTCCATGCGTTCCTATCCAAAACTAATTCTTAAGATACATTTCAATCCCTCAAGTTTTTTTTAACTGCTTCCTCCCACGTCAATAAGAGGCTGCATGCCAATTAACAAAAAGATTAGATGGACTTAGGTGTGTTGTGGAGACGGCGGAAGTCTTGTAGACACGTTTATTGGTAAAACATACTGGCGGCGTTGGTCCTGAGAGCACGGCAATAAGAGGCAACGGCATTGTCGGATATGGAGCAGAACCAATGGAAGATGCTCTCGGTTTGGGAGGAGATAAGCTTGATAAGTAGTTTCCTTCCTAGGATATTATTGTTAGTTCCTTTCCTAAATATGTTATATTTTCGTTTAGTGATTCAGGCACCTATTCTATAGAATCTTGCCTCCCCGGCCAATTATCCTCAGCCATAACACTTGAATTGAAGATTCGAACTTTGAAGCGGGAGCTCGCACTGTGTCTGAACACCAAGATGTCACCCTGTTCGAGTTCATAAGCACTGGCAGATGCCGCCCATCCAGATTGAAAACTAGCTCATGCTGTTCCTTGGCAGCCTGAACGTTATATGTATTACCATCTGGCACTTCTAGCTTGGCTTCATCAGATATGTGTGCCCTCTGGTATTGTTTGTAAACTTTTTTGGTATATCCTGTAAGAATAAACAAATTAGACCTTTTTTAACATAAAAAGACAGTTCGTGTAATTATGATAGAGAAATATGCAGGTAATTTATGCTAATATGGAGTATGCTATAAAATTAGAGCTTTCACACCGCATTGAAACAAAAAAAAAAAAAACAGCAACCACAATAGAGGCACTACCTATAGTTATTTTAATATTTTTTATAACCAGAACGGTCCTGGTACCTTGTACTTACTCCCTCCATTCCTTTTTAATGATCTTATGACTTTTCAGTCTCCAAAATGTGACTTTGACCAATCTAGATAGTTTCAAATTCCAAATATATTGATAGACAGGTTCTAAAACATCATTTTTTTTTAAAAAAAAAGGAGAGAGTACTAGAAAACCAAGTACATGAATGTTTCCTCTTCTCAATATTAATAGAAATTCGATTATCCTGGCCTGCTACAGGCATTGTTTTGGTAAAGTATATTCATCAAAATTGATTGTCAAACTCACAACTTCAGGATCAAGATTATCAAATCGCTGGCTCAATATCTCCATTCTCCCAGAAAATAGCAACCTAAAAAAATTACAGAAGAGATACCTTGGTGCACAATAACAGCAAATGACAAGGTCACAATCTTGAAGAAACTCCTTTTCCCCATGTGGCGCCAATAATGATATACAATGTACTCCTTGCATCTCGTGAAAACATTTTCTCATCCTGTGACCACTCCTACCATGTTAATTGAGATCAAGTTTGTTAGAGAAACTTCAGCACTAGCAGATATATCAAGTGAGAACCCATGGGAACTTTGTGTGCAGGCTTCCAAAAAAATGTCAATACAGCGAGATGTTTAATGACCTTGCAAGTTTTCATGATCAAACTCGACTGCATTTGGGAGAAACAAAAAGGACAAATGTAGGTCTGCATGGTGATTTTTTGTTTCAGCTGCTTCGCTTTTTTGTTTCTCCCAGATGTAAATGAGCTTGATCATAAAATTTTGAAAGGCCATAGATAATATCTCCCCCTATGTCCACTAATATTTTTAGAATTTTTGAAAGCTTGTACACAAAGCTCCCACTGGTTTACACAAAAGCGGTGGTTCTCCTAGATACACCCACAAACTTCAAATCTAATTCATGCAAAGGCAAACACACTTGGAAGTACATGATAAATAACCAAATTTTGATTATAACAGTAAGTACGCAAGTATGTGACAGGCAACCCTAAAACTTCAGTAATTTTGCCAGGAACTCTACATTGCTGCTAGCCTGCAACAAAGGACAGTACAAATAGTTGAAAGTGTCACTTGTGTGTGCTGCACTAGATATTGTTCTAGAGACGAAGAACCATGGCCAGTAATAGAATACTCATTGGCTCTTAATTCTTAAACACAAGATTTAATCCAGGATCAAACATAGAATAAAGTTTTGCATATAGTGTCATACGAATTTGCAGAAGTTCCTCACTATACATTGGTTAGGCCTGGGCTTGAAGTTACAGGAGATAGATTTCTACTCTGACCAGCTAGAAGGGAGGATGAGGAAGGTCGAAGGCTGACCTGGGTTTGAGCAAAGAGATGGTAGTGATTCCATGGGGACCTAAGGTAGCAGGGCAATTTCTGAAGATATTTGTGTCGACTGAAGTGGAGAAGCAGAGTAAGATTGGTTCAGGGCAACATAACCTATGCACTCACCCTTTGTTTTTGGCACCGAATCATCATAAAAAAATCAAAAAATTTGATGATGTAGTCTATAGAATGTTCTAGCACCCTTTAAAATTTCGACTTCAAATTCAAAATATGTTAGAAGAAACAAAAAAGACAAGTTTGCTGTGAGTAGTAGTATTCGCCATTTTCTCTTTTTTCTTTTTCTTTTTGATTTACCATTTGTGAGATTTTTCTCATTTGTGTTACTCTTAGCATAGAATGAATTTAAACTTGAAATTTATATATATATGTAGAGTTAAAATTTTATAATAAAAAAGACAACTTTGCTGCCCTAGGTGTGAGTGGATAAGATATGTTGCCGACCTTGTTTAGCTTACATGCGAACTGAAAATACTAATTCCAAGTACTAGAGTGGTGGTCAATTGGTCATGACCAGGGTTCGAAAACCGGCGGTTACCGGCCGGTAACTACCAGTAACCAGATTTCCCGGTGGGTACCGGGAAATAAAAAACCGGCCGGATTTTTCCGAAGTGCATTTATATTATGAGTCTTTTGTGACTGCGTAATACACCTCCTAGGTTGGTTTAAACCTTTTTTTGTACTAGATTACTTATTGTATGAGCTAAATATACTTCGAAACATCCCAATTCAATTTTTTCTTGTGTTTCCTGGTTTTTTAGTGGTTTCTCCGGTTTTTTGGGTGGTAACCGGCCGGTTTTTCCGGTTACCGGTTTCAAATTCAAATTTCAAAACTTGAAATTTGACCGGGTTTTCCCCGGTTTTTCCGGTTACTGGCCGGGAACCGCCGAACCGGTACCAGCCCCCCGCCGAGATTTAGGCCGGTACCGGGTTTTGGAACCTTGGTCGTGACCATAAACTTCACATCTCGTGTCATTTGTACTGCTAGGTAGGCAAGTATTTAGCAAATACGGTACAAGTCTACAAAATTCTGTTTGTAGGACCGCAAAGGGTGAATCTTGAGAGAACTGAATCGACACAACGTGGCCTTATTTATAAGCACACCAATACATAGCTTGATAGCTGGGGGTTCTCACTTATGAAAGAAATAAAGGTGTGAAAAATACCTTTATCAAACTGTGTCCATTTTCTGATACAAACAGGGGTGACAGGGGATTGATAGGTTGAACAAATTTCAACACCAACATCAGCCATGTTTGGGATTCAGTGTTTGTGGGGCAGGTGCTACCCTTTTGTCCCCAAAAGAGAGAAAAAAAGAACAGGCAAAAGGTCCAATCGAATTTCTAGGGTGGTGCTAGCCTCGACTAGAACGAAAATTGTTTTGGCACTGCAAGTAATCCGCCAAGTGCAGCACTCATGTTTTTTAGAACAAATAATTCAAAGAAGGGAGCCCGAAAGTAACAAGTACTTCAAAGAACTATAGCCACTTTTCTAAAAGTAGAAAGTATTGTCATTCAATCCTATGTCTTCGCGAAATGCATACTTACAATATCCAATAAATCATGCATTAGCCTACCAGGACAACAGGAAGTAAGCTATGCACTTAAGGATGCCTGCATGCAGGACAGTCCTCATTGCATGATCTAAAGATCTAGAAAGACAAGACTCTTATGGTCTAACCTTTGACAAGAAGCTCCACAAGCCAACAATGCTTCTGAAGAGAAAAGGCAGCCTCAATGGGCTGTCCAAGCCACGGTCATACATGATACATATAGGCAGGCTTACTGTTGGAAACTTTTTTACTTTTGAGCACCAAACCATTTCCTTCTTATAGTAAGTCCACGGAGATAAGGAAGAACAGCAATACTTAAAGAATGCTGTAGGGGATTTTGTCCTTATCGTGTGGTGCAGCTGACACCTGAATAGCAAAAACAATAACACAGACCAAAACAAGATATTACCAGGATTTTTGCAAGATATCAGTTGCCACAACTCCAAAGCAATGGCAACAGTAGTAGTGCAAAAGTTTCGGCTATTTGGGGAAACCCAAAAGTTACAGTTTTTTTCCATTGTGCCCACATTTAACAATTCCAAGATATAAATACCTATATGAATTAAAACCCACTATGAACAAAAGAGTAGAACTGATTAATAAGGGAGAGGAGAGGAATAGACTTGAACTGAAATCGGTTAGCGCTGTTAGTCCAGTGAAGACACTGACACTGCCATGCAGCGGGTATCCTTGGAAAGATTTTCCTGCATCTCTGGCTGTCAACTATCAAATTGAGTGAAAAGTCACTGAACAGGTCAGAATCATCCAGGCCTAATCAGGTAAGAATTGGTCAGGGCTTTCTGCCATAGACATCAAGTATGATGGCCTTGTCTCTACTTTCAACAAAACTAAACAATTCTATATTTAGTTTATTTACTAAAAACGCAATCTAGATTTAGATATCTTCGTCATCCATCAAGTTGGCACAAGCATAAGTGCATAATGTTTGTTAGATTAATTACCATTTAAAATATGTGAAAAAACCAATCACTTTCTCCTGATATCCTAATTTTTCATCACCCTTATGTTCTTGTTGACAGGGTGGATAAACAGAAGTGCAATGATTTTTGCTATATTAAGTACAATGAACCCGGTGTAACAGAAGTTTACTATTTTCTACATATCAAAGATATAAAATGGCATATGTTTTACCATTTGTACTTGAAAGGAAAATTCACAAAATCACCATTGTTTAAGCATAAAAATTTAACAAAGCAAACGAGTGCATGGCCAATTACCGTAGAAACTTGTACTGAACATTGACAAGACGTAACAAAAGATGGATTATGATTTGTGATGAGTTCCGGATGTTAGTTTACCAGAACAAAGGGAAAGGAACCATCACACTGGTGTTACCCTGGACCACAAAAGTTATCCCACGATATCACAAGAGTGGATCTATGATGGGAGTTCCTGATTGTAGATTACTAGTTAATGGGGACCATCAACAGTCACACACAAGGTAAATTGGGACTATCAAAATTGGATTTTCCCAGACCATCAAAAGACATGCACCAAATAAATCTGTAGTGGATATTCCTAATTTTGTTTTACTAAAAGGAAAATTAATGATTATACAGGAACTTCTCCAGGTGAGCACCTCCATCTTAGACAAGATCATATGATTGTCTATGTTGTGGACCAATGTAGGTAAAGACTTCAGTAGTACATGGAACAAAGAAAATGTTCACAGGTTCACAGGCAGAAACAGCAGTGTGGTTTCTAATGCTCTTTGGATCAAAGTTATAGAAGGCACTCAATTTCAGATTATTAGCGATCCTGCCAAAACAACTAAATATAAAATGAACAAGAGACAATGAACAAGAGACAACACCAGACTGAGACAATACATGATTGATGTTCACCTAAAAAGAAAAAAAAAAGTACTCACAAACTTCAAATCCAACTGGATGGTTCTACTTCTGAAAGACATAAACAGGTTGAACAGACTGACTAGAATAAAATGCCAAGAAAAATTGAAACCCAAAAATGCTCCATGTTATCTGCGGTTTCTATGTTTACCTCACGAACAAAAAAGAAGTATGAAGCAACATCGATTAATTATCAAGGATCTACAAATAAAGTAGCAGGTTTAAGCAAGAACCGCAGATGAGAATACATCAAAAGACAATAGTAACTGAAGATGTAAAAACTGCATTATGAGCACATTCCTAACCGAGTTGTATCACAAAGCACTCAAAACTACTTCATTTCCAGTGAGCTGTTTTACAAACATTGTTCAGTGGAAAGGAGCTCTACTGATGAGCTGCTGGTACATATTTGAGCAAACTCTACATGAAACAAAAGCAAGTCACATGTCGAGGAACTAGGCAAAGAATAAACAAATCTGCTAAATCCACTACCAATTACCCTTGAAAACATACAAGACAATATATGCTTCAACAAAAGGAGAAAAATCACCTTCCTCTCCTTCGCTGGTTGCTAAATTACACATCAAGCTCAAGTTTGTTCTTCTGAGTGGTCAGCACCAATGGTGAGGTCCTCACTTTCCAGAAATGTAGGATCTAGAAACTTGGCAACAAATGCCCACATCTTGTACACATCTTCAAAATTGGTGAGGAAGCCAAGAGAAGCAGTAACAACTTCAATTCTTACAGTCACCTTTTTACTGTCTCTGCGACCATTCTTATAAAAGGAGGCCTCAGGTATATCTAGTGCTCCATTTAATTGTTTTTGGTTCAGATCTACCTTTATATGACTAAGAAAACCAATGCCAAGAGATATGCCATTTTTCTCAGCAATCTTCTGAACAACTTCGGCATTAATGGAAGTGCCATCACTTTGCTTCACATTGAAAGCAACAGCCGCTCCCCTTTCGTACTTAATCTTTGGACCATAAATGTGGACTAGAGGGACTCCATCACCATCTTTTGAGTCTGGCAACTTCAGCTGCAACAGCGAAGTTACTAGCCAATTGATCAGGTATCTTAACCTAAGAGTTGTTCTGTTGAGCCCCATCATATCAACATGATCAATGTGCCTGCAAAATATCTCCGGTTCCCTCCTGCCCCAGTCCTGAGCATCATCATACGCATCACTTACACAACCATCGTCATCACGAAATGCATATCCAGAAGCATCAGCAGCATCTGAGGCCCGATGTAGCCTGTCAGCAATCATATTCACTTCAGTACTGAATGAAACCCTACGCCCCATGCTTATAGCTCCGTCAATCTCTTCAACACCAAAAAGCCGACCACCAGCAAACCTGCTGTTTCCATCCCTCCCCCCAAGCAGCCGAAATTCCCCTTCAGTCTCCCTCCTTATCGCACTTTCTTTATGATCTGCACTGCCATTGATAGCACATTGGCATGCGACCTCTTCAACCTCTGGCTCCTCTTGGATTTCGCTAACTTGCCTGAAATGATTTCTCCGGCCATTCTCAAATATTTCTTCTTCAGGGTCTTCCTTGAGGCAGTCTACATCTTGCGAGACTGATAGGACAGCTGCATCAAAGGAAATCACATGACCATCATAAAGTGGGCTTCTTGATATCCTGGATGCTAGGTTCGGCGACATCCTCTTGTTACTCTTTCTGCCAGTGAACCAAGAAGATGGTAATGGTGATCCCAGCTTCCCTTTCTTGAACTGACCAGACTTCTCTGACCCCAATGGGCTCTGGCCAACATCAACCCAGAAAGAATTCTCTGATGAGCAATCCTCACTGAATGCTGGGCTCCTCATGACCTCACCGACAGATATGCTTTCAGTCTCTTCAAAGATGGTGCTCGCCCCATCCCTATCCGAGCTGCTGTCACGACCAGGGTCACTCTCAAACGCCTCTCTGACCTGAGCAGAAGTGTATACACCCGAAAATGCTGGCAGCTGGGAGCCATTCTGCGCATCAGCTGGTTTTTCATCTTTGTGGGTGCCAGAGTCATCTTCGAGCCTGTCCAATGCATCAAATCCATCAATGGAGTCACTCAGATACTGTGGAAACACTGGAGCAATCCTCACCATCCCAGAAGCATTACACCCATTCCTCCCCTGCAAGCTCCCAATAACTGACTTCTTGATCAGAAGGCAACCAAACCCAGTTGGGTCTGTGCCAAACACCCGGTAGAACGAGGTTATAATGAAGTCCGGTCGGAACAGCGAGAGCCCAAGCGAGTCCATGTCCTTGGGACCAAGTGCACCGGCATCAAGCATCACATGCCAGCCACTCTGCTGCGCCAGCGCCATCCACTGGTAGGAGTACTTGGCGCCAGTCACCCGAGATTGTGCAGGGAACACAAATAACCCAACGGCAGCATCCCGTCGTCGCGCCCTCCTCTTACCTACAATCTCCTTCCGCAACTCCGTTGAGCAGAGCTTCAGTGTGGGCCACCGGAACCATGCAGTGCGCGTCTTGGCTCCCTTTGCCCGTGCACTCTGCGCCATCCAGCTCACTGACTGGCTCTCATGGTCGAACATGGTCAGCAGCCTCCGGTTGCTCTCGAACGGGTAGCACTCAGCAAGCAGCCGAAACGCTGACCCTCGGCTCACCGTGAACACCAGCGCATATTCACTGGCCGGCACATTCAAGTACTCCAAGATCCGTTCCTTGATGTCGTTCTCGGCCGTGCCGGGCTCTGCACCACCATAGAGCGCGTGGTTGCTCAAATTGGCATTGAGCTCGGACAATGTGAACAACGACGAGGAGGAGTCCCAGCTGGAGTCGAAGAGGCCGAAGCCGCAGTAGTCTAGGCAGACCCTGCCGGCGCCGGGGGCGTCGAGGTGGGAGTAATGGTCCAAGCGGAGGCGGTCAACGTCGGAGGTGGAGGCGTAGTCCGGGTACATGGATAGGAAGCTGGCTATCGCGTGGGGGAGGAGGGGGAGGTCTGAGAGGAAGCGGAAGGGGCCGGCGGCGGCGGCCAGGGCGGTGGCGCGGAGGAAGTCACGCTGCGCGCGCAGGCGTGCGAGGGAGCGGGAGCGGGAGACGGCGGCGTCGGCGCCCGCGGTGTCCGGCGGCGGGCAAAGGGAGCCGTCCTCCGACGCGGCGTCGAGCGCGTCGCGCAGCTGCCGTAGGAACGATGACGGGTCGTCACGGTGGCCGTGGCTGCCATGGCCGCCACCCCCGCCGTCACGGCGCCTGTGGTTCTTGGCGAGGAGGATGGCGGCGCAGTGGGAGAGAGGCTTCCATAGGGAGAGATGCATGGACCTCCCGTGAGTTCTTGGATCGAGAAACCGGCGGTCGCGGGCGGAAAAATCGCAGCTTTTCGGTGGCGGTTTGGATCAACGAGTGGAGTGAGGCATGGAGTGAAGTTGGTGGAACGGGAAAATCCGAGATTTTCGTCGGAAATGGCGTAAAAATCGCAGCTCCGGGTGGAAAATTGGATCTTTGGTTTGGAGAACTGGGCGCAGTACGGATCAGAAGTGTGAGAAACTGAGCACTTCTTGAATCATCAAGAACTGTGGCTGTGGAGCTCTGGGTGCAGAACTCTAGGTTTTCTTGGGAGGGAAATGGGGAAGAAGTGGATTTGGAGGCGGGGAAATTGCAGATTTTTGGGGTAAAAATTGGAGCTTTCTTTGAAGCGGGATGGAGGGAGAGGGATTGGTGGGGGTTTGAAATGCAAGGACACCCTTCACCTTTTCCTTTTGGACTCTCTCCTCCTAGCAAAAAAAGTTGAGGGCTTTTGCTTTTGGCAGGATCAAGAACTCAAATTAAAGGAAAGAGCAAAGAAAACATTTAAGATTTGACTCCCCTTTTTTGCTTTGAAGCAAGAACAATGCTCAAACAAACCAGCGGAGAAACGGAATGGCTCTTGAAATCTAGCAAGAACAGGCCAGCTTGAAGGATGGGAATGGATGAAGCTTCAGATGAAGAAATAAGTGGTTTCAATGCCTCACTAAATGCATGGCATCATGAGGAGGCTGCCTTCATTTCCAAGAACTACTGGCAGCAATAACACCAACTTTTTTATTCGTTTGGTTTTTGTTCCTACTTCACTTTGGAGTAAAGTACTGGCACTATTTTCATGTAGCTTAGTGCTTTAGTACTATCCACCAAGCGTTTGGTACCTTATTATCGGCTTACTATTATTTTTTCCTCCCTGGGTTGGGGCAGTGGGCTGTAAAGTACTAGTTGCAAGCAAGTGTTTGGGCATTGACTTTTTTCCCATTTAGATGCAGTGTTATGGGGGTACTTTTGGCTATGATTTTTTTAAAACGGTTCAGGCGAAAGTTTTGAATCAATGATTATTTTCTTGACTGATTTTGTGGGCTTGTCTCTCTGCCCTCGTGCTTTTTTACAAAACAGTATTTATCTTCATTCTTTTTCATTGCGTGATACTTCTTGGAGGGAGCATGATATTTTTTATAATTAAACAAACTCATGTTATTTTATGTATTTTATTTTTTATGATAATCTACGTACTTCATTGCCACCAGATTGATAACTTAATTTTGGATAGGCCCCAAAGGAAATATGTTCTTTCTATTTTAGTTGCAAATTTTAATGTTGATAAATATCGAATAGCTGATACTGACCCTCATTAATGATAACTGTATGGTATTTGCATTTCAATTATATTTTGATATTCTATTATTTTCTTAACTCAATAAACGAATCTACTACTGTTTACTATTCCCATTTCATGTATATACTTGAATTATTGGGCAAAGAAACCAAATCTAGCCATGCAGTATGAATTGAAGTGCATCATGCTATGGAATGGACCTATCTATGATTGTTGCTCTTGTAAGCTTGTCATGACTAAGACTCATCATCACTCGATCTAGTGTGCATCATGCTCATGCACAAAGAATCCAGCCTGTCAATGGACAGATCAGAGTCAAATGGCCAAAGCCTTGTGAAACTGTGAGCTGTGGCAAAAAGGTTGCAACTTTTTGTTTCCCTATCCATGCTGCATTGCTGCCGCTGACTAGTGACTAGTGTGAATGATGGCAACAATTCTGTCGGCCTCATCAGCGGTTGAGTATTTTTTTTAAGCTATGGTCGATGGTTTTTATCAATAATTAGTAGTTTTTGATTTTAGTATGAGTATTTATATAAATAAATTTAATATAAATAATCCGTTTCAAAAAGGTTACGAAAAATCTATCTTATTTATTTGTTCAAGAAGCCATGAGCTATAAATTAAAAAGATCAGGACCCTTTTTCAGTCAATGGCATGTAGAATGATGCAATCTCCATAGAAGTGTATACGAGTGTATTCTTTTCGTTTGCGCCTAATGCCTTTTAGGTCTAGCACGAGCGTTTACGCGAATAAATCGAATGCTGATAAGTTGTTTCAAAACCGCAATGAAGAAACTGTCTCGTTTATTTATTTAGAGATAGCCATTAGCTGAAAGAACCGAGTATATATCTCGGCGAGATTTCTATGGAGAAATTGTGAAATACTAGCGACAGTTCTGCGCAATTAAGGTAGAACAGTCAGCCCGATCAACTAATGTTGAAGATATAAATTTTTTTTTAGTTTTATAGATTTATGTGCAAAAGATTTATATTCGTTAAAAAAATTGAGGTGCGCAGGCACATCAGCACAGATATATAGACTTATTAAGTGCCAAATCTGCCTGGACTATGTGGACAATTCGTCTAGCCCTGCTCGGTTGGGCTGAAAAACGGTGGCTTGTGGATAAAATTGTACTGTAGCTGGCTGAAATTATAATGTAGCTGAAGATGATTTATTTGGTGTAATTAAATTTAAAAAAATAAAAATAGAAAAAATATGTTAGCTCATCACGGACAACGCAAACGAATACGAAAAAAAGAACCGGCAAAAAACTCAAAAAAAAGCTAAAAATATAGAAAAAATCAAAATTTATAAATAGTAAAAAATAAACCGAAAGTCAGAAACCCAAGTCGAAATGAGCGAGACTTAATTCTGCCAAGATAGCGTTGTGCTAAAAACAGATGTTCTACTTTGGATATTGGTATCTGAGCGAACTCCATAGTATATATTTTAAATTGAGAAGTGGTACTACTTTTCAGGATTCCAATATCTATTCTGAATTTAGAGGTACTATTTTTCAGGATTGATGATCTTGTCTGCCTAGCCATCTCCAAGCATTTGGTTGGTGGGGTAATGTTGCAACTGTTCTTGCTTCAGCCTTGATGTGAAATTCCCATATTTTATTAACTGCATCCCCTTGGTTTGTCTAATTATTGTGGTGACAAAAGTAGGACCACTCACTGCAAAGATGGGGCAAGGACAAGGGACTAAGATAAATAAAGCCTAGTACACTTGCTTTATCTTCCAATTATTTATGCCTTTACTATACCCAAATTAAATTTGTACTGGAACAAGAAGTTAAGGGCGCCCCAACAGACTTAAAAGTCCAAGTTTCTGACTTTGACTGCTGGATTTAGATCCTAAATATACTATAATGTCTGTTAATTTTTTAAAGTCAAAAAATAAGAAAAATAATTTAAAAATTAAGAAAATTGAAAAACATCATTTTATCTTTTGAGACGATGTAAAGAAAAAACGAAAGACCAAAATTAAGAAACTGACATGTTTCAAGTGGCTTCTAGTTTTTAGAAGCGGAAGCTATAGATCAGGAAAGATAGCACTGCTGTTCACTTGCTGAGCAGACCAGACTTCCTAAGTCAGCTCATGCAGTGCCATGCGCAGATCTCATTTCCAGATACCCATGTAAAAAACTGTCCCTAGCAACATAGGTTAAGATTCCATTCCCTCCCTAGTACAAGATTAGCTGCAAATTGTATTGCCAATTGATGTTGCTTACTAACCTAACCATTTACAAATTATATTCATGATCTGAACTCTGCACCAACCATGCTTGAAAACTTACATACAAGCTTACAAGTTACAACCAGGTTTTGTAGGCTAGAAAGCTCCAATAAAAAGCAGTGTTCCTTTTCTTAATACAAGCTAGCTGGTAGCATTAGCTGCTCCCAATCTTGTACTAGTTTTTTTTGTTTTTCTATGCCCACTTGGGATGAAGACATGGGCAAAGCCACAGAACATGTGAAAACAAGGTAAGCTAAGCCAGAGAACCCTAGCTTGGGGCGACCACCCACTTGTCCCTTGCGTGTCACAGCTCAGCTCACAGAGGTCTCCAAACACAAGGTTTTGTAGTTTGAGCTAGAGAGCATGTCCGGAGAAGAGGCTGGATAAGTGCCTGTTCTTTACCTCACAAGCCAGCGATTTTTAGTTTTTGTTACAGTACCTAACTTTCAAACGAAGTATTTTCTTAAGACGGGATCTACAAGTTAAACGATCTACAAGTTAAAAGCCCAACATTTGTACCAGCCAAAATCGCAAGTGAGTATATGTCTCTCCGTAATCTGTATCGTAAACAGTCAAAATTCAACTCTCTGCCTGCTCCTTACTTATGATTGGTGGATTCTGCATATTTTGGTCTAATAGATTGTTGATTCCAACTCCAAGTTCTACAGTAATAACAGTAGTTTACAGTTAAAGTAGTATTTCTATGTTTGACCATGCCTGCCTAAGTGTAGCTGTGTGTGCTCCCTTGTTTCTGTTGCCTTGTGTTTGCTCATAGTCCGTGTCCACCATGCTAGCGTTTTCTTTAAGTGCTTGCTCGTTACCTGTCGTCTTGGAATGGTAGCATTTTCCAGCAGATTCTTCAGCTTTGGCACGCCTCGAGGTCTGGAGATGGCGTGAGCGTTTGGTTGCAAGCGTTGAAGAAGCGAGGGTTTGAAACCTGTTGTTTATACTGTTGCCATGTGGTGTAATTTGCAGCAGTTATTTTAGCCTCCCGATGCCCTCGGCCTCAGTCTGATGTTGGGTTAAGCGCCTAAATTAAAAAGCATCTTTTTAGTTCCTGCAAATCTCTGATCAGTGAACGAAAAAGCAAGATGCCTTTTTTTTTCTGATCATTGTAGTTTTGTTTTACCATGGACAACATGTTTTTAATCGCCATTTTGCAGGCCAAAATTTTCATCAGCGTCGCATCTGTAGTTCTGAGTTTACTGTCCAGGCAACAGTGGAAGCAGGAGAAATAGAAACCAAATGTCAAGAGCAGAAGTTGCGAGTTCTGAACATGCACATTAGTACAGCCTGCGGTGCCAGTGCAAGCCGCATAGTTCAGAATTCCAGTATCTGGCTGCTTCTACCTTGAACAATCTGGTGCTAGCTAGCCTGCTGAAGAGCCAAACCAAACACTGGCCTCAGCATCATTCACAAAGTTATCGCATATATAACCGTTTAGTTGCAGCAACTGTTGTTCGTTTCTTTTTTTCTCTGTCCTACATTTAATTCTTTTTTCTCGCCTCTTAAGTATTCCGGTAGAATTTCGTTAAGATATGTTAATTAGCATTATTGTACATGAATTCTTCCATACCGCATCATACTACATGCTTGCACCATTTAATTTTTATATGCATCAAAATTGTATTTCAAAACTAAATTGGATAAAAGAGATAAAAGAAAGAGATATGAGAAAAGAGCAGTCTAACTGAGAGGAGCAGCTACGTTGAAAGAGTAACTATTAGGAGGGTAAAGGGGGCCTTGGTTAGCAAAGAGAGGGAATGTGGGATCCTTTACGTATGGTTATAACATAAGAACCAACAAAACTCTCACTCGAAAAGGGGTCATACTTCAGTACCTGCCATATTCCCGTATTTGACGTGTAGAAAATGTTACCATGTTACATTACTATTTTAAGTAGTATAATTTAGTGGAGGAACATAGGACTGGTAGAGAGTCTGGAAGTGGGGATCCAAGATGCATATATCAACGTTGGTGGAGTGTTAGGTGAAAGGATAACCAATCCAACCAACTTTTGATGTCAACAGATGCCAGATGATGGTGAGAAACCGCCCTGGATCACCGACGGAAAATATTTGGGTGAAGATTTAATAACGTAACATAGAACAACGTTCCGTACTCTGAATTTGGCATCGCATCTAAGGAAATACGGGATTCCTAGCTTCAAGAAAGTTCAGAGAAGCTATGGGTAAGGTGGCACAAGTATGCACAGTGCTAAATAAAAAGTCTTGAATTCCTGTTTATCTCATGGATTGGGGGGCTACGGAGACCACTAAGGATATTTCATCTCACCGATGGCTAGTAGTCTTTTCATTAATTAAAATCTACAACTTAATTTGATAAATTAGTTTTCAGAAAAGAGATGAATCTAGAACCCGTGATAAAGAAAAAGAGAAAGGTTATACAATGCATTTTTGGTATTATTGCTTGCTAAGTACACTAGTACTCACCTTTACTATTACTTTTCTTCGTTAAATCTTAGTCCAATCGGGAAATACCCTGAGTGGGACACGGGATACATAGACGCTGATAAGGCCACGTGGGACGAGGGCGATCAGGGTGAGATGGACACCTTATACAACAGTTGGAACGAGTAGCCGTGCAGTGGAGTAGGGTCGTCAGGAGATAGGGTATAGATTCCCGTATCTTCTTCATATTTAAATAAATTATAATTAAGATCATAGCTTAACCGGTATGAGTGCATAGTTTCTATTTATTACACCGTTGCGTAACTCTGGTAAGATTTATTATTCATTGAAACGTGTTCTATCAAGTAGTAACCTGTTGCTTAAGTATTATTATCTCTGGATAATGATACGGGAGCCACATGGTGGTCCACGAGAGGAAGTCAGCCATGCCCGCCGAGTCGCCCATCTGTTCCTAGTCGATGGACAGACTCGCCTCGTGGAAGCAGGAGACGTGCCCACGGTGCGGGACGCCGTAGTCGGCGCCGGCGTGGAGCGTCGTGGACATGGCGGCAATCAGCATGATCACGGGCCTGGCCCGACACCGCGCCCGTCTAACGGCTCGCCATCTCCGGCGCCAACTACAACACAAATGAGAAAGAAATACATCTACATACGGAGGGAGAGGAAGAGATACCTCGCCGGAGCCGGACCATGCGAAGACGCCGACGGCGCGCAAATCGCTCCATGCACAGGAGCTTACAATTAAACCCTGGGAATTTCTCGAGGGTTCGTGTGCGCTACACAGTTACATTCTCTACAACAAAAATGGACCAAAACGTTATGAAAAATCAACCGAATGAGCTCCGTAATTAGCTTCTCTGAAGATAACACCATTCGGTGCACTGTCTTGTTTATCTTTCAGTGCAGATCGGAGATTAATTGCATCCCCTTTTAGAATCACTCTGCTTATACCACGAGCTAAGATGAGATCGAGCCTGCACACTTGCCATTTACATTCGCCTGCAAAGCATCTTGTAAATAGACAATTTACCCTCTGCCGCAGAATTCAAAATAATAAGAAAATTTTAAGTTCGAGTTCGGCTCAAGTAAGCTCGATAATAGTTAAAATAATTCAAATATACACTGATTTTCAACAATAAGAAAAATTCGAGCTCGAGTTCGACTCGAGTAAACTCGGTAAGAATTAATATGTATTATTATTTAAGCTCAAATCGGAGCTCACGAATTATTCGAGCTCGGCTCGATGAAGCTCGCGAGCTCGAGATCAAGTTCGAGTTCGGCTCGTTTAAAGTTCGAATCGAGCTCGAATCGAACCTACAACGAACCGAACTCGAGTAACTCGTGAGCTTCGAGTTTTTTTTACAACCTTATATAGCTTCGTATAAATGGTACAAAAGCGTCAACAATATACCTACCAAGATCTCTCCTTTTACATTCCGTTTGAAATGACCCATCCATGCGTGGTTAGGACAAGCGAAGATTGCGTGCAAATGCAATTTCTTCTTTCTCTTTTGCGTATTTAGATTATGATGCATGGTTGTTCCTACTTGCCACGTGTCAGGAGACAGTGGAGCAGAATCGATCATGGCCCGACTAGACTCGAGGCTAGCCGGGTCTATGCTGGGCTTTTCGGCCCGTTTTATCACAGCAGGAATCGCGCCGGGCCGGCACGATGGCCTCCCTGTCTGCCAAGGCCCAACAAGAGTTTCCCGGCCTACCAAAAATTAAGTCCATCATCATGATGCATGGGGTTAGTCGTTCATCCATCTACTTCTCGATAAATAAATAAACAAAAGGTTGATCCATGCATGATCATCCATTTCTATCGTGATAATGGAAACCTACGCACGCACGCACGCATGGGCGTAAATACACTATTGGTACTACAGGGAATTCAGGAGTTTTTGACATATATATAGCATTGTTTGCATCCATAATTATGAACATAATAGTACGCGTGTCGTATTAGCAAAAATAGTATTTTTACCACCAGGTGGTCAGGCGGCGACGCCGAAGAGCTAACGCGTGTGACTTGGAGCTCGGCCACCGGACAGCCGGCAACCTACCGCCCAGCCATCGGGCGGCCAAGGCCTGCCGCCCCGTCACCAGGAGGCAGGTGGCCTGCCACCCCTTCACCAGGAGGCAAGTTACCCAACTTAATTACCTGTCTAAATTTTTTTATCTACTGCTTGTTCAAATTATTAAATATAGCAAAATAGCTTGAGAAATTATAAAATTTCACATGCAACCTCCTGACACAACGTATTTGATTGTGTAATTTTTTTAACAATTTTATCCACCGTGAATGTTGCTAAAAAATTCATTCGATTAGCACTAAATTATTTTTTTGTATATTGTTTATTTGAATTTTTAAATATAGCAAATAAGCTCAAAAAATTACAAAATTTTATATGCATCCTCGTAACACAACATACTTGATTATTTATTTTTTTGATAATTTTATCCACTGTTAATGTTTCTAAAACATTCATTGGATTAGCACTTAATTATTTTTTGTATATTGATTGTTTGAAATTTTAAATATAGTAAATGAGATAAAAAATTATAAAATTTTACATGCAGCCTCTTGACACAACGTAATTAATTGTGTAAGTTTTTAACAATTTTATCCAGTGTAAATATTGCTAAAAAATTCATACGATTAGTAGGTGCTTAATATCGGTTTAGGTGTAATGGTGTGCCGCTTGGCCACCGGGCGGCAAGCTTTGGAATCGTGCGGGTGGGTCAGGGGTGGGTCGGTTCTGTTTGGTTTATTTAATCCGTATGTGAACAAACAGAGTGGGCCGTAGGCATTTGGCTCATATGAAAATTGAGCACTCGTGCAGGAAACAGTCCATCGAAAGTGTCACTTGCGTCGCATCTGTCTCCCCGCATGCAGTTCACTCCCGTCATTCTTGGCGCATTGTTAGCGTGTGGCTCACTATCTCTCTTGCTATAAACTTCGAGCTACGCGCAGTTACATTTTGTAGTCTCTTCGCTGACACTCCCCACCTCATAGTCTCTTCACTCACGCTCTGCGCTCTTCGTCCGCTTTCTTCACGACCGTTTAAATATTATTTAGTGCCATTATTAGCAGTTATATTAACATGTAATTTTTTATCGTATGAATTGTCATTATTAAATGTGTACGTAATTAGTTGCAGTTATTTAGGTGTAATTAATTAATTTTTTACATTAATTAACTTTCTATTAGCAAGTATATGTTGTTTAATTATATATTTTTTATATTCTTTTATGTTGACTGCATTAAACATTAAAATTGTAAGTACTAAGTGTAGGAATTAAGTAAACTGTGATGCCAAAGGAAAGATTATATTAGAAACATAAAAAAGAGTCTCTAGCAAACTTCATGTTGCTTCATGCATGTTGCCTACTATTATACATGCGTGCCCTGTCAGCCTGTCATGTGAACCTAGGCTAGCGTCATGTGAACCTAGGCTAGCTAGCTGAGTAGTGCTACTCCTAGCTCCTTTTAATTCTTAAGTAATTATACACAAACATGCTTTAGCCTTGTGCTCCTAATTTGCAAGAGTTTTGCATGTGTGTATTATGTAATGCTTTTAGATAGATAGCTAGGACCATTCATTTAGTTATGCAGAACTGCACTTATCAGTTGCCGTAGAGTATGAAGCATCCATTAGTACTAATATGCATTTGTGAGGCAGAAAAGTCGTGCAACAAGCTATATAGTATAAAAAAAACTAGGTTAATTATCACATTACCTTTGGATCACCCATGGTTGTACTGCTCTTTTTATCCAAATAGCTTCAACTTCTGAGTTTTGGGGAAGAGATCTAGATTTACAAAAATGGATGTTCGGGGTGCTAGGCCCCGCTCCAAACGGCTTCAGCTTCTAGACAAAAGCCACTTGAAATGTGTCGACTTCTTAATTTGGACTTTTTGGCCTTTTTTGTTTGTCCTTTTCCCCTTTACTCTTTTGCATTGTCCTAAAAGATATCTCGATGTTTTTCAATTTTTCTCATTTCTTCTTTTTTTGACCTAGAAAAAGCTAGCTGTCGCTACAATACAATTGCGGCTAAAAGTCTATAGAAGAAGCTAAAAAGCAATGACCTTTAAGGGCCTACTCCACAGAGTTTATGCTTCAGGTTTCTGGCTTTGGCTTTTGACATAAATTGAATAGCTATTAGTTTTTTTTCTGAATCATTCAATTAAAATAAATTAAAAATAAGAAGAAAAAAAATAAAAAAACATTACATCATCACAGACAATACAAAGAAAAAAAGGTGAAAAAAAAACCAAAATAAGTCGAAACTAGAAGTCGACGTGCTACAAATGGCTTCTAGTTTAAATAAACCGAAAGCAAAAAAAAAAAATCAGAAGGCGAAGTCCTTTGGAACAGAGCCTAAACCGTTTAGAGCACTACTAAGTTTGGAAAAAGATATGGGCAGAATGATATTTTCAAACTTACTCATGTTTGTGTTACTGTGCATGTACAATCGCTCTCGTCCTAGTGCATGGCTAGCTCGTGCAATGCATACATGCCCCACTGCGACGTCGGTTGATCCAGGGAGTGACACGACACAAAGAGAGGCCACATCAGCTATGTCACTGTGCAAAGGTAGCTAGCTAGCTGCACCCTGCTGCAGCCCTGCCTTATCATTCGCTGTACATCTCTCTGCACTGTGTCCCGACCCGACGTACATAAGAGGAGAGACAGACAGGGTAGATGATATATATCAGTATTTACTTGCATGTATCAATCGATTAATCTATCTAAAAATTTAAATTGATAAGATGATAGGTAATATATTTGTACTCACTCTCTTTCACATCTAGACTCCCTCGGATGTAAAATATAGAATAGAAATGAGCTATAATTATTTTTCGTTGGTTGGGACTTTGAATTCAAAATCTTTTATTTCTTTTAACCTAAACCGACGAAAAATACTGAAAACATGCTCGCACTTCAACATATAGTACCAAGCTTTGTTTGTATACCATGTTCAAGGCTTCAAGCAAGCAAGCTAGCTAACATGTAGGACCCATGCATGGCGATGCATCCAGCTACCAGGCAAAGCCAAGTACGTACATGCAGTTGCAGCGCATAGGTGCATGCAGCTAATCAGCTACGCAGGAACTGACCACACACTGAACTGTCCATGTCAATGAATAGGACTGCGTGCACTGTAGATGTCTGGCAAATAATCAATCGCACATCACATGTTTCGGACCGTCGGATCGGGCAGTCAACGGATCAGATCATGGGTCCATCTGAAGGCAACTTAACAAGATAGATCGCTACGTAAGTAGAACCTGCGGAGCGTGATCCAAATCTTACCCAGCGGCTCGCTAATTAAGATAAGCACTAATTAAGTTAACACCTAAGATGACTATAACTGGGTATATTACGCTACGAGCGTTTTTCTCAAACAAACAAATAGGATGAATTCTTCATTTTCTTTTCAAAACGACTTATCTGGATAACCTTTTCAAAGTAATTTATCGATTTATCGGTATTTAATTCGCTCACATAAACATTTTTATTAGAATCAAAAACCATATTAGAATCAAAAACCATCAGCTCCAACCATAAACTATTATCGACAGGAAGAGAACCTACCCAACTTATTAATTACCAGCTGGAATATTAATTTCATGATCCTATATGTATGACCAGCGAGGTCGACGCTAATCGATCGAGCTGTTTCTCCGACGTCGTCGACTGTGATACGTACGGCTCAGGGTCTGTTCTTTTTGGCTGCGGCTTATGATTTTTGGTTGAAATTTTTGAATTTTGGCTGTTTACGGTACAGATTACGAAGAGACTGATACTTACTTACGATTTTGGCTGGTACAGATATTGAGCTTTTAACATGTACTACGTTTAACTTGTAGACTCCGTCTTGAGAAAATACTCTGTTTAAAAGTTAGGTGCTATAGCAAAAAACCAAAAGTCGATCGATTTATGACTTACCAAACAGACCCTCAATCACGAATCAAAAAACAATTGCCCTGCCAAAATGAGGGACAAATTTTCCATATTGAGAAAAGCTAGCGTCGGACGCGCGCAGGTTGTATAGCTAGGAATGTTTCAGAAAGAGGGACAAAGAAAGAGAAGGCTCACTGTTGTGCGGTCGCCACCGGCTGCTATCTGCAGACGAATTGATCGAACGGAGCGCTCTAAAGCGATGTGTCATCCATGATATGAATACACGCTAACGGATCTGTTTTTTTTTGTGCGGCTTATGATTTTTTATTAAAATTTTTGAATTTTGTCTGTTTACGACAGAGATTACGGAGAGAGATGCTCGCTTATGATTTTGGTTGATACATATATTAGGCTTTTAACGTGTACTACAATTAACTTAATAATCCGTCTTGAGAAAATACTTTATTTAAAAGTTAAATCTGTAGTAAATACCAAAAGCCGCTTTTAGAAGCTCTGAAGAACAGGCCCAACATGTATATATGCCGTGCGTGTTTTCTTTTGCCCTCGAAAATATTTCTGCCAGCAGCACCGTGTGCGTGTCCTACGAAAGATGCTTTGTAGATGTGTATATGAGGTGTCAGCTAATTTTTTTAGTAAATCGATAAAGTTGGTGATAGGTAAAACTAAACGAAATTTGATGCTAGCTAATTTTTCTAACAAATTGGCAAAGTCGACGATAGGTAAATCTAGACAAAATTTGATCTTGGACGAAACGTTGATGCGAAGCAATAACGAACATAAACGAAATCTCAAAGCAGGAGGATAAGTGTAACTCACAATTGATCAACAAGTTAATACGGAGTAACACTGATCAAAGTCAAATTATGAAAGTAATATTATACTAACTACAACATACTTCTAGGGTACAGAAAAAGTAGATTCAAAAGGTAGTAATAGTTGACGTGTGAGTTTTTCCATCAACCGTACCGAGTGTTTATGTTCTAAAATAACCGACTCAATCTTGTATTTTGTTTCAAGCCTTCTTCTTTGTGCTAGCTAGAATCTGCCGATCGATTTGTTGCATACAAATATTTATCTCAGTGCATGGCGCATGGCAGTAGTATGGCACACATACACATGCATATATGCTGCATGGATGTACTCAGACAAGCTAGCTAGGGACCTATCAATGGACGCCCAGTCGTCGTTAGCTCCTAACGCTCAATGGATCCGTCGATCCGGCCGCCGCGCGTTGAGCCTACTGGAGACTGGCCGGAGGGGGGCATATGCAGCGGTGCAATGCAGTTCCAAGCGCAAGCATCCAAAGGCGGCGCCGTGGACGCATGCCTGCGTGCATGCTGCGTGCGTAGATGCAGACATGACATACGCATGCAGCGCGCGCGAAGCGGAACATATATCTGCATCGTCGTCGTTGCATACATACACGCCGGCCGGCGGCCGGGCCGCGCGCAGGCGCCGCGTCAGGAGGCGCGCGGTCGATGCATGGCAACAGCGCGGCTTGTCTGCCTGCCTGCGCGCCGCATCGGCATTGGCGACGGCGTGGCGCGGCGCGGCGTGGGAGGGGAGATGCGGCTGGGCGCGCGACGGCCGGGGCCCAAAGGCTGCTGCGACATGCGCAGGCTGCAGAGCTTGCATGCTTGGCCGGGGTGCAGTGAGAGAGCTACACGTCATGCAGGGTACGTGTACATGGTACTGGCTCCTCTCCTCCTCGATTGGAGCGCCTGCTTGTCTTGTTTTTTGCCAGTTAATTTGGCCCCGTACGTGGGGTATTGCCCCTGCGGCTCAACAATTTCGCAGGATTTTCCAATTTGCGGAAGACTCATACTGTATGAACGGTACTACTAGAGTTGCAGTTAAGAAGCCATGATCGACAAGTGTCACGGTCGAAAGACTTAAAGAAGGACTTGAAGTTGGTCAAGTCTATGTTTGGTCGTAGACTTGGTCAGGTAGCAGTGTGTCTGCACTAGTCATATCTACTAGCTATGTTAGGTGGTTAATGGAGTGAGTCTTTCGGTTAGTACATGGTGTGCACCGAGTCGTAGGGAATCATGACGGCCAAACCGGATCATAGGGAGTCGTGTGTGTGCATAAGGCTTATGAGTGAATAATAGAGAAGAAGAAAAGACATACGTCGCCGGCAAAAAAGAAGTCTTTCTTGTGTTGTTCTTCCTACCTCCACCGATCGAGAAAAAGCATCACACAGGCGAAGCCCTCTGGTAGAGAGAATAGTATAAATCAATCTACTCTAAAGCATGTAAAGTTAATCTACTAATCAGATAGTGCATGCTACTCACAGCAATAGGTAAATTCGCCTGATCTATGCCTCCGTGCCGCGCATGATCGATGTTGGAAGCCATGCATGTGCGATCCCTTCTTTTCCGTAGGCTTGCTGTTGACGCGCGCGAGCTCGGCGAAGGAATCGTCCGTGTGCCACGGGAACAGGGTAACAGATCAATCTGTTATTAGAATCAGAAAAGCAAGATTGATCTAATTACAAAGAATATATAGAACGACATATCCGGATCAACGTCATACGAGCAAACTCAGGCTCATGATGTATTGTATATTAGTACCTATGTGTATAATATGTAGTCCATAGACCATATCTCTCTTCATAATATGTATCATAAATAAATAAAATTCAAAAAATTTAGCTAAAATTTACAAACCATAGCCATGGCCAAACAGACCCATTGATGATGGATATGAGTAAAGCCAGCGAGACAGGAGCACTGGAATTCCTCTGCCCTGCGAAAGAAAGCTACGTGACACTGGTGTCGCCTCCGTACCACCAGCGCCGGTTCGAAAAGTCCCTGCCTCTCTGCAGCGCAGCCAGCCTCTCGACAAACACTAGTGTACGCGTAATATGCAGCGCAGCCAGCAGTACTCCAGCGTCTATCCACTAGCTTGCCTTGCCCCCGCTTTATATAACCAAACCTCTCCATCGATCAGCCTCACCAACACCGACCAAAAGCATACCACCAACGCAGCCAGTTCAAGAAGCTAGCGAGATCATGGAGGCGCCGCTGCAGCAGTCGCACCCGCCGCCGCACGGCGCCGCGGCGGACGTGGCCGGCCTGCAGCACGCGCAGCAGCAGCAGCGGCGGGTGGCGGTGGGAGGAGCAATGCCCGCGGTGCGCGTCGCGCGACACCAAGTTCTGCTACTACAACAACTACAACACGGCGCAGCCGCGGCACTTCTGCCGCGCGTGCCGCCGCTACTGGACGCTCGGGGCTCCTCCGCAACGTCCCCATAGGCGGCTCCACCCGCAAGCGGCCGCGCCCCTCGCGCCCCACCCGCGCCGTCGTCGTCGCCGCAGCCGCAGCCGCCGGTGCCGTTACAACGACGACGACGACGACGTCCTCCTGCGGCCCCTTCGCCTCCTCGCCGGTGGCAGCGCCGGCCCAGAGCGCCCTCCTCGGCTCGCTGCTCGGCTCGGCGCCGCTGCTCGCGCTCGGCGCGGCGCCGTTGCTGGACGGGCGGCTTGGGTTCGACCTCGGCCTCGGGCAGCCCGGCGCCGGCGAGCTGGGGCCATTATACTTCGGCGCCGCGCCGCTGCTGTGGCCTGCTAGGATCCTAGAGGGCGACAACGCAGACACGTGGAAGGGCGCGGGCGTGTCCCCGGCCTCGGTGTGGCAGGAGCTCGCTGCGGCGGCGCCGGTGGAGGCCGGCGGGCTGCCCCACGGGGCCCCACAGCTGCTGTGACATATATGCCAGAGCCGAGCCGATCGATCGGTACGTGGAGGCGTTTGCCATCTGCGCGCGTCGTATATTCTCTGCGTCTCTGTACGTACGTGTGATTTGTTCGTACTCACGTGCATGCATCAGTGCATGCATATGCATGGTGGTGTCCATGCATGTCATGCCATATTCTGTGATCGATGGAGCGTACCATGGTATGGACGTTCATTGTGGCGCCTCGTGTAGCCATTAACTCGAGAGTAATAACACTTAAGCAATAAATTACTATTTATTTATTTGGTAGAATATCGTTTTAACAAATAGCAAATCTTACCATAGTTACGCAGCGGAGTTACTAGCCACGAAGGGCTATGGTCCCAGTTATAGTTTATTTAATTACAAAGGAGAGACGGGGTTTTATACCGTACTTCCATGAGGTCACCTACCAAGCACGCTCCGCTCGTTCCAGATTTACTGAATTTTAGTTTTTAATTCACTATTTCTTAATTTCGTATTTTTTAATGTTTTAGGTTTTTTTATCTTTTCTTTTTTTTCGTATTTTTATATTATTCATGATAGGCTAACATTTTTTTTAATTTTTAAATTTAATTATAAAAACTATCATCAATTCTGATTGCAAAATAAGTCAACTATAGTAAAAAAACTATAAGTCGTAAAAAAGCCCGTTAAGCAGGATTGTTGAATATTTTTGTTGGGAATGACTACCTATGAATTGAGGTTTTATTCAACCAAAATCAGTGGTTTTTTTGAGCATCCATGCTCGTCCCCCGAACCGCTTTAGAAGCCGACATCAGTGCAACACCCGATGCCAACCCTATCAAGCGTCGCCACCAAGCGTGCGGCCACCGGGAGCTCCCCCCAGCACCGCCTCTCCTCCTCTCGCACCGCTGCTCCTCCTACACGTCTTCTTCTCCACTCCACCTCCAGCGTCCTTCTCCACACCTTCTCCTTTTCCTTATCGTCGCCTCCGACGGACAGGATACGACGGCTCATGCGTATCGCCTTGATACAACGAAAAGATGGGGCATACGACGGAGCACCTGCTCGTTGGAGGGGGCAAGCTAGGTCACGCGCACCCTACGAGCCGCGCGTAGCGTGCGCGCATGCACTCGTTAGCACGTATATATATACACTAACCAGCGCGCAGGTGTAAAATACGCAGGGAAGTTACTGGCATTTCTGAATGAAATTACCATCGATTCTGAATGATGTTTTGCCAAACCTTCAAAATGTCGGAAAGTTACTGTCATTTCTGAATGAAGTTACCATCGGTAGCGAGCGAAGTTACTGCCGAACACTCATAATACACAGCCGATGGTAACTTACCTCACGGCCGGTGATAACTTTGCTCACAAAGAACACGTAGGCGCAGAATGGCGCTACCGTGCGTGTGTGTATATATATCAGAACCCTTCATTTCTGTTATATATCTTTTTCTATACATAAAAGAAATATATACACAAATCATGATATAAAAAATGGATTTTTATGAAATTTTTTTCATAAAACTCACTTTGGAGTATTTTTATAATTATTATTAGAATATACTGAAATAGATAAAGAGCTATAACATCACCATTAAAGTGATATATGAGAATTAATAGTATGTATTTTCAGGAGTATGGAATTATTTTCCTATATATTCGAGAAAGGAAGAATTAACGCCCCTGTCTCATGGGCCATGGAATCAAAAGGAAGTCCGTATGAAAAGGGGGGAAAGATTCCTCAGGAAAAGTGAAGAAAAGGAATGGCAAAAAAAAACAAGAAAAGAAAAAAGAAAAACGATACGAAGATGAGCTGAAAACCATCACGAGTGGCCCAGGCCCACCCAAGCAGAAGTTCAAATCCAGGGGACGTAGCCGTTGGGCTTGGCACCACTGAATTTTCAAACAGCAGCGGCAGCAGCATCTCCTCGTGCTGCCAGGGACGTAGGGGCTACAGGCCCCCACACTAGTTTGCTAGCATTTGCAATCCCCACTGCGCAGTGCATGTGCATAGCGTGATTTTGATTTTGATTTCTCTGAAAATTCAAATTAAATAAGACAGTTTCTAGAAGCAAATTCTCTTAACGGTTTTTTGAGCCTAAAATTATGTGTGACACCTATATCCACGTCTTCACTATCCGCTGATGTTTTGAAAAGCACAGATAAAAATATTAGTTATAGTGAAAATCATCAACCGTAGTAAAAAAAACAAGGCCATTCCTCAACTCCGTCGGATGATCTCCGGTCGGCTCAACACATAGGACCACCTTTTAGGACTTCATCTCGATTGCTGACACTTGTCCCATCCTTTGCGCTCCTCCCATCTCAAAGCATATAGCCATCGTATCGCTATGCGCACTCCCTCGTCTCGTCTTCCTGCCACGCCCCCAATCCGATCAAGAGGAAGGAGCTGGACTAGGTGGGCGACGACCTCTCCGACTTCTCCTTCTCCGGCCCTGCCGCTAAGAGCCACAGATGTCGGACTTGAAGCTGGCGTTAGCCCTGGCCCCTCTGTCGAACCCCATCACCACCCTGGCTGATGGCCCTGGCTTGGAGCGAGGTGGAGTGGAGCAAAGCACACGGTTACCAACTTTAGAAATGTCAAAAGCGGTGGTAGCACAACCTTCAACAATTGCCGGCTTCAAGTACTGAAGTACATCAACACCCCTTGCGGAGGTAAAACAGGATATGAAATAGATGCTCATACAATCTATGTCTAGTGTAATAAAATTTCCTTAGTGTAGTTAGACCAATTCAATTTATATCATTTGTACTACAGGTGGAGGATAAAAATGATGAAGCTATACTTGTTCCTAAAGTTAGAATGACTTTCAAATCAGAGAAAGATGCATACGATTTTTATAGCTTCTATGCTGGAAAGACTAGGTTTAGTATTCACAAGAGCCACTCAAAAGTTGAGACGAGATGGGGCTTTGTATCAAAAACATATAGTTTGCAGTAATGAAGGAGAATGAGGTACTCATTCATCACATGACACAATGAAGGAAAATGTTACTACAAGGTCATCTTGCGATGCCCGTGTTCAGTTTAGTATTTGTTGAAAGGGCATTTGGAGAGTGTAAAAACGTTGTATTTGAACAAAATCATTATCTTGCAAGTCTGGATAAAAAACACATGCTGAGGTCACAACTCTGTCTAGTAAAGGTTGATAAACTTATGATTAGCTAGATGCGTGAAGCTAGAATAAAGCTCTTTGAAATGTACAACTTTTACAAGCAGTGGTATGGAGGAGCTGAGAATGTACCTTCTTGTGGGTGGATTGCAGAAATCATGTCGGTTGTGAGCGCAAAAACTATTTGGAAGTCAATGATGTGCAAACACTACTGGAAAACTTAAAGAATAAGCAGAAAGAGGATCCTTCTTTTTTATGCCATACAATTAGATGAGGAGGATGGCCGGATAGCTAATTTCTTTTGGCAGATGGTCAAGCTATCGTGGATTATGATTGCTTTGGTGATCTTGTGTCATTTGACGTCACGTTTCAAACGAATAAGTTTGAAATGCCTTTGCTTCACTCCTTGGAACCAACCATCATAAGCAGGCAATTCTTTTCAGAGCTGCATTGTTATATGATAAAATCATTGGATCATTTATTTGACTTTTTTAACATGTTTCTAATAGCAATGCGTGTGGCAAGCAACCTGATATAATTTTTACAGATCAATGTGCCGCCATGTCAAAAGCAATTAGCATTGCATTCTCAAGTACAAGACATCATCTTTGCTTGTGGTACATTTATAAAAATATTGCTAAACATCTTAGTCATGTAATTTCTAACCATCCTCGATTTCTTTCTGACTTTAAGAGATGTGTGTATGAAAAACGGTCAATAGCATACTTTGACAGGAAATGGGATGAATTGTTGAGTGCTTACCACCTTGAGGGGAACTCATGGCTAAAAAGCCTATATGATTTGTGTGAGAAGTGGGTTGTTGTGTTCCACCATGATCCATTTTCTGCGGACATGACCTCTACTCAAAGAAGCGAAGGTATGAACAATGCGTTCAAGAAAAGGTTTCACAGGAAACTCTCTCTTTCAGAACTCCCATAAGAATATGAGAAGTGTGCCACTGATCTCTGTGAAAATGAATTGGATGCAGACTACAAGTCACGACACTTGGGCACAGTTACTTATATCCCAGATTTAGCTATGTTGAAGACTGTAGCTCAATCATACAAAAGGAGGCTTTATTCCGATTTTGAAGTGCGGTTTAAAGAGCAATTTTATTTATCGTACGAGTTGTTATGTAGTGAGGGGTCAGTCACAACTTACAAGGTGATGGCTAGGTAATTTAAAAATGAGGCAGTAGTTGTCTTTAACCATGAGGATGTTAGCATATCATGTTCTTGCAGAAAGTATGAATCTATAGGTGCAAAATAACATTTTAACATTACACTTGTTCATGCTTCAAATATACAAATTGATTCTAAAATTGCTTTTTCTATCTTATAGGTCTGCTTTGCAAGTGTGCTATCCGAGTCTTCAATATCAACAAAGTTTTCATCTTGCCATCTTGGTATATACTACATAGATGGACAAAATATGCAAAAAGAGCCTTTTTTTGAGATACAAGGAAGTGAAAAGGAAACTTTCAAATACGCACTGCACGTATCTCTCGAAAGGCAACAACTATTGCACCCAAGTGTTCAGTTTCAAAGAACCTCTTAAAAATTTGGAGAAAGCTATAGATATATTGGATTGAGAAATGTACTTGACAAAAGAAAGGATAGAAGACTAACACTGGGAGAAAAAGGTAGTACTACCCATTCACCATTACTTCCTCCTATCAATGTAATATGGGTAGAAACACTTGGCCTTTTATGCACATTCGGTGCCTGTTCTTTTAGCTTCTAAAAGCTGCTTTTCGGCTTTTCTACAGTAACTAGCTTTTAAACGGAGTATTTTTTCAAGATAGAGTCTACTAGTTAATTGTAGTACATACTTTATTGACTTTATTTATATTAGCAAAAATGGCATGTGAGTTTCTGTTACTCTGTAATCTCTCGTACAAACAGCCCAAAAATCATAAGCCATGATTAAAGCCACAAGCCATGACCAAAAGAACAGGCCTTTTTCGGTGTGGCTTATGGCTTTGGTGAAATTTTGAATTTTGGTACATTTATTGGTACAAATTACGAGAGACAGATACTCACTTGGGATTTTGGCTGGTACAAATGTTGGGCTTTTAACATATAGATCATTTAACCTGTAGACCCCATCTTGAGAAAATACTCTGTTTAAAAGTTAGGTACTGTAGCAAAAACCAAAAACCGCCGGCTTCGGAGGAAAAGAACAATCCCTCTATCTAGAGAAAGTCACAAACAATGGTCCTGTTGGAGAAGATCCAGAACAATTCATTGTGAGATCATTATCACCTTCCAGCAATTCAATTACTTGCATTTATTCTCTTGCAAACTATTCCTTTTAATTTTGACACGGGGCATCCGATGGAAACAAAAAGTGCTACTCGTTTCTCAAGTGTCCAGGAGCTGTTAGGATCTGTTGTTATAGCTTCTGTTAGGATCCTGCTTTCGTTTCTCAAGTGGCCAGGAGCTTTTGTTAGTGCTTCATGATTCCCAGGAGCATCTTTGTGTTATCAATTGCCTTGCTTGCATGCTGCTTGTGGTTGGCAATTGTGGCAATATCAGTCAAATTCAGTTAGCTGAGAATGTTTGAACAATATCAGTCCGACAATAGTACTGACAAAATAAGCAGCAGCTATTGCTTTCGTTAGTCCAGTGCCCAAGACCTTTTGTTACTACTTCATGATATGCATGCATGTGTTACTACTTCTCAGCAGCTATATAGCTGAGAATGTAAGGAGGCGGCGGTAGCAGGAGCGGAGGAAGCGATCGAAGGAGGCGGCAACCACGGGCACGGGCGACAATGACCGGTGCGCACTGACAGGTGGGTGCACCCGAGTTTTTTTTTTGCTTGGCATCCATACCTCTTTTGGTATTGGTACCAAATTTTGCTCCAATGTGTGGTACCTTATGGCCAGTATCAACGAGGGTTTATTCTTTCGGCCGAAGTTTCGCTGAAACAACGAAATTTCGGTGCTTTCGTTACCCCCGAAATGGCAATAATTCGGTCATTTTTTGGCCGAATTTTCCCTACTTAAATTTTGTCTAAATTTTATTTAAATTTTGATTAAAATTTATCAAAAAAATTGAACTTTTCGTCCGAAATTATGAATGAAACGGACGAAATTTCAGTTTTCGCTTGTTTCGGTGACTGCCGAATTTTTTGGGAAGCCGAAAGGTTAAACCCTGGTATCAACTCATTCTCTCTCATTTTGGTGCCGGTTAAAACCACACGCTGGAGATGCTCGACTGGTACGGATCTTTCTACCAATGTTTGCAACGACTCCCAACTATATAAAAAAAACGAAGTACTGCAATTCAACTGTTCCGGTCCGGCGAGCAGAGGCACCTGAAGCGTCCAAGACGGCGATCGGCGGCATCAAGTGCATCGCTCCCCGGAACGCCCTCCAAAATTCGAACCGTCCTCGCGGGGCCGCCCCGCCGTGATCGATCCGATCTTTAGCCGTCCATTTCGAATGCCTCCGCCCCGATTCAAATCCCGTTAACACTTGCTGCCCCACACGCTCGAGCACCGAGCGGGACATATACTACCCTTCTCTCCCTAGCTTCCTCCTCCCGAGAGAGAGAGAGAGAGAGGCTGAGAGAGAGTTCTAGAACCTTCTAGAACTGATACTACCAGAAGCAGCTCGGGTGATCTGCCTGCTCGCCGGGCTACCCTAGGTTCGATCCTCCTGCTCATCCACCAAGTGATTCCGATGCGACCCGATCTGCGCGGAAGTATCGATTTTAAAATTTTCTCCCGGAAACTTGAAATGTTCTGCTGTCTTGACGCAGATCTGTGCTCAGAAGAAGCTTCTAGAAGCGGCGGCGGCAGCATCACACCATTCGTCGCCTCGCCATCCTCCTCCTCACCGCCGCCACCACCTCCACCTCCACCCCCTCCGCGCTCAGGTGCCTCCTCCAGCTCCCTGAAAAGCTTCGTTTTTTGGGACCTTTTTTTTGGTTCGAAATTTTGAGGTTTTGGTGTCTGTGCAGAATGGTGAGGATCTCAGCGCTCTGCGCCGTACCCGGGCGAGGGCTTCCGCCTCGGAAGCTGGCAATGACGAGAACGCGCCGGCCGACGCTTCGGATGCCGCAGTCGTCAATGCCGCCACCGCGGGCTCTGACGCGGCGGCCTCCCGGTCTCCTCTCCTCGCCATCCAGCCGCCGGCGTCCGGGTTGAAGCGGAAGCCGGAGTCGCCGGCGCCGACGCCCTCGAAGCTCCCGTTCCGGACTCCCGAGAAGGCGGCCGCGCGGAGCCGGTTCGGGTGGGTCCCGCCCCGCGGCGAGGAGCTGCCGCCACGGGTGGGCGCGACCCCCTGCAGCGTGGTGACTACTCCCCGTGCGCATCGCGCGAAGGCCGCGGCGGCGGTCTCCTCCGAGGGCGGATCCACGCAGAGCACGCCGACGAAGAGCGTGACGAAGCCGGCGTACAGCTTCGGGATGAGCGGGTCGAGGCCGCCGATGAGCGGTGGTGTCCGGGGGGCAGGGTTGGGGCTGGGATTCTCGATGACGGCGAGGGGGACGCCGGTGTCGTTTGTGCAGGCGACGGTGGTGAATTCCGCGGAGGTGCCGCATTTTGAGCTCCGGGAAGACCCCTCGTTCTGGATGGAGAACAATGTGCAGGTGTGAATTGGATCTACTGCCAATTTTGCCGCTATTTTGTGAAATTTTTGATTGTTTGGGAAATAGAAAATATCGTCGTATGAAACGGTGAAAAATGTAAAGCATGAGTATATAGTTTACTCTGGTGACAGATTACAGGTTTGTGGGTAATGACTGACCATTCCAGAATTTCATCTTGCACACTAAATAGTAATTATCATAGTATCAAATGGGAAATGGGCTCTTGTGCTAATTTTATTCTGGTAAGGTAGTGTATCACTAGAAATGTTCCTCAGTTAATGATTATGTAGACATGAGTTGGTTGAGTTTTTTTCCTTTTCATTTCTTTCCTTTTGCATTTATACCTAAGTCAGGATGCATTTGAGCTTTGAATTTTGAATCGATGCACAAGTTGGAGAGTCAATTACATCATACACATTCTTTACATTTGCGGTTGATTTATTCTCCAGGTTGTTATCCGTGTGCGCCCTCTAAATAACACCGAGAAAAACCTGAATGGTTATAATCGATGCTTGAAACAAGAAGGTGGGCAGAGCATCACATGGATTGGACAGCCAGAAACCCGTTTTACATTCGACCATGTTGCTTGTGAAGCAGTGAATCAGGTCAGCTTGAAAACAATTTGATTCATGCCCTGATTCTAATTCTTGTCTTGTGATTAACTGCTGAATTTGCATTTGCAGGAAGTGCTTTTCCGAGTTGCTGGTTTACCAATGGTTGAGAACTGTATGGCTGGATACAACAGCTGCATCTTTGCTTATGGACAGGTATTTGTTTTCAACTTCATTTTTGTTTTACTAGTTCATCATGAAGAACTACTTTCATGCTCTTGAACTCCTTAATTGTTTGCAGACTGGAAGTGGAAAGACGTACACAATGCTCGGTGAAATCAGTGAGCTGGAAGTGAGGCCTAGTCCAGACCGTGGGATGACACCACGTATTTTTGAGTTCTTGTTTGCAAGAATCAGAGCGGTAAAAAACAAAACTATTTTGCTCTTTTTTAGTTTTTTATTACGTACATAACACATTAGTTCTTGCTGATTAGATGATCAAGTATCTCATAATGCTACAAATCTCAAATTTGTATGTGTGCACCCCAAAATTGCAGGAAGAAGAGAGCAGGAGGGATGAGAAGCTTAAGTACAAATGCAAGTGTTCTTTCCTGGAGATTTACAATGAACAAATTACAGATCTTCTTGATCCTTCATACACAAATCTTCCAGTAAGCTTTAATGCTTGCTTCAAGTGAATACAACTTTTCAGCGCGATACCATTATTTATACTAAGCATGAAAGAACTAATGTGCAGCTCCGGGAAGATATAAGGAAGGGAGTCTACGTAGAAAATTTGACTGAACTCGAAGTTGGCTGTGTCAGTGACATCATAAAGCTTTTGATGCAGGTAAACACATTTGCTCTAGGATTATTTTTCTTGTGAATATCCTCTGGCAGACTGTTATCGTAGTTTAACCAATCATGCTTCCCGAAACATACTTCAGGGTTCTGCAAATAGGAAAGTGGCTGCTACACATATGAATCGTGAGAGCAGCCGCTCCCACAGCGTTTTCACATGTATCATCGAGAGTAGGTGGGAGAAAGATTCGACTTCTAACTTTCGGTTTGCAAGACTGAATCTAGTCGATCTTGCTGGTTCAGAGAGGTAGATATACAATATTTTTCACTTGTCTCACAGTTCATTGTGCCTAGTAAAATCCCAATTCCTTGAGACATCCACCTGAAACAGGCAGAGGACATCTGGTGCTGAAGGTGAGCGGCTGAAGGAAGCTGCTAATATTAACAAATCATTATCAACACTGGGGTTCGTATCTAACACTTTAGATGACTTCATTTTATATGACAATAATTTACTCTGTGCTATTGCTCAGCCATGAGTACTTTCCTGAATTGTGCATTGCAGTCTTGTGATAATGAGTTTAGTTGATCTAACGCATGGGAAGCAAAGGCATGTTCCTTATAGGGATTCAAGATTGACGTTTCTTCTCCAAGTAACAACCTTGAAATATCATATTATTGTGTTCTTACTGTGTTCCCTTGATGTCTAGTATTCGTCTTACTTCCTTTTTTACATACAGGATTCACTTGGTGGAAACTCAAAAACAATGATCATTGCAAATGTCAGCCCTTCGATGTGGTAATGATTTTCTGGAATTATATACACTCTAACTTAAACAGAGCATGGGATTTTGTTAGGTATCCTAATATTTCCTTTCTATTTGTTTTACATAGTTCCGCTAATGAAACACTTAGTACCCTCAAGTTTGTTCAGCGTGCAAGGCTCATTCAGAACAATGTAAGTATTTACCTCTTAAGTCAGTTTGTTTTCTTTACAAAATATCTTAGGCTGCTAACCACTTGCAATTCTTGCCTCTTGAAATTCACAGGCGGTTGTGAATGAAGACGCTTCAGGAGATGTGCTAGCTTTGCAACATCAGATATGTCTCCTAAAGGTGATGCCTGGAGAATTTTAGTACTACTTTTCGTTCTGTAACATCATCCTAAACTAAAAGAATGTCCTTATATCAGGAGGAGCTGGCTGTTCTCAAGTGTCAGCATGTTACTAGATCTTTATCATTCACTGGTGACATGTTTGAAAGATCTGGAGGTGATGTCGACGATTGTACTGAAAACATGAGTGTGGATGAAGAGAATGATAATAGTGCTGAGAACAGATCTCTGCAAGATTTAAGAATTTCAAATAAGCAGGTAACCCATCTTCATTGGGGTTTCTTCAAATGTTACCCCATAACATGTAGTTTCACACGTTATATGCCCATCAAGTTAACCTATTTTATTTTTTAGACAGTTAAATTATCAACATTTACCAAACACAAATCAGTTTTCAATATTGTTCAACATGAAGACAAACATCTTTGATTGCATGACTTTGTTCAATTGTTTTTAAATATCAGGGAAGTTTGTTTCCATATTTGAAGTCATCGATTAGACTAAAAACTGACTGACTGTCTGTCTGTTTTTTTTTTTTGCAGCTGAGGTCACTGGAAGAAACACTAGCAGGAGCATTGCGGAGAGAATCGATGGCAGAAACTACTATCAAGCAACTTGAAGCTGAAATTGAGCAGTTGAAACGACTGGTAACTTTCTGTGGATAACAAACAACTTCTGTAAAACCTATCTGTAAAATTTTATAAGAGAACATCCTGCAATGATTTTTGGTATGTATTCTTAGGTTTGTCAAAGGGAGGAGGATACAAGGTGCGCTAAGATGACACTGAAGTTTCGAGATGAGAAGATTCACCGGATGGAGGCTCTTGTTCGAGATAAATTGCCAGCAGAATCATATCTACTGGAAGAAAACAAAACGTTGTCACAAGAAATTGAGTTGCTTCGTGCAAGAGCTGACAAAAATCCAGAAGTAATTCGTTTTGCGCTAGAAAATATTCGTCTTTCAAACGAACTCAAGAGGTATATCTAGTCTAGGTCAACATGTACAAATATATGTTGCACTGTAGTAAAATATTTTTGGTGTATTTATAGGTACCACCACTTTTATAATGAAGGGGAGAGGGAGCTTCTGTTGAACGAAGTTTCCAACCTTCGAAATCAGGTAATTAACCTTCATTTTGTAATTCTAATAAATCTAGTCTCCCGGTTTCGTTTAATCAGCATTCCTTGCGCTGACAGGTCTCGCAACTACTTGAAGGGAGGATAGAAAATGAGCAACAAAATACTGTTTCGGCCAAGTTTGAGGTTGAATTCCTGTTTATTTTTTTGCCCACTTTTATTTTCCTACAACTTTGTTAATATTTTTTTGATATTTTCAGGACACAGAACAGCACTGCTCTGGTTTAACAAGTGATGCTGAAACTTTCCGTGCGGAGGTATCTTGTTGCCCTCCAGAGAATCGTTTTATCCTGTTGAGTATAGTTATATCGACTAAAATAACAACCACCAACCATGCCATGTGGGTGTCATTTACTAACTGATGTTGCTCACCCCCCTCCAGTTGAAAAGGGCCAACCAAGAATTGGAAACCTGCCGGACTGAGCTGCAAGTTTGCTTAGAATCAAATAAAAAACTAACAAGGTAATTGCATAGTTACATAAATAGCATTAACATGAGTTTTCTCTGTTGAAAATTCTGTTCTTTAAGCAAGGACGTTACTTTCACAGGAAATAGCTGATCTACAAAAAGCATTAGGTACCATCAAAAGCTCAAAAAGGGAGGAATATTCTAATGTATTTGAGGTATGTACAATAGCTTCTGAAATGATCTATGTTCTTATGTTCCACATCAATCAGGCTATCCATTGCGGCAATGGAGAAAGTGATAATCTGACATTATGCTTTGTATCATATGGACAGAATTTTTCATCAACATTGCACCAATGTGTTTCCCATGCACCTGCAAAGAAGGAAGATTGTTCTTATGAGGTTTTCATGAGGAACACAGAAGATATATTAAATCTGCAGCTGGAGTTGGACATACTTAAAACAATTCTTGTGGAAGAGAGGACAGACCGTGCAGAAGTTGAGGAAAGAGCTACTGGTTTAGGTGATGAGCTGAAAGCAGCAAATTTACGTATCCTTCAAGCTTGTAGTCAGAGTGAGGCCATAGAAAATGAGCCAAATGATGCTAGATCTGTTATTGAAGCTCTTGACTCGCAGCAGATTATGTTGATAAATGAACTAAATGGGCTTAAGGAGAATAATCAACAGTACATAGAGCTTCTAGAAAAGAGGGATGTGGAAATCTCAAGGCTAAATAATGAGCTTGACCTCCACCGTAGACAGGAATGCTTGGCTAATGAAGAGCCCAAAATGCAACTCTTGAAGTGTTTTGAAAATGAAGATTCACCCTTGCAGATAAAGATGAAAAGAATGCAAGCTTCACTTGAGAAGGCACACAACTTAAACACAAGGTACCAGAGAGATCAGGCATCTCACAGTTCTGCTGAACAAGAAATGGATGAAGTCCGTAGACAGGTTGAGGTTGAAACAGCTGAGGTGATTATGTGCTTACAAGAAGAACTTATATCACTCCAACAGCAGTTAGACGCTAGTAACAAAAATGAGTTGTTAGCCAGACAAAGCCTAGATGAGAGTCAACTGGAAAGAGAACAGTTGAATGATAGGCTAATTGAGGTGATGAAAAAGAATGAAACCATTTCTGCACTAATAGTGGAAAAAGAAAAGGAAATTGGGCTGTTGACCAATGACTGGGACAGACTAGCTAGTGACATTGGAAGCTTTCTTGTGGATGGGAATGCAGCCCTTGAGGAAGCTTCTGACCAGGTTGCATTTATCTCTGAGTCCTTTTCTCAAAGAAGATGGATTGAGGATCAATTCCAGAGGATGTGCCGGGGTATATCTGAAAGAGATGAGTTACTTGGGGAGCTTCAAAGCCGGCTAAAAGAGGCAGATGATATAAGATGTGACTTGGACTTGAAGTTGAGGTCCTTAAGAGGAGCAATGCAGGCCATAAATGAAGTGCATCAACAGGAAAAGAATAATCAAGAATTAGATATTTCTCTTTTAAGATCACAAGTATCTGATCAGGGGCATGTGAACCAGCGACAACTTGAAGAACTTCAGAGATTAGAACTTCTGTTGGATGAATCCATTGAAACATTTGTGCACAAGGAGGTTCTTGAACAAAACTATGTATCTTTACAAAGGGGGATGCAAGAAGAGATTCATCAGCTGGAGTCACAATTAGACCAGTCAAAGAGACATTTAGCTCATTTATTGAGTCAGACCCAGGACAAGGAGCAGGCTTTTGAGAAGCTGAAAAATGAAGAAAGTACTGTTTTGTTAAGAATGTTGTCAGATGTTCTGAAGGCAAAGGGTATTATACATGAGTTTGGAGTTGATTCAATACATTGCAGTCAAGCCTTTCTGTGGACCCTGATGAGGTCCTTTGTCAAAATTCAGACTTGAACTTGGAGGATCGGGTAAGCTAATGCTCTTGTTATTTGGTATCAAGGTGATCCGTACAGTCCACTCTTTATGTCAGTAAGTTCCTTACAGAAATCAATCTGTATCAATTAAGAGTGGCGTTTTTTAAACATTCATGGCATGACCATATATTACTGCATGCTGCAGGCTGACCTTAAAACACTTGGAGCCTTTGAAGCTGGGGACCAGCGCAATGCTGGGGTCCTTTGCCAACTTAGCAAGGAAATGGAGTCTGCAGTTCACGGATTGCAGATGCTGCAGTCTCAAATGGCCAAGCTTCTGCAAGAAAAAGAAAATGCGCAAGAATACCATTTCCAGAGTGAAAGAACCATTAAAGATCTAAGCGCTGAGGTCCTTCAATTGAAGTCAGAGATAATCGATAAAGAAAAATGCTATGAAGCTAGATTGAAGGAATTGGAGATAAAGATGCAACAAAATGACAATGATGCTTCAGCATCACTTATTTCATGGCATAAAGAAAAAGAGGTAACATTTGAAAGGCCATTAGGTTCCGTTGAAGTTTCCCCGAATGTTTTGTTGATTGTTTTTAATTTTGTTCTGAACAACAAACTATCTTCTTCTTGTTTTTTAATTGGATTTGTAACTTAGAATATTCACATTAGACTTGTTTTTCCTTGTCCTAGAATAAAGTAGACTTGCTTCACTTTCCAGTAAGAAGGATTTCACTAGAAAAAAAATCTATAGTGCTGTATACTTATCTTTCACATATAGGGATGTGGTTCTGATGAGCAAGAAGTAATAGTTAGTAGGAGACTGATTTATGGTGCTTTACAGAATTTGTAGTAAAATGATGCCTGCCTTCTTTTGATGGCATTGTCGCTTGATACTAAAACTTAGCTATATCTCACCATTGCCAGGTGTATCTTTCAAGAAATTTTGGTTTATTATTTAGATGTTTATATAAACATATTAAAAATATTAAAGAACCCATGGGGACCTATGGTGTAGTTCATCTTTCTTTGGTGACTTTCCTGAGTTCCAATAATTTTTACCCAATGACAAAAGTGAATTATGTAGATGTGGGTCTGGTTGACATAATGCACTACTATGCTTTGGCCCTGTAAGACTGATGGGGTCAATTATTTTTGTTGTTTTATTGTGTATATAACAACTGCAAAGAGTTCGCATTTGAGGATGGAAAATTATATTCATTTTCTTGAGTTGGTTGATCTTGATTCCTTGCTATCATTTGTGCCAATTACCTTTACATATTTGATGCAAGAATGCAAATCTAGATGTTTGAACATCATAACTATGTTATTCTTTCAGGCACTAGAACTTGAGGTTTCAGAGGCAAAAGATCTTGCAGTCCAGAAATCATTTGAGGCTTCTACTCTTATAGCCAAGTTTGAAGAAGCGCAGGCAACCATAAGTGACGCGGACACTACGGTCAAGGCACTGGTGGAAGTGAATGAAAGTGCAAAACTTCAAGTAGAAAGGTACAAAGAAAAGGAAGCTTCGTTTATTGCTGAAAAGGATGGCTTGCTAAGTGAGATCAGTAGTTTGAAGATGCTGCTGGATATGAAGGAACAAAGTTACGAAGTTATGGAAAAGAATTTCTGGTCAAGCCTGCTTGAAGCAAATGAGCTAGCTCTTCAACTGGAAGATGACATTAGACATCTGCAGAATTTGCTATGGGAGAAGCTTGAGTTTGTTTCTTCTGATGTTGAATGGATGAAGTCAAAGTTTCAGCAGTTTGCAGAGTTGGCAAGAACTTGGTTAGAGGAGAACTGGTTAGAGATAATCGGAAAAGATTGTGCTGTTTCAGTGTTGCACCTTTGCCATATGGGGATTTTATTGGAGAGAATTACTGGGCTGAATGCAGAAAATGGTTTCCTTCAGCGTGGCCTCTGTGAATCTAATTCTTTGATATCTAAGCTGCGAGAGCACAATGATAAAGCAAAGAATGAACTGGAAATATGTAGTATTCTCAAAGGAAAGTTACTACTCGACATCAACCACAGTTTCAGTCATATTGCAAAGAAGGAACAAGAAGCAACTGAATTGAAATCAAGATTAGATTCTTTCGAGAAGACTATTCTTCATTTGCAAGCACAAGAAGAAGCAATGCTGGCACGGTCAAATTCCATGTATAGTGAACTGTCCGTTTTTATTGAAGAGATTGATGCTACCAACAGGAGTGCCTTGGCAGCTGAATCCAAAGAAAAGGAAGAGCTGCGCCACCAATTGGACGAAGCTTTGCTTCTCAATGGAATGTTAAAGGACACAATGCTTGAAGATTTGAGTCTGCTTCAAGTGAACCATGCCATACCTCTAAATGATATGAAAGGTTGCAATGAATTTGAGTTGTGCAGTTGGCTTGCAGATTGTCACAATGAATTGGTTATGATCAATACATTTGCAAAGGATATCGAGTCCATTGTTTTGGCTTCAGAATTGGAGCACTACAAAGTACATCTGCAAAAACAAAGACTTATGTTTACTGAAGTCCTTGAAGGATTGAAGACAGAAGCAACTTTGTGGAAAGTTGACCAAGATTTGGATAGTGTTGCAATTTATGTTTTACATGAGGAGAACAATAAGATAAGGATTGATTTGGAGGACTTAAAGAGGAACAAGGATGAAGTTATGGAAAGTCTACATGTAATGAGTGAGGAAACCCCAAAACTTCGATATGTAGTTGGCTCCTTGGAATCCAGCATTAGATCCTTGCAAACAGATCTAGATGGAAAAAACAAAGCTTTGATGGAGTTACAATGCTCCCATGCAGCCGTATGTAAGGAGCTTGAGTTGAAAGCCGAAGCTGTTGAGCTCGGAATCTCAAGAGAAAATGATTTGAGGTCCGAGAATGATTCACTGAAACATGAAAATCTGGATATTGTGTGCAAAGAACAGAGGATGGTTGAACTGGTTGCTAATATTGACGCTGAGAAGTTATTTGTCACCATTCAAGGTCGTTTGGAACAAGTTACTGATAAAGTACAAAAATGCATTAATGATCAATTAAACATGGTGATGAAGTTCTCCAATGAGTTCGACTCCATTCAAATGTCCGTTGAGGAGTTGAGCACCCATAATTCTTTTCTAAAGTCTGAATTAGCTAGGGAAGATGAATTGGCAAAGGGCTTGTCATTTGATATTAGCCTATTACAGGAGTCAGCATCTGTTGCAAAAGATCAAGCAGATGAGCTTATTAAGTTGGCTGGAGCAATAGAATCATTAGAACAAGCGCTTACTTCTAAATCGCATGAACTTGATGATGCAGTTTCTGGAAGGCAACTACTAGAGGCTGAAATCTTGAAGAGTAATGAAAAGGTTTTTGCCCTGGAGGAGCAGCTAGCAAATAAGATTGATGAACTAAAGGTACTTTATATGCAAAACACTGAAATGAGATCTCAGCTGAACCATGTTGAAGAAATCTGTTATGCTATGGAGGAGGAGTTAGCTGATAAATGTAAAGCCACTGAAAGATTGGAAGAAGAGTTGATTGAGCTGAGAAGTTTACTTGATGATAAGAATAGCTATTTTCAAAGTTTGCAAGATGACTTCTCCAAGCTTTCAGATGAAAAGCAATGCTGTGACTCTCAGGTGTTTATCTTGAACGAGAAGCTGGAGATGGCTCAGGCACTGGCAGAAGAAAGTGAAGTAATTGCTACAGAAGCCCGACAGGTGCTCAGAAACCTTTTTTTTCCTGAAACCTGCTCAGAAACTTACTTGATTATTGTTTTTCTCCCTTAATACTGCTTGCGTTATATTTCCTGTATAACCCTTCTATTGCTCTTTTACAGATAGCAGAGGAAAGGAAGTCATATGCTGAAGAGAAGGATGAAGAAGTGAAGCTATTGGAGAGGTCAATTGAGGAGCTCGAAAGTACTGTATGTGCTTTGGAAAACAAGGTGGACATCATCAAGGAAGAAGCAGAACGGCAAAGAATGCAAAGAGAAGAATTAGAAGTGGAGCTGCAGAAAGTTAGGCAACAAATGCTAGCTGTACCATCCTCTGGGAAAGCAAGGAGCTCGGTGGAAGATGGAATGGTTGATTTAACTGACTCATCCAGGTTTGCATGGTTATGAATTTTGTTACCAGTTATCAAATTCACAGCTGTAAGGATAGATAGCACTCACCTTGACTTTCTCTTGCAGGCACTCAAGAGAGATACATAATGAGCTACTGGCTGCTCAGGAGAGTATAAGAATACTTCAAAAGGAGGTTGCTGAGAAGGATTCAGAGGTAACGATATGTTTTCTAACCATTTGTCACTTCAAATACAAGTGCTTAATTGTTCTGACTGTAATTTTACTGTTGTAAAAGTTTTGTCCAAATATTGTTGGTTTCAGTATTACCTGTCTTTTCTCTATAGATTGTTCAGTGCAAGGTGCATATCTCAGAGCTAAACATACATGCTGAGGCAGCAGCACAAGAATATAAGCAGAAGGTAAGCAAATTTTCTTTTGTGATTTATTTTCAAAAGCTGAAGTTATCAACAGTTTTCTAGAACACTAATGAAATATGATCTGACTAGTTCATGGAGCTAGAGGCCATGGCACAACAGGTTAAGACTGACAATATATCCACAAATGCTTGCTCCACAAAACCAGAGAAGATTAGCTTGAAACCCCGGGGTTCAGGTTCCCCATTCAAATGTATTGGATTGGGTTTTGTCCAACAAATGAATTCTGAGAAAGATCAGGAACTTAGTGCTGCAAAGCAACGAATCGTGGAACTCGAGGGCATAGCAGCTAGTCGGCAAAGGGAGGTATGATTTCTCAAAACTTTCCATATTTTTGTTTCATCTGTTTATAATTTTACCAACCTATCTTTTCTCTTATGTTTGAAGATATTCATGTTGAATGCGAGATTAGCTACAACAGAGAGTATGACACACGATGTGATTCGTGATATGTTAGGGGTTAAGATGAACATGACAACTTGGGCGGTAGGAATACAAATTCCCTTACTCTACGCATTCATAAATATTGCCAATTATGTGTCTAGGCCAATAATATTTTTGTGAAAATTTGCCTATTGTATCATTTTGTAGGCACTAGTTGACAACCAGCAAAAGGTGGACACAAAAGAGCCAGCTATTTCTCAAGCTCAAGAATCTAAAGAGGCAAGTTCCACAGTAGTAACAGTTTTTCTGCAATTTATCTTTCCTCTCGGATTGCATTTAATACCCCAAGTGTTCGGCAGTCCAATGAGCTGATGAAGAAGCAGCTTGATGAATTCATTGAAGAGAGGCAGAGGTAGATACTTTGCCTTCTATAACATCTTTAAAATCTCAATAATAGGTGATATGGCATGCACAACAATGTTTTTGTTCTACAGCTGGCTTGATGAGATAAACCACAGACAATCAGAACTTGGAGCTGCTCGCATAACTATCGAAAAATTACGACAAAAAGAACATTTTATGGTAGCTGAAATTGACTTGCTGAAGGTATGTCAAATCACTTTTCTGTTGGAAAAGAAACAGCATGTTTCTTTCCCACTTTTTATGGTAAATATTAGTTTTCTTATATTAATCAGCTAAAATATTGTAGGCTGAGAATGCAAACTACAAAACAATTATTCTTAATCTTGAAAATGAAGTAAAGAAACTTACCAGACAACAGAATCTTCAGCTGCGAATTAATCACCACGTCAAAACAAAGGTATTGGTTACTTCTCAAACTTCCTTGGTGTTTCTGAACATTAGTGTTTTCTTGTCTGATCATCTTTCATGCATTTTCCACTAATCAATAGGAAGAGAATATCCTGCTGAAAAAGCAAAACGAAGAGCTAAGTGCAAAGCTGCAGCAGCTAGGGGCCATTGTTGCCCGTACAAAGGAAGAGCTTGCCCGCTACAGGGTCTCAGATGGAAAAGATCCATATGAACAGATAGAAGAGGAAGAACTTTTGAGGAAGAAATTAGAGGTGCGTCTACTCCCTTTCCATCTGTTATGGCCTAGGATCTCGGCGTACATGCAGCAGGCGAGCGAACAGTACCACCAACACTGCAACAACCGCGAATAGTACCGCATAAACAGTACGCGCGGATACTGTAGCACATGAGAAATTGGGTGGTTCGCCGGTATATCACAGATTAGGAACATAATAATTAGTTTCCTTATTATTTGGATTTATTTTCATTTAGACTATTTCTATGTATTTAAATTTCCTATTATTAGGGATTAGTTTTCTCAAAATAGAGATATGTTTCTTAGGTGTCAAGTTTAGCCATTATACCTATTATAATCAAATAATAGCCTTCCGCTCAAAAGGGACAGCATTATACCTATTATAATCAGGTAAAGAAATAAACAAAGTTCTCTAGTTTTCCGCTCTTCTTCAATAGGCCTAAGAGTCTTGGCGGTGGCATGGCTGGCCGTTCAAAAGCGAGTGCCCTATCCTCGGTCCTCGGATCCATACCCAATCGCCACCGACCGCAACACTCGGTATCAGAGCCACTCACCACGGCTTCCGATACTGAATTATCTCCCTTGGACATGTTGATGGCTAGCAACGAGAAAATAGGGTTCTTACTCGACAATATGATGACCAACTTGGAGAACGCTATGGAGTTGACGAACAAACTGAAGGAGCAGGAAGAGGCGTCGCGTACCATTGCAATGGCTGCGCTGCCACCACCTTCCTCGGCGCCGTCGTTGGTAATGGCCACGTCACCAACGACGACTCATCTTTAGACTTCACCTTTGGTGCCTTTGCCAAGAAAGAAAGTTATCGCTGTCCAGCGGCGGTCATCTCCACGTGACCGGCCAACACCGTGCCTCCGCAAGTGTGGAGCATAACAGTTGACAGGTGGGGGCTAGCGACGTCGTCACATCCCTCCCACAACCGCTGCATTCGGGGGCAAGAAGGATGCTGCTGCCTCGTGCCGGTTGACCTTGCTACCGGTGAGTATTACGATGTCAACCGACGCTGAAGGGTTGCTATCCTCATTGTTGCTCACCGAGGCTTCACGGATCTTCTTCCATACGACACAATGTCATCATCGTGCCCTTTCGTCGACATGGAGTTACGAAGGACTTCAACCATGGCTGCCACCTAACAGCTCGAGGACGAGCTGTCTTGCCAGAGGGGTGTAATGTTATGGTTTAGAATCTTAGCATATATACAGCAAGCGAGCGAACAGTACCACCAACATTGCAGCAACCAGGAACAGTACCACGCGGGTACTGTAGCAATACGAGAACAATAATCGTGGGTACTGTAGCACATGCGAAATTGGGTGGTTCGTCGGTATATTGCGGTTTAGGAATATAATAATTAGTTTTCTTATTATTTAGACTTATTTCCTTTTAGATTATTTTCATGTATTCGAGATAAGTTTTCTATTATTAGGGATTAGTTTTCTCAATATAGAGATATGTTTCTTAGGAATCAAGTTTAGTCAACCCTATAAAAAAGAGAGCATTGTACCTATTATCATCAGGAAAAGAAATAAACAAAGTTATCTAGTCTCTCTCTCTTCTTCAACAGGCCTCAGAGCCTTAGCGGCGGCATGGCTAGCCGTTTAAGGACGAGTGCCCTATTCTTAGTCCTCGGACCCATACCTTCGGTCCTCAGATCTGTACCCAACCACCACCGACCACAACACTATCTTGACACTATCTGTCAAGAGTTATGGCAGGTACGAAGGCATTGATATTTTGTTTGTTTACGTGTCAACAGGCAAGCGAACAAGATAGAAGCAAGCTCGCAGAAAATCTATCGAGTTTATGTACCAGCGTTCTGAAGGTATGAATATTTTTACTTCGAAGCAACATTATCATGTGGTGGTTGATGTGAGTTTGCCAGATTAATTGACCAAACATGAATCCTACTGCTGCTACAGGTAGCTGGAGTTGGAAACCATGGATCTGATGCGAGTCTTCTGAAAGCATTGGAAGCCTTAAATCAACTCCAACGTCGTATCGCTTCTTTGGAGAGTGAAGTTGAGGATCTTAAGCTAAAGGTAACAACGTGCGGAAGCCATTTTTAAATTGAGCTAACTGAATCTTCTTATTTACTAGGATGAGAAATCAGCAGCAAATTTTCTCTCTTTTTTTTTTTGTGAATTATCCGCTTCGTGTTCTGATCCACTTGATATGAACACAGCAGCATATGTAGTTTCAAGTAACCGTTGCTTTTTTTGTTATTTCATCAAAGTGGCAAATATATGTAACTTGTGTTTTGAACTTTCATCTTACTGATGCTGAGAAATGCAACTTCTGCAGTGCAAACTACTGCATGAGAAAGCCCGATTATCCGAGCTCCGGAGCGATTCGTCCTCTCTGAGCTCCAGATCGCCAAGTCGGTGCAGGTCTCCGAGCATTTCGTCTTTCCGATGACACAGAAGCTGAGCCGATGCAGGCGAAACGAGTGTACATAATACGTGTAGTTTGTTACTCGTTAGTCATCAGCTAACGCCTATCTATAGGTTTCATGCATCTCCTAGCTAGTACAGTCGAATTGCGAGGATGGGAATCCGGCAATCTCCATTGACGATGTTGTATCTGTTGACCCATTTGTATGGTGTATATTCAATGAAATCCAATACAATCGTTCTTTTTTCTTTTTCTTTTGCTGCCCTATGGCCCTGTCTGCCCATGTTTTGTTTGACTTTGAACAGTAAAAACTGGTACAGGTCGAAGGATCAGCTGTGCTGTTTTACTTGTCGGTACGGATTGTTCTGTCCATTCCAGCCAGAACCGGAATGGTATTTACAACTTTGATCTCCACCTTCGTTTCGAACTAGTATAGCACACACAATTTCATGGGACACGGCTAGTCACTCACTAGCATTTCACCAACAGTTCGTAGCCTGTGCCTTCCATAGTTCTATCTATCATCTCTGTAGTCTGTGCACTACCAAAGACTTCCAAGAAGCTACCCCTAGTTGATTGACCTGACGACCACTTACTGTTCCAACTCATTCTTCTGAATCTCCATTGCTGCACGCATGATTACTACATGATTAGTTCTACATGTGCTCATCTCACTTGATTAAAGCTACGCTTATATTGGGTTCTATTTCTAATTTCTACTTAGAAAAATAAAAAAGTTAATATAAACACTCAATTTCTTGAAGCAGCTTCTCCATTTCTCACTACCATGTTGCTCTAGAGATAAGACAAGGAGTCATGTGTGTTGAGCTAATCTTATTGCATGTGTGTATTGTAGGAGTGTGTGACGAGTACTCGTGTGTACGAGTATGTGTAGAAGTTGTGGCGGCGTGGTCGAAGTTGCAGTCGAAGACGTGGTCGAAAAAACAGTAGTGGCCATGGTCGAAGTAGTCGCATCGGTCGTAGTAGTGGTCGAAGTAGTCGCAGTAGTCGTAGTCATGGTCGAAGTAGTTGCAGCAGTCGTAGTTGTGAGTACTGTAGACGTCATACTCGGAGGAGTACTGTAGACGTCATACTCGGAGAAATACTGTGGACGTCATGGTCGTAGGGTCACTGTAGCAGTCGTAGTGTAATGGTCGTAGAGTCACTGTAGCAGTCATAGTGTCATGGTCGTTTGATCTCTGTAGCAGTCGGAGGCTTACTGAAGTGGTCGGTGCTCGGAAGACCTGTGTGGTCCAAGTGCCGCGCTCAAAGGACTCAAAACCTGTGTGTGTGGTCGTAGGCGTCTGAGTTGGTCTCAGCGAGACCGAGTCTAGTGGGTAATGCGCAGTGTGCGCGAGTAGTAGGGATTGTGGCTGGGAAAACCGAATCAGAGGTAGTCGTAGGTGAGTGGCCTGCATGTGTGGTCAATTTATATCTATTTAAGCCATGTAATTTGTTGAGTATTTGAGCCAGAGAATAACAGAGTAAACACAGAAAAGGTGCGAGCAGTTAGCACCGCAATCTCGTGCCTCAGTTCTTTTATGTTCAGTCTTGTTATTAGCTCTGTCATCTTGTTTCCAACTCCAACAAACAACTTGTGTATGTCAGTACACAGTGAAAGCGTGCGTTTGAGATAGACTAGGCCAACAACAGGTGCATCACCCATACCACTCCCCTTACTCCTGTCACGCGCACATATCTCTTCATCATTTTTTGCACTACCGCCCATTCTTTTTAAAAGCTGTTTTTTCGACTGTTACTATTTATTTTTAACAAAAATCATAGCAAAAATCAATACCAACATGCTCTTCCCACTCGTTTCAGCTCCAGCTTCTGGTTTCTGGCTTATTTTTCACTATTTATAAATTTCATCTTTTTCTGAACTTTTAGCTTTTTTTGAGCTTTTTGCCATTCTTTTTTTCTGTATTCGTTTGTATTATCCATGATGAGCTATCATATTTTTTCTATTTTAAAATTTTTTAAATTTAATTACGTCAAATATGTCACCTTCAGCTACAGTGAAATTTCATCCGCTATAGTGCAATTTCAGCCATAAGCCACATCTTTTCAGCCCAACCGAGCAGGAAAGCCTCCTTTGCTAGCTAGCGTGTGACACTTTCCTCTGTATTTAATTTACTCTCTTGTCTAGCTTCAGTGTTGCTAGCTTCAGACTAATTCACCTTTTTGCAGTCTGGTGATTTCTGTATGATGCTGAAAATTAATGCTAAGGGTACATTCATATTATTTTAATTTTAGTTTTTTATTTAGAGAAGTCAAAAGTTAATATGAATACCCTAACTTTATGGAACAGCTTTCTCACTCCCCTTACTTCTGCCTCACTTCGAAGATAAAACAGGGGGTCACGGACGCATCACACACCCCACTCATCTCGCTCCTATCTTGCGAACGTATCTTTTTCCCTTATTTTTTTGCACCGTTCGTCTCCTCTTTCTGAAGGCCACTTCTTTCCGTTAAAAACCATCGGCCGCAACTAAAAACCATCTATTATAGCCATTATAAACGCCCCTAATTAATCCTCCATGGTTGGTTTGAGTGACAAAGGATGATGTTGCTTAATGTGCCTCTACTTCACAATTTGATCAGAAATTAAAAGGCTGGTCTTGTATCTCCAAGGCCCTTGTAATTTAGACTAGTGCTTCCATGCTGTACTGAGAAAACAAACCACAGATCTCAAAGCGGCATAGTTCGTACTGCAGTAGTGGGCACTTGCAAATCAAGCCCTCGACGTGATATAAAATTCGTGTCTTTTCACACTCATGGAGAACATTGGAGCACTTCCCTCTACTGGAACTTACCATGAATCGGCCAAGATGAAAAAGAACCTACGAATAATCACACACACATTTAACATCAGGGTAGGGTGATTTGAGAATGGGACAACACACACACACACATCTCTGCATCTCTGCATGCATAATACAAGATTTTTCCCAGCTACACACAGGGGACAGTTCATCACATTCACCAGCAGTGCCAGCATAAAAAACCAAAACAAGCAACAGAAAACAAAGCCATACATGTTTCTTTGACCAGATCAGGGGTTGTGTGTGTGCCTGTGTTGCTACTGTGTGTTGTGTGGTGCATGGGAAGATGTCTTTGTGTTGGCTTCTTTGTCTTTGTGCAGGCCTGCTCGTAGTCTTTAGACCACCGCCCCCAGCAAACACTTGGTCTGCTTCTGCAGCGCAGTGCTGCCTGCCATTGATGCAAGCAGGCCATCTTTGTTTCAGGCTTTCAGCTGAGACTCGCAGCTGCATGCTGTACACATTCCGACTGCCATTCCCTCATCCCTGTCCCTTTGTAAGGCTTTCTTTTCCATGTGTACCATTTACATTAAGTGTGGCTACCATACTAGTACATACAAAAAAAAAAATGAGTCTGAAGTTGGAGCTGACTGAGAAACTCAAAGACTCTGTTTTGGAACCCGGGAAACATTGCATTAACTCAAAATCGACTTTTTTTTTGTAGAGAAATGCTATAGAACATTCGACTATTTTTAGATCCAACGCCCCCAGATCATCTGACTATTTTTGTCTTAAAAAATAGTCGAATGTTGTATAGACACTCCCTTATAGAGAAGTGTTGTATGGTCGACTTTTCGTTGCTGTTTATAATGCTCGTCCTAAAAAAATGGTGCTTTGCTAGGGCCAAGCAGCCGGCCACCCAGTGAGCTGCCCACTCACTTCTAGGTGGTAGAGTCCTTTAAAGTTTAAACCAACAAAAATTTAACCAAGCTTTGTCTCCAAGCCTGTTTTTGACTGCATTGGTGACTGAGAAGCTATGCAGTTTTTTAAAAACCCTTTCTGGATTCTGATCCCTATTCATCCAACAACGAGTCATGAGCTATCCAGATCCAGAAGGCTGGCAGGCAATAGTATATTCTCTGTACACTTTACATGTAAGTTACCGGCCAGTCGAACGTCCATTGGTTGAACCACATGTACAATAGGCTATCTTCAGACTTTAGTTGGTCACCTTAACATTCTACAGTTGATTAGTTCAAGAAATTCTTCTAAACATTTTGGTTTGATCTGCTCGGATGGACCTGCAATATGTTTGCTCCATTCTTCTTGGCGAGCTCGATTGCAGAGGTCTTATAAGTGATAAAAGAATTGGACCCAATGAAAAATTAATCGATGTATGCTGACTCTAGGAATCAAGTCTGGAAGAGGTGCCTGAATCCTACCAATGTCATAACTACTGTTGTATTCGTGTATGGTGTATTTTACACAACGAGGTTGTCAGGATTGATCTTAGGTAGAACCGTTTTCAGGTTGGTAGGATCATATATAATAGGATTCTCAGCTACACAACTATGATTCTAAACATTATAAGATCTAGATTTTTACCTAGGATCAAGATTGGAATAGTCCTATAGGATCGTAGGATCCTAATGAACAAACATAGATAGGCGTATTGGTAAACATACTCCATGCATGCCCTAGCCCAACTTCAGGGAAAATGGAGGGGGAAACACTGTTTGAATTCTAGCAACATTTGTGGCCATGATTCAATGCAAAGAAAGAATCCCTTTCCTTTTTTATAGCAACATCGAAGTAAGAAAACTAAGCAATGAGGCCACATGGAGAGAGAGAGAGAGAGAGAGAGAGAGAGAGAGAGAGAGAGAGAGAGAGAGGGAGGGAGGGTTGCAATGCATTTGCAGCAGCTAGCAGGCAGCAGGCATGCAGAGATCGATGGTGGTGCCTCAGAAAGTCACTATATTGCCCATGGGGCATTTTCATTGCCTGCATTGCAGGTGCAAGAGGGAAAGAGAAAAAGCTCTTTTTACCAGCTGTAAGCCTGTAAGGCAGAGCGTGCAATGTAAGACCTGCATTAGGTAGTGGATGAGGCCAGAAGACCAACTTTAGGGTTTAGGCGGTGCATGTAAAGATGCCATCATGATTGATTCCAGATAGTAATTGTAGGAGATGGGTGTGTCTAGGTATCACCCGGATGTTTTCTTCCTAACGATCATCTAGATTTGAGATCGTTGGATTAGAGATCTAACGTTCTTTTTTTAGGGGAGGGGGATATTTTTTTGGAGGGGTGAGAGGAGAATTCATGGCCATTGGATCTCTAATCTAAGGATAAAAAATTTGGATGATAGTTAGAAAGAAAACATCCGAATGATGTTTAACAACACCCTTATTTTTATCTCATTTTCAACTTCAACTAAATCAACTCCCTTTGGCCTTTTCACCGAATTAGGTATGAGAAACTAATAAGATCAGATGCACAATGAAAACAAGCATAAAAAAAAGTCAACAAGACAAGAGAACAAAAGAAGTAACGAATGGGCCAGAACATCAAGTGGCCGGTATGACCACAGACATCAAACCGGTCTAACTGGGCCTAGGCGGTCTGACCACTTGGATCATGGTGGTCTGACCATCCGCCGTTCCAAAACGGAAAAACAACCCGTGGCCAAGAACTCAAATAGGCCTAACTTCTAATCTACTCAACCAAATAACTTGAAACTTGAAACGCAGCTTCCTCAAGATCCTATGAACCTATTCCATCAATGGATCGATAAACTACTTAACAAAGTTTGAATCTTTGCCCAAAACAATACAGATTACATCAAAACCTGGTCAAAGAGGAAAATGGTGATTGGAAGGATCTCATAGGAGGAACCAAGATAAGATGACTAAAGATGATTTCCCACACGTCCTAGCAAAATCCTCGAAATCACCATTTCTTTCACCAAAATGGGCAAAACCTAGAATTTGAAAAGAACAAATACCTAGATGGGTAGGATCTGGTCTCCAAGAGATATCACCATCACTTACACGTCCTTGACACAAAGCAAGATCAAGGGAGAATAAAGCAATGCCAAAAAACAAGCCAAATCAAGACTACACTTAAGCAAAGAGGAGAAAAACTTGGACAAATTTTGGATATCTATTTATACTTATATATGAATATTTACAACCATTCACAAAACTTAAGGATGATAAAAAGTTAAGTACAAGAGTCACAACTCATCTCTAAGAGTTCTCTCTAAGAACTCTAACCTCCTCCAAAGGCTTAGGCAAAACTCTTCAAAGCTTAGAAAAAAAAGCCTCAAACCTTAAGCCACTTCTACCTCTTCTTTTATAGTGGTGGCTTACAGGAAATCTTAACCAACACTTCTAGTTGGATTTCATCCATTTACATGGGCTAACCCGTTAAGCCAACATCATACTAGGTTCTATACACATGCACGTCTAAAACACTAATCCAATCTATCAAAACATCTCTGGATGCTTTGACAAGTAGTCCGTAGTGCCCATGACTAGTTATCACGTCTTCACACATTTGGTCTCCTCCGAACCGTTTCTACGTGCATCAACTTCGTCACTTGGCGCACAACATGCACCAACTCACCTTATCGTGATCCTCGTCTCTTCTGTGCTTCCCGCTTAAGCCACGTAGCCTCACTTTGATTTACCCGACCGAATGGACCTCAATTCTCCCGCCTAGTCCCGGTCCCTTGCCATTGATCGCCATCGCTTTCCAAGCAACATGCACATCCAAAGACAAAGCAATCTTATTTTGAACATAAGTTTCATGCACTTAACTCACATTAGCTAAATCATGCATCATACAATACAACCAACCAACAACACCCATACTGTGCACACACTCAAACCAACTCAGCTCAACCCAATCTCACTTTGAACCTACAGGGCCGGTCTGACCGCTAACCACAGGCTAGTCTAACTATCCAATAGCCCTCAAACTCACCTTGGTAACAGGGGACTAGTCTGACTGCTAGCCTAACGGCGGCCAGACCGCAATGGTTTGGCTAGACTGGTAGTTTAACAGCACCAGAAAACACCATCTTTGAAATTTTGGTTCAACTCTATTTAGTTTCAATTCAGAATTTCATTTTCAGTGGCACTTGGTGCAAACACATTCTCAAACACGCATACACAAGTGTTTGGTGTCCAATTTGCAAAAACCCATATGGTCGGTCAGACCGCTCTGTAGTCACCGGTCATACCGCTCTTCATAGAGTCTGAAGAAATGCCTAGACCCGGTCTGATCGTCGTTGCCAGACCGATCAGACTGGTTAAAACCTGACAGCAATTATGAAAACTGAAAAACTTCAAAACTAAACTCAAACTCCGACAAAACTTATAAATCAAAGTAAAATATTCATCACACACCATAAGGTGATCTGTACATAGTCTCATAGTAATAATATTTTGCCATGTGTTTCTTCATCTTTCCTGCAAGAGCATCATGGCACATTTGTTGTTACCTTCTAGTAGTTCTTACCTTGACTAGTACCAGTGGTGAAGCCACATGCCAAGAATTAATGGAGTTAGTATTTGTCAGAGTTGCCTTCATTGAAGAATAACATGGAATTAATTGTTATTTACCTTTCAAGGAAACTTGGTCTACATGCAAGTAGTGAGTGAATCGATTATAATTCGCAAGTGCTAAATATGGCATTGTATTAAGATTCTTACATTAATCATCTCATCACAAAAACTTAGTCTATCAAGGAATGATAAGTGTTCTACTCATCTAAATGCACTTCATAGTGAAGTTTATGCATTTGTCAAGAATTGTCATTTTAGGAAGCATTAACTATATCATTTGCTTAAAAATATTCGCATGCCACAACTTTTAGATAACTCGCTCCTTAAGAATTTGCATCAATTGAACCTTTACTTGCTAACACTGGCCTTTTGTTTGGTTCTTCAATTGAACCTTCCTTTGTGGTGTGCTCCACTAAGTGTTAGAAATATCAAGCTCAAGTAGTTAAAGTCACATTCCCAGTGCTAATCTTTCGGCAATTATTGATATAAAGTACTAATCTCATGTACCTTGTACATTAATACCATCCATATGCAACCCTTGTCACTCTTCCAACAGCACACAGTGATGCATGCTTTCCTCCTCAACGTGCACAATTATTACCAAAAGGATACAATGTACTTATCAATCATGGTTGACAAGAGCTTTCTCTACAGATCATCTCTTCTTTTACATTACTGTGGAATGCAATGAAACCCAGCCCAAAAACAATGCCATGTTCTTGTTTGTGCACTAATAATGGAAGCACTGTGGCAGTGGGGATTGCCCTAATTCATCACAGGGTGCGCCTTCGTGAAATTAAGCAAGTGCTAAGCTGGTTGCAATGTGACAGGAAAAGTTGCCCTAGTTCTTGAGAGAAAAAAAACATTGGCCCAGAACTGAATGAATGGCACTGAAAGTTTGCAGTTCCAGGCTTCCAGCAGAACTGATCAAGAAACCCACAGGGCACACTCAGGCATGCATACACAAATTGCAATCTCATTCCATTTCTCAATAACAGAAGAAGAGGTTACAGAAGTTACAATCACTCCACAAGGTTTGCTACAAACCAATGTAACCCATGCAAGTGCAGTGCAGCTGAGTGAAACACCACTCCCCACTGATCAGTGATCACATGTCCACTTGCAGAAAAAAATGGCTCTAAACAATGGCCAAACCCTCAACCTTTCAGTGTTACTACTTGTTTTGCAACTTCTCTGCATGCAACAGCATCTCACCATATGCAGTGCAGTGCAATGCAACATGGCATCCACAATGGCATCATATCAAATAGTGCAACTTTGGAGTAAAGTTCACAGGAAATGTGCTCCATTTGGGCACTGGCATTGGGGCTCAACTCAAGCTCTCCTCTCCTTAGGAAAGCTCAGCCCTTTTCTTTGTTCATTTCTTCCCCCTCTCACAAACCAAACCAAACCAATCCAATCCAACAGCATTGCCAATGCCAACCATGGCAATGGCTCAAAGAACCAATTTTTTTTTGGAAATATTAAGTTAAAAAAAAAGATGAAAAGAAGGGGAAAAAAAGGAAGATCCAAACCAAGCTCCCCTAGACATCTGGCTAAAAATTGTGTGTCCCCGGTGGTGCTAGCTTCTGAACGGATGCCCGGCAGCTCCAGCCTGATCCGCTTATTCCTCGCCGCTCTGCCGCCGTGAAGGCGGCAGTGTCAGTAACATCATCAACAAGAACAGAATCATATGTACTAGTGGCAATTTCATTGGAGCCTGAACATGGCAATGATCTCTTGTTGCTCCTCCTGTTCAAGTCCCCAACCAACGTACTGTAGCAGTCATGTACATGCTCCTGGTCAAAGAAAAAAACCACGCCAATTAATAAACCAAAGTCGATCACACCTAATGCTAAGTTCATCCAAATAGAACATTAATATGATCAAAATTCTAACAAGTACTAATCTATGCAAGCGACTAACCTTCTCAATAAGAGAAGATGGGGATAGATTTGTCATCTTGGACTCCAATGCTTCTTTGGTCAGTAGAGCTCCATAGGATGCAGCCAAGATTGCTGCTGCAGCCACAGTGGATGGCCTGTAATCCAGCACACTGCCAGCTGCATAAAAACAACAAAAATATCAGAGCAATGAAGGAAAGATCACTAGATACCAGAGAAAGAAAGAATAAATAAGTGATTTTGATGGGTAGAGTGTAGACAGCTCTGAATGAACCTTCAGCCGTGGCAAAGATGAACCCGACGGCCTTGAGGGCGACGCGAGCGGCGTCGTGACCGCCGCCGCCGCCGCCGTGCCGGTGAAGCCGGGAGGAGAAGCAGGGGAGGTAATCGAAGGGCGTGACGGCGCCCATGCGCCAGCCGAGCGTGGACAGCACGAGCAGCTCCATCCGGCGGATGGAGGCGGAGCAGAACTCGTAGCCGCCGCCGGCGTCGAACTCTGACAGCGCCGGCGCGCGGTACTCCTCCATCTTGGCCGCGACGGACACGCAGGCGATGGACAGCAGCCGCGCCGCCCACGGCATCGCCGCCCTCTGGACACCATGCACGCACAAAAGCACATCATCCGCGCGTTCCCAAGAAACAGACTACAAAAAGGCGTGATTTTTACGGTGGTGTGATGATTACATCGACGCGTCGCCGGAGGCAGAAGCGGTCGAAGTAGGCGATGGCCAGGTACGCCGTGCGGTGGTCGAACCCGAAGCATCCGCGCGTCTGCAAATGCAAATCGAATGCCAATCTAACGGCGTGAGTGATTGATCGATCCTTGCGTCAAGGCACTAATCGAGAGAGAAGCATATGCTCTAGCTATGTATGTGCTCAGTGCTCACTTCAAGGATCCATTTGACGGCGGCGAGGCGCGCTTGCCGGAAACAGTCCTCGGAAGCGGCCGATGAGTAGTCGCCGTCATCGCCGTCGGCGCCGGAGTCGGAGGAGGAGCAGAAGCTGGTCTCCTTGGAGACCAGCTGCTCCATGTACTCATTGTCGTCATCCTCATCATCGACGGTGGCGCCGGTGTAGAACAAGAAGAGGTCGCCGTCGTCGACGACGCCGTCCCCAAGATCGGCGCCGTCTTGGCAGGTTAGCGAGAAGGCGCACGCCGAGCAGTCCTCTGCTTCCTCCATCGGCATCTTCTTGCTTCGCGCTCTCGTTGTTAGTGTCAGCTAATTACAGTGCTACCGGTGCATCAAGCAGTAACCATGAGTGAGAGGCGCGTGCTCTGATGGCACGGTGGACGGCGGCGGCCAGAGTGGGAGAGTGGGAGTGGGAGCGAGACTGAGAACGCAAGAGAGCCTCCTCTCCTCTATTTAAGTGGCTCTCGTTTCATTAAATTTCACTTTTTTACTGCTCTTTTTTTTTTTACATCTTGCCATTTACGTGCCTACTGACAGGTCTGGTAAATTCTTGCCTTGGGTGGTTAAATCCTACTGAGAATAGTACACCAGTACGTCTCGGCGTACCTGAAGTGCATCCATGTATTTATGCATCTGTCAAGAATTTAATAGTGTCATTTACTCAGCCAAGATAGAGCTTAGACACATTTGGTCACTCCCAACGGCGATTTTGCAAAGCAATGCTTATAGGTCCATATCATTTAGAGATAACATTAGACATAAAATTTTTAATGTATAATATCTATTGATGAGCTTAGACAATAAATATTCCTTCTCTCTCAATCTTCTCTCTCCCCCCTCACAAATATCTATTAGGTGGGTTTAATGCTATGGACACTACTCTATTTCTCAATATATGTTTTAGCCATGTCTTTTGGTTGGATTTTATATTCATACAATGTGTCATGTAAGACACTACTTTTCTTTCTCTATTTCTTTTACTCTTTGTCATGTCATATTTCATCTTATGCGAATAGCTAATTAATTTTATGAATATTGAAGTGAAGTATTGGAGTGCCCTTCGTGCTCCTATCTGCCATAAGTACGCCTGATGTGATGTAAAAAACGCTACATTAAATCGGTAACTACGTGCAGCTGAGTTAGGCTCGGTACCAAAAAGGTTTATGTTGTAATGCCAAACTAGCAGCATAAGCGCGGCGCCACGCCGTGTTACCTACCATGCGACCGAAGTACAAGAGACAAAAATCTGTAAGAGGGGATTATCTGAAAAAGTGAGGACATGTATGTATTTTTGGAGAAAGCGAATGGTTTTTCTACATAAAATCAAGGACCCGTATGTAATTTTTGGAAAATACGGGGTGCTATCTTGTAAAAAAGAGGGCCTTCATGGAAATGCGGAGGATCTGTTTTCGGAGAAGTGGAGGGGGCTTTTGGGGAAAAACATGGCAGGTCTTTTTGCAAGAACCGATGACTTGAACGTGATTTCGCAAAATTCGGAAGGCTTTTTCACAAAGAAGCTGAGGTGGCAGAGCTACCTGGGGCGCTTCCCCGGGTGTAATATATGATGATTACAACAATGCTATTAAAATAGGTCTACTAAGCCGAGGAATATGTGCCTTTCATGTTACCGTATAATCGGCCGGCTAGACGGCATAATCACCCAACCTTGTAATAGCTAATACCAATCATTTTTTTTAGAACATTGGTTAACAGTATGTCTTATGCATCCATGCGCTCACCTGACAAGGCATGCTTGCTCCTAACATTTTTCACACAAAAGAAAATGTTTTTAGATGGTGGGCAAACCCTAGAATCTAGTGATCTCGGAAAAGGCATGCTGCAGGCTACATATAAAAAAGGATTTGTTGAGAGGGTAATCTCAACTGCCTCCTAGCATGCATCATCTCCCCTAAATGCAGCCAAGAAAATGCTACATTTCTTCTGCAGATTGTACTTAGGGTGGGGCCATCTGGTTAGGCCACTAATCCTTGTGGGCCCAGGTCTCCAAATCCATCAGAAGAACAAAGCCATTTGTGACTGAGCAGGGATACAATTCAGGGCCTGGCTGGTGAGAAGCTGGGCGGCTTTTGATTTTTGGTACAGTACCTATCTTTCAAACGGAGTATTTTCTTAAGACAGAGTCTATAAGTTAAACATAGTACACGTTAAAAACCCAACATCTGTACCAACTAAAATCGTAAGTGAGTATCGATCTCTCCGTAATCTGTACCGTAAACAGCCAAAATTCAAAAATTTCAACCAAAAGCCATAAACCGCAGCCAAAAATAACAATCAGTCTACTCAAGAACCATGCAGCTACTCCATAGCATCTCATACATAACGCTGCCTACTGACAAACTTCACAATTAATCCCAACACTTGACAGATTCAACCTTGTGCAAGCAAAATCGCAGCTATTTTTTTACCATGGACTTTTAATCTTGCAGTGCCAACACACATTTTCTTGCTCGTGAACTAGAATAAGCTGTCTGCAAAGTCGCTATCTTACTACATCCAGAAGTTATTAATAGTGGGGGCACAACATATATGCATATATAAACATGACAAATATATGCACATATATGAGCTCACATGGGACTGAGGTTAGAAATGGCGGACAGTGAACAGAACGCACAATTCAAGGGCCAATGTTTTGGAGTACCGAAACAGTGCCAGTCATACACGCATCGTCCCATGCCAAGATGCAATTTAGTGCCAACCAACCCCAATTGCTAGCCATTTGAAAAACAAGGGAAAAGGCCAAGATTTGGACTGAACTCACACTAGGATCAAGGAGGCAAGGGACCACAGGTCTCTCATCCTTGTAGCTGCATTAGGTGATTCAGACAAGACGACGAGGAGGCAATTGCTAGCCATTCAAAAAATCGCGTCTGAAAACAAAGGATGGATGGAGCACATAAGGTTAGATCATCAGATCAGAAATGTCAGGTTTTCAGATGCAAGAGCAAGGCCTCTAGATGAGGGAAATGAAAATAGATACCATTCTTGGGAGTTTGATGTGGAACCTGAATTGTTTAGCAATTCCTTTGATGGACTGAAACAACGAAATCTGCAGATATGATGATTGTTTTAACTTGTATCAAGAATCAGATTCAGAAATGCAACCTGAAGATGCAAGAGCAACAGGTTCTGATTAAGTTTCACTGAACATGAACATATGGAACCCTTGATATGATAATACCTTGGCTCGATCATTTGATCATTTTATTTTTAGCATCTAGATCGTTCTTCAGAAATCAATTTACAGCTGCAAGATCTGAACTCTGAAGAACACCACAGCAACAATAAGTTTCTTCTCCAGGAAATGAAAACTTCACAATTGCCATGTTGATCTACTGTGACCGACGGTCCTGCATTTGGAACCGGCACACTGCATTTAAGATTGTACAGGCCATTCTGTCCAACAATTTCTGCAATGGACAATTCTACATAGTACAAAGCACAAACCTGTCCTATTTGAATTATAAATTTCTTCGACATACATTATGGATTGCAAGCCAGCAGATATGTGTCACAAATCAAACAGCCCAGGACACATCATATCAAGTTTGCTACAGTCCCCTGCATAACCCAGCCTTGAATTCAGGTTCCCCAGTCCCACGAGAGAGAGAGAGAGAGAGAGGCCATCTGTAGACCCTAATATTGCATGCAGCATTCAAGAATCATCAAGCCACAAGTGTTGACTTAACCCTCATCAGTATTTCAAATTAGTAGGCAAACCTAATGCATATAAGATGATAAGAGCAGCAGCTAGCAAGTAAACTAGAACTACCCAGTTCTTCCAAGTTGGTGCCCCCACTGATGCAGCAAGGCTTCAGAAACTACAGTGATGCTATCTACTACACCACTTAAGATCTTTCCCCACTCAACAATGTTTTCTTTGACCAATGCCTCAGGCCTCTGCATCAAAGCACAACAAGATGATAAATAAATGAAGCCTAGGTTTGGTCATGTCAATGTCCCAAGGGGGCCTTCCTCCGATCTCCCTATTTCAATGAAAGCAGGGGACTGTGCCAATCACTAGGGGACACAATGGGCCTTTCCTTGTGAGAATGAAGTAAGCAAAAGTGGGCATTAGGAGGAGGTCTTGTCCACTAACCCACTGCAGCCACACAGTGGCTAAACTCTACGAGTGCCAAACTTAAGCATGCTAGTTGTAGCAGTAGCTTAGCCTTTTTGAGTCACCAAAACACCAATGATATTATAGTATAGACTATGATATGGAGCTAAGTAGAAGGAGCAATAATGACCCTGTTCTTTTCAGGTTTTAAAAGTTATTTTTCGGTTTTTCTACAGTAACTAGCTTGTAAACGGAGTATTTTTTTCAAGATATGGTCTACTATTTAATTATAGTATATACTTTACTGACTTCATTTATATTGGTACAAACAGCCTAAAAGTCACAAGCCGTAGCCAAAAGTCATAAGCCACAGCCAAAAAGAACAGACCCATTAAATCTGGTAGCCCTATTTGTTAGTTTGCTACCTTCTGTTTCCAGGACTATTTGGGGCCAGTTGTTGCTGCCCAAAGAACAAACAATTGCTTCTGAATCATCCAAGGAAAGCCTAGCGGTAGCACCGCCTATGCTGTTTGTAGTCGTACGCATAGTACCATTTCATTGTAATGGACATTAATACCCCAAGAACAGGTTGATTGGATAGCTCAGGACAGAATCTGTGCCACCCTGCTACAAAGATTTTAAAGCATGAGTTCAAACGCAATTCGAGTGGGAATTGTAACTATTTGTAGTAACTACATGAGCCTTTGCTTATACTACCTATGATTCCAAATGTAAAATATTTTAGAATCTATGTGTCAAATATTTGGTATTAATGCTACAGTAGGACGGTGAGATTGATGAAGACGTGAGCCACATGATAAAAGCGGGGTGGGTGAAACTGCGCAAAGCATTGGGTGTCCTATGTGATAAAAAAGTCTATTAAAAATTAAAGAGTAAGTTCTATAGGACGACAATCAAACTTACAATGCTATATGGAGCGGAATGCTAAGCAACTAAACGATAACTTATACAAAAGATGAGTGTAACGGAGATGAGGATACTGCGGTGAAACTGTGATTACACAAGACGGGATCAAATCCACAATGATGATATACGTGATAAGATGGTGGTAGCACCAATTGAAGAGAAGCTTGTCCAACATCGTTTGAGATGGTTTGGACATCTCCAACGGATGCCTCCTGAGGCACAGGTACGTAATGAAATTTTAAGACGTACTGAAAACGCAAGAAGTGTCAAAGGTCGACCAAGACTGACGTGGGAGGAAGCAGTTAAAAGAGACTTGAGGAATTAAAATATACCCAAAGAATTAATTTTAGATAGGAGCGCATAGAAGTTAGCGATCTACGTACCAGAACCATAACATGAGAAGGTTTATGGGAGGCATTTTAGGTTCTCTACTCAGATGGAAAAATGCAAGTTTTGAGTTTTGTCTTGCAGGTTTTAATAAGGCTTTCGGTTCTTTGACGTTGAGGAGATTTCATTTTTAACCTACCCTAACTTGTTTGGGACAAAATATTTTGTTGTTGTTGTATGTAAAGAATTACCAAAATTGACAACATGAAATTGGTATTACTAGATCTATCATGAAATATACTTTCATAATGTATAATTATTTTTATTTGAAACACCATTTTTTTTATAGAAATTCATAGTCAAAGTGTCATCTTAAAGACTATATCAATATCCAAAGTGTCACCTTAAAGACTATAAAGATATACATATAAGCACCGGTCTTCCACATTTCGATTGGCTCAAACCCAAGATTTAGAATAGTGAGTATTGGTTGCCGCCCAAGGGCGGAACCAGTCTAAGCTCAAGCCCTAGGCTGAGTCAGCTGCTCTTTGATCAACTCTTAGGATAACTCTATTTTTTATGATTTTTTATGAATTTTACATAGATCTTGGTTACCGTATTGGATATAGTCTAGATAGTCTGAGGCCTGATTCTATCACTGTTGCCGCCAATAAATGGGAATCCTAGCATGACTGCATGAAGGCTACGTACCAACTTGCAGTGATGTAGGGACGATTTTCGCTGATCCAATCGATATTCCCATTATTCACTCTTAACTATGAACAATGAAAAAAAATTAAAATTTCGAAAGTTTTGCCAAGTTCTGCCAGAATCCATCAACATCAGTTATCAGACGGTAGCCGGTCTGGTATCGGTTTTATAAACCCTGCTGCAACCATCTAAAATGAAAGCCATGTAGACCCTTGGAACTTTAGGTATGGAGTTTTCATGCCATCATTGATGAAAAGCTGGATAAGTCCTTGCACGTAGGTTAAAATTATTAGCCAGTCTTTGACAAAGTCATCCTAATTGATCCGTTTCCATAAGTATGAGCTAAAAAAATTAATTAACAGGTAAAGTTGCTTCTAGTTAAATTTAGTTTTAATTTAAGTGAGAATTAGATACTACCTCATACAAATATTTTGTGCATTCTTAGATTTGAATGTTGCGAAACTTTTGGAGTATAAACAATAGAGAAGCTCATGGAGGCCAAGCAAGGGAGATAAGTCCAAACAATCAAAGCTAAGTCAGATCATCTTCAAGTTCAACCAAACTCACGAATCCACTTAGGACGTTCGGATCAGTCCAATCGGCATAAAAAACAACTTCCGAACCAGGCCGAATGGCTTTAGATATAGTCGGCATTGTTCGATCGTCTTCGGACTGTTAGATCGCTTCGGTGATGTTCGAACACTGCTGCTTTCGACTATGGTGCTTTCGACCATGGTGCTTTCGACCACGGTGCCTACGATCACGATGCTTTCGACCATGGTGCATTCGACCGCTTCACCGATCACAGCTTGTCGACCACATCTTCGATCACGGCTTCATCGACCACAGCTTATCGACTAGCATTTCTGACCATACAGGTCTTTGAGCACCGACCGTCACTGCAGCTTACGACTGTCGACCTACGACTATTACTGCTACGACCACTGCATAGCTACGATGCGACTTATACGACCACTGCACAACTCTACTTACGACTGTGACTGCTATGATCGGTTTACTGTAGCCACCGTTCGATCGTTCGTGGACCGCCCGATCGCTTCGGTGACGTTCGGACTAGTCTGAACTTATTTCAAGAACTATGTAATAGAAGGGACTCCATCTTGAGAAACGTCACGGATTTTTATCTTATTTTATTTTAGTTTTTTGTGAGAGTTTGAGTCTAATACAATATATGGTTAAGTCGTACATATTTAGAGGTCTTGCGGACCTTTCCAAAGGGCTATATAAAGCCTTGTAATATGTAACCTTTTGAGGGAGACCATATTATTTTCAAGATAGCCAATATTGCTTATTCTCGGGTTGATGCTACGCGCTGCCTTTCGGGAATTAGACAATTTCTTGATAATACCTCTGTTGTTCTTGTGCTTCCTTGTGATTCGCAGGAGCGACAACACATCTACTTATGTGGTCAGGTAGACGTGATCATGAGCGTGGGGTTGGATGAATTCTTTTATCGCAGATTGTTGTTCTAACAGTGGTTGGCGCCATCAATTCATTAGGTTGCACTAATCCAAGTTATCATTATCGATCCTACATCGTGAAGATCAGACATCCCTATATCAGGCTTTATGCCTACCAAATCAGATTGAAGTGGCTAACCAAAAGTTCTAATATTTTACAAAGTTTAACATAGTAATAAGATAGCTTCCCGATGTTTGACCGGTACAAGGGTTCAGCAACACCAAGAAGAGCACGTGCACATTCATGCAAGCACGCACGAGATGCACTTATCTTTGTTTCACAAGAAATGTTCTGTCAGTACTCAGTAGATGACACAATGAACTAAAATGCAAAGGAAAAGACAGCCAAAGAATAGTAGAAAACGACTCACTGTCTCAGAAAGCAAATATGTGAGAGTAACATGGTAATGTAGTAAATACATGTTGATAAGATAGCTTCCCGATGTTGATAATATATTATAACCATAGTAAGTACAAATTTATACAGAAGATGCTTGCTCTAAAATCACTGGATAAATTCATTTGGTTACAATCTTTGCAGACAGAATAGTTGGTACAGGAGATGAGGCCAATCAGAATACTGTAAATCACATGGAAGTTGGAAACCTTCAGCTATCCGATGCGTGCTGTCAGTGGAAACTTGCTGGCAAGTGATGGTTTGCCTCATCACTATACAAATTTCAGACAGGTTTGAAGAGTAGGGAGGATTTACAGACACACCAGGAATTGAGTCAAGAATATAATGTATGGTAATTGTAAGGATATGGCAGAAGCCTGAATAAACCAGTGTTACACTAGATAGAAACACTACTATCCGAAGCAAGTTTGGCTTATGCCATGGTTTGTAAGGCCCAACTAGGAAGGAATCTCTGCTGGCTTTCTGGCACTACAAACAAAACAATATTAAGCATATGTGTCAGTATAAAACTAGCAATCAGATGTTACCATATGCAGAAAATTTCGTGACTGCACAAAATTAAATCACGAAGTCAAAGATCCTCTTACAATAAGTTTGGATTTCAGTCAAACAGTAAGTTCAGTTTCCATCATCATTGCCTTCAAGCAGGTAGTCTTCTATTTGACCTCTGAAATAAAAGTCATCAACAGTTGACTGAATCAGTGCACTAAAGGATGAACAGGACATGACATGAATAAACGAATGGAGTAACTGCACACATAGAAACAAGTGGTCACATTGAACAAAACAATATTCTAATAAAGAAGCTCAAATATCGAAAGGTTTAATGTTTCATTTGCTAAAATACTGATAACGTGCACTATAGCTACAAAGACAATGAAGCAGTCCATAAAGAAATTGACATAAACCTCACCTTAGCGAGCGATGGCTGGCAGATGCAGTGTCCACTCTCTCAGTCCAGAACTTTGGTAGTAGTGAAAAGAAACATTCATGCAATTTTGTACCACTAGGTAGAATCTGGAAATGACAGCTTTGACAACAATGAGCAGTACAAAGATCATTTTTCTTCTGAGCCTTGTGCTTTGTGCTGTCCAAATTCTGGAGTTCTGATTCACTGAATGGGCTTCTGCATATCAGGCAGAGAACCTCAGAGAAAGTAGACTCATCACTATCAACATTCTGGAACTTGGGACGTAGCCGTGACGGCAGGAAATCGTGATATCCATTTGCTGAGAACTTGTTAAAAGAGAATGGCTTAAGCTTTTGTGCTGTTCTTACAATGGTATGCTCTCGAGAAGGGTTTTCTTCCTGTAAATGGAGATAGTAAAGTGTAAAGATTATGACTTGTGCTGCCCTCCAAGCAATTTACAAAAGAAAGCACTGAACAAGAAAATAGTTTGAGCTTCAGTTCAATTCAGAATAAGGGAATTCAAGGTTGGTATGTACATGCCTTCCAAGGAACAATCTTACTTACCCGTAGTCGTGCAACAAAAGATGCAACTAAGCAGTTGATACCACTGCATGGCCTATCAAGAAGTTGCTGCGTCTTTAAACTAAGCATACAATCAGTTAGAATAAATGACATCGCTAGCACAATTTAACCAAAAAGTGAATGTTATCCTCTTACCTATCAAGTTCACAGAGCAGGCTAAGCTCTTGGGCCAGGCAATCACGGAGTGGAAGAACCACAGGTACTTTCCACCGTGTATCAACATATTGGACATCAGCTGGTAAAGAATAACCTTGTCCCTGGAGATAATTAGCAATTCAGACATGCTCTTTAGGTTCTCTTACGTAGTTATGTTCTCCTCAAGAACTATCAATCAGTGACCCAAGTCACAGAGAAAATAGCATCAGCTATATACCTTCACGGTTGCAGATAGCACATGACATGCTATTGCAGAAGCACATGATCCCAGCATTATCTTGGTGTACCCGTTTTCCAGTGCAATCTGAACAGTATATCAACACGAAACAGCAACAGTGACTTCAGTCACTAAATGAAAAGCATCACCCAATAGCGTGTATTGAAGGACCATTTGCAACAAAAGCACACGCAAGCACTGAAGAAATGGACCTTTTGCAACAAAAGCATGCGTAAGCACTGAAGGAAATCCTCCCTCCCGGTGTCATCATCAATCATGCCAACCAGCTCTCTCAACCTGCCTTCCCCGTTTTTCGATTCCAAGGAGAACACATCCTCAAGAGGCGCAACGTGCATTGATTTATCGCCAAGCGATAAACTCGACACAACTGACATGATATCTTCAATTGCCAGCTCAATTTCGTGTTTCGGCTTCAACGAAAGAACACTCTCATCGACAAAGGCCACCCCGACGCCGAAGGCCGGCAGGGCTTGCGAATTGCTCGCGTCCCAGCTCTGGATCGCCTTGGACCGCATCTCGTGTATGAATTGCAGAGCCACCCTAGAATATACACAAAAACACTTCAGTTCAACGGATTACAACAAAAACTATGCAAAGGAACCAACTATGAGCAGTAAAACAATATTAAAAATTGCGATAAAATATAAAAAAATATGGAAAAAAAAAGTGGGAGAAGTGAACCTGGAGGCGGGGCCGCCGGAGAAGGCGAGGAGGACGGAGTCGGTTGGCCGCACCATGGCGTTGCTCGTCACGGCGAGCTTGAACTTCCCGAACAGGTGGGCACGGAAGCACTCCCCGCACATGCGGACGCCTCCGGCAACCGCGACGATGGCCGCGTCACCGCCGCACTTGCCGCACGCGGCGGCGCCGCCGGAGATGGAGAGGCGGCCCAACCTCTCCTCAGGAGACACCTCGGCGGCAGAGGATGAGGAACAGTGGGGCCCGCAATCGGCGCCGCCGCAGGGGGAGGAGGCCGCCATGGTGGGAGGGCTACAACGTACGGACGGGCGCGTAGGTTTTGGGGGGCTCTTCTGTTATTTTTGCCTTTTTTTTCTCTCCACTTTTCCTAGATGGGCTTTGGTTTGGGCTCTATTGGGATGGCCCTGCAGTTGTGCAAGTTAAGTCTAATGGGCCCAATCAACAGAGATTATTCACTGATTGGTGAGTAGGGGTGCAAGTGGGCGGTCTGGTTCGGCCCGTTACTTGGCACTTCTGTCCCGCTAGAAAATCCTGGGGTAAGCGGTCTGTTTTTTGGCTGAAATTTATGGCTTTTGATTGTAGTTTATGATTTTTGGGTTATTCGTACGAGAGATTATAGAGTAACAGAAACTCACGTGTGGTTTTTGCCGATATAAATGAAGTCGGTACAGTATGTACTACAATTAATTAATAGACCATATCTTGAAAAGATACTTCGTTTTAAAACTAGTTATTGTAGAAAAGCCAAAAAACAGCTTTTAGAAGCTGAAAAGATCAGGGCTCGGCTCTGTTAGAGATATGGAAGAGATATTGCATATATGGTAGACATATTACAGATATCATTGTATTAGGATAGTTTGGATTGTTTCCATACATGTACTCTTTCCTTTCTTGTAATCTTTCCATATGTGCCATCATATACTTGTGTATATATACCGGCCCTTTGGCCTCATATGAATACAAGCACTATTCATAACATGGTATCGAGCCTACCTAAGGTTCTTCGTCGCCGTCGCCGCACGCCGGCCTCCCCATTGTCTTGCCGCCGACGTCGGCCTCCTCCCCTGCGCCAAGACGCCGGTCTCCCGAGTCGCGCGCCTCCACCTCGGTCGCGCCCCACTGCCGCACCTCGGAGTAGTCGGATCTGAGCCGACTCCTCCGCCGCCAGAGTTGCGCGCGCCACCCGGCCGCCGACGCCGCGCCCGCCGCCGCCATCCGCTCCCGTCCGCCGCCCTCCACCGCCGCCGCGCCTCCCGCCGGGATCTCGCCGCCGTTAACGCGTGGCGCGCCTCCTCCCGCCGGATTCGCCGCCTTCCTCGGTCGCCGCGCCTCCTTCCGCCGCCGCCGCCGTAGCCGCCGCCGCCCCCGCCGCCGCCGCCCCCACCGGTCGCGCCACCACCCCGTCGCCCCTCTCGTTTTCTTTGTTTCTCGATCTCGTTTTGTAAAGCCTCTCGGTTGTGTTTATAAAACCGATCGGCGGTAAAAAAAAAACGTTGCTCTAACCGCCGCGCCGTCCAGCGCCGCCTGTTAGACATTGTTCCTTTGGTCGCCGTGCCGTTCAGCACCGCCTACCAATGGGTACTGTTTCTTTCCCTCGTTGCCCGGTGATCTTCGATGGTGTTAATTACACCGACTTCGTGTCTCACATGCGCATCCATATGCGTGGTCTTCGTCTATGGGGCATCCTCTCTGGCGATGTCGTCTGCCCACCTTGTCCTACTCCTCCGACGGAACCTACGCTTGCCACGCTACCCCTGACAGCCGACAAGGCTGCCACTGAAGATGATGATAAGGATGCCTCTGTCTACCAAGAGGCTCTGGATGTATACAGGGATCGACTGGTCGTCTATAATCAATGGTACGACGACGACGCTCGAGCTGCTGCTATCCTCGTTGCGATGTCGACCTCGGTTCTCCTCTCGAGGTTGTGGGACTCTCCTCGGCTTTCGGATGTGGACTCATCTTCGTCGGCGCTATGAGCCATCCGGTGACGCCTTGTACCGTCCGTGGTCCGTCAAGAGCATTCTCTTGACAGGTGATGCTATGTTGACGCTTTTACGCCGAGCTCTGCATCGGCGTCGCTTGGACTCTCTCCGCACTGCTGGTTGTCGCTCTTGTTCATGCTGCCTAGCTGCACGAGCTGATCAGAGTTTCGGCGGGTCACGAGTTTCTTACTCGCCCGTCCGAGTTCGAGCGTGGCGTGCCCAGCTCCTTGCACGTCACCCTCGTGTCACTCTCCCGAGGCCCCATCGAGATACGCGTGGAGGAGACTCGCCGAGTGGTCTTGGTCCGATGTCACTCCCTCGTGCTCGCCGCTCGTCCACCGCTACATCGATCGCTCCACGTTTGTGACTCGCCTCCTCCACGGCCGCCACAGCGGTGGTGGCCGCCCTCCATCCGGAGGTGGCCGTCCTCACGCTTCCCATGCGACAAGGCGGCCACATTGAGTCTCGGTGCTATAAGAAGAAGCGGCATCTTTCACGCCGTTCTTCTACTAGCACCGACATCGGTATCTCGCATTGACGTCGCATCGACTACTTCCACAGTTTCTCTCACTGAGCAGGAGATAGCCAGACTTCGACGCCTACTTGTTGCCTCAGGTTCTTTCTCGGCAGGTTCTGCAGGTTCGCTCATCGACTCTTCTGCACCGAGAAACCACCTTCTACGGTCAGGTATCTCCCCATGGATTCTTGATTCTGGAGCATCTTTTCACATGACTTCTGATGCTTCCACTTTGTCCTCTATAACACCCCTTGATTCTCCTGTTAATGTTCTCACTGCTGATGGTACCTCTCTTTCTGTCTCTGATCGAGGATCTCTTAGCAACTCATCTTTTTATGTTCCCTCTGTTGCTTATGTGCCTCGTCTTACCATGCGACTTCTTCTCACTGGGCGACATCGATCTTGGTTGTCGGGTCATTCTTGACTCTGACTCTTGTTGTGTTCAGGACCGCCACACGGGAGCTCTAGTTGGTTCTGGCCCTCGGCGCCTTGACTCCCAGCGTCTATGGGAGCTTGATTGGCTTCACCTTCCTTCCGCTGCCGCTGCCAGTCTCTCCGCCTCTACCGCTCCGTCTACCGGATCTTTCCAGCAGTGGCATCATCGTCTTGGCCATATGTGTGGGTCTCGTCTGTCGTCTTTAGTTCGTCGTGGTCTTCTGGGGTCTGTCTCAGGAGACGTGTCTTTAGATTGTCAGGGTTGTAAGTTAGGGAAACAACTTCAGCTTCCCTATCCTCATAGTGAGTCTGTATCTCGGCGTCTTTTGATCTTGTTCATTCGGATGTTTGGGGTCGGCTCCTTCGTTTCGAAAGGGGTCATCGATATTATATCATATTTATAGATGATTTCTCTCGCCACACTTGGATTTATTTCATGACTTCTCGTGGTGAGGCCTTGTCTATCTATAAACAGTTTGCCACTATGGTTCGTACACAGTTCTCCACTCCTATTCGTGTCTTCGTGGCCGACTCACTGGGCGAGTACCTCTCTCATCACCTGCGTAGCTTCCTTGCTGAGCAGGGCACTCTTGCTCAGTTCTCTTGTCCTGGTGCTCATGCTCAGAATGGTGTTGCTGAGCGCAAGCATCGTCACCTCCTTGAGTCGGCTCGTGCTCTGATGATTGCCGCCTCTATTCCACCTCATTTTTGGGCCGAGGCTGTTTCCACTGCCACCTATCTCGTCAACATCCAGCCTTCTTCTGCTCTTCAGGGCGCAATCCCTTTTGAGCGCCTCTGTGGTCTTCTTCCTGATTACTCTGCCCTTCGTTTGTTTGGCTGTGTTTGCTACGTTCTCCTCGCCCCTCGAGAATGTACCAAACTAACTGCTCAGTCTGTTGAGTGTGTTTTTCTGGGATACAGTGCCGAGCACAAGGGTTATCGGTGTTGGGATCCTGTTGGTCGACGGATGCGGATTTCTCGGGATGTGACTTTTGACGAGTCTCGTCCCTTCTACCCACGTCCTGTCTCTTCTTCTTCGACTTCCTCTGTGGAGTCTCTGTCTTTTTTGACCTTTCCAGATACACCTATAGCTGTCTTGCCCGCGTCCACTCGTCCCACTGAGTCTCCTCATACCCCTTCCGTGGCCTCTCCGCCATTGTCGCCTCCTGCGGCTCCTCAGGCTCCCCCTACTACACTCGTCTACACTCATCGACCTCGTATTGAGGATATTCCAGATGAGCCATCTTCTTCTGATGATTCATCTTCTGATGCACCATCTTCCCCTGATGGGTCATCTTCTCCTCGCTACGTTCTCCGCGATCGCCGATCGCTTGACCGCCTGCCTTTTGCCTTTCTTTGGCGCAGACTACTCGTGAGCCTGTTTCTTACCGGGATGCTGCTACTCACCCCGAGTGGCAGCATGCCATGGCCGAGGAGATTGCTGCCCTTGAGCGCACTGGTACTTGGGATCTTGTTCCCCTTCCTTCTCACTCTCGTCCCATCACATGTAAGTGGGTCTACAAGGTTAAGACTCGCTCTGATGGTTCTCTTGAGCGCTATAAAGCGCGTCTTGTTGCTCGTGGCTTCCAGCAGGAGCATGGTCGTGACTATGACGAGACTTTTGCCTGTGGCTCACATGACCACCGTCCGCACTCTCCTTTCGGTGGCGTCATGACGCCACCGGTGCATTCTCACCGATGTCAAGAATGTCTTTCTTAATGGCGAATTGCGTGAGGAGGTCTACATGCATCCGCCGCCTGGGTATTCTGTTCCTGAGGGCATGGTCTGTCGCCTTCGTCGCTCTCTCTATGGCCTCAAGCAGGCTCCTCGTGCTTGGTTTGAGCGCTTCTCCTCTGTGGTTACTGCTGCTGGTTTTTCAGCAAGTGATCATGATCCTGCGCTCTTTGTCCACACTTCGTCTCATGGTGGGACTCTTCTTCTTCTCGTATGTTGATGATATGATCATTACCGGGGATGATTCTGAGTACATTGCCTTTGTCAAGGCTCGTCTTAGTGAGCAATTTCTTATGTCGGATCTTGGTCCTCTTCATTACTTTCTTGGGATTGAAGTTACTTCCACTCCAGATGGTTTCTTTATGTCCCAAGAAAAGTATATCCAGGATCTTCTTGATCGCGCTTCTCTCACTGATCAGCGTACTGTTGAGACTCCCATGGAGCTCAATGTTCACCTCCGATTCTCTGATGGCGAGCTTCTTTCTGACCCGACTCGCTATCGTCATCTTGTTGGGAGTCTTGTCTATCTTGCTGTTACTCGTCCGGATATCACTTATCCAGTTCACATTCTGAGTCAGTTCGTTTCTGCTCCCACTCGTGTCCACTCGGTCACCTTATTCGAGTTCTGCGATACCTTCGTGGGACTATCTCTCGTCGTCTCTTCTTTCCATCCTCCAGCTCGTTACAGCTTCAGGCTTATTCGGATGCTACTTGGGCCAGCGATCCCTCTGATCGTCGGTCTATCTCTGCCATCGTGTTTTTCTTGGTGGTTCTCTCATTGCACGGAAGACGAAGAAAAGCAGTGCAGTGTCCGCTCGAGTGCAGAGGGTGAGTTGCGAGCTATGGCTCTCTTGATGCAGAGATTACTTGGCTACGGTGGTTACTTGAGGATTTTGGTGTTTCTGTCACTACACCGACTCCTCTTTTGTCGACAAGACAGTGCTATCGGTGTGCCGTGATCCTGTGAAGCATGAGCTCACCAAGCATATTGGTGTCGATGCTTCCTTCATGAGGTCTTGTGTGCATGATCAGGTGGTTGCTCTTCAAGATGTGCCTTGAGCTTGGATAGCGGATTTCTTCACGAAGGCCCGGACCGAGCACAAAGCACGGCTTCTACCTCTCCAAACTCAGTGTTATTGATCCACCATGAGTTTGAGGGGGGGTGTTAGAGATATGGAAGAGATATTGCATATATGGTAGAGATATTACAGATATCATTGTATTAGGATAGTTTGGATTGTTTCCATACATGTACTCTTTCCTTTCTTGTAATCTTTCCATATGTGCCATCATATACTTGTGTATATATACCGGCCCTTTGGCCTCATATGAATACAAGCACTATTCATAACAGGCTCAACCCTCACTGATGTGTACTTTGAATTTTCATTACTGGTTGCTCGTCTCACCAGAAGGCATCGACTAAGGAACTAATATAAGTGCTCTTAATGCAACATATGAGATATTCAACAATACATATTCTTGAGAAAATATTGTTGTACATCTTAACGAGAAAATATTGTACATATCCATGAATGTCGACAAAGTATGAAACTAAGCAGCTAATAAAAAGACTGGCTATCCAATCAATGAAAGTATCCACTAAGCAACTAAATCTGACCACACAGTTGTGAAGTCATCATGGCATGGCTCAACAAAAAACATCTCTTTCACTGCCGTCTTCACTGCAAAAGCAACAAAAAAAAAAACAAGGGACTAGTGTCATCTCTTGCTCGTTATTCACCAACATCTTCTATGTAAAAAAAAAAACATTTATTGAGTTGTGTTTCTTCTCTAGACTTGCACGGAGTAACGAGCAGATGAGATTTTGCAATAAGATGGTATGCAGTATGTATGAACAGAAACATATCGTCATTCATGGTAAACACTTACTTTCAGAAATAGCTCGTGCCAATTATAGTCAAGACTAGGTGTAATGCAAAAGAGTATTAAACCAAACAGTACGCAATAGATTCAAGATCCATGCTTCTTGAATAGAATTTGCACACAAGTATGACTTTATCTGAGTCAAATTCAGGTATACAACTTTATCTCTTTCATTTTGTTACAAGGGACTCATGATAGAAATTTTAGTACTTCACCAATCAATATTTTACTGCATCAGATTACTTGAACTATCACTGGCTAAGCAACAATAAAGTTGCATCAGATTGCATAAACCAGTTGTACATTTACACAGTTGCACCCACACACTGAAATGTTTACTTCTTTGATATATCATCACTGCTGTTTCCATTTGCAGAACAATGCAAATTTCGGAGACTAACAACAACAGTGATGAGAAATGTGTGTGCTCAAACAGAAATTCAAAAGCATATCAGGAAAATGTGCTACATGAACACTCCTATCTAACTTGGGAGCAGAGATCACATGCACAAACCAAAACAGAATTCTCTGAGCCTATTCTGGTCAACATGTTCCAGTAAGTAATGAATTTAACAGGTAACTCTAATGTTCAAAAGTTAACGAATACCATCAAAAGATTATCAATGTTACCTGATCTTAAAGTTCACATAGGAGGACCTGTTCCAGTATTTATCTATGATCCTTCAGTAACTGCTGATCAACCGTATACCAACTTCCAAAATGGCTTATTGTAAGAAGTACAGTGCATGGTTAGTGATAAACTCCTCGAGCTTAAACAAAAACTGCATTTCCCACTTGAGACCATCGAATCATCTCTCAATGTTCAGATCAATTCCAATGTTCATCCCGTTGTACGCAATTGGTGCATACATCCACATTTCATCGGAGCTCAGGAGCTGCAGAATTGGACAAAAATGGTCAATGGCATGTCATCGCAGAACAATTTGGATGTTCTGAATTAAACTAATTTCTGCAAATCCTCACCTTGATCTGGAGCTGCAGGAACTTCACATAGTGGACTGCCTCTTCAAGCATGGTGCTGATATCTACCTGCAAGATCAACACAAGTATTGTTGTTTTAGCCATCGGACCTTAGTATTTCATTCATGTAACTGCTGTCAGTAGCATTTTTGTTCAGAAGCATACCTTGGTTCCATTGGGCACGAGGTTCTGCAGTATCTTCAGCCTCTCATTGATCCTTTCCCTCCTTTTCTGCTTAAGCGAAGAACGGCATTAGTATTTTCACATTCAGTTATGGAAAATATTAGTCCTTCAGATACAAAAGAGATCATCATTTATAGTACCCTTGCATAGAGGCTCTGCCGATCAGTTGCTGCCCCACGGCCAGCCCGAGCCTTGCTTTTCGGACTAGCACCAGCATCAGCATCTGCCGACTCCTGAGAAGCATTTGAATCGTTGTTAGAAGTGCAGCAGCTTGTTGTACTTCCATTTGTCGTACTTTGCTCGGCCTTCTTCGGTCGCTTCGGTTCAGCCTTTCTTGTGCATTTCCGACCCTGCATTTAATCCATTCCAATCAGTATTTACATCAGCAACACGAACATCTTTCTTAAACATAACTGGTGAAAAGAATTAATCAGTGATTATCAAGACTTGAATTAATCAGTGATCATCAAGACTTACTCTTATTCCGCCATCAATTTCTTCTACTGAGTGCTTTCTCTTGTTAGCAGCACCGACTGAATCAAGATCATCGCAGCTCGACTTGCCATTCCCGTATAAATTAAGGGAATGGTTTGGAATCACATTCAGAAACTCAGTTGCACCTTGCTCCTGGACCAATTTCAGGTCATCTGATGTAACGCAGGAGCTAATACCCAGTGCCTCATTAAAGTCACTGAAATGGTAGCCCACAGACTCGGATGGAACAACAAGACTACTAGCATTGCTGTCACTACATGCACTGCTGTTAGGATTACAGTTATAGTGGCATTGATGGGAAGCCTGTTCAGACCAAGTCAGCTCCTGGTAGCCTTCCTCACCATGGGAGGGGAAGGTGCCAAGCAGCTGCGCCATTATCTCCGACTCCTCGCGCGGCAACGGCATGTCGAACATGGTCCAGCCTACCTCAGCAATGAGTCCTTCAGCCTCCACGGTGATGTGAATTTAGGGCTTGGTGGTGAGAGGTGATCTGTGGAGTGTGGTTTGAGGTACTTGGTGGGTGAAGACAAATGCACAACAGTACAGGTGATTTTATACTGTTCAGAAATCAGAACTCAGAAAGGTTGCAGGAGACATCATCTGCAAAATTTTAAAATGTGACCATGATTAAAGAAATGGCAGTCCACGGTTGGGCTAAAGTGTATGGTGATAAGTTAACGACTGGCAACAACCAAGGTATGTTCTGGAGATGCGAAGAGCTGAAGATTACAAGATTAGAAAATTTCGACTGCTAGTTGGTAGACAAGACAGTGACTTATCCAAGATCACAGTTCCGTGTGAAGGACTATTCAATGATTGGAGACATTTTACTAATCATTGAATCATCAAGGACCAGGAAAAGAAAGTCTATGATCTCTGAACCGGCATAGCAAGAGTTTACCTTAGCAAATAGAATAGGATGCAGAGAGCTATGCACTTGAGTTGGTTAGAGAGATGGAATAAAGAAAAGTAGGACATGCAAAGTGAGGCCTGCACGAACAAGGTGGATTGGTGGAGGGAATCTGGACATTCTTAAGAACTCAAAGGAGACATGATCATACGAAAGCTCCTCCGCAGATATCAAGGTATCCGTCTGTAACACCCCGTCCACCCTCCAAGCCTAGAGTGCTACCATCATTGCATAACATTACCTTTTTTCTTTCAACTTCTAACCGTTTTAAGCAAACACTATTTTATTCATAAAACTGCGACCACTTACAACATATTATTTAAAGTAACTATTCTAGCATACTAGAGGAGTTTAAACATACTACCATAAGCTGATATGTGAAATGCTGCTAGTACGTGAAGTTATTCATGTGCTACTCCCGCCCGTGCATGATGTCCTCAACGGTCACCTAAAAAACAACAAAGCAAGGGTGAGTTCAGAGACTCAGCAAGCACACGATTAAATAGTGGTGTTAACACGCCACTTTAATAATTCCCATTTCTGTAAATTGTACATCATTATCTCTGTAATTGTTTCACTGTTGTCACTTTTATGCAATGCATCTGTAGCTGTATCATTGTTCTATTCTGTTTTCATGTGATGCGTTTGTAACTGTAGTTTATATCGGTATAGCAGAATGTTCACTCGTCAATGAACCACCCAATCCCCGTCCTCTTTTATACAAGGATCCAAACTCCACTCCCATGGAGTACCTACCGAAGTAGGTCATGTTGTCTGTGTATGAGTGCAATGCATGATGCAATATGCTTTCAATATTGGCATTTGATCATAGGCAGCACTCATCAAAGTATGATTAGCACGTAATCATAAGTACTGTAGAACATGGCATGGAAGACATAAAATATCAATCATTCACTACATTCCACTGTTCTATCATGCACTTACCTGGTTAACCTCGGGGACGATGCGTGGACGGCTCCGACCCGGGACCTCCACCTGTACAAACGTCAACCTGACTCAACACACCATATCGAATCCAGCGCTTAAACGAGCAACGATGACTCTACGCGCATAACCCGACTCTGGCATAAAACGCACGGAGTTAAGGACCCGTCGCACAGGTACCAAACCCCCATTTTTTCATTCTTTTCTTTTTCTCCTCTTTTCTTTTCTCTTCTCTCCTTTTGTTTTCCTCCCCTTTTCTTTTTTCTTTCTCTCCTTCATCTGGTTCGGCCGAACCGGCCTCTCTATCTCTCCTCTTCCTCCTCACTCCCACCCCGACGTCTCCTCGCCTCCTCCCCAAACCCGGACCTAGAGGAGCCCAACCCTAGGCCTACCGGCCGCCGAACTACCTCCCCTACTCCTCATTCCCCTTGGCTCCTACATCTGATGTCGCCTCCTGCTCCCCAGATCTGGTCGGTTCGGGCAGATCTGCCGCCGCCCTACCGCCCGTCGCTTCCTCCCGTACGCCCCTGGTTCTGGCCCTGACCGGCGTCGCTAGTCACTGGCGCCAACCACCCTGGGCTCCCCTCGGTCTGGGCCTTCTCCGGCCTCCCGGCCATCGACCCCTCATCGGGTTCCCCTCGGCTCGGATTAAAGGGACTGGGGGTGGACGATGATTTCAACAGCCTCCCCTTGTCATTGCCGACGACGTCGGCTCGCTGTCACCGCCCTTGCTCCCCTTCTTTGAGCCCTTCTCCTGCCTTCCTCTTGTGGCCTAGCTATGTGATGGAAACAAGGTGGCTTACCTTGAGCTTACCTTGTGCCAGCCAAATGGAAGGATTGTGTGGGGGGTTTGGATCCATGGGAAATGGAAAGGAGAAGGAGATAGAGATAGCTGCTCTCTAGTGCTTGCTCTAGTGGAAATGGTTTCCTTTTCCTCTCTTCTTTCTTGTCCCCTTTTATGGCTTTGCTCTCTGAATGAACTGTTGGCTAGGGGAAGGGAATGGGAGTGAGGCTTTGTGGCTTTGGTTGGGAGATGGAAATGCGGTGGTGCACTGTACATACTGATGGCTTGGGCTTAAGAAGGAGCTCCGGTTGGCTCCTCCCTCCACTGCCTTGTGCATTGCCACGTTTACCCTTCCCATTGGAGTCTTGGCTGGTCATGTGCCTCGTGGACCTTTTGGTCCAAGGGTGGCTCTGCACTATTTGGAGCTTTCTACTGCGACAGGTAAGTCGGTAAAAGTGGGCATTGGCTAAATTTTTCTGCCGAATGATGAAGCCCACAATAGAGAGAGGCGTCGACCAGCCCCGGATGGTCTAGGAACCTCTTGTGAGCGCTACTTTTATTCGGCATTCTAAAAGCTGATGGGTCTAACGACAAAACTCTACTTAATTTCCTTTATTCTCCCTTGGGTTGTTTTCATTCCATGTATTTCTTCCCTTTTGCATTTTTAGTGGTATTACACCACCTTCTTCAATGTACTAATGTTGATCTGCACATAGCTCTCACTGTTAGATAAATCATGTAATCTATCTTGTTATCTTGGAACTACCTTGATATTCACCAGGCTGGAGAAGCACCCGGTTGTTAGCTGTTAAGATTGAGTTGTTGTATATCTGTTGTGCTTCTCCTAGCCGGTTTAAACAAGGTATTCCGTATTGTAATCAAACTACGCTTTTGTCAGATTATATAAACATGCAGCAAAGACACGAAGAAAGTGAGTCGCTTCCACCCAAAACTCTTCCGCATCTCGCCAAATCTTTCATGGTATCGAGCCATTGGCAAGCAAATCTCCAACAAAGGTGGCAGCTCCTCTTCTTCCAGATTAGCCATGAGTTCCTTATTTACTCAAAGCTATTACCGAGAAGCTCGGCAAGAACAACCATGCAATATGGAAAGCCCGGATCTGGGCTGCATTCGCGGTGCTCGTCTTGAGGGCTTCCTCACCGGCAGCGAAGGCGCCGAAGTTGAGATCGACGGCAAGGACGGCGGCAGCGTAATCAAGATCGCTAATCCACTCATGAAGAATGGCGGCCTCGCACCAACAGTTCGAGTTTCCTTCCGCTTTCTATCAAGAGAGGTCTTGGCCAGTCGTAGCAAAGAAAAGCTGCGGCAGAGGTTTGGCGCGATTGAAGACATGTTCGCGTCAGACAAGAGCTCGCGTTAACACTGCGTCAGCTCGCCCACCGCACAAAAAGGCAACATGACGGTGACTGAATACGTGGGGAAGATGCGCTCTCTTGGTGATGAGATGGCTGCAGCAGGACGATCTCTCGATGATGAAGAACTGGTAGAGTATATTCTCACAGGATTGGATTATGACTTTAATCCTTTGGTGTCTGCAGTTTTGGCAAGAAGAGATCCGATCTCAGTTAGTGAGCTGTATTCTCAGATGCTTACTTTTGAGACCAGGATGGATTTGATTGGCCATAACCAGAGTTATGGGTCTTCGGCTAATCTTGCAAGTCGACGAGGCGCGGGCGAATCGGGCGCGTTGGTCGCGGTGGTCGAGGAGGACGAGGTGCTCATGTTCCCAGTCGCGGGAATAGCTTCAACGGCAGCAATTCTCGTCAAGGAAGCAGTGGCATGCGCAACAGCAACAATTTTTCTTCTTCAGACCGATCTACATGTCAAGTTTGTTTCAAAACTGGCCACACTGCCGATAGATGCTGGCATAGGTATGATGAGAACTATGTTCCTGATCAAAGACACGCTGCTGCTGCTGCCACTACAAGCTCCTATACCGTGGACACAAACTGGTACACCGTCTGTGGGCTATCGATCATATAACAGAGAACTAGAAGCTCTCCTTCCGAGATAAGTACAATGGCGGTGATCAGATCCACACGGCGAGTGGAGCAGGTATGGATATTAGTCATATTGGTAAATCTACTATTCATACCCAGAGTCGTAATCTTGATTTAAACAACATCCTACATGTTCCACAAGCCACAAAAAATCTTGTTTCCGTCCATCGTCTTGCTACAGATAATAATGTCTTTCTAGAATTTCATCCTCACTTCTTCTTGATAAAGGATCGGGACACGAGGAGCACACTTCTTAAAGGAGGATGTCACAAAGGGTTGTATCCTCTACCATCTGCGCCACCATTTACAAAGCAAGTTTTTGGAGTTAGCAAACCATCTTTTAATAGGTGGCACAATCGTCTTGGTCATCCTGCAGCCCCCATTGTTCAGAAGGTCGTCAGTAACTTTCATCTTCCATGTCAAGTTGAGTTCAATAAAGAGTCTGTGTGTGATGCTTGTCAACAAGCAAAAAGTCACCAATTGCAGTATCCAAAGTCGTCTAGTGTTTCAAACCATCCTTTAGAGCTAGTTTTTTCGGATGTTTGGGGGCCTGCACCTGACTCTGTTGGCAAATACAAATATTATGTGAGTTTTATTGATGATTTCAGTAAATTTACTTGGATTTATCTTTTAAAATTCAAGTCTGAAGTCTTTCAGAAATTTCATGAGTTTCAAAACCTTGTTGAGCGAATGTTTGATCGAAAGATCATTGCCATGCAAACTGATTGGGGAGGTGAATATGCAAAACTTCACTCTTTTTTTTCAAAGACTGGCATCTCACATCATGTCTCATGCCCACATGCACATCAGCAAAATGGATCTGCCGAGAGAAAACACAGACATATAGTTGAGGTTGGTCTGTCTCTTCTCGCTTATGCTTCCATGCCTCTTAAATTTTGGGAAGAAGCTTTTCTCACCGCAACCTTTCTTATTAATCGTATTCCCAGCAAAGTCATATCTTATACCACACCTCTTGAGCGCTTTGTTCAAAGTTAAACCAGAATACTCATCCCTGAGAATATTTGGTTGTGCTTGTTGGCCTAATTTGCGTCCTTACAATCATCGCAAATTACAATTTCGCTCTAAGGAGTGCGTTTTCTTGGCTATAGTAACTTGCATAAAGGATTCAAGTGTCTTGATGTAGCAATGGCGCATTTACATCTCCCGAGATGTTGTGTTCGATGAAGGAGTCTTCCGTTTTCCAAATTACATCCTAATGCGGGCACAAGACTAAAATCTGAAATTCTTCTTCTTTCCCCAACTTTGTTGGCTTCCAATTCAATCAACTCTGGGGATGACTGTGTAGATAATCCACTGGCTAATACTCCTGAAATTAACAGTTTTCCTGCAGAAAATACCAATTTACAGGATGATCATGGAGCCACAGCAGATCCTGGAGCTGACAACACATCGGAATCGGCATCCGGGCGTACGTCGCCGGATTATTTTTCTGCGCCTGTGCTTTCTCCATTAACTGCAGCACCGACGGGCCATGCGGAAAGTCCGAACACAGGCGCACGTTGGCGCTGAATGTCTTCCGAGCACGGGATCCGGCGTTGTCTGCAGTCGCGTTTGAGTCGTCGTCCACCGAACCAGCGAGCGATACAATTGCGTCTCCGACGACTCTGTTACCTGCGCATCTGATGGCACCAGTAGCCGGATCCTCTGCACCGGGGGAAACAAATCATCCTGCTGCGTCTGTTTTTCAGCGACCACGAACACGACTTCAAGCTGGAATCAGTAAGTCCAAAGTATATACAGATGGTACTATTCGTTATGGCTGTTTTACTTCATCTGGTGAACCACAATACTTAGAAGAAGCTCTAGGAGATAAGAATTGGAAACATGCAATGGATGTTGAGTATGATGCCTTGATAAAAAATAAAACATGGCACTTAGTTCCACCTCAGAAAGGCAGAAACATAATAGATTGCAAATGGGTGTATAAAATTAAACACAAAGCTGATGGGAGTCTAGACAGGTATAAGGCTAGACTTGTTGCAAAAGGATTTAAACAAAGATATGGTATAGACTATGAAGATACTTTTAGTCCAGTTGTCAAACCTGCTACCATCAGAATTGTTTTATCTATGGCTGTCTCGAGAGGGTGGAGTCTTCGGCAATTAGATGTTCAGAATGCCTTTCTTCATGGTTTTCTAGAAGAAGAAGTTTATATGAAACAACCTCCAGGCTATGAGGATAAAACCAAGTTACATTACGTATGTAAATTGGACAAGGCACTATATGGCTTGAAGCAAGCTCCAAGGGCATGGTACTCTAGGTTAAGTGTCAAGTTGCAGAGCCTTGGGTTTAACTCTTCAAAGGCAGATACCTCCCTGTTTTTTGTCAATAAGGGTGGTATTATTATATTCGTGTTAATCTATGTTGATGACATAATAGTTGCAAGTTCAACTCAAGATGCTACTATGGATTTATTGCGTCAACTAAATCAAGAATTTGCTCTCAAGGATTTGGGAGAGCTCCATTATTTCTTGGGAATAGAGGTAAATAAAGTGAATGATGGTATAGTTCTGATCCAAGATAAATATGCCTCAGATCTGTTAAAAAAGGTAGGCATGACTGACTGCAAGCCTGTAACCACGCCATTAACAGTTAGTGAAAAATTGTCAGCATCAGAAGGAACCTCTCTTGAGGAAAATGAAGCAACTCAATACAGAAGCATAGTTGGTGCACTTCAGTATCTAACTCTTACAAGACCTGACATTGCTTTTCCAGTTAATAAAGTATGTCAGTTCTTACATGCTCCTACAACAGTTCATTGGGCAGCTGTGAAAAGAATTCTAAGATATTTGAAGCAATCGACCAAGATTGGACTCAAGATTAGTAAATCCAGTTCTCTTCTGGTCAGTGGTTTCTCAGATGCAGATTGGGCTGGATGTCTTGATGACAGAAGATCTACAGGTGGCTTTGCAGTGTTCTTGGGTTCAAATCTAGTATCATGGAGTGCACGCAAGCGACCTCTCGTGTCAAGATCAAGCTTGAAGTGAATATAAAGTCAGTAGCCAATGCAACTGCAGAAATTATGTGGATTCAAACACTTCTACAAGAACTTGGCATTGAATGTCCACGTGCTGCTAAATTATGGTGTGATAACATTGGAGCTAAGTATCTCTCTGCAAATCCTGTTTTTCATGCTCGTACCAAACACATTGAAGTTGATTATCATTTTGTACGAGAACGAGTGTCAAGAAAACTATTAGAAATTGACTTTGTTCCCTCAAGAGATCAAATTGCAGATGGGTTTACTAAGGCACTTTCTACACAGCAGCTGGAAAATTTTAAATACAATCTCAACCTAGCACAGTTGTGATTGAGGGAGGCTGTTAGATAAATCATGTAATCTATCTTGTTATCTTGGAACTACCTTGATATTCACCAGTGGAGAAGCACCGGTTGTTAGTGTTAAGATTGAGTTGTTGTATATCTGTTGTGCTTCTCCTAGCCGGTTTAAACAAGGTATTCCGTATTGTAATCAAACTACGCGTTTTGCCGTATTATATAAACATGCAGGCAGCACACGAAGAAAGTGAGCTGCTTCCACCCAAAAACTCATCCGCATCTCTGCCAAATCTTTCACTCACAACTTGTGCTCACAGCCTCATTGATGTTCAATACTTGCAAGGACTCCAAAGACTGGTATTCTGAAAGAGTTGCCACATCGACATTTGACAAAACAACAATTGCATCAATCCAGTGAACTTTTCTGAACTGAACTTATGACAAAAACAAGCTTGTGCCCACAGCATCAAAGAATGCAGCGCAACATGAAATATGGACCACCACAATATACTAAAACAACTGAACAAATCTATTCCATAGGTTGTCATCAGATGGTTTGCTAATTCTCACCTGTCCAGGGTTTTGAAAACCGATTTAAAAATTTTACCACAATGTCGGTCGCCCTTTAAGGTTCGACAAATCTGAATCCGCTGGAGATCTGATGCTGATATCCTCATCAGCAGGAAGTGATCTGCATATATGCAGCAACTAAGAGCTGCACATGCCTCAGATCCACCACACTGTACAAATCTGCTGTACTTCTGTCATGTCCTGAAAAAGGACTTCCTGCCTCTCTTTGGTAAACAAAAACAGCTAAGATGCTGGCAAGGAAAATGATTTAAAGGGAACAAGATGAGGTTTGTTCATGGCCCATGATTCTTACCCTCTCGCTGTACGAAAGAAGCAAGGAATCCTGCGTTGTTATGCGGCCAAACTGCATGTGTATGCATTATGGAAGACCTGAACAACCAACCAGATATCATTAATAGCATAGAAATGAAGAACTTAATATAAGGCCATTACCAAATAAGCACTTATGCTTATTTTCTGACCTCACGAATTCAACTTCATAGCATGGGAAAGCCAAATTGCTTATGAGATTACTCCCTTTCGAACATCCTAAAAGATATTCTCTTCTTTGTGCTTCTTAGCTTATAGATTAAGTGCACAAACTGGCACTAATAAATTATACTGAGGAATAGCCTTGCTCTGTAATGCTTTTGTGAAGAACAGCTGCATTTTAAGACAAGTGTAGTTGCTTTCAGAGATAACTATACTTCTAGATCTAAGAATATGTCTAGCATGTAATTTTTTTTAACTTTCCCAAAGTAATATAATCATTCTTACTAATAATAAAATTCAATATGGGGAATACGGTGGAAAGATAGGTTCCACAAACAAATGAATACAGAAAAATAACAAAAACTTGAAATTGAATATTCAAATAACTTGTTTGTTTATATCCCTGCTCCCTGGTAAAAATTGTAGTAAATATACGAGGAAGGAATTGTAGGAAGGCAGGGGCGACTTGCAACGACAATATTAAGTGATCACAACCCACAGGATTCTGATTCACTGGATATAATAGTCCACGAAAAACAAAAGGAATAATAAAAGAGTTAGTTACAATATTCTGTCACTTTCAATTGGCAATACTAATGCGATATTGTTTAGAACTTCATTGATTTTTATTGATTGACTTACACAAAATGTCAATATGATAGTGACTTACACAAAATGCCAATATGATGGTATACTTAGAAACTAAGTTCTTCAATGCTGTATTTTCAAAAGTTGTTCTCAGGGGAAAAAATATGGTATTGTACCCATGTGTAAGTACTAAGTAACTAGTAAAAGTTGTTCTTATGGTCAGTTAAACTAGTCAAACACTGTTGTCGCTATGACTGAACTATGTAGCTTTCCAAAAAATTTCATGCATTGGCATTACATCTCAGATACAAGGAAGCAAAGTACCTCAGATAGCAGAAAGATATGTGCTGCAAATTTAGTTTATCAAAACCATGTACATATAAACTTCAATGCTATGGAGTTTCACTAGTGACCTCCTGCTGCTGTAGACATTAGCAACCTACTACTTGGTAATACAAGCTTCTCATTACATTGACTTAATAAAATATTCCAAATCATCCTCTATTTTTAACTCAAATGGTAAAAGTAGCCATTTTGATGTTCAGTCAGCATGCTGGTAAGAACTCCTGCTTGATCTCAGCACATAAACCCCATTCGTTGTCACTACAAGGAAATAGAAGTGAAAAAGAAAACATATATGAAGAGACTATGCAGGGATATATAGACATCCAGTACCATCTAAGCAAAAATATAACAAGACTTGACCATCAATATAGCATCCCAAAAACTATGCAGGTATCAATGGCAACATAGTAATATATCTTCAAATATGAAGATTGATGAGTAGACCAACCCCCACCCGCACCAACCACCAAAACCCCCCTCTTTTTATAAGAATGAACATTCATGAGTTAATGCAAGGCAAAGTAGTCAAAGTAAACAGATGAGAATTTCAAAAGAAAATGGAACAAATTACAAAGTCAGAGATTATATATAAATAGCTCAAGGTCAAACATAAAGAGATAGGTAATCACAAAACTAATTCCTTTTTTTTAGACAAAACTATTTCCTGAATCCATAACAACCTTGAAGTCAAACAACACTCGGGCATCTTCGATTAGACATTCAGAAAGCATCAACAATTGATTTACCACTTAAGAGCTGCTAGACATATCCCCTAACAAAACATTTTAGCTCTATACTTTCAAAAGCACAATTCGGTCAAGGCAAAACTGCTCCTTGGAATGATACATATAGACCATTGCAGCATTGCTCATGCCCACAAAGAAATGAACTTTTATCTGGCCACACAACTACTGATATTCTAATATCCTCCAACATACTTTCTCGCGGTTTGATAGGGCAGTCTGATTATAGCATGATGCACGAGCTGGCTGCTCATCACAGGCTGGTACCCCCAAATCTTTCACAGCCAGGAACAGATATGTCTTGCCTAAATCATAATCCTTGAAGTAAATATGCTTATTCAAGATTCAAGATCCTAATATTTATTTGTCTTCACAAATTAAATTCTCAGGGTTTCAAGCCACAAATCGGTATGATCAACAGCATGACATGGCCACATGCAAAATTAATAACCTGATTGGGACGACGAAGATGACAAAAGGCACAAAAGCCACAAATTCCTTTAAAAAAAGGATAAAAGAGGCTAATATGCTCTTTCAGCTTCTCAGTTTTGTTAATATCATAAATAAGATAGTGAGATGTCTTTGAAGTCATATGCGTACTATTTCCACTGTATATAGTTTAAATTGTTGCACATATGATTTTATCTATGGTCTGACTATAAATATTTTTCTCATCATTACAGTAACTTGCTATTCCACTGTGGTCTATTTTGGAGCATGAAGTTCACTTAGTTAACTTCTACTTGAGTATATAGGTTTTTGCTAAATGATTACGCAGCAATGTTCCCCTCTTGAAGATTGGTTTCATGGTAATGAAGTTTTGGAATTTTCTCATGTTGGGTTGTACTACCAGTCGCATGTAGAACATCCTCCAGTTTGATCCAGCGCCTCAGCAAATTGAGCCGGACACAACACGCAAGACTCCTGACTGCATTTCGTAATTGTGGTGTTGACCTCAGTTTTGTATTATTCGTAGCTAGAGTGAAGGGAAGCTGCATTAGGATCGTCCCTATTAATATATTCTTTGGTCAGGATGCATGCCTGATCTCATCATCTGCATGATCGAATAGATTTCATGTAGATGGGGAGGTGCTCCTGGCTTTCTGCAATACCCCCCTCTCCCGTCTGATGTGCCATTGTGTGTACGTTGGTGGTCTTGTAGCGAGTCCTATATTTAATAGGAGATGACAAAGATGTTTTACTGTTTTCAATTCATGGTTGTGTGGTTGTGACTGTCCCGTAATTCAGTACAGATGTTGCGAATCTGTGTTTCAGACATTTTTAGCTCTGTGCAGCACAGTAATATCAAAAATAGTCTCTGGATATATATATAACGTCATTTCTAGCTTTCTCCTCAAGTGCGAGACTCCGATTGGCCGATGTATACGCAGCCCCGCGCCTCGGCATCGTAGTATCCGAGTCATGCGGTCCGAAAGCGCGTGATTCTGGCAAAACGTCTAAGGCTATATATAGTCAAAAAGGTTGCCGTGGTCAAATACGACAGTGGTCGAGCAAGGCGGTTGTCGAATAGGTAGTGGTCGAACATAGGTGCGGTCGAAGGCGGCGGTGATCGAAAGCAGTTACGGTTGAAGGCGGCGGTGGTCGAAAGTGGTTACGGTTGAAGGCGGCGGTGGTCGAAAGCGGTTGTGGTCGAAAGAGGAGGTGGTCAAACATGGGTGTGGTCGAAAGCGGCGGTGGTCAAAAGCGAAGGTGGTCAAAAGCGGTAGCGGTCGAAAGCCGAGGTGGTCGAGGGAGGCAATGATCGAAGGCAACTGTGCTTGAACAGCCATGGTCGGAGCGGTTGCGGTTGATGTGGGGGTATCATGCACCTCCGGACCGCATGACTCGGGTGGTGCGGTGTTGGGGCGCAGGACTGCGTACGTGTCGACCGGGCGGAGTCCCGCGCTTGGGGAGAGGGCCAAAAATAGTATTGTATATAACGAAGGGTTACTTTTGATATTGCTTTGCTGCACAGAGCTAAAAATACCCAAAATTCTGCGAGTTTATGGTCAACTTATTTCTCGTATACAGCCTGGTGAACTTATCTCAAGAACAGTTTTTGGGCTGTGATTTTAACCTTATAACATCGTGAGGTACAAAATCTTTAACTAAGCCCAATTAGCATATGAATTATGAAACCTCAGACGAGCCAGTAGTTCTGTACTGGGACGATTTTCACCTCAGAATTCTCGATTTAGAGCCTGTCCTTTTTAGCCATGGTTTTTGGTTTTTAGCTGAATTTTTTGAATTTTGGCTGTTTACGATAGAGATTACAAAGAAAGATACTCGCTTGCGATTTTGGTTGATATAGATGTTAGATTTTTAACGTGTATTATAATTAACTTGTAGATCTCATCTTAAAAAAAATACTCTATTTAAAAATTAGCTACTGTGGTAAAAACCAAAAATCGTTTTTAGAAGTCGTAAAGAACATACCCTTAGTGCTTAACAGAAAGATAAGTGGAAAAGAACTAGGGCGCCATCACGCGAAGGCGTACACACAAGACTGAACACACAATTAAACAAGATGAGAGATTTCTGCCAGGAAAAATATCGAACCCGTGAAGTTTGGGTTACATCGTTTTCAGTTAGCAATGCACAAAAGATACTACAAACTTAAAATGTAGAACCCATACCAGGTTACAGGACATAGGTGCACTTTGTTAAGAAACCTGGGCCTAGATCTGAAGGTTTGGTCCATGGTGGATATCTCACCAGAAGATTATAAATAGGGAGGCATACCGGCTGATTTTGTATATATGCAATCGAAAGCAATAAAGAAAGATCAGAAATTATCTTTATCTCTCTATGTGTTTTCGATCTATTATTTTGTCTTCTGTGATTGATCTCATTTCATATTAAGAAGAGGAATCGATCGGACTGGTCGCCAGCGACGGTTCCTCAACACGTTATCAGCACGAATTCGCTTCGGTGAATCGAAGGTAATCATCGAAGCTCTAATAGATTGAATTATCTAGTTCGCTTTAAATTCGCAATTTTTCGCGTTCTAAATTGATTTTCTACGGTGCAAATCCGCTCTAATCTACCGCGAGTAGACTTGAAGTCGCCGGCACAATGTCGATCGGTAGATTGTATACAGAGTACATGTTGATTGCACTGTAGATTGAAAAAAAAAGAAAAATACGCTCGGGCTGCTCCGTACGGCCGCCGCATACGAAGAAGTCGTCGGCCTGCCACCGACTTGTCGCCGACCTGCCGGCGGCCCTCGGCCGCCGGCCAGCAGCCGACGCTGCCGCACAGAGTTGGCCTTCGAAGTTGTTTGGTTTTATTTTATACCGCTTTGAATATTTATTGAAATAAAACTTGTAGGAACAAGAAGTCTTAGGAGATGCTGAGATGGAGGACTTGGTGGATGAAATGGAGGAATGAAATGTTCTTATGCTTGTTCAAATTGCTATCATGTGTACTCCATGAATTACACGTTGTTGCTACTTATGCGGTTATGTTATGTACTGATCGACTATCGAGTACATTTCATTGTGGATGAAAAGACTATGCTTGTTTAGATTTTATGAATGTTTTGAAAAGATAAACTATTTATGTATTTTCATTAATTTTGGATATACAGTTTAAGGGGTTTTCATGTTCCGATAAATATTCGTAACTGTATTTGTTTTGATTCGTATTCACTCCGTATCTGTATTCGATATTATTTATATTTATATTCGAGTTATCCGTATTCGTATCCGTATCCAAGAAAAAAAATATAAAAACAAATATGGTAAAGGTATTATCCGTCCGTATTCAATCCGTTTGCATCCCTAATCATGTATACTTCAAATCACTTCTATTGTGTCCGTTCGATACCGACGAGATTGAATGGCACGGACGGACGCGGTCAGTGTAACGACCACGCTATCAACGGCCCATAGAACGATAAAACCATGGATAATACCAACAGTCCAACACCTATATCTTTATCAACCATTCATCCTTCATGCGGAGAACATAAAGCATGTAGATATAGGCTTCAAGACTACCGTATATAATCTTGTGATGGCCCATGCATGTAGCGTTCGTTTAGAGTATCCGATTGTTCGAGACCGTCCATATCCACTCGAGAATCATATTCAAAACTCGGTGGATTAACAAGTGCTCAACTCTCTGTTTAAATCAACCATCCAAAGAAGGAAGAAGCCAAGGGAGAAAGGATCAGATTTCTGTTTCATTGATCCACAGCAATTTTCTGTGTAGTCTGAATCCCAATCCAAACAACAGTCTTGCAATTCTGCTGCACTAACGAGCTGAGCCTGAACCCTAGGCCAAATACAAATGCTTCTTACAATAATATGACGCGATATGACACATACATAGGCTACAAAACTTGCCAAGTGCAGCTGTTCTCAATCTTGCCCTCCGTGCATTTCCAAAAGACTGCATAGAGAGTTCAGCTCCACACGGTACGGAATAGGTCAGTTGGAATCCGTGCAATGCAGCCACCGTCTTCATCACGAGGATCCAACAGGGATCAATTTGATGGCGGCGGCAATGGGCATCCCGACGAGGCCAAGGAGCACGCTGGCGAGCCACTGGAGCTTGGTGAGAGGTGTCGTGTTGGCAAACTCGCCGAGGAACTGGACCATGACGAACTGGAAGATGACCGTGCTGGTGAGGACGCCCATGAAGACGTAGTTCTTCAGCATGCCCTTGAGCACGTTGATCTTCTCCATCTCCCTGGAGCTTATCTCATTGAACACCTGAAGTATCATATAACACAGATCAGTCATAGTGCAAGCTGGCAGGTAAAAGTAAGTAAAATCATTTTTTTGGACCTCTGACAAAACAGGTCTGCATGTTGGACTAGGCCCCTTCCACCAAATTCACAGTACCCTTCTTCTACCTCTGTTTATTTACCTAATTATATTAGGTTATATACTGCACTCTACTCTTTAAAGTTCTCTCAGATTTTTCAAAATCGTGATAAACTGTAAGAGACAAGAATGAAGCTGCCCCGGTGTGAAGCGCTACAACCTAATGTACGAAGCATTTTTTAAAAAAAGACAGGGTGCATTTGCGAATCCAACGAAGTGAGAAACAGTCTCGGCTCGGCAACCAAGAGCAAAATCACGACATCACTGTCCCCTCCTTGGGAGAGAAAAATTGAAGCCTATGGAAATAACAAATAATCTTCTAATCCCACTTCATCCTTTTCTGTTTTTTCATCTCCTCCTCAAGTGCTATGCTACATGAAAGAAAATGGCTTTCTCTAATACTTTTTCTTCTCTCAGGTTATCCCCTAGCAACCGTATCACCAGAGAAAAAGAGAGGATTTGCAGCAGTAGATATACCTGGCAGAAGACGAACGTGTTGAAAATAATTGTATTTAACACAATATCAGCTTCATCAGAGCCTCCAAGTCCAAACAAGTTTTTCCCTTGCGTCTGGAGATACCACATAACAACAAATTGGTAGAAAGACTGCCCCAAAATGTTCCTCCACATTACATTTGTGATGAATTTTCCTGTTCTTCCTACTGGCTCTCTCTTCATCAAGTCACCATTAGGTGGTTCGGTGGCTAATGCAAGTGCGCCAAGGGTGTCCATGATCATGTTGACCCAAAGAAGCTGAACAGCCGTCAGTGGTGCATTTCCTGGTATTGCAAGTGTAAATAATCAGACAGGGGATACCTGAAGTTAACAGAATCATCAAGGCTAGGAGTTATACCTGTAAAGCAAGCTGACGAGAAGTTAACTAGTAACGCCACAACATTTACAGTCAGCTGAAACTGCACAAACTTTTGAATGTTGATGTAAACAGAGCGTCCCCATTTGGCAACAGTAGCAATTGTAGAGAAGTTGTCGTCCAGAATGATGACATCAGCACTCTCTTTGGCCACCTGAATAAGCTTGCATTAGGTCTACTGGATGTTATGATAAGAACAGCAGGATGTGATATCAAATTAGCAATATTCAGGTCCAGTAAGGCTCAATAAATTGTGTAATTGCATGTATTACGTAACATGATATGTCATGATATATCTGCTAGCTAATTAATAGCAGTTACTGGTTTGGCCCCTTTAATGATTGAGCATTCTCACCTCAGTCCCGGCAATGCCCATTGCAAGTCCAATATCTGCCTCATGCAGAGCAGGAGCATCGTTTGTGCCGTCACCAGTAACAGCAACAACTTCATTGAATGTTGTGCGCAAATGTTTTACAAGTGTATGCTTGTCGAGTGGTGATGATCGGGCCATTACCTTTAATACACAGAATTACCAGGAGATCAGACTTGTAGATTGATGGTAAACTTCTAAAGGTCAATAAGATATTATATACACACAAACCTGCATTTTTGGAATCAGCGTAAGGAGTTCTTCAAGACTTTTATCTCTGAACTCCGGTCCCTCAATAGCCAGACCATCTTCAGTGAGTATACCACAATCACGAGCAATCGCCTTTGCCGTATTTATGTTGTCACCTGTGACCATTCTCACCGTAATTCCAGCAGACCGGCAAGTTGCAACAGACTCCCTCACACCTGGTCGAACAGGATCTTTAATGCCAACAATGCCAATGCATGTGTATCCTTGCAGCGGTATTTGCTCTTCAATGGCAAAGCCTTCTTTCATTTCCCTATAAGCAAGGCACAATGTCCTAAGAGCTTCACTAGCAAAACTTTCAATAATACCACTGAGCTTGTTGGCAGTTGTTTTATCAAGAGGAGTAACACCACCATTCTCATCTATGAACGTATCACAGGCAGCCAAGACTATTTCTGAAGCACCTTTACAATGTGCACGGCGCCCTCCTCCGGGAAGCTCAAGAATTACACTCATCCTCTTTTTTGTTGAATTAAAAGGTTCCACTTTCACAATCTTAGTTTCATCACGTTTTGCCTTAAAATCTCCACCCAGTGACAATGCGAACTCCAACAAAGCTGTCTCTGTTGGGGTACCCAGGATCTGATATTTTCCATCTTGGTTAATCACAACCTCACCACCTGTATTGTTAAATATAGACTCCAGAAGAGTTTTGACAACAATTTCAGGAAGTTCAGAACACAACTTAGATGCATTCTGAAGATTGTTAACTTCCTTGATGTTTCCACAAATGCAGGCCTTGACAACAGTCATATGATTGGTTGTCAGTGTTCCTGTCTTGTCGCTGCAGATGGTAGTAGCTGAGCCCATAGTCTCACATGCAGCTAAGTGGCGAACCAGTGCCTTGTCATTCATCATTTTCTTCATTGCAAATGCAAGGCTCAATGTGACTGCTAAGGGCAATCCCTCAGGAACAGCAACAACCACAATAGTAACTGCAATAGCAAAATGCTCCAACATCTCCAGTGCATCATCTCCTGACCAGCTTAACAGCAACCCCTCATGGTACTTCTTGCTGATTAACCCTTGAGACAGGACAATGAAAGTTATGACCGCAAAAAATAGACCAATCTTGCCTATAATAGTTGCAACTCCATTAAGCTTGACCTGCAGCGGGGTCTCATCATCCCCGCCTTCGCTGAGAGTAGCCATAAGTTTTCCCCATTGGGTTCGCATTCCAACTGTTGTAACCAGCATCTTGCATGACCCATCTTGAACTTTGGTCCCCGACAAAAGGAAAGGGTTATCTTCATTTACAGCAACAGGTTCACTCTCACCAGTTAGGCTGGATTCATTAATCAATAGAGAGAACCCAGAAATGAAGAGCCCGTCTGCAGGAACCTGATCTCCAAGTGCTAGATGGACAACATCTCCAGGAAGAAGATCATATATCGATAATCTTTGTCTAAATCCATTCCTTGTAACTTGTACTTGGATTTTCCTTTTCTCCTTATCCAGGTCCTTGAATTGCAGCGACTGTCGATAGTCACTTGTAGCAGTAACAAACACAACCAACAGAATACTTGCAACAATTCCGAGACCGTCATGAGCACCTTTTGGCCATCCTTCCATCGCAATGCCAACAACCAACGATACAAAGGCACAGACAGCAAGAATTATAAGAGTTGTATCTTGAAGTGCTTCCCACACAAATACCCAGAAACTGCGGACCTCACTTTCTGTGAATTTGTTTATTCCATATATGTCTTGCCTGCGCTTAATGCTGTCCTCAGCTGTACTTAGCCCATCTGTCAGCGATGTTGCAAGCTTGTCTGCTATTCCAGCAACCCCACCATGGGTGATCAACTTTTTACTATCATAGCCCTCAACAATGGAGCCCAGTTCATCAGCATAAATCTGAAATCCTGCAGCCTTGACTTCTTCAGGGACAACATACTCGCTTCGTTGTGTAAGGCCTGAGTGTTATGTGTTTGTCAGCAGTATGCTTAGATCCTACACAAGAAATGCCAGCAAAAAGATGCAGTCATAATACGAACCAATCGATTATTACCATGTATAAACTGAAGTGCAGCTTTCGACACCAGCACAGCAACGCGCAGCTTCTCCTGTCACACATCCATAGTACGAATTTCACTAACCTCTTAAAATAAGCGTGGAAAAGAAGCTGGTATGTAGTATGAGGGAAGCAACACTAGCACCCCAAACTTCCAAGTTTACAACGACTTGATGGTCCATTTGGGAATGCGAAACTATGTGGCTGTGCTACTGTGAAGCTTCTACAAAGGATTTGGAAGTAGCCACTCCCCATATCCAAAAATGGGTTTGCTAAACCAAGGTTACTGCTAACTCACAATGTCGACAAGTGGGCTCGATAAACCAAGGTTAGTGCTACTACTAACACACGGTGCAAAGATGGCAAGCTGAAGCACAGAGCAAGGGGATGCCAAACTAGGTAAGCATCAATGGTCTCTCATAGCTCAACAACAATCAAGCATACACTCACAGTTGGTACTGCGCTCCCGCCACTGATCCCACAAACCCTAACTCACACCCGAAATGCTCCAAGCAAACACCCAAAAAGATTTGCCAATTCACTTGAAAGCCCCCTCTGACACTGAAAGCCCGCACTCCAAACCCATTCTCCACACTGCACAGGGCACGGCTCCAAGCCCAGCCCTCGCCCCCCTTGAGCTCAGCTGAATCAAGCGCGCTGATGTGATCCCACTCGACGCAAACCCTACAAACTCCGGACGCGCTGCTCCAGATCCCATAACCGCCGCAGATCCCAGCGCCCCCCTGGATCCACCTCCCCCCTCCCCTCCCGTACACACCCGCGGAGCAGAATTGAGCAGCGGCGGCGGCTGATGAGAGAGAGAGAGGGAGGGAGGGAAGGAAGGAAGGAAGGAAGGAGGGCGCGCGTACATGGTTGGCGTGCTTGATGGCCTGCGCCTCGCCGCGCTTGTCGAGGTTGGCGGTGAAACGGAAGCGGCGCTTGGGGTTCTTGACGACGCTGCAGAGCTTGCGCCACCGCCGCAGCGCCTCCTCCGACGAGTTCTTGGCCTTGACGCCCCCGAAGTTCTCCTCCAGGTAGCTCTCCATCCCGCCGCTGCTCCGGTTCCCCGCTCAGCTCGACTCGAATCAAATCCCAGTCCCAGCCAACCCCGCGCGCGCGCGCATGGGAAGTGGAGCGGAGGAGAGGGCGAGTACACTGCTTGGGGTGTAGGGAGGATGGGTGGGAATCGGGTTCCCGATAGGTGCGGCGGTGGTGGTGGTGGAGTATATGCCTATGGTACTATATATGCTTTGCAGCAAATGACGCGTTTTGCCTTGGATGCTGCGAGAGAGGAAGGAGCGGGGAAATGGGGCAGCGAGGGTGACGACACGACGACCAATCAAATCGCGCCGCCCCTCCAGGAGTCGTTGGGTCTTCGGACAAAGTCAAAAACACACTTGTTCGCACGCTTTTTCCGGGCCCGCGGAGGGAGGGAGGCGTGCTACTGTAGTAATCGAGGAGCCGAGACCGCGGCCTTCTATCCCAAAAACCAGGGAACGGCGTACCGTTCGTAGCGTTTTCCATGGCATATAATCGGCCATTGATCCTTACGTTGGGATACAGCGGACTACATTAGCATAGATTAAAATTTTTCTATCGTATACATCAAGAAACCATGCGAGTAAGAGATCAGGTATCATTACCACTAGACACACAGTGCAGCGGAAGTAGGATTGAAGCAGCCGATTTAACGAAGAGCGTATCGGTGTAGCGGTAGTAGTCGAACATCTCCCAGCCACGGCGCCGCCATGTCTCGCTATCGTCGATCGCGGAGCTGTTTGATCCAATCGTCCTCTCCTCCACCAAATCTGGTCGTCAATGGCAAAGAAGAGAAAGGAGGGCTGTTGAATCTAAGGAAGATGAGCAACAGCTGGAGGAGCTAAAGTGCCATCATCGTCGACGGGTTCACCGCGGCCTCGGGATGTAGAGGGAGACGGGGGAGACAGTGGTCTGGCAATGGGTGGATACAAAGAGAGGCGTGCGCACTAAATATTAGGTTGAGCAGAGTAATGGATGATGAGAGAGAGTGAGACGACAACGCGGCAAGGCGGTGAGGTCGCTGTCAACCGCCGGTGGTGAAGGGATGGGGGAGGCGGAGAAGGTGTGTCGAGCTACTACGGTGTCGAAGAAGAGCGAGGGGAGAGGAGGCAAAGCAACGGTGAATGGAGGAAGGCAGGAGAGGGGAGCAGCGGGGGAGGAAGGCAGATCGACGGAGAGGGAAGGGGAGGCTATACCAACCAGAGCTCCCCGATAGAATAGCGCTCACTAGCTACTCTTGTTAACTATATACTCCATTTAGGGGAGGAAATGGCTACCAGGGCAAAAAAAAAATTGTCATGCATCACACGATAGATTAGTGATGGTATTGCTGGTCTTTGGATGCCAGCAAAATGGTGGATATCATGCCTGGCACAAGTTTTCCACGTCCTAGCTTCGATCGATAAATGTTATCTTTGCCTTCTGTGTAGAAAAAAGTGATGTTTTGGGAGCACCGACGTAGCCTCCAACACACAATTCGTACGTAGCAATATGTTGATATAAATATTTGTAAAGATATTATTGTAAAGATATTATTGTTAGATGCCACTTTGTTTTATGGACCAAGTAGTTCGCAAGTTTTAATGCATCGACGATCTCTTTTAACGATGTAAGAAGGAATAGACTAAAGTCTTGTTCTTTTCAGTTTTTGATTTTTCTACAATAATTAACTTTTAAATAAAATATTTTAAAAAAAATAAGATCTACTAGTTAATTGTAGTATATAATATACTAACTTTATTTATATCGGCAAAAACCACACGTGAGGTTGTTACTCTATAATATCTTGCACGAATAGCCCAAAATATACAAACCATAGCTAAAGGGGGTGGTCGACAGTGAAGAAGCCGGTTGGCTTCTCGCAGCTGCTACAGTACCTAACTTTTAAATGGAGTATTTTTTCAAGATAGGGCCTACAAGTTAAATGTAGTACACGTTAAAAACTTAATATCTGTACTAACCAAAATCGCAAGTGACTATCGATCTCTCCGTAATCTGTATCGTAAACAGCTAAAATTTAAAAATTTCAGCCAAAATCCATAAACCGCAGCAAAAAAGAACAAGCCTAAAAACCATAAATCTTAGCTAAAAAAACAGACCTAAACACGATCAGTCCTCTCTCTCCTCTCTCCAGAACCTCTCCCCTCCCTCTCAGATCTACTCCAGCCCCTCTCTCTCTCCGCCCCCGGCGGCCCAACGTCGACGAGGTTGAATTGTGATTTGCGCTGACGCCTAGCGACCTTGGACGCTTGAACGGAGTGCACCTGTTTCCAGCAAACATGCGTCAGATGCGGCCCGTACCTGTGGGGTTTCTGTACTGTTCAAGCTTTCAACACAACTGCCGTACAAGCAAGAAACGCAGAAGCACAGCTGCACGAGACGTCAGGTCAGGTCAGGTCTCCATCGATCATCGTCTTGCTCTTTCCTATCAGCTCTGCAAGCGCGATGAAAACCTCGCTAACAAGGTGAAGAGGACGGCTGAATTCTGCTGCAGGGTGAAGCAAGGTGGCCGTAGTTAGCTACTCGCTCTGCAACTGCAGTGCTTGCCAAACTTTGTAGCAAGCAGCACGGACGCTGCCGAGAATTTTGGCCGTCTCTGCTGAGATTACAGTGGTTCAGAGTTCAGACGTCTCGGCGTGCGTAGTTTGGCCGCCACTACAGAGTTTTTTACGTGCAGTGCTGTCCTTGGGCGTTGGATGAGACGAACAAAGTTTGAACCGAGGATTTGCAGGAGAGAGAGAGAGAGAAACGGAGATCCGATCTCAAATGAACGCACATGCGCAAAGAGCACTCTAGACAACCAACATACATGGAGACTTGCATGACACTCAGATCTCATCTTCAGCTTCACAACAGGCACATAACCTAAATTCAGAACTACATCCATATCCAAAAGGCAATATTGGTTAGAGGAATTACACTTTTGTGGTTATTTGCTAGAAGACACTATGTCTACTGAGCCTCTTCTTTTCAACTTCTAAAATAGGTTTTTTGACTTTTCTATAATAACTACCTTTCAAACAGAATGTATTTTCAAGATGGAGTTTACAACTTGATTATATTACACACTGTAATAATTTCATTTATATCGGCCACACGCGAGTTTCTCTTACTCCGTACTTTGTGCTCACGAACCGGCCACGATTTTTCGCCCATTCGGCCGAATGGGCCGACTGGCCTCGGCCTATGCCACGCGTGGCCGAGAGGCCCAGAGCACGCGCCCAATGGGCAACGCGCAGACAGCGCGGACGACTCTGATGCATCGCGTGCAAGCGGCCCGGATTAGACGGCAATAGCGCGTGCGAACGACTGCGATGCGACCACGTCGCACCCTAGGGTCGTCTTCAACCTCCAGTCGTTCTTCCCGGCAGAAAGTAGAGGAGCGGTGGCTTGGGCGGAGCGGCGCCAGCAAGGCTCTCCGGTAAGAATGAGCGGCACATGGGCAGACAGATTTGGGAGGCATGAAGATGGATGGTGATGGCTGGCGGTAGGAGAGAAGGCGGTGGTTCCAATGGCGGCTCAAGGCATTTCCGATGATCTTCCGATGAAATAGGATGTGGTTTGACCATCTACGGTGTACAAGGTTCATGGTAGAGGTGGTGATTTGGATCGGGGAACGCTCGTTTGAGCTGTCCATAGGAGAGGCTCTCCGGTGGGCGATAGCTTCCGCCGCCAGAGTTCCCAGCGAACACTCATGCTCGAGCGAGTTCATCAGTGTATTCAGGAAGTAAAAAAGGGTCATAACAATAAAAACAATTGAATTTTAATCGAGTAATGAAAGAGATTAGATCTAGGGCTCACCGGGTGCAGGGGAGTTCGGCGGCGGCGCTACGGTGAGTGAGCTCGATTGAGTGGTTATGGTGGTTATTTGGGAGTGGCATGAAGCTCTTAGAGATGACAGATAGGCTTTAAAAGCAGTGAAAGGCAATGGCAACAGTGAGGCAGTTCGGCATGTCTCCTGCGCGGGGGCGAGGGGAGGAAGCGAGGCTCTGCCAAAGCGCAGGGAGTAGGAGAAGAGGTGGCACTGGCACTCTATGAGAGTTGGCGAGGAATCGAAAGCGGGGTACGGCGCAGGCGCACACGACAAGGAAGAGAGGCGGTGCGCCGCGGTAGGAGAGGCGAGCGCGCGGGTAGCGGTGCGCGAAGCGAGGAGCGCAGGGGATATGCGACTGGATGGTAGGGTCCCAACACCTGCGCAGTGTGAACAGGAGGAGAAGGCGCAGCCGTAATCCGAAACGGCGATGGCGCAGCACGTGGAGGCGACGGCACAGTAAGGCAGTGGGGAAGCGGCAGTGCGCGGAGGCGCCAGCACAGGAGGAAGGTAAGAAGACTAAAAGAGAAAGCGCATTTTCAAGGAACTTGCCAAATTTTGAAATTTTGAGGGTGTTTCACAAAGGGCGCAAAATAAGAGTGTCCCAAGTCAAATGCCACGAATTCAAGATGTCGCCAATTTTGCCTATCCAAACCGTCCTTCAACAAGCTCCACCACGGGGTTCCATATATCAAAACCGAGTTGATTCTCGCGATAAACTTGCAAGACCGTCCATCCAGTCGGAATCCGATGTCAGCTCGGTCTCGGGATAGAACGCGCGGAGCATCTTCGACAGGTGCTCTCCTATGTCCTCGACTTCCTCCTTGGCTAGGTACGCCGTCCGCCCCTCTCCTCCCCGACCGTGCTCCGGCCGCGTCGCCTCCCTCCCTCCCGTCACGTCGAGGAGAGGACGTGGCTGAGGGAGGAAAGGCAGCATGCAGGGGAGGAAGCTCTGGGGAGGGAAGGGAGGCGTCGAGGAGAGAGCGGAGATCGGTGCCGAAGAGGGCTCGGGAGAGACGAGTGGGACTCGTGAGAGAGAGAGTCAGGAGATGAGGAGTGTTGGAAGACGGGATTTGCTTCCAGTCAGGAGATGAGACGAGTGGGATTTGCTTCGAGTCGGGACACACACGTACAGGCACACGTACATATACATACACGTAGGCACCAGCATTGCCTAGCCCTCGCCTAGGCGTCCCGGCGCCTAAGAGGCGCCGTGATCGCCAATTACGCCGTGACAACCATGTTTCTATCTATTAAATTATGAGAATGCAATTAGTGCAAGATTAAATTTTTCATTCAAGTCAGATCAAACAGGGCATCTGTTATGTACCTGTCAAAGAAGGGGCAGGCATTGCTACATCCAGAGCAGTAACCATGTTCTGCCTATCTTGATCATATATTATGTGCACAAGTTCAGCGATATCAATATTACCAGACGAATGTGCTAAGTTTGAAGCCGTGCCGACATTTTGTAGTCTAAATGGAACAGTAACTGAATGTATTGCTGCGGCACAAATGGCACCAGAGTGGAACGGCTTCTCATCTTGTATAAAAAGCAGAGGTGATAGGAAACCTGATGAAATGAAGCTAACAGAAAAATGTTACCTACACAATTCGGAATAAGATTCCATATGCCCATAAAAATAATTTCGTATGGATAATGTGAGAAAAAGTAAATAGACATATGCTAGTAGAGCTGCTTTATACTAGGGTGAGCGCTGCATTCATACACACACACTAGAAAAAGTAAATAGACATATATGATAGTAAAGCTGTTTATGTTTGTGAGTTGACATTAGTGGGAACTGCGATCAAGTGCAATGTTTTCAGCATAAGATCAATGCACAGGAAAATAAACAACAGCGATACTAAGCTACTGGAAAGAAGTATCATACAATCACAAAAGAATAATAGCACAGCAAATGAGTATCTTCCTATCTGTTTAGGGAATGTATGAGAACTCACAGATCACATAAACATGCTAGAATGGAAAACTGTCAGAAAAGCACAAAATTCAAATGTGGTAGTCCGGTAAATGAAAGCATACTTCTACTTAGAGAATGCAGTCCTATTGGAACCATCAGATTGCAAAAGGATGAAAGTTTTGAAAATGAAACGGCATCATGCAAAGATCTGGTAATGGACTCCCTTGGATTCCTGTCTGATACATGGGTGACTGGATCCCTCGCACAATAAAGCAATACAGGTGTGTTTGTGTAATCATCGGCAATGTTCTCCAAATACTGTACAGCTACATTGGAAAACCCTCCTGATTCATCCACGATACACTGGATGCCCTGTAGCAAATTATGAATTAATCAATTTCAAAATTTAAGACCTCAACAAAAATAAATGATGGGAAAGTCCTACAAAAATCACTGACTGCATAAGTAAACATAGCCCGTAGTATAACAGTAAATAGAGTGTTCATAGATAGTTAATTGGGGAAAAGATAAGACCTGAATATGGTCGCATTCCTTCAACAAAGAACCTTAACCTCTCATTCATCTCCTCTATGTGAGACCATTCTGAAATTACCTCCCTTGCAGTCCCATAGTTATCAAACTTGTCAAAGTCTGTCCATGACCCATGCAGCCCATACAAGCTCTGAGGGTGATACTGAACCTTCGAATAATCAGCCCAAAAGTTGACTCCATTCTCTAGGTATCCAACCAGATCCTTATCTTCAACAGTTTTCTGGGAGTTGTTCCCACCACTGCTAGTGCTTGGGTTCTGCTCTTCTTCAACTAAGCTTTGCAGAAACAAGTTCCGCCGATGAGGTCTTGCTACCAATCTTGTTACATTTCCAGACCTACATCAATCAGGATTGACTCATCAAAGTACTATATAAGCCTGACACATTATTTCACAGATAGGTGCTCTCTAACTGGAGTAGGTCGTTGGTAATATTAGCATATAATCACTCACTCATAGCATGATTTGCACAGAAGCATGGCTATCAACAACAAGCAATGACATGCCGAAAACTGAATGATACTCCATAAAAAGAGTAAGCACATTCCATGCAGCAATTTTCAGAGCAACTGGATGAGTATATGCATCATTACAATCTCCAAATAATCATATCATGGGCTAAGAGAAGTTCATTATTCCTACAGGCTGCAACAGTTCCCTACAAATTTATCAAGCAAACATCTACCAAGAGACCCTGCAAATGATACCACTATGTAATGTATGCTATCACTGACAAAATAACAGGTGACTTACACTTCTCCACAAAGGGAGGATTGCTACCGAGCACAATTAAAGACAATAATCTTGAGTGCATTGCTATAATAGGAGTAAATTCAGCATTGCAGCACATAAAGAAGTCAAGAACAGAAGTAAATTACCTCGAGAGCCAACAGATACCAGACGGGGGCAGTAGGTGGAGACGCCCTGACGAAATTGAGCAGCGTAACTCAAATGATCCGAGATGACCAACCAGTAATGAAACGGACGCATCTTTTGGGACAAGCGGCCGGCGCCCCTACCTGATGCGTCTCACCGGCGCGGTACAGGACGTCCATGTCGAGCTCGGCGGCCTTGATGATGGGATCGGCGCCCGGGTCGTGGGCCCGAGGAGTAGCGAAAGAAGCGGAGTCGGGTTCTCGAGCTACAAGGTTGTACGGACAGGGTAGGGCTCGATATTTTTAGGATCTTGCGGTTGCGAAGCCGCCGACCTGCACCGTCACGACCCCCCTCATCTCTCCGCCTGGTGCCTCCCGGAGTATGGTTCCCTGGGTTGCGGAGGTCGCGCGGTGGAGCAACCAATGGCCGCCGCCGCCGCGGCCGGAGAAGAATGAGAAGAAGGCAAGAAGCGGCGGCTCCCTAGGGCGCGAGCGAAAGGAGTGGGAATCGAGTGGGCGGGCACAGCGCGGGGCAGCGCCGCGCGCGTGCCTCTGACATGTGGGCCCCGTTCTGGTTATTCCAGGGCTGGCCGCGCGGGCCGAGTCAGCGAATTCCATACTTGGGCCACAGAGACGCCCACCCACGTCCTTTATGGGCCGAGAGAAGGAACAGAGAAGTTCAGTCCATAACGCACGGATTCCTCTCAAGAGAGAACCGAATCTCTACAAATTTGAGATCTGAATTCTGAAGGCAACAGCAACAGCATCAGCATCAGCGACAAAACAGATCGATCGAATCTGCAACAAATTAAGAGAGGGAATCTGAGCGAACCTGGATCATCGTAGCTCTCACCGATTCGATTCCCGCCTAAAATAAATAAAAATCTGTACGGTACGACATGCACGGCAAATCATGACCCAAAGCTCGTAACCACCCCCTCAGGTACCATCTATCAGCGATCGATCACCACCTGCGCGAATCAACCACCACCGACGCAATTAGAAATTTAATAATCCAGATTAATTGGCATTAGCACCACAAGAACATCTCCCAAGACTAGCTCCGATCAATATCTGCTGCAAGCAACAGCACATGTCACACAGGTCTTCCTTCCCGTCTTCTTACGCCCTGTTCTTTTTAGCTTCTAAAAACTGCTTTTCGGCTTTTCTACAGTAACTAGCTCTTTAAACGAAATATCTTTTCAAGATAGGGTTTACTAGTTAATTGTAGTACATACTTTGCTGACTTCATTTATATCGCCAAAAACCATATGCGAGTTTCTGTTACTCTGTAATATCCCGCACAAACAGTCTAAAAGTTACAAGCCGCAACCAAAAGCCACAAGCCGTAGCCAAAAAGAACAGGCCCTTATTCTTCCTAGGCAGCTCCCCGTGGCCGTCGCTCACCACTATCCTCCAAGCCAACGGCCAGTAGTGCCAGCACCGCCTCGCTGCCGAGCCACCGCCTTCCTTCCTCTCTCTACAAGTAAGGAGCCTCAGCGAATCTCTCCCTAACCCCTAGTCAAGGGCGAATCCACTAGGGAGGAGGGCTTTGTTAGGCTCTAGCTTACCTTTCATCGGCATTGTAACCGCCCCCCATCTACCCACACACACATCAGTGGCGGCCAATCCACCATGGCCTGGAGCTGGAAGCTGTTCGAACGGAACAGAAGAAGAGAAGGAGAAGAATAAAATATGCCTATGTTTGGGGCATTCCTTGGCAATCGGCCCGAAACCCAAAAGGCCACAACCCACAATACCCAATGGCAAATCCCCAATCCAGCACCAGGATCCCAAATCCCCAAGTAGCCTTACATCAAATCCACCCAAAATCCTTAATCCAACACCGACTGATGCAATCGAGAGGAGGATCGGAGAGGAGTGCACCTGAGGCCTGAGGAGGGCGGTGCTAGTGGGCGACGGGCGGCAGCGGTGAGCCGGCAGCAACACAACCACGTGGGGAAGCTTGGGCGGAGCCACAACAGAGTGAAGAGGTGCGATCGTGGAGAAGCCAAGTCGATGGTGGTGCGGCATGACAAGCTGCCGGAGTGGCGGTGCTCATAGGCTGTGTAGAGAACAAGGTAGCCATGGTAAGGAGGGGCAGGGCGGCGGGCCATACAGGGAACTAGGAGGCGACTGGCTGGATTGGTGGAGGTGGAGGACTAGAGAGGCTGGTTGGTGTAGGGGGAGACCAGAGCCCGGAGAAGGAAGCAATCAGCAGTGGGTCGGGTGGCCGAGTGGGGACCTAGGAGGGCCGAGGGCGAGCTACGGTCTGCAGTATGCGCTGCGCCTCTGGTAAATTGTAGTCTAGTCAATATTTTGTCTTCATTCTTTGATTATTTGCTAAGTTAATTTTCATGATCATCGATGAAGTGATGAAATTTACATTGTTCGTAGATTTGTATATTATAACAATGGCTATATTTGCGTCAATTTAGCTTAGTCCAACCCACCCTGTATTTTTATCCTGGCTTCGCCACTGCCACCAGTGAACTCTAACCCTCCATCAGCCACTACTATCGTCGAAGAAGCTGAGGTACATAGGTGGGAGGTGGTTGTGTGAGGTAGGAGGGAGAAAAGAGGAACTGGAGGTGGTTGTGTGAGGTAGGTGGGAGGTGGTTGTGTGAGGTAGGAGGTGCCACTACTATCCTCACTGGCTGTGACCAATCCGCCATGGCCTGGAACTGGAAGATGCTTGAATGGAACAAGCGAGTAGAGGAAGGGAAGGAGAAGAATAGAAGATGCATGCGTTGGGCCATTCCTTGGCAATCGGGACCAAAGCCCAAATGGCCACAACACACAAGGCCCAAGTGGCAAATCTGCAATCCAGCACCAGGATCCCAAATCCCAAGCAGCCTTATATCCAATCCACCCAAAATCCCCAATCCAGCACTGGAGCACACTTGAGATCTAAGGACGGTGGTGCCAGCATGCGACGGGAGGTGGAGGTAGGCCAACAACGACGCGACCTTTGGGGGAAGCTTGGGTTACGCTGTAACAAAGTGATGAGGCACGGCCGCAGAGAAGCGAGGTCAATAGTGGTGTGAAGTGATGAGTTATTAGGGCAACGACGTTAGCCGGCCATGCAGGGAACAGGGCAGCCATGGGAGGGGAACGGGGAAACTATGGTGAGGAGGTAGTACCTTGCAGTAGTACTCCGCCGTTGCCTCGAACACTTCCTCACCTCTGGACGCCTTCGGGCACTTCCTCGCCTCCGGCCACCTCGAGTGCTTCGTTGTCACCGACATCGTCGAAGACCTACACCGTCTCCTCACTAGCGTCGAGTACAAGGCCGTTGGAGGTAGTACTCTGGCTACTCGAGGCCGCCACGTGGAGTACTCGGCCACCGCATCCTTGAGCACTACTTCGCCGTAGGGGTACTCTAGTGTCGATGTACTTTGCTGTGGGAGTACTACTCCACCGTAGTACTCCTCGGCCAGAGTACAGCGCCTACCTTGCAGTAGTACTCCGCGACGTTTGTACATGATGCGTTTATATTGTATTGTTTGATTTTTTTCATCTGCAAAAAAGTGTTAGTATTGGAATGTACAATATGTGTATGCAATGTAGTATTATACATGTGCGTTTTTTTACGAGAGTTCTAGTATGACTACTACTAGTAGTGTGGTACTGTATAGTATAATACAAAATTGAAATGAGAGTGAGATAGACGTACACTTCTACATTGTATGTGCGGAGTACATTGTATGGAATTGATGCTGATTCAAATTCAAATTTCAAATAGAAAGAAGTACAATCCATGTAAGATCACAAACTGTCCCACCTCAGTAAAGCTTTGCTCCAAACAGCTTACAGTTTCAGAAGTTAGAAGCCGTTTGGAATGCATTATCTTTTTAACTCGGCTTCCTTTTCCACTTTCTTCTCTTTTTAATTTGAATTGTTTATGCAGATATAACGGTGTTTTTTATTTTTTTCTTTAATTGAATATCTTAAAAAAACTAGCGATCGTTACAGTGTCATTTTAACCAAAATACAAAAACCACACTTTTGAATAGACCCTAAATACATCAATACAATGTACTTATCTTTTTAGCTTCTAAAATCTATTTTTGGCTTTTCTACATGAACTAGCTTTTAAACGGAGTGTCTTTTTAAGACGGGATCTATAAGTTTATTGTAGTACACACTATTTTATTTATATCAGTTAAAACCGTACGCGGGTTTCTGGTACCCACGAATAGTCCAAAAGCCGTAAGTCGAATAAAAAAAGAACGGGCCAACAATTACTTACAGCTTCTAGTCTCAAAAATACCAATCTCAACGCAGGTTTAAAGGTGGAGACTATGTGAATACAACGGGTTGTACAATGGACTTTCCGCTCTTGACTCTCAATGGCTGTACAGGAAAAAAAAACGCCTCAGTCCTCGGTGTGTTCCTGCATCTGCATACGTCGTTTCAGGATGACGGTGATGCTTCTGGTCCGTTCTGCATCTCCCAGCTGTAGCTCTCCGACTTGCCGCCGCCGTCCTCCACCCCGCCGTCGCAGCTGTCTCCGGCGGTCACAGACACCGCGCCACGGCTCGACCCGGTGAGCTGCAGGGGGCCCTGAGGCGAGCCGGGCTGCGACGTGCTGTGCTGCGATGCGGTGTACTTCTCCGGCGGGGGCCACAGGCCCGCCGCCTGCTGGTCGCCGTCGGATGCTCGCCGCGTGTGAAGCCTGAATTTCTGCACGAGTGTGATTGAACATTTTTAGGTCACACTCCAATGCTAAACCCTGACGATTGATTTGAGTGGCAGGTATCCATGGTGTATGGATTGCAATAATTGGATCAGAAGATGGTTGGTGACAAGAGTAAGTTGAGAGCAAACCTGCAGGTGGCTCTTGACCTCGTCATTCGTCAGCCCATCCACCTTCATCAGCTCCCTGATCTGCTTGGGAGTGGCAGCTGCATCAACATCAACCGGAGCAAGCAAAATTCAGCACACCAATCAAGAACCAACAAACGATGCGATAGCACAATCGGATCGAGCAATCCCCACCTTGCGAGCCGCCGAGGCGCTGGAGCGCGGCGACGAACCGGCGGTGCAGCTCCGGTGACCAGCACCTCCTGGCCTTCCGTTGCGCTCCGGCGTCCGTGATGGCGCTGCTGTTGGCGCTCGGAGCCGCGGCCGGGCAGGGGGCGTCGATCGCCGGGGATGAGAGGGGCAGGTCTGGGACAGGTGGCATGGCGGCCTTCTCCGGTTTCTCGGGCGATTTTGCATTCATCAGTGGCATGAATGCATTGGACACCTGATGAATTGAAATCGACAACACGAGTTAGAAAAACAGGCAAATACATATCTCAGTTGGCATGTATGAAATTCATAAGCCTGAACAAATATTTGACAGACATGAGGTTTTTTTCTTGGGATGGGAGCACAAAATTCATAAGCTTGAAAATTCATAAGCTTGAACAAATATTTGACATACATCAGCAAAAGAGATTAGGTTTTTTTTCTTGGGAGGGAGCACAAAATTCATAAGCTTGAACAAATATTTGACATCTTCTATTAAACGAACGAGCTAAAAGATCGTAAGAAAACTCCCCTTTTGGGTTTCTGATGCAAATTTTCCAAACAAAAAAATATATATCTAGCTGCTGCCGTAAAATTGGCCGCTTTTTATTGACCATACAAGTTGCAAAGTTTCCTTGTTTTTCCGTATCACACAAAATTGCCATCTTTCCTGAACAAACCAGCCCAAATGTCTGTGCTATTTTCGGTTCTTGACATTATTTTTCTTCCTTTCTAAAGCAACTTTCTTAAACTAGTATGGGTTTAAGCACAGATTATGAAACCAAAAAAAAAAGCCTTGTTCAACAAAATTTCACCACCCAAAAAGGACATATTTTCCTCTGTTCCATTTCATGTCCTCCCCTACCTTGTGCACCTGTTTCTTGACGCTGCCGCCATTGCTGTTGCTCGTGCCGTTGTCGCTCCCATGGCTCCAGAGCTGCGCCGAGCTCATCCAGCTCCTCTTGTCGTTCGCGTCCACCTCCGTCTTCACGCCCCCCACCTTCTCCTCCGCCTTCCTCTTCGGCGCCGGCGCTGGCGCCAGGGCGAACATCTCCGGCGCCGGGCGCCGGTGCTGCTCCAGCTCATCCTTCAGCAACTCAATCACTGAAACCAAACAAGAAGGCTCGATAAAACCATCCAAGAAACTAAAAGCCACGATTTTTTGTTCTTTTTTGCGAGAAATCATGAGCTGATCGACGAGCGAGCGAGCGCACGCGGCCACGCACCGTCGCCGACGAGGTGGACGCTGATGGGGAGCTCGCGGCGGAACACCTCCATCTTGGCCTTCTCGGCTTCGAGGCTCCGGATGCACTCTTCGAGCGGCGCCGCCTTCTCCCCCGCGCTCGATCTGGACACGACCGCCCTCAGCGGCTCCGTCACCGCCCTCGCCGCCAGCAGCCGCAGGTCCACGCCGGCGACGGCCTCCTTCTGCACCGACGAACCCATCGCCGCCGCGGATCCAGAGCCGCGCCGATTCCTCGCCCGAATTCGGGAGGAGGAGAAGGAAGAGGCAGCGGTGGAAATGGTAGCGCTGCTGCTTACTTGCGCGTCGTTCTTGCGTTTATTCCGGGGGGGAGGAGAGAGGCTTTGCGTGGCCGGTTCAGGTGGACCGGAGGGCAGAATGGTCATTCCAACGGAGCAGCGTAGAACCGGCCATGGAAGATGCTACTAGCTTGTACTGCCTACCAGTTTGCTCCTATCCATCGAGTACTCTTTATCCATGTAGGTTAAAAAAATTGGAAAATATTTTCTTTTCGCACCTAGTTTTATTACCATGCTAACATATCATATCTACTATTTAGCTAAGACACCAACACACTGTTTCAAGAGTGTTTCAAGAGTGTAAGCAGTACTGGTGACTGAGGATGGATCTGGAGGGCAGGGGCAGGATGGTAAATTGGCAGGGAAGAAGCAGAGGCGTTTCGTCGCGTAACAGGGAAGGGGCGTCCAGATACCGCCTCCCACGCGCCCGCGGTTCCCCGACTCCGGAATCTTTTCTCGTCGTACCTTTCCCCATCTTTTACATCCCACTCCCACGACCTCACGATTCCCTTAGGTCCACCGAGCCATCCTAGTAGTTTCGCAAATTTGCTTTTTTTTTTTTTTTTTTTGTTTTGCCCCTAGGTTTGCGCGGATCGTCTGTTAACGGGTCACTTGATTTGATGAAAAAAAACATCGCTCTTTTCAGTTTCAGTTTTTGGTTTTTAATTTACTGTTCCTTAATTTTGTTTTTTTCTGATTTTTTAGATTTTTTAGACTTTTTTTGGCTTTTCTTTTTCCTTGTATTCTTTTTATATTATCTGTGATGGGTTAACCTATTTTTTAAAAAAATTAATTATGACAAATAAGCCATCATCATTTACAGTGAAAAATAAATCAGCTACAGAAAAAAAGTTATAAGCCATCGTCAAACTGAGCGCCCCCAAGGACCAGTGTCTTCCATTTTACGAAGATATGTGCGCATGGTTTATACTTTCGGTGTTGTTTGTAGTTTTGCAAAGTTCATCTTTCCCACTTCCATGGTGAAGTTTGAAAAAGAATGGTAAAGCCATGTTCATATTGGCTTCCAAAATCTGATTTTCTATAATAAATAGTTTTTTATAAATCTAACTTTCAAACGGAGTGTCTTTTTAAGACGGAGTTTACTAGTCGATTGTAGTACACACTACAGAGATTTTATTTATATCGGTTAAACTTGCATGTGAGTGTTTCTGTCTGTACAATTTATAAGTCAAAGGCAAAAGTTTTAATGAATAGATCCTAAATTTGGGCAAGTTTTGTCAATTTTTTTTGTGTCTGTCATGCAATATTGTGAAAGATCAAGGTGCCAAGATGGGTTCATGGCTGGAAGATTCCCCTCCTCTGTTGTCGTTAGCCATGAGGTTTGTGCCTTTCTCCTCTGCGGTATCTCTATTCTACCAAGGAATTGTCGTGTTCTGGCTTCTTCTACTGTGTCAAGATCCGAGGGGCGTTGGTGAGGGGTAGGTATCAAGGGATAAAGGCGCGGTACGCTGGCTATGCCTTCTCACCAACGAATAAATGGACAGCTTTTTAATCATTATTTTAAAACAATTTATCAAAATAGTCTTTTAAATACGGTTTATCAGTTTATTGGTATTTGATTTGTTCGCACAAGCGTTCGTGTTAGAACCAAAAACCATTAGTGGCAATGTAATGTTATGAAAATAACTCTCGAGGACCTATGCGTAATTAGATAAAAAGGGATACGTGAAAATGGGATATTTTGAAATTTTAGGGATGAGTCATTTTCCTGGAATGAGTAGTACGGAGAGGAGTTGGAGATGAATCGAAGTTGTACGGTGTTAAAAGGGGGTCTTAGGGGAGAGGAAGACCCAAACCCAAAAGCCCTAGTCACCTTTTCCTTTTACCTTGGTGCTGCACACGCGCCAATGCTTTCTCATCGCCATCAACGCTAGCGCTACCATATTTGCCGCATAGGCTACAGTTGCCGCATCGCCATCCAGCCATCCCTTGCCACTACCTGCCCACTCTAGCATTGCTCCATCGCCAGCGCTCGCCTCGCACCTGTGGCCAGCGATAGGGCAAAGATTGAGAGGGAGAAGGCGAAAAAGGTAAACAAGGAAGCGTGATTTTGGCGTTCATCACCGGGGTAACGACCTAGGCCTTTCCTCTTTGTTTTACCAATTTTTGTAGAGATTAGAGCCAGGATTATACATAGAATTAGCAAGTTTCCTGGTATAGATTCGATTAGTAGATTGCTTTGTCTCCCATTATTTTCAATCACAAATTCAAGCATTGCATGGGATAATATGAAAATATCATCTACTAGATAGTTGTAGAGAATTTTTGTTAACTTTCTATAGAGTGCTTAATCATATCAATTGATGGGTTAGAGTAAGAGTTATGATTTTTGTAAGCTTGTTGTCTGGAGAGTTGTCGTTATTTGGCAGCAGTGTGGTAAAATGTAAATTAAAATTATTAAATGGATTATTAGGGTTTTTGCTCTATATAAAAAGTGAACATAATTGACTAAGGATTCCATGGAGTTTAAGAACATAAATTTTTGTTGGATACATTAGAAGTTATGGCTTTAGGAAGACTGTTGTCCAGAGAATGGTTGTTGCTGGACGCTGACATAGGAAACTATTAAATTGACATGATATATGGCAAAATTGAATTTTGGGCATAACTAGAAAGAGATATCTAACTTTCTGTATATTCTGAAAATGCTATGATTCACTATATTTGCATGTGTAAATTAGTAGATATTAAATTATTAAGCTTGCTGTCCAGAAGATAACCAGACTATCTTTTGGGTTAAAAATAGAGTGTTAAATGTTCTAATCAGGATTTGTGGCCAACTAAGAAATTATAGAAAAAAATTTTAGGTTCTAGAACTGATATGGTTTGCCATGTTAGGGCTTATGAGTCAAAAGTTACACTATTTTTAGTATCGGAATAGCATGTGTTACTGTCCGGTAATGGGGAAGTATTACGGAATTAAGAAGCGTGTAGGAACGATGTTGTTTAAATATTGTTCCTGTACTATTGTATCTTGTTATTGAGATTGGATATTTACTATAGAAGGAGTGACATCGGGTTTGATGTCATCGTCTAGTCAACCCATTCCTCATAACTAGAAAAAGGCAAGTGTATAGTGAAATAATATTCACATATGTGAACTTGCTATTATGTTTAAATAAATACTTGCTATGATGTTTCAAATTATTATACTTGTTTTTATAATGCTCATATGTTTATGGTAGAATGATGTTAATGCTAATAATTAACTAAGGAAAGATATAATTATTGTATTACATGTTGAGCATTCATGTTGCAAAGAGGTGACCTGTGTAGCCCTCTAGGGCCTACTTTGTATGGACGACCCACAAGAGTGGGTAGAGAAAGACATATTTCAGTAGACACCCCCACGAGAGTAGAGAAAGATCTATTTCGGACCCTGCATGAAAAAGGACAAGGCAAAGGTGGTTCATCTAAACACTCAGCTATACCGGTATAAGTAAGAGAAGTAAATATATGTGCATTACATTCATGAAAAGAGAATTAAGATAATGAGACATATATATATATGGATTTTGATGAGAATGAATATGTAGAATTTACATAATGGTGAATAGACATAAATTGTTAATATGATGTTGCCTCGTTTATTATTTTATTGTGTAGTTTCTGAGCCATAGATTCACTCTTATCTTATTGTTTTTAGGTGCTCATTGATGACGATGTACATGGGCAAAAAATAGCACAAGTTGATATTGCACTTTATAGTTTTTCTCTCACCTAGTGATCAATTATTCCTTATTAGAAATAAATCATTATATCCATGAAATCTTTAGATGAATAAGTCATAGTCAAAAAGAACATCCCCAAAGAGAGATACATGGTTCTTTCTTTCTTCTAATGCCCATTATTCCTTGTATGCAGAGTAGCCTTTCTCTTGGGTTGAAATGTTGAATGAACCAACCAAACGTCTTTCCACCCACTTTTAAAGTTTTTCTTTTCTTCGGGAGGTTTAGTTTGGAACACGAACATTCTTTCATGGTTTCTACAAAAAATTCCTACAAAAATACCTATTTAATTGCCGTATACCAAAATGAAATATTGTTAATTTGGCACGAGAAGTATATATGCTAATACCTATCACTATTCCATTTTCCCATTTTTCTAATTCGGCAAAAGAATCTTGAAATAGATATATATGGAGCTAGCTCTTTTCAATCGGCTATGGACGTTGAGCGGTCTTAATTGATAAGACATCGTACAAATTATCCGTTTTATTTGGAACAAAGGATCGATATGCTATTTCCTCTATTTTGTGCAGGTGAATATCAAAGCCGTACAAGATAGGCTAGGGATTATCTCGATGGCATCATCCCATGGAGGAGAGAGGTTTCCTTTCCTAACTCTCTTCAAAGGGGTAATGCAATTCATGGACCAGACTCTGTCAAATCTGAAAAAGATCTGTTGTACCTTGACACCAAAGTTATTATAATCACATAGTACAGCCAGTACCCAAAAATTAATTAAGAGTGTAAATATCCAATTACTCTCATATATAGACATGGTTCTTTTGAGTTTAATGTTGATTTATATTTGTATGTCTACAGTAAGTAAATTTTAAACGGTGCGTTTTTTAAAACGGTATCAATAAAGAAGTTGTAGTAAAAAGTGTGCTGAGTTCAGCTGTACCGGCTAAAATTACATGTAACTACTTTTTCTCTTTGTACTGCCTCTTACGAATAAATAGAATTTAAATATTTAAGCTATAAATCATCAGTCAGAAAAAACCAACCATAATCTCCGGTACACTCGTCATACATACCAGAGTCATTTTCTCTCACGGTGGATGTCAGTGTGCAGGATAGACCCATGGCAGGCAGCAACATCCTTCAAGATTTAGCGCAAGATTGTTCAGTGGCATTCCTCCACGTGGCAGAGGTTTGGCGTGACACCAATTAAGGCAATGCTCTACCTAGCTTTTGGAAGTGAATTACACTGTAACAACCATCGGCTTTTCTAAAAAATAAAAAAAACTGAGAAAAATATAAAAAATATTATATCATCATAGACAATACAAAGAAAAAAGGCAAAAAAAAAGTCAAAAGGCTAAACTAAGGTAAAATTAAAAGCTGTGTGTTCAAATGGCTTTAAATTTAAATAAATCGAAAGATAAAAATGACAGAAGCCGAAACCGTTGCTAAGATTCCCTCTGCTGAAAGAGCCTTGGGAGGAATTATTGGCAAGGGATAACGATTCCACGTAAGAGTGGTCCCCAGAGAGAGAGAGAGAGAGAGATCTGATGGGGATTTTGTGTTGCCATTGCCGAGGACACGGCAACGGAGACTCTCTCTCTCTTTGGAGACTATGAGAGCCAGAGGTTTTTGCTACAGTATCTAACTTTTAAACGAAGTATTTTTTTAAGATGGGATCTACAAGTTAAACGATCTACACGTTAAAAGCCTAACATCTGTACCAACCAAAATCGTAAGTGGGTATTTGTCTCTCCGTAATCTGTACCGTAAACATCCAAAATTCAAAAATTTCAGCCAAAAGCCATAAACCGCAGCCAAAAAGAACAGACCATATGCAGCGTCACACTTCCCAAGCTACAAAGATTCCCCTTTTTTTGGTGTTGGAAGTAGACGGTAAACAACCGAAGCCAAATACGTGCACATTTGGTGCAGACAATTATCGTTTTTTTTTCTCCCATTAGTTTAGCTGTTGAATCGTGAAGTTTGGAACGCGGAAAATCTTCTCCGATTTCTGCGAAAATTGATTAGTTCTCTATGGAATTCCGGCGTGTTCCGACTCAAATTAGTTTGGGCCAGGTCTAGGTAAACAAGCTCAAGCAAAGCATAGGTTAGGCTTCGATGCTTTAGCTTCTTTATATTTGTTTTGCAAGGCGTTGTTAGTCCTCATTGTCAATGCAAACAGAACAGGAAGAATGCTCCCATAACGGCAGTATAAAGGGTATGTTCTTTTTAGCTAAAGTTTATGGGTTTTGGTGCATTTATGGCTTTTAAATTATTAAATGCGAGAGACAGAGTAGAATGAAATACACATCTTGTTTTGCCAATATATACTACAATTAACTAGTAAATCCTATCTGGAAAAGATAATCCGTTTAAAAGCTAGTTACTATAGAAAAATTGAAAAACATCTTTTAAAAATTGAAAAGAATTGCCCAAAATTTAGAGCCAGAGGTGTGACAAAAATCCATTAGCTGGTGTCAGAGAGGTCCAAGAGCATATTAGGCTGGCATGGTGTGTGGAATCCGTGCCCTGATTGTCCTAATCTAGGGCATCATCACCATATGTGCCAGCACAACCGCAGATGGATTTATCTCCTTGCATCACACCTCCCATTTCGGAAGGATCTTTTATTCCATTCGATAGTAATTATGCCTTTTCTGGAACACCACAAAGATCAAATGGTGATCATTTGGGCTTATTTTTGGTGGCTTATGGTGAAAAACAACATCAAAATGACGGATGTTTATTTAATATAATTAAATTTAAAAAATAAAAAATATAAAAATATGTTAGCCCATCACGACAACGCATAACGAATACGGGAAAAAGAACGGACAAAAGCTCAAAAAGGCCAAAAGTTCAGAAAAAGATGAATTTATGAATAGTGAAAAATAAGCCGGAAAAGCTGAAAACGATCACGACCATAACCCGAAGCGAGTAAACGCACGCACCGGTTTCTGCATAGCATGATTGGCTCTGGATCTGTGGAGATTCCGATACATGCCTTTGGACACAATACGGGATATATTGGAGATGACCCCTCCAAAGTCAAGACCCAATAATATTGCGCTTTTTTGAAAATCAAAATAAATAGGTTTTTTGGATCAGATTCTCTAAACAGCTTATCGAGTCTAAAACCGTATGCATTGTTATCATCAATGTTTTCACCATCCGTTACGTTTTTAAAAATGCAAACAAAAATGATAAGCCGTAGGTGAAAATCACAACAACAAAAACTCCTTCCGTTTGGAATGAGGTGCCGTTTTAGCCTGCGACACACAAAAGTAGGTGGTATTTAATTCTTCATTTTGTGACTTGTTTACCCCTCTTGATTGTTTTTACCTCTAATTAATGCTGGATACAACTGTAATTGCACGGGTGCACTCAGTTTTGTAATTAACACACCCAATTCCTCAAAAGGATAAAAAGCACAGCGTTAATACACCTGCCTCGTCCTATTGCTCTCACCATATACCTTTGGGATTCTTCAAATGTGATAAATGATCTTAGAAGCCAGCAAATGCATTGGAAACAGTTGAGTTGACAAGAGAAACGATAATTATACCTTGCGATTTTAAGCAGGGGTATGTTGGGAAAATATCACCTAAAAACCCAAAACGTCATCTATTTAAAAACAAAAACGAATAGCTAAAACATCATCTAAAAAAGAACGGAGGAAGTATGACCAATAGCCATGTGTTCATAGCTTCGTGTGCATTTACACCTTTTGAACCGATCCATCCATAGATCCGCCATAGGGTGTTCTTTTGGCTTTCAAAAGCGACTTTTAGCTTTTGTTACAGTACTTAACTTTTAAATAGAGTATTTTCTCAAGACGAGATCTACAAGTTAATTGTAGTACACGTTAAAAGCCTAACATCTGTATCAACCAAAATTGCAAGCGAGTATCTCTCTCTCCGTAATCTCTGTCGTAAACAGCTAAAATTCAAAATTTTCACCCAAAAGCCATAAGCCGCAGGCAAAAAGAACAGGCCAATATTCTCTCCCTTATATTGGATTCTTTGCTGTGGTTAAGGTATATAATTCATCTTGCGGAGAGATTGTCGTACCACCAAATCTGGATACTTTCAATGCATGCATCCATTGTTGGGACACGAGCATGCTATATTAGCACAAATTAAAATTTCTACCACGTAAACCAGAAAGCCATGTAAGTAAGAGATCACATATCGTTATCACTAGATGCAAAATACAGCGGAAGAAGAGTTGGACCAACCTAGTTTAACGTAGCATGCGACGATATAGTAGAAGTGGTGAATCGTCTAACGTCTCTGGAAAGTAATTCTCGGAAGCCGATCGTCCTCTAGTAGTAGTCAATCTTCATGAGCCGATTGTCTTCTTCTCGGATCGATCCGATCAGCATTGCAATCGCAACAGCACCTCAACTGAAATCTACATGTTCATGGATGGAACACTGTACGCCGGTGTGCTAGCACCAGCACATATAGCAGGGCCTGTGAGAGGTGCCGGTTAGGGTTTATGTGGGTAGTATGATATCTCTCTTTTCCATAACCCTATGCCCCCTTTATATAGAGCCTTCAGGCGGATTTTTTTCCAACACGAGCAAAGATTATATCCACTTGAAGAGTCTTTGATTGGATCCTTATCCAATATGAATAGAGATCGTATTTGATTTAGAGTCTATCATCTGGACCCTTATTGTTTCAACCCATTAAATATGTGACCCTATATATTCATGTATACTTTCGTCCAAGTGTGTTGCGCCATAGATTTCTTATTGTGCTTTTGATTTGCTTGGTTTTCTTAGTTGAATTTTATATCTTCTTTATCTCTTTTGGTATCAAAGGCGTGTAAGAGATGAAGATATCTCTTGAAAATCAGATTTCATCCATCAAGGCCCTTCCTATGAAATTTTTTATGATTGCCCGGTTTTGCGCAAGAGAAGGGTGATTTTGGGGTTTTAATCTTGAGGATGTTTTGGCTTTAGCTCATGCTGTGTTATAGCTTGCTATGTAATATGAGAATTCATCTAAGGTCATCTAGATCATCAAAGACTCACGAGTAGGAGCAGATCAATGTTTCCCTCTTTTGTCCGGTTTTGATACAAACTTCTTTATTTTAGATAAATATTAGAACTTTGGCATTGATCTTCACGATCCATGATTGGAATATATTCTTGACATCTTAGGGAAGACTTGCACCAAGTTTCATCCTGTTGGATTAGTAGTTTAAAAGTTAGCCTTTTTCTTGGTTTGGTGTCGTGCTGTTTTTCAACTTATGTTTTTGGATAATTCATCTTGCATTTACACCTTTTTTTTAGCAAGAAAAGAAAGGCAAGCAACTTTAAGCAACTTCCGCATTCACTCTTGTAAGTTAAGTTGTGACAAAGTGAGGTTTCCATGTGTGTATGGAGTAGTATACTCCTACGACCAAAACGGTATTTCTCCGCTACATATATTTTACCCTTACAATGCTTTGCGTTATTTGTTGTCGGTGGGATTTGATCAGCAACCTTTTTTAACTTCCATATTACAGGTGCTACAACCTTAGCTCTAAAAGATAAACTTCCTCTCTGTTTTTTTTTACTTAACGTTTTTTAGTTTTGACGGTCTCCAAAATATGATTTTAATCATTACTTTATATAACTTTACATTAAAATGTACTAAAAAATTATGATATTATGAAAGTAGTTTTAACAAAAATATAATAATATAATTTTAATATAGTCAATCTAAATAGTTTTAATCTAATTGGTGGTTAAAATTTAGAAAAATTGATGGCAAGAATTCTAGGCAAAAAAGAACGAGATAGTAATTACAGAGACTTAATGCATGACCTTTTATTACTAGTAGCGTTCAAGTCGATGCCAATGACCAGGGTCCAAAGGGAAGAATTCAAAGTCCAGATGGCACATTTGTAAGCCGAAAACGTGGACCAGCAATTGATTGGCCAATTGCCCCTCCCATGTTCCAAGAGCCACAATTTGACTTGGGTTCCAATCTTCACATGTAAAACATGGGATCTGTTCTTTTTAGCTTTTAAAATCGATTTTTAATTTTTATTATAGTATCTAACTTTTAAACGGAATATTTTTTTAAAACGAGGTCTACAAGTTAATTGTAGTACACGTTAAAAGTCCAACATTTGTACCATCCACAATCGTAAGTAAGTATCTCTCTCTATAATCTCTGTCGCAAATAACTAAAATTCAAAATTTCAAAAAACCATAAGCTACAGCCATAAAGAACATGCCCATCAACAGGAGAGAGATTAAAGAAAAAAAAACTAGGAGCAACTTGAAGGGCAGAAGAATCTGTGAGATCCCCGGAGATTACTCCGACGACTTGCACTACATCTTGACATCTTGTCTTCTTTGTTCTCTCTCCCTTCTCTCCCCCTTGTATATTGTTCTTATCTTATCCCATCTTAACCCTGCTTTATTAATGGAGGTCGGCTGAGATCAAGTCCTAATCCCTTCCTTTTGGTTGGGCGTAAAAGCTTGGAGGTGCCATCCAAATTCTGCTTTTGTGTGAAGGTGTTGGCATGGGGCACTTGCTCAAGATTCTCACAAGAATGTGACAGGGCACCAGCTAATTCAGTGAAGGGATCATGTTTAAGGGCATGTTCTTTTCGGCTGCGGTTTATAACTTTTGGTTGGAATTTTTGAATTTTGGCTGTTTACGGTATAGATTACGAAGAGACAGATACTCACTTGCGATTTTGGCAGGTACAAATATTGAGCTTTTAACGTGTAGATCGTTTAATCTGTAGACTCTATCTTGAGAAAATACTCCGTTTAAAAGTTAGGTACTGTAGCAAAAAACCAAAAGCCGTCTACTTCGAAGGAAAAGAACAGACCCTAAGTCCATCTAATCAAAGTCTTAAAGAAATAGGATCAAAGAATGCCAATTAGCTGCACAAAAGCAAAGTTGTAGTGGTTGCACCTGACCAAATGTCTGCAAATGAGGTAGAAACGACTCTAATTATTTTTGGAAAATGCTAATTTGAGGTTATCCTCACCTAGCCTTCGGTGCGGACACCCCCAATCTTGCGACACGTACACAACATCAAGCTTTCTTCCTCTCGGTCATCGTCTCCTTGAGCTCAGCTGCTCCCTCCACTTTCCTTTGCACGAGCCGCGGTCTGCACCGGCGAGCTCGCACGTAGAATTATAAAAAAACTTAAGGCTCATAAGTTGCTCGAGCTCGGTTCGCTATAGACTCGATTCGAGCTCGACTTAAGCTCTAAATGAGCTAAGCTCGAGCTTGATCCCGAGCTCACGAACTTCAATAAGCCGAGCTCGAATAGCTCACGAGTCACAAACTTTTTTTACAGCCCACATACATACTAACTCGTACCGAGCTTACTCGAGCCGAGCTCGAGCTTTTCTATTGTTAAAAATTAGTGCATGTTGAATTATTTTTACTGTTATCGAGCTTACTCGAGCTGACCTCAAGCTCCAATTTTTCTTATTATTGATAGGTACTACACATTAAATTATTTTAATTGTTATCGAGCTTATGCGAGCCGAGCTCGATCTTAGGCCGACCCAAGCTGCAGACTCGGACCCCAACTCAGGCTTACTCGAGCTTCTACCGAGTTCGAGTTTGGGAGACCAAGTTCGCTCGAGCTCAACTCATTCACAACCCTACTGCGCTATTCGCGCCCATGTGCACCGCCACCTTCCATGCCCATGAGCTCGCCACCATCCGCATATTGAAGTGCATCGGATGTCCAAGAGAGGGTTACGTGGGATTCTTTTTGCTAGTAGCCAAACTAAAAATATAATCTTTCTTAGCACAACCTATGTGCCTATGGTATTTAGTGTAGCCAAACAACTCCTACATAAGTCTACTGAAGTTTTACAACTTAAGTTCCAATCATACACAAGTCTAATATATAGGAATTGAAAAGAAATGAAAGTAAATGTGGAGACTGGACGATCTCCCATACTCTTCATTGGGACACTCTCACAAGAGTCTAGCTCTGTCTTGAGACTGCGTAAGGAATCAAGACATCCACTCATAATAGTCTTTTTTTACTTTAAATAGGTGGACTCCAAAGCTTCCTTAGTCTCCTGTGCCTTTCACAAGCTTCTCCAAGGAAGGTCACCGAGCTAACGCCTCCAAGCCATCTAGGAGACGCTAATCTCCACACCAACCTGCACATGAAAAAACCCAAAGAGCGTTTTCCCTAGCACAAGTTCTTCCCAACTAAACCGACATTAGTCTACACACGTAAACCACACTCTTAACCATCCATCAACACCAACTAGGTCATCCACGACCACAAATTCAATCAATTTCCATAAATCAGTCTTAGATCACTCATCGCGATGAGTTACAACTGCTATGCACAGACCGGTCGCTAGCTCATCTAGTACTCGAAAACACAAGTACTCGGGAATTCCTATCGCTCCGCTCAGAATACTTGGAAATCACAAGTATCGTAACACTGCCGACTACCAACCAGTCACCGAACCATCAAGTACCGACTAACGAGTATCGACCGGGTACTTAAGCACAGACTACCATCCATGAGTACTGTAGCACCGACCATTGAGTACCGACCTGGTACTGTAGCAACGAACATTGACCGATTACTGTTACTTCTGACCGGTCCACTGAAGCTCACAACCCAACCATCCTAGTCGAAGCCTGCCGATTACTAACCGTAGTCCATTGTATCTTATGACCAGCTCACTATATCATATGACCGGTTCCTCTTAGCTTACAACCGGATTATTTGGAATACTTTGGACCAAGGTCATTCCGTTGTGGTACTTCACATGTGGTCATTCAGTCGTGATCGATTGTCATGGTCTACCTACCATGGTCGATGCCTGCCGACCAAACCTGCTCTCTTGAATACTCTAGCAACAAAAGCGTATCGACCAGAACTTTCACGAACGCAAATTCTAAAGAAATCCAAATGTTAATTATTCATCATCACTAAATGCCCGACCACCATATGATCTAACAAAGACAATATGAATGCCCCTAAGTGTTTGAGGGTAGCCTCAAACTAGATGCTCCCAATTATTTTTGTTTTCAAACTAGTAGCTACGCACTTTGGCCAACGATTTGGGTCAAACTCTATACATATGAGCAAATTTGAGGTACATGTGAAATTGTGAAGTTTAGTAGTCACCGACAAATAGGTCTGCCAGACTCCGCCCTATGTGCTAATGTTTGTAAAATTTTCGCATCAACCTTTTTTTTCCCATAAAACTTGCATGAGACAGGTCGAAATTTACTAAACAGGTCGAAATTTTCGCATCAACCTTTTTTTTCCCATATACTTTTTTTTTTAAAAAAAGTATATTACCAGGCAGTTAGAGTGGTAGACTGCACTAACCAAAATCATTTATAAACTAAACGCAAAATTAGTACTACCTTAAGGTGATTCTCTAAATTAATAGCTCTGCGTCGGTTTCAATACAAAAATGAAGGAGCAAGAGATTCTTTCTGTGGGGAAGAGAAAGAGAGAATCCACGAGGTGGGCCGTAGCACGCTGACGTGGCCTGCTGTCAGTGAGACAGGGGCATCGAAATAATCGCCGCTTAGCGGGGACCACCACTTTGGGACATGGCCAGGAAAAAACGAACATGCGAGCTACACTGAAATTTCCCAAAAGGCAAAGGAGAGAGAGATGCATAGCTGAAACTCGCAAGATTGCTGGGTATATTTAGCAACGACTGTGTCTTATAACTTTTGATTGAAATTTTTGAATTTGACTGCTTACGGTACAGATTATAGAGAGAGATACTTACTTACGATTTGGATGGTACAGATGCTGGGTTTTTAACATGTATATCGTTTAACTTGTAGACCCGGTCTTAAAAAAATACTCCGTTTAAAAGCTATGTACTGTAGTAAAACCAAAAGCCGTCAGTTTCGAAGAAAAAAAATATGCCCTTTATCTGAATATTGGCTGTAAGTTACCGGATGAGAATTTCTCTCCATAGTTGTACCACATTCGAAACGTGGAAAAGTTTAATAAAAGATTTCAATGACAATTCATACGAAATTCCTGTACTGAAAACGGAACCCTATTTAGCACTATAGGCGTATGCACAACAGAACAAAATTGTCAGAAAAAAAGGAAGCTCCTTTCGATTTTGCTGCTTTTACAATGCTGTGTCGTTGCAGAGAATATTCGAGCCACCAAGGTAGGTTGATGGTGGTGCACACAGTGGGTTGATGGACCATACCTCTCTTTTTTCTTCCTTTCCATCTCTTTCTTGGATCTCGACTTTAGGGACACTGTTGTGTTGGCTTCTACGCGAACGCAGGGGAATCAGAATCAGAATTCAGAATAGCCCGTTCTCCAAGTCTCTCTCTCTCTTTCTTTGTGGACCAGCTAGGAGAAGAATCTCTTGCCATTACCAAACAGATCTTCCAGCTCATTTCGACTTCAGTTTCTGATTTCTGATTTACTTTTTACTATTTATAAATTACGTATTTTTCTAAAATTTTGGGTTTTTAGCTTTTTTCGGTTCTTTTTTTCCGTATTCATTTGTGTTATCTGTGATGAGCTAGCATATTTTTTCTATTTTTAAATTTTTTAAATTTAATTACACCAAATAAATCACTTTCAGTTACAGTAAAGTTTCAGTTATAAGCCACATCTTTTCAGCCTAGCCGAGCAGATCGGATACAGGAAAATATGTTGCCTGTGTCACATACTAACTTGTAGCTGGTGTAAACTAACTTGTATAAAAGGAGAACAAATTAATGGAAATAAATTAACGACAAAACAAATTCGCTTTACAACAGTGGTTACCTCTTATAGTTGCTCTGTTGGAATTTTATCTTCACAGAACGATCTTGGAATTTCATATTCACAAAACGAGCGGCGGCGGCGTTGAGGACTGAGGAGGCGACTAGGCTGCTGGGCGTTGGCTTGGGCCCTTGTCTCTTGATTCCCTCGGCAAAGTGGGCTGTGGGCTGGGGTCAGGCTGAATTTTCACTGGGGTCAATTGTTGATATACCAGGCGGGGTGGTGGGTTGGGCTCCAAGCCTTCGGTGTCAGATGACCCCGGGCCAATACTGTTGATCCACCCTGAGAAACAAGAGCTTGTCCTTTTTTTCTTTGGTTTATAACTTTTAGCTGCGATTTATGGTTTTGGGCTAAGAGAATACGGAGTAACAGAAATTTATATGCGATTTTGATTGATATAAATGAAATTACTAAACTATGTACTACAAGTAACTTGTAGATCCCGTCTTAAACAGATACTCTGTTTGAAAGTTGGTTACTGTAGACAAGAAAAAAAAACAACTTTTAGAATCTGAAAAGAAGAGACCCACATGCAAGATACAAACAACTTCTGGCTTCTGGCTTTTAAAAATTGGCTTTTAAATGAAGTAAATTTTTAAAGATAGTTTCTATAAGTAAGATAGTTTCTATAAATCGTTTATAGGAGTCATCGTAGGAGCCGTTTTGAACAAAGTGACTTCTCAATACAAATATTTTTACTCTTTTAATCTCTCTTGTAATCAGCTAAAAGCCACAGTCTTCTTGGACAGGGCCAAAAAGAAAGAAGTAAAGCAGCTTTGCTTTGAGAAAGAATATCATACATTTGCTCGCTGACAAAACACTGCACAGATACGAACTCTCTCTCTCCCCCCTTTGTATTGCAAGAACAACATTTCAGATTCTAAGAGCACTAGAGTAGCTATTGCCTGTTGTGGTTCTCTGTTCTTCTTCTGTGCATGGATCTGAGAGAGAGGGGTAGAGGGAGAGGCGTTACCATCGGATTGCGTGGAGGCGTTGGCCATTGCTGGTTCGTTGGTGAAGTCTGCGCACGGGCAGCGACGGTCGGTGAAGAGGTGGACGGTCGCGGCGGCGCTGCTCCGGTGAGTTCGACGGCGACGGCGACGGAGCTTCCCGCCGCGGACTGCGCCTCCCTTAGATCGGTTTGGGAATGTCGGTGGGGTTTGCGGCTCAGGCGAACCTCGTGTCTCGAGCCGCCGGCCCCCACCCTCTATTTATAGCAGCAGTGTGACGGGGCCCATCGCCCAAAGTGGGTGAGCGCCCGATCGTATGGCTGGTCAAGGGCCGATTAGTTGGGCTAATCGGGAAGAGATCATTCTAACATTCTCCCCTTGATCTCATCTATACTTTATCTTTAATTACTTTTGCCTTTACATTCCATCACAGATTAGTGCATAGAACATGTCTCATCGTCACGGTCAATCGCCGATAGATTCAATGACTACAATACACCTCTCTGCTCGAAATAGTTACTTTAATCTTTTGGGCCATCTTTTAGTCCAGGAATCATAGGCTTTCCCTTAAACCCATGCCGGCTATATGTTCTCTGAACACATTGGGTGGTAAGCCTTTAGTAAGGGATCCGCTAACATCTTTGCAGTACTTATATGCTCAAGACTTATAATTTGATCCCGAACTTTATCTTTCACAACATAATACTTTATGTCAATGTGTTTGGCGACACCACTTGACTTATTGTTGTGGGCATACATTCATGCGGGTTCATTATCGCAAGACAACTTAAGTGGTCTATTGATGTCGTCAACCACTTTTAAACCCAGATGAACTTCTTAAGCCGTTCACCGCCCTGTAGCCTCATAACATGCTACAAACTCGGCATACATTGTGGACGATGTAGTGACGGTTTGCTTTGAGCTTTCCACGATATAGCTCCTCCTGCGAGTGAATACATATCCGGATGTAGACTTTCTATCATCTCCGCAAAATCGAATCAGATACCCCACTATATGGAGTGTATCGATTTTACGTATGTCATCATGAGGCCTTTTGTGCCTTGCAAATAACGCAAGACTTTCTTTATCAATTTCCAATGTTCTATTCCGTGATTGCTCGAATCGCCAAGTAACCCGGAACAAACGCTAAGTCGAGGCGCGACACACTTGAGCATACCGCAAGCTTCCGACAATGAAGCATATGGAACCGCTTTCATTTGATCGATCTCATATGGTTCTGGGGCATTGAAAATCCCCATATCTGCCGCCCTTGACTATAGGTGCGGTGAAGGACTAAATTTATGCATACCAAATTTCTTTAATACTCTCTATGTATGCCTTTTGTGACATCCCAATACCCCTTGTTTCTATCCGGTGAATTTCGATCCCTAGAACGAACGAAGCTTCACCAAGATCTTTCATATCAAAGTTTGAGGACAAAACTTCTTTGTCTCGAGAGTGATCGACATCACTACTAGCCGAGAGGATGTCACCACATCTGTGATTAGGAAGATAAACTTCCCATCTTTAAACTTTGCATAAACACGCTTGTCCTCTACATTCTCTTTAAACCAAATTTTCTTATTGTCTTGTCAAACTTCAAGTACCACTGTCTTGAAGCTTGCTTTAACCCATAAATCGATTTCTTTAGGCGGCATCCCATTCTTTCATTTCCTTCCACAACAAAACCTTTCGGTTGTGCCATGTAAACATTTTCCTCCAAATCCCCATTAAGAAATGCCGTCTTTACATCCATTTGATGTAACTCTAAATCATAATGTGCAACTAATGCCATTATGATTACGAAGAATCTTTACATGAGACCGGAGAAAAGACTCATTGTAATCAATCCTTCTCTTTGCGTAAAGCCTTTTGCCACAAGTCGCGCTTTGTATCTTTCTACATTCCCTTGGGAGTCAAGTTTTGTCTTGTAGACCCATTTACGACCCCTCTGTTTTGGCTCCTTTAGGAATAATTTCCAAGTCTCAGACTTTATTAGTCTTCATGGACCTCATTTCCTCTTCCATGGCCTCAAGCCATTTTGAGGAATTTTCACTTCTCATGGCTTCTTCAAATGAGGTGGGATCATCCTCCATTTGAAATTCCTCTGTATGATAAATCGATAATCATCGAAATAGTCGATCTTCTTATTCTTTGAGACCTCCTGGGGCCTCCACATTTGGTACATCTTACATTTGAGGTGCTGTTGCTCCCCTCATCTCGTGGCAATTGGTTCTATATGATCCTCAAGAAGTGTTCTTCATTCTCATTTATTGTTGCCACGGAGGAACAATAACAGTGCCGGCACCACGGTGTCTTGTACCGTCGGTGCAATGACAAAGCAGTAGTGCGTAAAATGGTTCTTGAATCATCGAGTGGGCGATACACCCGCTTCTCTTCAAGGTCAATCTTCGAGCTACCATGCTCCCCTCATCATTTCATCCTCTAAGAAGACAGCGTGTCTCGTTTCTACAAACTTTGTATATCGTGCTCGACAAGAGAAACGAAAACCTTTTGACTTTTCAGGATAGCCAATGAAATGGCAACTCATCATTTTGGGATCAAGTTTCCCAAGGTTTGGGTTAAATACTTTAGCCTCAGCAGGACTCCCCCACACACGTAAGTGGTTTAGTGAGGGAACTCTTCCCGTCCACATCTCGTGCGGTGTTTTGGGCACCGACTTACTAGGCACTCTGTTGAGTATATGAATGGCGGTTTTAACGCCCATCCATAAACTCAACGGCGGTGGAGTAGCTCATCATGCTTCGCACCATATCCATCGTGGTACGGTTGCGTCTTTTCACTACTCCATTTTGCTGAGGTTCGCCCGGTGTAGAATACTGGGCCACTATTCCATTTTCCTGTAAAAACCTTGCAAAAGGTCCAGGAACTTGTCCATATGGGGTATGTCGACCGTAGTACTCCCACCACGATCGATCGGACTATCTTAATCTTTAAATCGTGTTGGTTTTCAACTTGACCTTAAATATCTTGAATTTATCCAAGGCTTCATTTCTCTCTTTGATTGGATAAATATATCCATAACGGAGTAATCATCCGTGAATTTTATGAACGAGTCATATCCATCCACACTTTTCACGTAAAAAGGACCACAAATATCGTGTGAATAATTTGTAGAACTCTGCTTCTTTTGGCGTCTTTTTAATTTTCTTTACATATTTTCCTTTAATGCATTCTCTGCATTGTTCTAAGTCTGAGAACTCTAATAGAGGAAGAATATCATTCTTAACTAGTCTTTCTATTCTCCCCCTCGAAATATGGCCTAAACGACAGTGCCATAATTTCGACGATTCATTATGAGTTCTCTTTCGTTTTCTCGTATTCTCGGACGAGGATATCGCTCATTCACATCACATACGAATTCACACTTTCACGAAGTGACAATAAATAAAGCTCATCTTGTTTAATGGCAAGACCAACACATGCTTTATTAAACATTATTTCACACTTGCCATTTCCAAAATTACAATCATAACCATCATTGTCCAAACATGAAACACTAATCAAATTCCTCTGTAAAGAGGGAACATAAAGAACATCTCTAAGTAAAAGAGTGAAGCCATCAGCTAGTTCTAATGAAAGATCGCCAACGGCTTCAACTTCGACTTGGACTCCATTTGCGACTTTAACGCATCTTTCTTTTCTTTGCGTATTCCTCGTCGAACGGAATCCACGCAAATTATTAGCAACATGAGCAGTTGCACCGAATCAATCCACCAAGTAGATTTTGAATATTGTACATACAGGGATTCATTTATGAACGTAATAATGTTCTCACCTTTCTTTGACATAATCATTTTCAAGAAATCGGGACAATCTTTCTTGTAATGTCCCTTTTTCTTGCAATGAAGACACTGATCTTTCTCCACTGTGAAATTATTCTGTTGAGGCTGAAAAACAGAGGCTTTTCCCTTGTTCTTTGAGGAGAAGTTACTGTTGAAAGTCTTTTTCTTGTTATCCTTCACATAGTTGATAGAACCACCATGTGAGGATTTAAATCTTTCCTCCTCTTGCACACACATAGCTATGCACTTTTCTAAGTCCCATTTCTCGGGCTGCATATTGTAGTTGACAACAAAGGTGTCAAACTCTTTCGGCAAAGAAGCAAAAATCAAATGAATAAGGAACTCATCCTTAAGAGCCAAATCCATTGGTTTAAGCTTGGATGCCATGTTACTCATCCTTAGTATGTGCTCTCTTATGCCACTGCCACCACTAGAGTACCTTTCTGTCACAAGCTGCTTAATCAGCTGTGTAGCATAAGTCTTTGAAGAGCCAGTAAACTGACTCTTTATTTTATCAAGGTACTCTCTGACAGTGTCACACTCTGCGATTGAGCCCACAATTGCAGGCTCAATCGTGTTCTTTATCACGACCAAACATTTCTTGTTGGCAAGTGACCCACTTTATGATCAAGATCATATGACATCTTTATGGGAGCAAAGTCCCTCTGTCTGGTCTGCCAAGCAGCATCAGCCTCATTTTCATCTCTCACCGGTGCCACAGGCTCTGTGGGACACGGTGTGGTGACTACCCAGTCCACCTCAGCTAGGATGAATGCAAGATCAATCTTTTTCTTCTATTCACCATAGTTGTCTCCTTTGAGAACAGGGATATCTCTGATGTAGCCCATCAAAGAGTATCCTCCTGAAAACACAATTCATATATAGTGAGAACAACGATAACTGCATGCCTTAGTTTCAACGTTGGTTAAAATTAAAACATACAGTTGTTTACACATTAAATCTACATCACCGTTGGGCAGAAATAGAGATAATGCATAAAATCATCAATTAAAATTATAATACTTTTAACAGAAAAATTATATGCCTTATTTTAACGTTGGTCAAAAATACGACATACAATTTTATTTATACATTAAATCTACATCACCGTTGGGCAGAAATAGAAATAATGCATAAAGACTTCAATTAAAAATAATAATGTTATTATCAACGTTGGTCAGAAAATAACAATATTGTAATTCACAACAATTCTCAAAAAATTAAATTCTCCCGTTGGTTCGAATTTAATTAAAAGAGTAATTAACATTAACTTTTGCAGCGGAGTTGTCATGTCTGACGTGTGCAGAATGCCGTAGGAGATCGTAAAGTATGATGAGATTTTCCCATGTGCCGTAACAGAGCGTGGAAGTGTTTACATGACGTTGCATCCTTGACTACTAAAGGAGTGCCACCCCCTTCCCCACGAACAAACCCCTAGATCCGATCTAAAGGGAGGCGCTCTAGCGACGGGAAGCACCACCGCCAGGAGGTCGCGCCGCACGGGGGAGCCGCCGCCGAGGAGCTCCGCACCTCCTCCCGACCGTCACTGCCTTTAGCGCAGATCATCGCCATGGCTACTACCTCCTCTACTCCGGACGGTAACTCTTATCCCCTCTCCTTCCTCTCTTCCTCTCAAACCCAATCAAGAACACCCAGAGAATAGATCATACATTGCCTACTAGTACGATCATTTCAATGCTACTACATTCTCTTTGCCTCGTCGAACAAGGAATGATCTTTTCAACTTTCATTCCTCCTTGCTTTCGGAGGAAAATGACAGAGAGATGCACCTGACCTCCATTTGACGGCACTCGCGCTGCACCCATCCTTATCACACACAATTAGCCATATTATGTGATTCCAATTCCTTTGCTCTCTTCATCGCCAAAAAAAAAAAGAGATAAAAAAATCAATGTTGTGCTTCTGGTCATGAGTTCCTTCTTCTCTTCTTTTAGACCATATGTGGTTTTTGTAACTCCTTGCTTTTGTTTTCAAAAACTAACTTATTTTCATGCCTTTTCCGGGTTTGTCAATATAGTTATCAAGGGGAAGATTGTGAAACTATGTGGAGGTCACCCCATGATTGTGATGAGTAATTGACTTTTAGATTAGAGTATGTGTGAAGGTTGAGTTTGGTTTTAGGAGTTTTGCAAAAGATCGCTTCTTGGTCTGTCGACTTTGTGGTCGGTCGGTTCAATTGGCTGTGTTCATTGTTTTTGACTATGTGGTCGGAATGTCCGATCGGTAGAATGACCACACGGTCAAAAGCTTCAGTGCCTGAACGACTATGTGTGATCGATACTCATAGCCTGTGATCGATGGTCGTAGCTTTGCCTGGTCGTGATCGATAGTCGTAGCCTATGTGAATGGTGATCGTAGCGATCGGTCGTAAGCAGTTGTAGCTTCAGTGTTGAACGATTAGGTGATCGGCTGGCTAATCGGCAGAACGACCACGGGGTAGCGATAACTTTTGCAATCTGGTCGATGGTCGTAGCTTCTGTTAGTTGTGATCGATAGTCGTAGCTATGATCGATAGTCATAGCTTTCTGCCTGGTCGTGATCGTCAGTCGTAAGTTGTGATGTTGGTAGTCGTAAGCCATAGCGATCGATAATCGTAGCTGATGTGAGCGGTGGTCGTAGCGATCGATTGTGGAAACCGTAGCCAGTGTGATCGTTAGTCGTAGCGATCTTTGGGGTAGTCGTAGCCTGTGCTTTTATGGTTGTAGCGATCTGTGTGGTGGTCGTAGCAGTCTGTTGTGTGGTCGTAGGGTGCTGATAGGATCTCGTGGGCTACGAGTACCTCATTTCTTGTGCATCCGAGTAGTCGTATGTCGTATCAGACCAGTCGTGAGCTGAGGTTGTTCGACCATCTCATTGGCTTACGACCACGTTGGTTATGACCACGTTGATCTTTTGGTGCAGTCTGTTTCCAACCATGTTAGTTGTTCGACCATTCCATTGGCTTACGACCATGTTAGTTACGACCACGTTGACCATTTTGGTTGCCGATTGGTTTCGACCACGTTGATTGTTCGACCACGTTGTTGGCGAGCACGATTGGTTCCGACTGCACCCATTTTCGATCATGTTGATTTTGGCCTCGGTGGTTATCGATTATAATGACTTCTGTTCGGTAGTCGATGTCCGACCATGTTGAACTTCCGACTACACTGATTTTCAACGTACAGTCAGTTTTCGATTATGGTGATATCCGTTCGGTAGTCGATTTTCGACCACGTTGTACTTCCGTCGGGTAATCGGATTTACGACCACTTTGTCAGCTATCGACCACGTTGTTGAACTTACGACCACGTTGTAAGTTTCGACCATGTTGTCAGATTTCGACCACCTTGTTTTTCCTGCTGTATTCGACAAATCTTTTCGGTTTTCAAGTGGGATTTTAATCCTAATCTTTATAGCTTTGTAGCTATCAGACAAAAATGGTTAAGTGAATACTTAGGGAGAATTTGAAGGCACCATTCAATCCCCTCCCCCTCTATTGCCTGTTCAGTCCTACAATTAGCTCAAGCACTAATAATTTGTCCTTGGACGGAGATTGCTGATGTGTGGTCATGTGGTGTAACCCTTTACGTAATGTTGGTTGGTGCCTACCCTTTCGAGGATCCAGAAGATCCAAAGAATTTCAGAACGACAATTCCGGTATCTTGCCAACCATTCAGCTTTGCAGTTCCACAAGTTGCAGTCATAGCTAGTCGGCTAAATACTGAGCTCAGTTTGCAGAAAATATTGGGTCTTCAGTCCTCGATTCCGGACTATGTTCACATTTCTCCGGAGTGCCGAGACCTTATCTCAAGGATTTTTGTTGCTAACCCACCTACGGTGAGTACATATTTATTGTCGCACGGTGTCACTTGTTCAGCTGTGAGATAACAGGTGCTCTATTTGGATCTGCAGAGGATCACAATGCCTGAGATAAAGAACCACCCATGGTTCCTGAAGAACCTCCCAGCTGACCTCATGGATGATGGCACGATGAGCATCCAGTATGAGGAGCCTGACCAGCCAATGCAGAACATGAATGAGATCATGCAGATACTGGCAGAGGCAACATTCCAGCAGCTGGCACCCGCGAAATCAACCAGTTCTTGACCGACTGCCTTGACCTTGATGATGATATGGAGGATCTGGACTCAGACCTCGATCTTGACAGTTGACATCGAGAGCAGCGGAGAGAGAGTATATGCCATGTAATCAAGTGGATATTTGCGCATAAACTGTATCTGTGGTCTTCCATCTTGTGAATCAGTCTGTCAAGATGTAACCGTGTAAAACTGAGTCTTGCACTCTTGCTCCTATTGAGAACACTACCGTTTGGAACCTTGTTCTCGGTTCTCCTAAACCGAGACAGAAATGCTGTACTGCTTGTACTGTATCCGTATCCTATGCAGTAAATGTGCTCAGTGCCAAGAAATCCTCTTATTAGTTGTGTGGTTGTATTTTTTGTGTGCATTTCTACTTTGGAACCATGAGTTCAAGCTTTGGTTGTTACTGAAGAGTCAATAGCATGAACACTGAACATGTCAAAATTGCAGTGGATTGATTACCCATCCTGCAATATACAGGGAAAAATATACACATCATTTTGTACATGGTTTGGAGCCGAAGCATCCAGGATGTCAATCTACAAGCCAGTCCAGGTTATAACACTCTTCTGCTACCTGCACCCGGAGGTCTGGGATGACCTGCTCGGCTTCCCTCCATAGCAATGCCGTCTCCTCATCGCACACGACGTGCCCGAGGGACTTCAGCGATGAGGAGGACCTCGGGAGGCTCCTCAACCGCGAGCATTCCCGCATGTCGATCTTCTCTAGGCTTGTCAAATGACCAAGCTCCTCCGGAAGGTCTGTCAGGTTAATGCACTGAGATATGTCAAGGTATTTCAGTCTCTTCAGGCTGCATACCGATGGTGGGAGCCTCCACAGCGCCGGGCAGGCGTACACACGTAGGATGCTCAGGCAGTGCAGCTTGCCCAGCTCGTATGGCAGCTCTGTGAGGTCATGGCAGTTTGAGATGGAAATGCTTTCCAGGGAGCTGATTTCGCATATACTAGATGGCAACTCCTTGAGATCTATGCAATGGTCAATGGTGAGGTTGGATAGGCACGGGAACGTCATCGAGAGGTCCATCTTTGATCCTCTTAGACTGTTGTTCAGCTCACAAAGGACGAGGGAGATATTGCGCAGGTTCTTCAGCGGGATCGTGGTTTTTGGCAGTGGCGGGAGTGTAATCTTCTCCAGCCAGAGGCTCCTCAGGTCGTTGAGCGTGCTGAAGGCAGATAGATTGTCAAGGGTTGCGCTGGTGGTTCCATAGTTGATCAGCACCAGGGCTTTCAGGTTCTGCATAGTAGCGATGAATGGTGGGAGGTAGTATACACTTGAGGCGAAGTTGAGGATGAGCACTTCTGCCTTGGGGAAGCTCATCTGGAACCAGTCAGATTCTTTCATCTCACCTGAAGTTTGAAATCAGTTGGTCAGATCATTCTGTCTAAGGTCACAGATCACACAAGTACTTCTAGAACTTTAAGTCAGGGAAACATTTGACAAGAAAACTATAAATGCATGTTCCCTTAACACTGATGTAAAATGAAATTTTACAAATTACGCTAAAGTTTTGCTTAAGAACTAAACATCAGTTCAGCAAAAACAAGTGGTTTCCAGGAAATAAAGGTCGCAAGATCAAGTCAAAACCTTGAAATGTCATGCAAGGAAATATCATTATGTTGTATTTGTTCCTACAATGACCCTTCTTCCATTACTACTCAAATTTCAGCAAGGGCAACTTTTGGAATGGGTGTACTACAGATATTATATGGCAAATTACAGGCAAGAAATAACCAAAGTGAGGAACAGTGAGTGATCAATATATCACCTGTATGAATGGAAACTATCTGAGCTTCAAATGGAATGTCCTTATTCCTCTGCCAATCCCTCAGAAGTGTTTCTTCTCTTCTTGGCATCACTAACCGCCTCCGTTTGTTCAGAGTATCACGGCCGCTAATGTGAAGTGCCAGATCCCTCAACACATCATGTTGTGTCACTGAGTAGTCATGATAGCTACTGTACAAATCTCCAGCTTTGTTCCTGCATAAAGAGCATAAAAGAGTCAAAGCTGTTCTTGTGATATATGAATTCTAAAAAGATTTCAAGAACATATACGGCATACGTACTGTGCATCGTTAACTAGGGTAAGAAGGTTCTTGTTCGATAGCTCAACTAAGATGGCGAAAGCATCTGGTTCATCAAGATCATGTATCTCCATCCAAATGTTGATCAACGCATCAAGAGGGATCTTCTTATCCTCTGGGAAGCAACCCAGATCAAGGAAACATTCTCTAACCTTGCTTGACAAGCACTCAATGCTTGCCGCCATTCTGTCCAGGAGTTTGGTCTCATGAGAGTCAGATATAGACTCTCCTCGTGACAAGCGGTTCTTCGCACTCAACCATATCTTAGGAGGCTGACCCCGCAAGGATGCACCGATAACCTTCAGAGCTAGAGGAAGCCCTCTGCACTCTGCAGCAACCTGCTTAGCCAATTTCTTGTCAGCAGTCCTAGGAACAGACTCCTGGTCGAAGGCAGAACGGCAGAAGACAGATAAAGCCTCCTCTTCGCCGAGTAAATGCATTTCATAAGTCCGGGTGACCAACGTGGGGAACTTGAACCTCGATACGACAAGAGTCTTGCACCCAGGGAACTTGAAGACGAGCTCCTCGAGCTGTGAGAGAGACCACACATCATCAAGTATAACAAGGACTGGTCCTCGGTCCCTTGGCCCTAACTTGAGCTGCCATTCAGGGATCTGGTTGTATGCACCAAGCACAATGTTGCTGCTGATCTGCTCCCACAGCTTCATCTTGATGGTCTCCAAATTTGCTGATTGCGAAACCGTCTCAAAGAAGATCCTCTCGTTGAAGTAGGCTAAACAAAGAAACAGTCATCATGTCAGCACTATAAACACAAGAAAGCTTGCTAAAATTTGAGACTAATTAGGAAAGAAGCTAATGTAAAATCGACTTTCAGGATGCATTATCTTGAGAACAGATCTTGATGAGAAACACATCAGCACAACGTTCGCAGAGTAGTTGCTGACGTTGAGATCAATTAATATTTACAATGCGTCTAAGAAAAGGATTAGGACATCACACTCAAATTCAGACTATAGGTCTTCTTAATTCTCAAAGATTAGGATAATTGAATTAACTTTTACTGCCATCGTGATTAAAAACAAAGGTGTTGGCACTATGAACACATGTAGCTGGCTTGAGCTATATTAGCTTCATCACCATCACCAATTCCAATTCCCTTAGTACTCGCAGATGATAATATCAGCTTTGACCAACAATCACCAATTATGGATTGGAAATTGGTACTCTTGGAATGATAAAAAAGTACGTTACTTGGATCTGAGTTTAGAAGAGAACATACTATCATTCAGCTGTTAGGGGTTACCCTTTGCTAAATAGATCTGGCTAGTCTCATGAGTAGTTTATTAAGTGGAAAGCATCTCTCTTTTTTTTCCTTTAAAAAAATCTTGATTTAAGACAAAATGTTATCACCATGAACAATAGTGAAGTTGCTCAATTTGTACCAATTTTTCACAGTATCTGCTAAAGTTAGGCCATTTGGAGTATTTGTATGCTCCATCAGCAATCTAATCCCATGACAATCGTACACTTTGCACTAAGTTGGTCAAAGCGCCAATTTTGACCAAACAAGTGTGAAGAACAAAACGATGTACCGACCTCAACTTTACCTAATTATATGACACGGAAATCAACCAAACCAAAGATGCCCCAATTTGCAAGTTTTGCCCCTCAATTATTCAAGAAAAGATGCAATCTTTGCAAGAAAAAATCGAATAATTCTGCACAAAATGCAAACTTTGCAGAAAAGATTTGGAAGCACTGAACAGAAAGATGCCAAACAAGAATCGTATGAGACGAGATGGTTAGGATTTGATCCTTGTTCTCTCTTACCTCGGACCTTGTGATCCCTGAAGATCTCCATGGCGAGCGTGGTCTTACCGCTGCCGCCCATGCCGCAGATGCCGACAACCTCCCACCCACCGCCGCAGCTCATCACCATCTCCTTCACCTTTTCCATGCCCACCTTGACGCCGCCGCCCACCACCCCGTCGTCCTCCTCCGCTGGGAGCTCCACATCCATCGCCATCGGCATGGCCTTGGGCGGCACCTCCATCGCCATCGGCATGGCCTTGGGAGGCGGCGGCAGCGCGACGGGGACGGACATGGCGGGCGGCAGCGGGGCCGCCTGCGCCGCGGCGACCTCCTCGACGCGGCGCTCGAGCCGGCCGATCCGCGCATCGGCCTCGTCACGGAGCTGCCGCACGCCGTCGAGCATGTGCGCCGGCGCGTGGCGCTTCAGCCAGCGTGCGATGCCTTGGTCGGCCGCCTCCATCCGGCGCGCGAGCTGCGCGGAGCGGTACACGTTCCATCGCGGCGCGGCGGCGGCGCGGCGCGCGAGGTCGAGCGCCTCCCTGAGCTGCGCGGCAAGCTCCGCGAGCTCCCCCGCGCTCCGGTGCCCTCCGGCTTGGTGGTTCTGCACGAGCGGGAGCAGCGGCTCCACGTTCCGGCGCAGGCGCTCGGCGGTGGAGCGGCACAGGAACGTGCCCCGCACCGCCCGCAGAAGCTCCCGCACCGCCTCCCCGGCGAGCTCGTCGAACAGGAGCCGCTCCATGGTCGTCGCTCACGCCACTTCTTGGATCTTGGCGGCCGCCTTAGCTACTCCTCCTTCCCCCTCTCTCTCTCTCTTCCTGCTCGGGGCGGGTGGGTGCGTGCTTGCGTGAACTTACTAGCGCGCTTGCTTGCGTTGTTTAGTCAGGCAAGTGGGAAGTCGCCATCGCCATGGAGGAGGAGGAGGAGGAGAGGAGGAGGGCGTCGCGTTTGGTCGTGGAGGCGAAGGAAGAGTAATTATAGGAGGCGGGAGAGCGCGGGGCGGCAGCCTGGGGAGGGTCAACCGTTTGCGGTGAGGGCTCGCCGCCGATAACTCGACTAGGTCACTGACACCGGCATAGCCAAGTGGGCCCACTCCGCCGTGTCTACACTCTACACAAGGACAGTAGTTTGGTAGTGTAGACAGTAACTAAAGTAGACCAGTACCCTCGCTTAACAAGTAGACCTGACCTGACCATGTGTTTGGTCTAGACTGGGGAAGAGACTGTTATTATCGGACTATGATTTATAGTTTTTAGTTGTGTATTTTGAGACGACGATAAATAATATATATTAAAGAGTGTTTATATAGCATTCGATTATTTTTAGAGGTAAAAACAGTCAGATTTTAGAACGTTGGATAGTGATCCAATGCTCCAGATCTTTTTTTAGAAGTGCTTATATGAGATTTTTTTGATGGGGTGCTTATATGAGTGGATCCGTTAGATAGAGATCCAACGCTCCCAAATTATCTGACTGTTTTTACCTTAAAAACATTCGAATATTGTATAGCACTTCTCTACGTATTAAAGCATAGTGTCCTCTCTCTTATTAGCAACTTAATATCTAAGCAGGGAGCTTATAATAGCAGGTATGTTGTTCAATGTATGACTTTGTATGAGCTAGGGTAGTTTGATAGTACACATGCGATGTGTATGTATTGTTTGCAAGTGTCCCTGACCTTACCAGCATAGCTCAGTCTTTCCTTATCAGCACGACCGAGCTTTAGTTTAGATACAAGGCACCGGGTTGCTACATTACCTTGTGGCACGATTTGTTGCTTGCATGAGTAGTAACCAGGCTCAACAACAACTTACGTGGAGATGATGTTTAGTTTTTCTTACACCCTCTTTGGCTGTCTAGAATTAAATTTAATTCACTCAATTGGATTCCAAATTTAATTCTAGATGAATTTGGATCTGATTCAAAACAATTTGAAATCTAATTTTTCTGTTTGAATATCATTTGGAATTCTACAAGACTACAGGGCCTATCTACGCACCAAGGTCTGTCAATATGCACAAAGAAACTCCTCTACAAGCGACAAATTCGGTCGATTTCGTAAAATCTTATAGTGTGAATGCAAGTTAAAATTCAAATACCAAACTTTTAGCATGTGGGGCCTATGTATGAGGATGGATCCGTTAATATGCACAAAGTAGCTCCTCTATACATTAAACCATCTCTAAAAGTTCAGCCGATATCACGAAAAATCTGTAGTGTGAACACGAGTTAAAATTCTAAATACCGAACTTCTACTTAATTTTGTAGCTAGAGTAAATTCCAGATAAATGGCATATGTAAGCTAAGAATTACTTCTAGCTCTATCATGCCTTTTGGAATCGGGCTTTGAAATCATTGATTCAATTCTAGGTGATAGTTAAATAGCTGAACCCTTGGGATTGAATTTCCATTCCACAATTCCAGTCCCAATACCTAGAGCCAAACGGGTGTTAGTGTGGGCTTCAGGAGTGTGCCAAGCCACGAGATGCAAATCTTATATTAAGGACTGGATTAATTAAGGACTACAAGGTAGAATAATGACTACTAAAGTGGGATGCAATACATTAATAGCTTTGAACAAAACACCTCTACATTTTCTACATGCACAATTCATGTATGCAACCAAAAAACGTCTCATCATATCTCAGCAGGAGGAATCCATACTTTCATATAAATCCTCTTGTCCCAACCAAGTAAATCTGCTATAGTAATTTGCTAAGCCTAGTATCATAAACTATAGGCTTGGATAGATTGTATAGTTCACTTACCTTAATTATCAGCATAGCCCAGTTTCTGTAATGGTGTTGCATGGTGGTACCAATGCGGCTAGGCCGTCCCAATCAGCCTGAAAGCAAAACGGGCTAGTTTTGGTGGCTTAAGCACCGCCCAGCTGCCTTGTCACCCGGCCACCCTTGCTTGGCATGCAACTTGGTTGAAAGTTGATCATCAAGATCTCAAAATTGTTGATAAGAATAAGATAGCCGTATGGACCACCTAGCTTGCCACTAGGAGAAAGAGGAGAATATTTTCGCTACGCTCATTTCGGCTTAAGTTTCTGACTTTTGACTTTTTTTTTCATTATTTATAAATTTCGTCTTTTTTCTGAACTTTCAGTATTTTTTTTAGTTTTTTTGCCGGTTCTTTTTTTTCATGTATTTATTTGCATCGTCTGTGATGAGGTAACATATTTTTTCTATTTTATTTTAAAAAAAATTTAATTATACCAAATAAATCATATTCAGTTACAGTGCAATTTTAACCATAAGCCACTGTTTTTCAGTCCAACTGAGCGGCCCTAGGCTACATACAGCAGGACCAGGACATAACAGTATGGGTGTGTATGTGTCAAACTACAGTACTTGAGCAATTAAAAACGAGCACCAACGAACTTGCCATGGGCTTTGACCAAGTAATGGAAGCTACCAGTGGTGCCCCCATGGCTATGAAGGACCTCCTCTTCAATTATTATTTTTATGAGAAGTCCAAAGATGGGTCACTTTCTATTCCAATCCGTCACTTTCTTTCTCAATTCACTCAACATTTCTCCCTTCTCCAAAATATGAATGGTAGTACAAACTAAACAAGTTGTCTCTAAAACACACACTAAGACTGGCATTTCCATTATTGAAAAGCACGTTAAATATAACGTGCTTTTCAATAATGGAAGCAAAGGCTGCAGCATGGGCACTAGGCCGGAGCCAGACACGTTGACCAAGTGACAATACTAAAACAGTAAAGGCGAAGTCAGCTAATTTATCGGGGTACAAAAACTGTAGCAAAACCTGCAACGCAATTATATATAAGCGTTATATATAACCTGTCAACCAGTCATTTTTAAAAATAGCATTATGTATTTTTTTTAAGTAGGAATAATAAGCCTGAGTTTTTTTTAAGTCACAGAACCATCTAATCGTTTGGACTCCAAAAGGATTATTGAATTTGGCAGGAGTCGCGTCACTTATATTTTTAGTTTTCACAAAAGTGGCTACATTATACCCCCGATTACTCCCCCTGATTGCATTTATAAATTGTTCTCGAATTTTGCCGGTCAAACGTAAAACAATATAAAGAAGAGCCTAAACTGGCTATAAGAAATTCGCACCGGTCGATTTATCACTGAATATATTTCAGCAATATATATCTTTTGTGATTTTCATCAATAGTATGATAGTAGAAACTAGCGGCAAAAACAATTCATATTTGCAGTGGGACGGAATATATATATCTTTACTATTATATAAAGAAGAGTTGGTGGTCGTCGGTGCGTTCTCCTCTCCCCTCTCTACAACCACCCGATTTGATCTGGACCATTCGTCTCTCTCCTCCTCTCTCTCAGGATACAAGCGCCCGCCCTCTCCACTTTTCCATCTCCTCGCGTATTCTAGGCACATTTCTCTCTCTGTCGCTTGCTCTCCAATGATTGATGTGTGAAGTTGGCTAGGCAGTAAGTTCTGTCTCACTATTTTTATGACTCCGTTGCAACGCACAAGTCTCTAACTAATATATATATATACTACTACTGAGGCTGTGCCCCTCGAGCACCATGCATGCATCCGGATAAATGGCGGGTATTTACTGCTACCAACCGACCATTGCAGCGGATGTCTAACACACGCTAAATCTGTGCGATGCCCCGGCTGGGCAGAAGCTGATGAACACATGCAAAATATGCGCGTTGCTGTCGCCTTACAACTCGAATACTGCCATCGATCCACAGGGCAGTAGCATCCAACCAACCGTCCCTGTCCCCAAATTGAATTTTTTTTTTGATGTAGCGGCTTATAAATAATTTCCTAGCTTCGATTCCCTTCAATGAACCTGGTCAAAGTTTTGGGCCGGAGACCGGCAGGTCCTTGACCTTGACTGAAATACATATGTACTCCAATAGCATAACACTACTGACATGATATTGCTGAGAGTTGTAAATATTGCCAAGGCATGCTACATCAACAGCTACTCCATCCGGTTCATAAAAGCATGCTCCATCCGGTTCATACAAGCATGTTGTTTTACGGTCCGCGTAGTCAAAATTTTAAAACTTCAGTTATCGATATCTTTTTTATAATATTCAGATTGAATACATAAAAATTATAGCTCGTTTAAATGTTTCTGAATTTTCACCCATCATGTATATCCCGTTCGCAGCTAGGTCGAAATGGAGAGCGAAAGGGGGGTCAAGAAGAAGGAATCGTCCGTTTGCAGCGCTCATCCCGTCATTACAGCAAAGACCGGTGTGGCTACCATCTGAGAGCGCCCTCCGCGTCGACTGCTCATGTCCTGTCCCGGCACGAGGCAGCAGCGCCTACACGGCAGTGAACACGGAACCGATTCCTGCTGCTTTTATGGAGGGGGAAGCGGATGGCAAATCGAATCCGTGTTCTTCTGAACCCGTCGCTTTTCCTGGGCCAAATGATTGTTTTTTTTCCTCTTCTTCTCTCTGAAGGCCTTGCATAATGGAGGAGATCTGAGATCGCGTTCGCTGCATCCGCTGTCATCGTCTAGGCCGGACGACGTAGAATATTTTCGACGGAGTGGTGCGACCGGCTGAGAGTGCCGCATTATCGGGACAGGATTACCGGCTCTGCTTACCTATCAATCGATGTTAAAAGTCACCGCGATCGATAATTATAATTCCATCAAGGGGAAAAACTACCCAAGGAGAAAGTCTGTGCCTTTTTCTAAAGCAAAGGTAACCTTGCAGTTAATTACTGAGGTGAATGGTGATGGGGAATGCAAGGATTAATGTGGTGGTTTCAGCAGCAGGGTGGTGTCGCCTTCAGTATCCATGTCCTTTTCTGGTTTACTCCTCAGTTGGAGTTTACTGTCTTCTGAGTCAAGCGCTCGAGGTTTCACACTAGCCACTTTCTGAAGCATAAATGGATCATATTATCTTTTGCTCGAATCCAATCCAGGAGTGAATTAACTTATAGAAGTGATGTCTCTTGGAATAAAATGAATGGAAGAAAGGTCTCCAGTCTCATCTCATGTTAGCATTCGTCTCTTTCTGTTTTGCAGTTCAAAGTTCAGACAACATGCTCATATATATACAGCTCTAATGCATTCTCCAAACAAGTCGATGCTCATGCTGAAAAATGGACCAGATGATTCAGAATTTGTCGTGTAAGACGCTGAATGCCAATTAAGCGTTTGTGCCAAAGTGCCAGCCATCGTCGATGATGATGCAGTATTTGCAGAATATGTTGCGTAGGATGTGACCAGCATGATCTTCCCGGACAACGCCACAAGTGATCTGTGTTGAAAATTGGAGTACGTAACACGTCAGTGGTTAAATAGGGGACACACAAGCTTGCATTACCACGAGAAAGGATTTCAAAGGTTACTGAATATGCCTCCGCTACTTTCCAGATTCTTCCCCGCAAGTCTGAACCTTACTTAGGATCTGTTCATATAGCTTTTGTTTTTAGCTTATGAATCTTCTCAATAAGTCTGAATTTTAAGATCTGCTCATATAGCTATTTATTTTTAGCTTATAAATAGTAACAACCTATTTACTGTAATTAAATCAGTAGATCTTATCTTGAAAAGATATTTTATAGATATCATAAAAAAATTATTTACTATAAAAAATAATTTTTAAAAACTAATATAGACTGGATCTTAAAGTCGATGAACTTTGACCCTGAAGAACAAAGCCACATGCTGGATCTATCGCTAGGTGTTTGTACCATTACATGCTCATTACTCACATGCATGATGCACCTACAGGATTTCCTGACAAGTGTTGCCTATCGGTATTAAATACTATGGTTCATTGCATCTGACCATAGTTCTGTAGAAGAAATATTTCCATTACTAAAAAAAAAAGAAGGATGCAGATAATGCACCAATCAGATACGAAGCACCTGCAATTGTGTGGTCATCGGTGGAGGCCAAACCTGTCAAGCAACATCTAGAAGCTCACGTGCTGAATTATTGAAAAAAAAAGGAAGCACAAAAAAAAGGTGGCCACAAGTCCCCAATAGATTCTTGCCAACAACCCAATCTTTTGCTCTATTATTCAACGATTGCAAATGGCATCAAGCAAAAATATCCAATTGCAGTTGAGAGCTCGCTAGTACAGCAACGTTGTGCAGACAAACAAGAGAGCCTTGCTTTCAGACATCTCCTGACAGATACATGGGTGTATCTGCACACCACAAAGAGACAGCTTACGTAGTTGAAATTTCACGATACTGACCGACAAGTGGGTCTGCACAGGTATGGTCGAGGTGCTGGTCGGTCCCATCTGTCAGTGACAGTGGGTGCTACGGAAATTTTATGTTAGAAAGATGGTTTTTGTACAAAAGGACCTCTCGGTAGAATTTTGGGTATTTTGATCCCCGTGCAGTACAACAATACTAGAAGTAAGCACCGGTGTATGTAATGCCATTTCTGGCCCCTCCTCGAGCGTGGGACTCCGGCCGGCCAACGCGTGCACGGTCCCGCGCCCAAGACCGCAGCATCGAGTCATGCGGTCTAGGAACGCATGATTCCGGCAAAACTAGCAGTGGTCTTAAGGTTGTATGTGGTCAAAAGGCTGTCGTGGTCGAATACGGCAGTGGTCGAGCAAGGTAGTGGTCAAACATGAGTGTGGTCGAAAGTGGTTGCGGTCGAAAGCGGATGTGGTCAAAAACGGTAGTGGTCAAAAGCCGAGGTGGTCGAGGAAGGTAGTGGTCGAGGCGACTATGCGCACGCGTCGACCAGGCGGAGTCCCGCGCTTGGGGGGCTAGAAATAGCATTGCATATAACCGGAGGCTACTTCTGGTATTGCTATACTGCACAGAGCCAAAAATGCCTAAACATCTCTCTTGGTATGCAGTTTTCAAGAGTCATGTGGCTTTCTCCCTGGAAGACCAGTATGTTGTTTATTGTACTCCTCATGTTGATGGCCATGCCCCCATCTCCTCTCAAATGGTTGGAGGAGGTGATGGTCATTGGAGGAGCATTATTTTAGTGGGCTTCAATGGATCCATCATGTTCAGATAAGCATCCAAAATAAGGCAGCACAATTGTCATAACCTTATGTACAAATGGCACCTTATCAGGTCAAGGACTTAGGGCTCCCAAGTTGGAGAAATCTCTGGATCTTAATCTGACAAAGTAGAGCTGTACCACATGTACATAGAGTGGTGCATGTGCTTTGTGTGCGTGCAGCCGTGCAGGCATGAGTGCAAATTGTTAGTATTTACTTTTATTTTTTCCGTTTGTGCTAATCAAATTTCACCAAACTTTTGAGTTGGTACTCTAAAAATGCTCTTAAAATTTTTCAATAGAAAAAAGATATAGTATAGGACCAGTATAAGGTGAATGGTGCCTTTAAATTTTTTTCAAGTATTCACCGACCCCTCACTCCAATAGTTACAGAGCTATGAAGATTTAGGATGAAAACCAACAAATCAAGAAGCTAAAAAACCAAGGAATGAATAGTAAAATCGGCAATACAGAGACAGTAATCGGTATTACCGCTACAGTAAAATTAACTTGGTGAACAATAAGAATGACGTTGTTTTAAAACCAAGAATCTATGTAACTTTTGATATGTATATCCAAATAACTTGAAATTTGGTATGCATCTTTTACAGGATGTCACAAATCTATTCCAACCAACAATCAAGAGAATCGCTATTAAAGTTGTGATATTTTCTCCTTTGAAGGAATGTTACACCTCAGGAGTTGTGGTCGTGCCGCACTGCGGTAGTTCCATCGTTCAAACTCTGTTTTCCAGATAAATAGAAGAGCTTCAAAGGAACTCTCTGGAAAAAATGTACCGCCAACTAAAGGTCGGTACTTCTAATAGCCAATTAAACAATTAAATTGATATTTTAATTCCTAAACTGAATTAAAATAATGATACTTTATTCAGAAAAGAATTAAAAATAAATTTTATTCCAAAAAATGGAAACAATCGGGCTTTTCGTGCTTGGTCAGGTTCAGGTTTTGCCTAAGTTGGGCTCGGGCTTGGCCATTTCAAGTCAGGCTTTTCGCGGCCTGGCCCGACCCGACGTTTGAACAGGTCTAGGTAAGGGTGGGTTTACAAAATGGCTAAGTCCTTTGCGATCACTTGTGCTTCAATCCTTTTTTATTCAAAGGAAATCATCTGTACAAGTAGGTACGGTTGCTAGACGATTTACGGAAGATATGTAATAGTTAACTCAGACGTCATTGTACTATACATTTCGTTGCCCTAAAACAAAGGTGCATCAGTGAAATCTCATTGGTCTCAGAGTAGAGCATGAACATTTAAAGAAGAAATCTCATTGACAGGAAAAAAGTGAACAATATCACAGGTGACTATCGACTATCACCAGTGGCATGAAAAACAAAGGTGCATCAGTGAAATGGTAATGAGTAAAGTATCTGTATTGCACACCATTTGCACCAAGTAGAAAAGAGCAAATTGTAATTTTTTTTGGCCTCAGATATCAAAATTCTGAACCAACACTACCCAGCGGAAAAAGGAAACTATCAATAACCTTTTAATGTATCTGTCAACATATGAACAGGATCATGTCTTTGTGAAGTTACACTGGAAAATTAGATCGATTTCATACCACAAAGAAATCACAGTAAATTGGAGACTAGGTGGTTTGCCTTCAACCAAGGAGGGAGGAAGCATGCGGCATTTGGATTTGCCAGAGCGGGACGACGAGCAACGACTCAATATCCTGGGACGACGAGTGGGATGATGGCGGCAACCAGAGCCAAACACCGGTGACCCTCCTCAGAGAATGGCGATGTCATGACTAAGGACGGTGTGGGCAATGGTGTTGGGGCCGAATGGCTCGGCCAAGCGACGATGAATGCGCCGCCGCACTGGGCTAGGTGACGACGACAGCTGGGCCGGCTGAGGCACCGGATCCGACCGAACGAGGGGCACGTCTGCCCACGGCACGTAGGCTGCAGACGACACGATGGGCCACAGGGCGAAGTAGGACGACAACAACGACAACATAGTGGAGGCTCAGCCCCAGAGGATGAGGCGGCGCACATCCTCGGCAGTTCGTAGCTCTTCGACATACCAGGACCGAGCCAGTTGACCCGAGAGGACATTGCAACTCCCGCACCTATGGCTCGCCCGCCCAGGTCACGACACACCTAACCAATAGACCTACACATCAGGTCACGCACAACGCCAACGCAAGGATGGGGCCACTCGTGGGGTGACACCTAGGAGAAACCCCGCGTAGGTCTGTTTAAGTTAGTGGGTCTTTGTAATTGTTATGTGTTAGTCATATGCTACGATATTCACAGTAATATACTACTCTTTTGTTCTGGTTTTTTTGTAAAGTTGTCGTACTACATTATTTCTTCTACGAGTATGAGATAGCCCCCTTCTCAGCAGCGTGACGAAGGCGTAATAGTACAACACACATCACGACAAATGAGTCCATAGCCTTTTCACTTGGAAAAGACAATACCATATCGCCTCTTTTTTTCAGGCCAAAGTGGCTACACTAACACAGAACTCTGTCACAAGTCGAATTGGAGACAAAGTCCAGCACACTGCCATGCATGACAGTCACCAATTCAATTGAAATGGCGGCAGAACTCTGTTGCCATTTGAATTGGCGACAGAGGATTATTTATATAATTTTTAAGTGATGGTATATTTATGTAATATTAATAAAAAATGGATTGTTTAAAAAAAAATCGGCAAACATGTAGATCTTCAGTAAACAACCTCCAATCTTAGCAATAAATGGTAAATTGGCAATTGCCATAGGTTTATTATCTGATTAACATTTACCCATCTTACTAAAGATACGGTAACACCTTAAACAGTTTTGGGTTAAATAACAACCATAGCAACCCTACTTGTGCCAGGCGGGAAGAGTAAGAGAGAGTAGGCTTGACCGGTGGGCTCGCCGCACTCAGGTGGGCTCGGCCTGGGCCAGTTGTGCTCGCCTTGCGTCGACTCTGGGCCAGGTGGAGGGAAGTAGATGGCCATCAAACCATTTGGCATCTTAAGGGCCATCAGATAGAACCATAGAAGGCTGAGATTAAACTAGGTGACAATTCCGATTTCTGGACACATCTTATGTCAAATGTTATCCCTGCTTCGATTTTGAGCATCTCCTGATAAAATGCAGACAAAAGGACATCCAGTGCAGACACAGAAAACCCGGAACCGAAGGAAAACCCGACCAACAGGGATGGATACCGATAACCAGCAGCCGGTCACCAAAAAACCTAGAAAAATCCCAGATGAAATTCGTGAATCAAATTTTGAATTTATGTGGTTTAAAAATGATAACCATTCTGGTAACCAGAAAAACCGCTAAAAACAAAAAAGACAACTAAAAACCGAAAAACCCAAGTTAAGAGTATAATAATTAATGTATATTTAGTTCATACAAAAAGATAATCTAGCACAAAAAAATCTAAACCAACCTAAGAAGTGCATCATAGTCATAAATTTAAATTCACACCGAAAAAATTTTGGCCGGTTTTTAAATGCCGGTACCCACCGATTTTTCCAGTTACTGGCCGATAACTGCCGGTTTTTCTATCCCTGATCCAGTGTACTTACAAAGTTATAATAAACCAATGTATGCACCGGATGCTCATCAACATCCCTGTCTCAGTAATTAACAATTGAGGTACTATTCTGTAGCAAGATTTCCCCTAAACATACACCTGGACATAAAACTCTACATCACCATATAACAAAATCCTTGGCCAAAAAGAGGGGAAAACAATGCAAAAGTCCTAAACATTCTTGTACGGTTGTACCATATCCCACTAAGCAGAAACTGTGACAGCGCCAATCACTACAGGTCACCGGAGAAAGGACTAACCAGAACAAAGAAATTTACATGCACTCCAGCACAGGAACGACACTGGAGTCAGAGAAACCGGCTCGGGATGAAGTCATGGACCCTGATAGGGTAGCTGTAGAACTCCTCGTTTCTAGGATCCGAGTAACCTTTCCGACGGCGCAAGAATGGCATGAACCACGAGAGCCCTCGGTCGGACTCGTTGTCCCTGAACTCCAATGTGTTATCCAGAATAGATGCGACGATCAATGCCACCGTTGGGCCAGAAGCAAACACTGTGTTTATGATGTCATTGAACTGCGATAACGAAAACATGAACAAAAGATTTGTAAGTCAAGATTCATGTATCAAGAGTTCAAGACACGACCTGAGATAACTGAAGGCATCTAATCACAGCACACCAAGCCACAGAATATAACATATACAGCTGGTAGAAAGGCACTAAGTTTGCTACGAAGGATTGCACAGATAGTAACATGCCGTGTAAAAGGATTGCAGAATATACCCATCCTGCATTTGTTCGGGCAGGTCCACGGACAGCAGCAGAAGTGTACTCGTTGAAATATTGAGGGACCGAGATGCCAAGGAACAATGATAGTCCAATGATGTAGATATTCCTCATCGAGTTCTTGTTCACAAATTGCATGTACGAGACTCCCACAGCAGCTGATATCAACAAAATACACTGCTTAGGCCATAAACCATACCAAGTTATTACTTTATATATACAAGGGCCCAAAAAGAAAGTCCTGACTCACCTACGATGCCAAATAAGATGCAGTAAATTGCTGCGAATATTGGCAATGGAATTGATGCAAAGAAGGCCCCAAACTTCCCTGCAAGAATAGAAGTTCCAAAGTTTGAGCCACAAATTTGTCTCCCAATTTTTCCTTTGGCAACCGAAGACAGGAACAGAATACTACCAAATATTGAGAAGAATATCATAAATCCAGTTGATATCTGGATTACTCTCCTACTTCCAACTTTTGTTAGTCCAAGAAGACCGATGTTTTCACTGCATCAAATAGAATGACAGGGAGTGCTTTCAGTTCACAAGGGCATAGCATAAGTAGTTCTGCAGAAACATTTGTGTTTATAAACAATCAACTGAATCTTATTTGGATGCAATATGATAAAAGTGCACCAGTATAGTATCGCTAACCGAGGGGTTTGTCAATAAGAGACTCGTTGTTGTGCTTTCTAAGCAAATTTCTTGCAGTGTTTAAGCAGAAACTATTGACTATGGTCCAGTTGGAGCTGATTAATTCATACAGGGCCCACTACCCATAAAAAGCCCTCCCTCTCTAATTCCACACCCATCTTTTCTCTCCCCTAGACACGAGCAATACTCAGGCCGAGGCAGGCTAGGTTGGGCTAATGAGCTTTCTCCAGGGTGGTTCTGCCACCCTGGCCACACCCTAAGCAATTGGTCGGCGCCAGCTTGGTCAGTTCTACCTTCCTAGGTAAACCATATTCAAGCCAGTATCATGCTAATCCCAGCCTAACTTGGGTTGGTGGACCAAAACATTGGGTTAGCTGAGTCTCCCAAGGCGATTTGTGTACTCAGGATCAGGGGCAAAGCCAGCACCAGAGCAAAGGTCTCGAGTTCAAGGCAGCTGGCCCAGGTAAGCAGTTCACTTCCACGTATTAAGGTAATAGAGCCTACACGTGAGGCAACTAGGATCTACCCCTAGGAGCCTCAGCATTTGCCCCAAGCACCCGGCAGCCATGGCAAGCAGCAACCGGCAATCGAAGATGATGAGCAGGAGTGAAGGAACTTGGGCCGAGTAATCCAACATATGTACACAAGGCCCAGAGTAAAAAATGAAGTAGCTTGGTTGATGCCTCGATGTAGTCCAGTGTGACACATCGCAAGTCCAATTGGTGAGGCGGCGTCAAGGGTGCAGACACGGAGCAGTCTGCATGTGGTGCATCGAGGGCACAGCCAGGAAGCTGAGAGCGGGCAGCTGAGCAGTTTCGAGGGAGCAGGCCAGTGCCGCATGGGCACGCCAGGAAGTGGGCACATGGTGAGGGAGCCTGCAACGGCGAGGGCTGCCCCACAGTTTGTACACTAGGTGTCAAATCCCTAATTCCTAACCTCCCTCAGCACCATTGCCCCTTATCTTCACTAATCCTTAGCCACAGCTTCAAGCCTTCAGTTTTGTCTGGCAAGTTTCAACAAAATAAACCGGCATGAATATCTACCATATGTCCATACCTGCCTCAAGAGGACACACACTGTTTACTTATTTTTGCAAAGGTGCAATTTGTTATCTTAGTCATTCTTAAGGTTCAACAACCAAGAGGTCCAGGACAGGATCAAATCCCAAAAAAATCTAGAAATAAACCCACCTAACATGTAGTTAGTGGGACTCTTAACCATGGCCATTAGCCACAAGACATGGGTACTATAGTGTTGGGTTAGCCATCGGCTGGTGGACAGTCTTTGTTTCTTGTATGTAAAAAAGTAATGGCCACGCAATTGCAGGTTCCACAATTTAAAGGAAAAATTTTAGCATTACATTATCATCATTTCTTTCTGGAAATCAAAACTCAATTCATAAGTGAATGAAAGAAAGCTGCACAAGGCCTAAAGTGAATAGGTGACTTTCACACTCCATTAGTTCTGTGACAGGTCTAAAGAAAATTGTCACACCTGTTATGAATATTGTGTGTATATTGAAGAAGCTCAATGGGCAATATATATATAGAGTACAAGAGGATATTACAGGGGAATATGCCATATACGGATAAGAAAAACGAGTCATATAAGGAAAGGAATACAATTCCTATTCTATCTCTAATACCCTTAACACCCCCTCAAATGCAAGACGTATACAATAGCATTGCATTTGATAAAAGGTTAACACTAAAACAAAAAAAAATCCGAAGTCCGAGTCTTGATAATGTTGTCGTTGCGTGCAACTTTTGAATAAATAGTCAAATCAAGCCGAAGAGGAACAGATAGAAGCATGGCGACGCCATTGAAGCCCAAGACGGCAGCAGCGCAGTGCACAAGGTGCAGAAGACGCACGGCGGCCTTAGAAGCTTCAGGCGGCGGCTAGAGAAGCGGCGACATCTTAACGACTTCTACGATCGCGCGCGCTCGAGAGAGTAGGCGGCTATGACCATACAAAATAAAATTCTATACTTCTATGATGACAATAAATTTGTAGACTCGCACATCTTGGACAAACTGAAAGAGAGAAGCTACGCACTTGAATGGACGCAACGGAAGACTAAAAAATGGTGACTCAAAAACCACCAACACAAGATGGCGGTAGCTCAAGATGCGACTACAACCGATGACCCCAAGAAATCTCCACTCTTCTTTCATCTTTTCTCCCCCCTCGACGCTCTCCTCTGGTCTCCTCACGCCCTCTCGTCACCTCTCCCCCTCTCTTCACCACTGGTCGAGGGAGGCGACAGAGATGCGGTGAAGAAGGAGCCGGATACTGGCGGAGAGCACCAAAAGCGGCAAGCATCCAGATCGAGGCCGGCGTCGGCCGGCCGCGTCGAGAGAGCCGGCGGCGTGGCGGTCAAGGAGAGGACGGTGGCGGCGGCTCGAGCAATCTGACGGTGGCGGCACGACACGAGAAGAGGCCGGCCGGATCGGTGTGAGACGACCGGATCCGAGATAGGCAACAGCGGCGGCGAACATGATGAAGACGTCGACGGAGATCAAGTGGTAGGCGGCCATTTGGAGAGATCCATTTGGTGAAAGGCGGTCGGCTCGGTGCCGCACGGATCCGGCGGAGGTCCCAGATTGGCTCGGGCGGTAGGCGCCAGCGCGCCTAGGCGGCGATGTTGGGGTGACCGGATATGGGCATAGGTGGCGAGAGTCGGCAGCGAGGTTCGGCGACGACGGCGGATCGAGGCGTGACCAGGAGCATCTCAAGCGATCTACCAGATGACATCACGGAAGCGGCCGGTGGAGTCGGGGTGGCGGGTCAATGCCGGTGACCAAAAGGCAATGGAGCGTCGTGGCACGGGCGACGAGGAGATGGCCGCCCCTAGGAGCAAATATCAATTCTCCCAGGGGCAGCGGCAGCAGAAGACGAACGGAGGCTAGGTATGGAACCTAGGCTCTAATACCATGTTCCCTAGGCAGCAGTGTTGGGGTGACCAGATCTAGGCATAGGTGGCCGGGAGTCGACACGCGAGCGGGTTCGAGGCGACGACGGCCGGATCTGAGGCAGCGGCCAAGGAGCATCTCAAGCGATCTACCAGGATGACATCGGCCGGGAAGCGGCCAGTGGACTCGGGGGTGGCCGGGTCAACACCGGTGACCAAAAAGCAATGGGCAGGCAGTGGCGCGGCGAGAGATGGCCGCCCCTAGGAGCAAAGATCAATTCTCCGAGGCGGCGGAAGGCGAGCAGAGGCTAGGTATGGAACCTAGGCTCTGATACCATATTATGAATATTGTGTGTATATTGAAGAAGCCCAATGGACAATATATATAGAGTACAGGAGGATATTACAGAGGAATATATCATATGCGTATAAGGAAAGTGAGGCATACAAGGAAAGGAATACAATTTCTATTCTATCTCTAATACCCTTAACAACACCATGGTCACTAGTAGTTGGTTATTTTTGATCAAGTGATCAGCCGCACGAAATTACGACAATAAAGTTTGTTGACACACCTAGCTAGAATGTAAGAATACAAACTCTGGTCAACACTAGTATAACTTCTGATATACCATGCTTTGAGGTCTGAAGCATACATATTTAACACAAAATTTCAGGAAGGAGACTGCAAGTCGATAAAACTGTTCTGGAATAATCACCCCATATATAGGGACAAAAGCTGATATTCACTTACACTGATACAGATGAACCAGCTGGAGCACCAAAGATGCCTTCCAGGAACATCCCAATGCCCTGTATGCAAAGATTTTAGTGATAGCCCAGAAAATTTCAAATGATAGCATTAGAATGCAAGGACTTCTGGACTTGAACTAGGAGCTCTCCAACAGATCCATCCAGTCGAAGCATTTTGGTAAGTAACAAATGGAAATCATTCAGAATATTTACAAAGGACCACATTTAATGTATCATTTATAACTTGTGGAAATTAGCAGAAGAGTTGTTTCTAAATTCATTTTAGATACAAACCAGATTTTTCATTTATGTCGGCATTGTACACTGGAATTTCATGGTGTAACTCGGTGTAAGAACTAAGTAAGAACACTAGCCCTTATAAGAGAAATTCTGGAATAACACTCACTTGCAAACCAATACTTCGACTAAGGACATGAGCTGGAGGTGGTGTAGCACCGGCTAGACGTGCGGTTGCGAAATGTGCACCAGTGGACTACATGAGATAACAAACATTAGATGCTACAAACAAGAATACACAGATAAAAAAGATATAACAAATAAAAAGTCATCTTATAATAGCATCGGGCTGCTATCGGGCCTTAATCCTGACCTCGAAAGCTGAAACAAGCACAGCACCCATCATTCCAAATGAATGACCTGCGGTGAAGATTGGTGTACCCATTGGAAGGGGTATGGTATTTTGATCCTAAAAGCACATGCACTCAATGAGATGATAAAAATGGATTCTTGAAACATTTAGTTCCTAAAAATCAGTTCATAAGAAACATCATTTAGGACCATACCATGGTGCAGATGACATGAGGTAAGACTTATCAGTGCGGCAGTGCTGCTGGGTCTTGAGTGAAACATTGTTGTATGCACCAGCAGCAGTAAGGATAGCTGCAAAGGCCCACACAATGCCGATACAAAGAAGCAACGAATACCTCTCAAACAAGAAGGTGATTCGCTCATGGATATGCTTGAAGTAATGTGGCACATACTGCATACAGCATATTAAATAGTTGGTTTCCTAGCTAGCTTCATAACATAGCATTAATAGGAGGGCAACTGGCAGATATTTCCCTCAAAATATATTAACAGAGATAAAGTCGTTACCTGCTGCACAACAACCGCCAAAATTAGCATTGGCAGCCCAATCTCCACACATTTTCCAACCTATAATGACAAATCAAACTTTACAGGGTTCCTTGCTAAGTTGCTATAAAAATATAGGAAATTAGGAATGGTACCTGAGGAAAGCCAAGTTCAAATAATCCAAGACCAACAACACAAACAACAGGGGTCATTATTACTGGACTGAATTTCCTGCAAAGAAAATCATGTGAATGTTAATAGCTTGAAAAAAAACTAGCATGAAAGGGCAACTATTGCAGTCTAAGAACAAGTAGCATAAGATGAGTACTTAGCATATGCCCCCCATATTGTGCTGTATCCAAGAATCATGTTGAGGATAGAAGCAACAATAAGAGCCCCTTGAGTTGCTCTCATTGTGTGAACGAATCTCTGCAAAAGCCCTAATAGGTTATAATTATTTGTATTACAATGTCAAAAATATTTAATTCAATGCTAACAAAATTGATCATACTTTAAACAAAATTTTCGAAAATGTGACAAGGAGCATGGATATCCACTTCCAACCAAAAAAGTGTGAAGATTGAGCAAATCAACGCCACTCTACCTGGTGATTACTTGCAAAGTCATTTGGATCAAAGTCTCTCGCTATTGACAGCACTGGGACAACAAATGCAAAGGAGGCATTCATTATTGTTGGAAGCCGTGTTCCAATAAGTGTTTGGAGCAGTGTATTAATGCCACTCATAAAAAGGAATGATTGAATAACACGAGCCTTATCCCCCTATTAGCAATAAGCACAAAAGCGAAAAAATCAACACTAAATCTTCAAAAGGAAATTATACTTATTTGTGACAAAATGTTAACAAAAAAGTGTGATATACTTACAGCAGTACCACCCATTGCAGGAACAATAGTTGATGCCAGCATGACGGTAGAACCCAACATCACAAGATAGTGAAGGAATGCAAGCGCTGCCACTTGAACTGAGGACGAAGGCAACAATAGTAAATTAGTAAGGACAAGCTGTGTGACTTGAACCATTCGATACAGTCCAATACTTGGCCGAGGTGGCAAATAACAACGTTTATTGCACTGTATAGAATGGTTCAAGTCACACAGCTTCATATCTAACTGAACATCCTACGATTCCTTTCATTTATATTGAGAATTACAGCCACAATTCTTTACAAATCACAAGTTAACAAAGCATACAACGATAAATGTCGAAATCTCTTCAAACATAACAGTGGGATTTCACAAAATAAAAATACATCAATGAACTCAACTATAACCGGAAGAGTTCGCAAAACCAATGAACTGAACTGAAAGCTGGGCTAAAACCCAACTGGCGCCACTAAAAATCAAAAATTTCCCCTGAAACCATCGAATTTCTTAAGGGAAAAATTAAAAAAATCATGTACAAGAACAGAACGAATGTTACCAACGTACAGGCGAAAGCATTGAATTCCGTCGCTCTAATACACCAAAACACAAAAATATGCAAAGGGGGTAAAAGGAGGCAATGGTTTCCTTACCCCAAGAAGGATTAGAGTGGACGCAGTAGGCGAGATGGTGGAACTGCTCGTGCGGCGGGTGGATGGCCCCGACGCCGACGGGCGGATTCATCATGGGCTGCATCACCATCGGCGGAGGCACGGCCACCGGCGGCGGCGGAGGCTGGTTCATCTCCCCCATTGGATCAGCAACTCAAGAACGCTCACTCCTCCTTGGACCAGACTGCTGCACACAGGAAACAATTAGAAGCTCAAAGGCTTCACCTTTTCCCCCCATTTTATGCCAGTGGAAGCTTCACATTGATTACACAGATTTGGGTGTGTTTTACACCAATAAAAAGATGTAATTTAAAGCAATTAATAAGAAGCGAACGAGCAAAGAAACCGCCGATGCGAGCAACACTCCAAAGGTTGCAACTTTCTTCTTCGGAAGGGAAAATGGCAACTTTTCAGAAGATTACACAGAGAAAAGAACACAAGACTTCACCTAGTTTGCAAGAATAGACCTAAACTTGGCTAGAGTGACATGTAGCAAGGGACTCCATGGAAGAAGATACAGATTTCTTGGAAGATTCATGGGGAAGATGCAAATCTTGAGGAATAAAAAACTAGACCTTTGTTGATTCATCTCTATTTTTTTATTCTACAATTGGCAAGAAAGGGACAGGCAGAAAACCACTACGAAATGGTTGTGGAGAGCTCCACTTTAGAGATTGCCGCATGCTTGTTCAAAGAACAATCTCCAAAGACTTCATATCAAGACTATAAAATAAGGGAAAATTGGCTACCGCCAGTAACACAAAACGAATCAATAGCCATAAAATAGAGAACAAGACTTACAAAATTCAGAAGCTCAGGCTCCTGGTTTCTTCCCCATCTCCCACAAAGCAAAACAAATTCCAGGGAATGCAGGGAGAGGAAAAAATATATATCGAAACAATCAGTAAAAGCCTTCACCTTTTATTTTCTTTTTTTCTGTTTCCTCTGATCTCCTTTCTATGGCCCTCTCTAGATAACCAGATGCAGTGGCAACAGGACAAACAGAAGATTGCGGGAACAAAGAAAAGTTTGCAAACTTGAAGACTTCACCTTTATTGCCACACTTACCTCCACCTTTTTTTTGCCTATTTCTTTCAGAGCACTCCACTAATAACGCAAGCAAGCAGAAAACTTGTGAGCTGTGACTGAGGATTAGTACTAGATGGTGAAAACGAGGGGTGTTCAGTTATTGGAGGCAAACAGTGTTGTTGGGCCTCTTAATTTCAGTTTTGGCTTGTTGCTGGGGCTTGGAAGTTGAAACTTTGATGGATCTAGCTAGCAAACAGTGCATTAAAATTCTTTGGCTTTCGATGTTGTATTGAATGCGACAGATTTCGAGGATGGGAAGTGTGTCTTGGCATTAACATTGCTGTGTGGCAGGGTGGTGGTGGCTCGCTCGTGAGCGTCATCAGTTCCACGCTGCTTCCTCGGTCATCCAAGCATCAAATTTGGCTCCGCTGGTTTGGACTCTAACTTCTAGCTTTTAGTTTATATTTTACTATTTTTAAATTTTATTTCTTTTTAGTTTTTTTTTCAGTTTTTTCTGTATTCATTTGCATTGTTTGTAATAGACTAATCTATTTTTTATTTTTTAAATTTAATTACGTCAAATAAACCACCATTAGCTACAGTGTAATTTCAGCCAGCTACAATACAATTTTAGCCATAACCCAGCTTATTTCAGACCAACCGAGCGACACCTTGGTACTATGTTCATTTTTTATCAGGCTTTTGTGTGCGCTTACGATGGAGAAGTTAAGTGAACAGTGCACGTGTTTTAGCTTCAAAAGGCTGTTTCGAGAAACGGTTTTGAGAAGCTGTTTAGAGAAATTGTTCGTTTGTTTGAACGAGAAATAAAGACCAAAAGAACATGACCAAAACAATGAGGTTACAATTTAAGAGGGCGTTCGTATTGGTTTTTGTTGATGTTTTTCTATTGTGACTTATGGTTTTTAGTTGAAAATAAATAGCAGTAGCTGAAAAAAGTGTTTTTTAGAAAGAGGTGAGCGGTGCAAAAAGAGGAGAGATGCGTGTGCGTGATGGAAGCGAGAGGTGTGGGGTAGGTGATGCATCTGTGACCCCCTATCTTATCACCGGAGCGAGACAGTAGCGAGAGAGAGAAGAAGCCGCTTCACGAAGCCGAGTGTTTATATTGACTTTTGACTTTTTAAATAAAAGCTAGAAGTAGAGGCTAACATGAACAGGACTTAAATTAGGTGATTATACTAGAAGATTAATATTAAGATGCATGATATGGATCTTTAAAAATGCTGGAGGAGGCCATGACTCTGCTGTACTCCTTGTGTATATTTTAGCAAGTGATTGTCATCCATACTTTCCACATAGACAACATAATAAAGGGCGCACTTCATTTGACAAACTTATAGCTTGAATACCAAAAACTGCCGCCTTTACTGAGTTCTCCATGTATACATCACCACATCTTTAAACAACACCATTAACAACCTTCAAAAAAAAAAAAAAGAACACCATAACATATTGCACAAGCTGTTGTTGTAGAAGATCACAAGGGACAGCTAAAGCATGAGCTCTCAAGTACTCTTAAACCAACTGCTCATTTCTTTGTTGAGAGTAAACTACTGCTCATTTCTTTAGCATGTTTGACATAAAACGGTTGACAACTTGCTGCATACTTAACTTTTCAAAAGGTTTGTTTGACAGACAAATTGTATGATTAGAGTAATAAAAAAAAGTAATCAAGATCACATGGTCCTGGCACTACACTGCTCACATATCATTAATTTATGAAATGATATTATAATTTTGTTGCACTTTGATTGGGGGAAACCTAACCTTGTGCTGGCCAGGTCACATGAGTTGTGAAAATTTGGCCATTTGTTATGTAGTAGGCTTGGAAAGAAACAGAGGAAGAGGCAAAAAGTACAGCTGCTAGCACACCAGACAAGTGCATGTTCCTTCTTAGCTAAAGTTTTTATTTCTAATATATTTTCATCTCAGAAAAATATTTTCTTGCAATCGCATAAATATGCTTAAAACAAATTAATATAATATTGCTTTAATCTGCGGGGATCGAAGTCGGCACCGACCAGGTAGTGAGGTGACCGTACATATATCGGAGTCCGGGCAATTAGTTAGTAGTTTAATTTTTTTGAGAAGAGAAAGAAACTAAAATTATTTTTTATTGAGATTAATGATTGGGTTTAATTAATGACACATCGTACAACCACGCATCACATCAAACTAAAAGTACAATAGGAGCCTTGTAATGCAATAGAGAAAAACGTATTCAAAGTTGATACTTTTGAACATAAACATGCCAACAGAAAAAGGAAGGAAAAGAAAAAAAATTGTGAAATTACGCATGATTCGTGTTATGACTCGTCGGACAAGCTAGGTTTGGTGTCATCTGGGATAAGACTGAAAGGAAATCGACGGCATCGATCATGGATTTTCATCCTCACTTTTGTGAGTAGTGATGATCAGGCACGAAACTTAGCAATCAGGATCACCTTTTCTCTGCACATTTGGCAAATGTCCTTGTCTTACATCTGAAAGTAAAACAAAAGCTCCTGTAGTAGTACAACAGCAGGGACGCTTTTGGGCCTGAAAGTAACAAGACTAGCTAGTTAAATTTAAGCCGAGGGCAGGACTGGCCAGATGGCAAAACATGTAAGGCTCCACTCGTTTGGGTTTTGATTTTTGACTTTTGGTTTATTTTTTTATTATTTTTAGATTTCATCTTTTTTATTTTTCGGATTTTTTTAGCTTTTTTGACGATTTTTTCTCGTATTCGTTTGCATTATCATGCTAGTCTAACATGTTTTTTTAATTTTTTTAAAATTTAATTATGCCAAATAAGTCATCATCGGCTACAGTTTAATTTCAGCTAGCTATAATGAAAATTCAGCCATAAGCCATAAAAATTCGTCCCAACTGAGCACTACCCAAAACAAGCTAGATAGCGTTGTTTGTTCTGAATGACTCATTGGAGGCCGCTCAGTTCAGTTAAAATAAGTTGACTTATGGTTTATTCTATACTTTAGTTGATAGCAGTTTATTTAGTGTAATTAAATTTAAAAAAACAAAAATAAAAAATATGTTAAGCTATCATGGACAATACAAACAAATACGAAAAAAGAAAAGCCAAAAACTAGAAAAAGACAAAATCGAGGAATAGTGAACTAGAAATAGAAGGTCAAACCGAAACGAGCGGGCCCTCGAAGAGTTGCCATATTGGATTACGAGATTAGATAGAGTGACATGTTCCAAATAACAATGGTTTTTAGCTTTCAAAAGTTAAAAACTATTTAAAACGTGTTGGCTTCTTTAACATGGCTTTTTTTTTTACCCTTCTCTTCTTTTTTTTGCATTATTCATAGAAATATACGTCGTTTTTTTAAATTAAATATTTTAAAAAATAGTCATCGCTACCGTACTATTTCAGCCGAAAGGCGAAAGCAAAGGACTTCAAAATGGGGGCAGAGACGGAGGCGCATGTCGACTGCCGCCCAGCCGTTGGTGGTGTGATCTTGGATCACCGCCTGGGCTGTTCTTTTCTATTGCGCTTATGACTTTTGGTGAAATTTTGAATTTTGGTACATTTACAGTCTGATTACGAGAGACGAGATACTCACTTGCGATTTTGGATGAGTACGGATGTTGGGCTTTTAATGTGTAGATCGTTTTACTGTAGACCCGTCTTGAGAAAATCTCCGTTTGAAAGTTAGAATCTTATAAAAGCCAAAACCGTCGCGCTTCAAAAGAAGAAAAGAACAGGCCCATACTTACCGCTTCCTTCACAAGAGAGCGCTGCCTATACTACTTGCATCGACAAAGGGCCACAAGGCTAAGCTCAAGAGCCCAGCCCACGCCCGCGGCCCAGATTGGCGGACGGGTGGAGCAGCCGGCCGGAACAGCTCGCCGGCCGGAATTGCATGTGCACCAAGTAATCCTCCACTAATTCCCCCGATATATATAATGGCCATGTGTATTTCGGATTCACTTGTCTTTTTTTTCTAGCCATATGTAAGTGACCGCTTTTGAAACCATTTGGTCGATTTATAACCAAATTCAGAGCTAATCCAAATGCCAAGAAAACTAGAAATCCAGGCAAGTTACAAATAGCGGACGGAACTGCTAACTACTAAGTACTAGCCAGCTTTCTTTTCTTTTTCTTTTTTTTGCTTGCCGTGTGCAGCCAATTAACCACATGACACATCGGGTCTAAAATTTTTGGCTCCGATTTATTAATGTGGTTTATGATTTTTAATCTTAGGAAGTAATAGAAATTCATACTATAATCAATTTATAAATTTCATCTTAAAAATATATTTTATTTAAAAACTAATTATTGTAAAAAAGTTAAAATGATTTTTAGGCCCGTTTCGTTTAAACCCGCTTCTGACTTATTTTTCACTATTTATAATTTCGTCTTTTTCTGAATTTTTGGCTTTTTTTGAGCTTTTTTGCCGGTTCTTTTTTTTGCCATATTCGTTTGCGTTGTTTGTGATGGGCTAACATATTTTTAATTTTTTTAAATTTAATTATGTTAAATAAGCCTATGTCAAATATGTTTTCGACCATTCTGGTGTTTTTCTGCCATAAGCCACCAAAAATAAGCCAAAATGATCACCACCTTAGAATATGAAAAGTAGATGCGCGTCCTTCCCGCTACGCACGTCGGGTCAGATAAGACTAGTCAATTTAATTAGCTAATAGAGACACTTAAGTCTTAGGGCTTGTTCTTTTTGGCTGCGGCTTATGGCTTTTGGCTGAAATTTTTGAATTTTAGCTGTTTACGGTACAGATTACGGAGAGACCGATACTCACTTACGATTTTGGCTGGTGCAGATGTTGGACTTTTAACATGTACTACGTTTAGCTTGTAGACCCGTCTTGAGAAAATACTCCGTTTGAAAATTAGGTACTGTAGCAAAAGTCAAAAGCCGTCCAGCTTGTGACTTGCCAAATAGGCCCTTAACTGCGAGTTCGATGAAGTTTCTTCGCACGTACGAAAAAAACAAGCAGATGCTGCTATCTAGTGGAGTACTCGATTGATCGAAATGCTGTTCAAAATTAGAATCCGGTCTATTCTTTTTTACTGTGATTTATAGCTTTTGGTTAAATTTTTTAAATTTTGGCTGTTTGCGACAGAGATTACAGAGAAATACTCGCTTGTGATTTTAGTTGATACAGATGTAAGTTTTTTTAACATGTACTACAATTAACTTGTAAATTATGTCTTAAAAAAATACTCCATATAAAAGTTAAATATTATAGTAAAAATCAAAAACAATTTTTAAAAATTGTAAAGAACAGACATCCGCTACCAGCTGGCACATTCTTCCATCGATCGAGCTTAATTTCTGCGTTTCATACAACAGCGCGTACGTACTACCGTGACCTGTCTGCGCTCTTTAGCATTGCTTTTTCGGATGCGGTTTTGAGCTTGTTGTGTAAGTTTTTGACTCTTAGTTTTTCCAAAAATTAAAATAAATAAGGTGGCTTCTTAAAACATATTTTCTAAACGATTTTTTGAATTTAAAATTGTATGCTCCATCTATTGCCGTCTCAAAAAAATACTGATAAAAACATTAATTGTAACCTAAAAGAACAGGGTCTATGGTTTTTTGTTGTGTCTTATGATTTTGTATGTGTTATTCAGTACGATAACGGACGACAAAAACGTCAACGTAGACAACGCACATTGTTTTTGGTTTGAAAAATTATTTGGAGAATCCGTTTGAAGAAATTGTTTCGTTTATTTCGATTTTTGAGAAGCCATGGTTTTTGGCTTTTTGCTTAAAATTTTGAATTCTAATTATTCGTAAAAGATATTACGAAAAGGAAGACAATCATACATGATTTTAATCAGTATATCTAAAATCAGTAAATATATACCTACTTAATTAGTAAACTTTGTCTTAAAAACACACCGTTTAAAAATTACCCCGCTCATTTCAGCTTGAGCTTCTGGCTTATTTTTCACTATTCATAAATTTCGTCTTTTCTGAACTTTTGCCTTTTTGAGCTTTTCTCGGTTCTTTTTTCTTGTATTTATTTGTGTTATCCGTTATGAGCTAACATATTTTTTTTCTATTTTTAAATGTTTTAAATATAATTATGTCAAATAAGTTATATTTAGCTATAGTATAATTTTAGTTAGTTACAATGATAATTTTAATCATAATTCATTATTTTTCAGCTCAACCAAGGTGCCTTAACTGTAAAAAAAAGTGAAAAATCCAAAGCTCACCGGAAGTCCCGAAACCACCCGAAGTGTCTGGCTGAAAAGCTAAATCACACGTGTCGACTGATCTGCGAGCCGTTTCTAGAAATCATAGAGTCCTGCTCGATCTGACCGGCATATGCCGTTTCGGGAAGCCTACGGCCAGGTGGTGGAGCGTGGCGACTGAGGAGGGGACGGAAAGTAAGCCACCGAGGCTGGTGGGGTGACGTCGGCGCGCAGTCTACGTGGCAGAAGAAGCGCCCACAGCTGGCGCAGGCTCCGGTTCCGTGTCGCGTCCTTGTCTCGTTGAGCACCGGATGCTCGCTATGCTCTCCCGGCAGGCCCGGGAGAGGAGTACGTGGCACTTACCACTGCGTGCATACGTGCAACGGACTACCACCGCTGACCTACTACCACTCTTCCTGCCAGCATGTACAGTGCAATCGTATTTGTGTCTGTTATAAAACGCACAGTACAGATAGACGATCGAAATAACAGATGGCATGAAGTTAATATGATTTTTTTAAGAAAACACAGACTCACGAAGACGAAAATAGCTATACAAGAGATTACAAAACCAAGAAATTTCAGCGTATTTAAAGCGTGCTATTACAGAATACATATGTAGGCTAGGGGTTAGAGTCATAACATAGAGAAGAAAACCGAATCAAAGTTGGCATGCACTAGCTAGTGGCACATTTGACATGGCTTTGGCCTTTGTGAACGTGTTCAATGTGGACTCGGATCCGAATTTGGATCACGCTTTAACAATTTTCACTTTAAAACGAATTCATTCCTGTAGTCGAGATATCAAATCTCCTCAAAATAAGTCTTCATAATTGACTCTGTGCCTCGAAAGTGCATTAGACTAATCTCAACAAAAGACTTATAGTCTTATCCAATCGCTTTACGCAAAACAAAATTGAGCAAACCACTAGTAGATCTAAACACATAGCTATCAAAAAAGCAAACAAATAAATCTAGGTCTTTATTAGTTCATAACCCCAGTAAAGTCTAAGCCTATACAAATGATTTTTTTGAAATAAATGCTTAATCATCAAACTGACATCAAGCCATCCACTTGTGGCAGTCCTTCTCCACTCCGAATAGGTGGACTCCAAATTTTCTCAAGCCTCCTAGTGCCTTTCACAAGCTTTTCCAAGGAAGATTACCGAACCAACGCCTCCAAGCCGTCTAGAAGACATTGATCTCTAAGAGTAATAATCTCAAAAGACCACTTGAACCCAACATTCATAAATTCTGATGTATTCTCTCAGTTTATTTACGATGTGTGTGTTTTCTCGATCAAAGTTTTAACATATGCCCATATTATGTGAGACTTTAGGCCTCCGCTTTATCTTAACGTGTGCATTGAACACACCCACATATCCACCTAGATATATATGTATAAGTGTATGTGAATATGTATGGTGTTGCGTATATGTGAACATACATGGTGTTATGTGTGTACGTATGTACGGCCTTACTGTACTCTAAAAAATCCAAAGCTTCCTACACAGTACCGTACCCAGTGCTAACCAGCCCATCACTCCTCTCTCTCTCTCTCTCGTGTCACAACTTAGAATCATCCACCCATTTTGACAAGACTCTTCTTCTTTTCCACCAATCCTTGCGATCTGATCTCCCATATAAAGCCACTCCCTCGCCATACTCTTCTACTCACCACTAGCTGCTACTCTCTCTCTCTCTCTCTCTCTGGAACCTTCTTCTTTGCCACTGGCTGCTGCTGCTACTCTAGTTTCTACGGTTGTTCAAGAAAGGAAGGTGCTTGTGATGGCCGTGGAGGCGGTTCTTGAAGCGACGGCGATACCGTCGCCGCCGAGCGGGGAGATGGTGACGTCCTCGGCGGCGGCGAGTAGCGAGGAGGAGTCGACGTTGCAGCACGTGGAGGGGCGCGCGAAGCAGAAGAGGTCCAGAAGGCAGCGCGCGCTCGAGCCCACCGAGGAGGAGTACCTCGCGTTCTGCCTCCTCATGCTGGCGCGCGGTTGCCGCGACCGCGCCCCCGAGCCGGCCGCTGCGGCGGAGCACAGGTGCGCCGTCTGCGGCAAGGCGTTCGCGTCCTACCAGGCGCTCGGTGGGCACAAGGCCAGCCACCGGATCAGGCTGCCCGCCGCCGGCGCAGAGGAGCCGCAGGCGGCGGCGCCGTCCTCGTCCGCCGTGTCCTTGTCGGGGTCCGGCGAGGCGGGGCGCGCCGGCAGCAAGGTGCACGAGTGCAACGTGTGCAGGAAGACGTTCCCGACGGGGCAGGCGCTGGGCGGGCACAAGCGGTGCCACTACGATGGCACCATCGGCAGCGCCGCCGCCGCCGCCGCAACGAGCACGGGACGCGAGTTCGACCTGAACCTGCCTGCGCTGCCGGACATCGCGGAGCCGTGCACGGCCGAGGAGGAGGAGGTGCTCAGCCCCCTCGCCTTCAAGAAGCCCAGGCTCATGATCCCGTTGTAAATAAAATAAATTCATCACCTAGCTCCTTAGTCAAAAATTCAATTAGCAGTGGTAGTAGCCTCATCTGTTCCTTTGGTGATTAGTTGTACTACCTAGCTTGTTGGGGATGATTAGTTTTGTGTACATTAGGAACTGTTCATTCAGTGTTCATCGTATCTTCTCCTCCTAGATAGCTATCCCAGCTAGAATCAAGGATGGTATGTCTTCCATTGGTTGGATTGGTGTATCCATGCATGCATCATAAATAATTAAGTACATGTATTGAATTAATTGGTTAGTACTTAGTTTGGCGATGGACCACTGGATGAAATATTCAACAGCTTAGATGCACATCGAATTTGCTGGAGTGAGACAAGGCTGTCGCTTGCCGTGTCTGCCAGCTCGTCAGTGGCCGGTCAAGAGATCATTCTCAGCTAGCACACTTAGCTTGTGTGCACACTTGGCTAAGCATTGCAAGCATGTGTGTGTAGGTATATATATATATGTATATATATATATATATATATATATATATATATATATATATATATATATATATATATATATATGTATATATAGTACTAGTTCTAGGTTGATTTCGTAGCTTAATTAGCTGCCTTTCGAGATGATAACTTGGAAGGAACCTGCCTAGCTGCCTACAATTACGTGACCCTACGTGTCCGCACAGCAACAGAGATGCTGACCAATGGATGGATATGCATCGTTTATCTAAAAATCTAAACAAATAAGGTAATTTTTTAAAGTGTATTTTTTTAAATAGCTTCTAAGCTTGAAACTATATGTGCTTTTCACTACTGTCTTAAAAACTATAGATAAAAACTATCAGCTATAGTAAAAAAAACATATTGTATATGGTCAACTGTTCCAAGTCGTGTTCTAGTATGTATCACTTGGTTGCCAGAAGGAAAGCGACATGTTCTTTTTGGCTTTGACCTATAGATGTGGCTTATAGTTTTTGGATGTTCGTGAGAGAGTATACCAAAATCCATGTACGATTTTGGTCGATATAAATGGATTTATTATAATATGTATTATAATAAACTTATAAAATTTATCTTAAAAAGATATTTCATTTGAAAGTTAGTTATTATAGAAAAAATAAAAATAATTTTGAAAACCGAAAAGGAGGCCGAAGACAAAGCTGTTATATATGCAGTCGACGCGTGCTGGCCCAGCGATTACTAGTTAGGAACCGACCGACGGTTTAAACGAGTACGACTGTAGGGTGTGATCAGTCGGCGTACGTGTCCGCTTCATTAGTTGAGTTAAGACTTGGTCTCGATTAAAATACTTTCCGCGTGTGAGATGAGCTAGCTCTGTGCGGTCAATTCCCTGTGGCCATCTAACTTTAGGTGGTGATCATTTTGGCTTATTTTTAGTGATTTATGGTTAGAAAGATCGAGCTTAGTTGAAAAATATCATCATTTTGAGGCTTATTTAACATAATTAAATTTAAAAAATTAAAAATGAAAAATATATTAGCCCATCACAAACAACTTATTTAACGAATAAATTTAAAAAAAAGAACTAAAAAAAAGCTCAAAAAAGCCAAAAATTCAGAAAAAACGAAATTATGAATAGTAAAAAAAAAATAGTGAAAAATAAAGCAAAAAGTCAAAAAAGTCAAAACGAAGCGGGACCTTAGTTAAGATCTATTTGATTAAGCCCAGGTAATTGGTTTACATTACTTAAGATCGAGCTTAATCGGCTAGTGCACTAGATCGATCATCTTGACTATTTAAAGGCTTGATAGCTCACATGTCACGGATCATATGTTTCGTTGCTCGCAATGGACAACGCAACGTAGACACGCCGTCTAAAGATCAAATTCTGGCCGGCTGCATTTCCAACTAATTGCTGGCAGGAACAGTACAATTAACTAGTATAGCTAGCTAATTAAGAAACTTGTACAATTAACAGCCCCGTCCCCTTAATTAAAGAAAATTAAGCAACACTTACCGCCCATTTTATGTTTAACTTCTGCATTTTAATTTACTATCCCTTTATTTTGTCTTTTTGGTTTTCTAGCTTTTTTGTTTTTTCTTTTTTTCCGTATTCTTTCATGTTGTCCGTGATGAACTAATTTATTTTTTTCTATTTTTAAATTTAATTATGCCAAATAAGTCACCATTAGTTACAGTAAAAAGTAAGTCAGCTATAGTAAAAAAAATCATAAGCTATCGCTAGGGCTGTTTGATTTAGCTGTGGCTTATACTTTTTGGCTGAAATTTTTGAATTTTAGCTGTTTGCGACAGAGATACTCGCTTGCAATTTTGGTTGATACAGATGTTAGTTTTTAATATGTACTAAAATTAAGTTGTAGACTCCATCTTAAAGACAAATACTCTATTTAAAAATTAAGTACTATAACAAAAGTTAAATGTCGTTTTTAGAAGCCGTAAAACAGATCTAACCACTACTCGGGCTAGCTCGTTACCACCGCACAACTCGATCGATGGGGGTGGTGAGTCAATGGCACGTTAATTAATAGTCTCGCATTTGGTGAGTTAGTAGCCAGTCCAAAATTGAGGTCCAAATCAACCCACTCAAACACACCAGTAGAATCATGCATACGCGCATGCACGGAGGTCTCGTGCATGGCTTCACACCTTTCCACCGCACCGCGGAAGCGTGAGCTCGATTCGTCGCCACAATTTTTTCATGGAAGCTTCTCGCATGTTTCCTCGCCGTTCATCTCTAGATGCCTGTAAGCCACGTAAGCACTTGAGGGAAAGAATCGGATGTGTGTTTGGTTACTTAAATAGAACAATTCTATTCTGGATAGTGGAATAATATTTGCTATTATTAGTTGTTCATGTGTATTGATGATATTATATCAATATTATGACTGTATGTATTAGCATGATTCTAGACTAGTACAGTATGTACGTACGGTCCAGATTTACGTATTCTCGCATGTTTGGATTCGCGCAGAGTAGCAGCAGACTTGCATAATATGGCCCTTATAGGCCGTGAAAACTCTGGTGCGTGACAGCTTCTGCTGTCAGTAGAACGGGCCTATTAAGCTCCAAATTGGGCCCAATGAGCCCAAATGCGTCACTCCGCTCACCTGATGCGGTGATGATCAAGTTTCTGAATCTCTCTCTTCCACGCAAAAAATATATATATATGAATATCTCTCTCTACATGGCTAGGTTAATTAGCATATTACAAGAGAATACAACCCAACAGAGATCAATTAGTTGACCTTGCCATACATCTGGAGAGAGAGAGAGAGAGAGATGATAAGAATCCTAAGAAGCCACACGCTGACCTGACTTGCAAGCTAGAGGGGCAGCAAGCATGTTGTATTCTCACTTGCGATTCGGCTGCGGCTTATGATTTTTAGCTGAAATTTTTAAATTTTAGCTGTCTACGGTACAGATTACAGAGAGACAGATACTCACTTGCGATTTTGGTTGATACAGATGTTGGGTTTTTAACGTGAAGATCGTTTAACTTGTAGACACCATCTTAAGAAAATACTCAACGCTCATTGCACGTTCCATGAGGCGCCGCCCTTAATGGCGTGGTTGGCCACTACGGGGACCAAACTCTCGTTTGTTTAGTTTAACCCACAATGCTGCCTACATTATCACATGATGGCAACTACAATAGTCTAAACTAAACCCTTCCCCTGATAGCCATGTAACTAATTATGGCATCACACAAGTAGCTAGGTTTTTTATTAACTGTCCTTTACTGTCTTTTGTTTAATTATATAAGTTGACGTGCTCAAGATTATATTAGTATTGATTGAATCAATACCGATTTCATCAATATTTTTAGATTTTTTTGGATTAATAGAAAATAAAAAGAGCTTCTAACACCAAACGGAGCCTATAGGAGGAGACGTTGCAGAAAACGTTCCTAAACAGTGTCAAACTAGCCAGACACTTGGTTGATGTTGCATTTGACAAGAGTACTTACAGATTTAAGATTTGGAAGCAGACCGGCATCGAAAGGGTTGCAGTATATCAAATTCCAAAGTACCTAACACTAGCTTTTGACCTGATGCTTCACCTGTCGGTTAACATGTCAAGCGGCAGTTTCTTGAATCAGATTAGTTTAGAAATCTTTATATATGTGATGGACCACATGTACTACATAACTACTATTTGGACTAGATTAGTGAAAGCAATAGCTGCATAAAATAGGGCCATCACTTTGATCTCCAAATTTATCCATTCTACAATTGACAACTCTTTCTCTCTAATCTCTCAAAACTCTTGTGAAAAATTTCTATCAATTATATCTGGATTAGCGTTCGACTACCTATGCTCTTTTTTACTTAATGTTTTGAACATTGATATGGTCTTCGATATACAACAGTGACATTTACTTTTTCTAATTATATAGGTAAAAATTATTTAAATATAATGATATAAAAATATTTTTATGACAATATGAACGTCTAAGCTTCTATAAGTCCCTTCTATCAGCCACTACTTTTCGCTTTCATATATTGTAACATACTTTGTATTTTGTTATATCACAATTCTGTAAGTCATATGGCGGTTTGAATGTTGTAGTGCCTTTCGTTACATCGTCTTTCTTACATAATACACTACTAGTCATCAGATGTTTCTATCAGCCACTATTATTCATCAGTCACAGTCAAAAGCCATCAGCAAAAGTCAATATGAACAGGTAGATAGTGATATAATTTCTATGCAAAGAACCTAAATACTTTTATGTAAATTCGCAGTCAAAGTTTGAAAAGGTTAATGACATGCATTCTAAAATGATATTAAAAAAGAATGGAGAGAATACTAGAAAGGAAAAAGGAAATGAAAGGAATCATGCTATCATCCAAGAAAAGAGAAGAAGAGCTAATGGAATCATGCTATCATCCAATCTTAGTTTTGTAGAATCTACTACAACTTTGCATGTGGATTGGTTAGCAAAAAGATAAAAGAGGGAATAAGTGTTGGATGTGCGAAATGATCGATGTTCATCTCTCCATGTAGGGCCAGGAACAATGCAGCCACACATGCATGCATCTAGATTCTAGATCAAACTTTTTTCTTTGGGAATAATGATCAAATCTAGATTAATTGCTTCAAGGAACCCCAGCAAAATCCAATCTGGGCACTGTTCTCACTGGACTTTTCGAAAGATCCATCCATCAACATGCATGCACAGACACAGTTAGTGCTTGTCCAGGCTCAGCAGAGTAGGGGCCAAACTGAAGGCAAATTAATGAAACACCAGACATCTTGCAAGAGGAGGTGACCATGATGGAAGATTTGATGTGAATCTTTCCTGATGTCCCTAGATAGAGGCCATGTGGCGTTTATAATCAAAATTATTGCATCATGTATATATGGATGTAACAAAAGCTATGTTACTAGAGTAGAGAGATTGGTGTCTATTCATGTTGAATTTAGGTTCTTTTTTGTGTCTTTTGTCATCTTCATTTGCTCCCAATCTTTAACTACTCCAGCGGGGCTTCATCCCATTGAATGCGCAGCAGACCTCCTCCTTCATCCCGTCTGCCATTCATTTCGGCAGCCCCTGTTTCAGTAGTATGTATCCTGAGAGCTTCACTCTGCAGCATATTAGTGCTGGCTGCCAAGCCATGAAGTCATGGGCATGGCAGTTGATTGTTCTCTTTGAGTTCCAAGCATCAGGCATGTGAGCCAGTGACAACTAGTCAACATATATTTAGGGAAACATCAATTTGATAAAATGATTCGCAAGCACACTGCAAGTTTGCATCTGACTGCAACAACTAGCTAGAGAGAGTTAGTAGGTTAAGAAAGAATTAATCAGTGATGCTTAGATCTTTGCCAAGTCATGCCCCAGGCCAAATTAGAGCATGCACAAGCACAGTGCTAGCTTTAGTTAGTTGCCTAACCCAGGGTCCCAAATGAACACAATGACAGGGAGAGGGAACCAAATCTCACTTTGACTTAAAGCTGCCAATTGATGCATGCCAAAGTCCTGTCACTTAACCACACACTGTACTGTGATTATCAGTCCTCAAGTCTCTTTCTTGCCATCATCTCATCTCATCTCTATCTCCCATTGAGCCATTGACATGACAGTGGATGGTTAACCTGCTCAGATCAGTCCTCCTTTTGGAGGACAAATCTGATTGAGCCATGGCTGGACACAAGAAAGCGGGTAGGGAATGGCTGCCATTCTGAACATGGGACACATCCTCTAAGCAGCACTATAAAGTGCAGGGGGGAGATGAGCTCAGTACAGTCCATGCAGGGTGTAGCTAGGCCACTGCCTTCTCCCTCATAGGACGCCCTCCTTTGCTGGCTTTGGTGGCTCCTGCTTGGAGATTCATGTCCTCTGCAATTCAGTCCAGACTGCATGCATGAGTGATGACTGATAAACACTAGAGCCATGTGGTTTGTCGGACTACGAAACCAGTTCAATTCGTACAAAAAATTTAGGAGAATCGCCGCGTTCCAAAAATTGACCTAGTCCCTGATTCTCCATACAAATCATGTGCATCGAACAGCAAATCTCATTGAATTGATGACAGACAAATAGTAACAATGTTTGAACTGATGACAGAGGATGCAGATCACTTGAATGGTCGGTTGGTCAGCCACCACCTATATATATGGTCATTGGGGATGCCAAGCCTGCTAGCCTGCAAAATATGCTGATGGGTCTTCAGATCTATGAGTTGATATGTAGGGCAGACAAAATATTGGCCATTGGGACTTGTGAGCCAATCCCAAATGCATGCAAGAATCCTAGATCACCCCACTGCAATGGACTTAATAATACTCCTACATGTACCTGTACAGTTGGTCTCCAAATCTTGCAGCACAAAAGAAATGAAAAGACTAAAGAGAGAGGCAAATGTGTAAGAAAAAGAAGGCTAGTACAGGGCATGCCCTCTTAATAATGAACATATTCCTGATCACAAGGCGGGGGAGTCAGCACCATGTGTCAATGTTCATAGTGTGACAGATTAAAAGTTGCAGCCTAAACATAATATAAGAGTGTGAGCTCATGGCATGTTGTTGATATGAATAATTGATATTTGGTTTAGTGGAATTTGTATTTGTAAAAGTTCTGATCTAGAGCTTTTGTTCTTGAATTTTTAGGATGGCTTTTCGACCACGACTGGCTTCGATCACGTTTGATAGTCGGTGGTCCGAACGGTCTTGTATCGTTGGTTCGAACAATTCTATGCTAGGTGGTCCAAATGGCTTTGTCCGATCAGCATACTTCGACCAGGTCCGACTTCGACCAAGTCGAGCACTGCAGATTTCGACCACATCCGACTTCGACCACATCCTGCTTCAACCACGACAGCTTTCGACTACGGTTTTTTCGACCCCGGTAGAACATCCACGCCAGGTAATCGGTAAGCTTTAATCTCGAGCAGCGAACTGGTCGTAGCTACAGTACTTTTCGATGGTTATAGCTACAATGTTCGGTCGATTGTCATAGACTTTACTAGTCGTACTCGATAGTCATAGTCTTTACTAGTCGATACTCGATACTCATTAACTTTACTGGTCATACTTGGTAGTCATAGACTTTTCTGGTCAATGGTCTTAGACTTTGTGATCGATAGTCGTAGACTTTGCGGTCGGAAGTCAAAGACTTTGTGATTGATTATCGTAGGCTTCACGGTTTGTACTCATAGATTTTATGGTCAGTATGAGTGCTTTAATTCTTGCTATTTTTGACTACCTCGAGTACTCGTGTTTGGCCAGCGGTATGACTGGTTATGGCAGATGGTCATAGTACTCGGTAGTCGGAAGGACTTGATATACGGTAGTCGTGGTTTCCGTGATCGTGGTCAGCGATCGATTGTTGGAGATTTGTGGTTGGTGCTTTGATACTATAGTCTGTGCGGTACTCAGTGATGAATGGTACAACGAATGGTTTGAGATCGGTAGTTGTGGATCTAGCGATCTGGTGCTTTAGCGGTAGCGATCGGTACTCGATACTCGGTGGCTCTGTGGTCGGTAGCGATGTGGGTGTTTTCCCGAGTGTTTTGAGCAGAGTGATGGTAATTCCCGAGTACTTGTTAGTTTTGAGTATTCGTCGTGGTAGCGGTCGTAATGGTTGTCCGAGGGTATTTTCTGGATAGCGATAGAAAGTGTGGTCGTGGACAACTTGGTTGGTAGTCGTGGATGGTTTGGTTCTCGTCTACGGATAGACGAGGGTGTGCTTCGAGTGTGTGTGTGTGTGTGCTGATGCCGGTCAAGTTATGAAGAACTTGTGTCGGGAAAACGTTCCTTGATCTTTGCATGTGCAGGTGGGCATGGAGACGATCATGGTCAGTGACAGGGGCGGAGCTACAGGGTGGTCCCTGTGGGCCGTGGACCACCCTGTGTTTGGTGTATTTTAGTCTTATGTGTATTTTAGCTTTCCTTCTTTCTGATCTTTCTTTTTCTGTGCCCCTCTGGTTTTTCGACTGCTCTTCTTCTTTCTGTTTTGACATGCTTCTCTTGTGAACCACGTGTGTCATTGTTGGAAATAGATGCCCACCGAATGTGAACTCCTCGATCGGAAGTAGAACATCAAGCTTGGTCTTCTTTCTTTTATTTCTTGTGTTGATCTTTGACGATTTTGCATGCGGATCAAGCGGCAATATTTTCATTGAAATTTTCTTGATTACTCTCGATTTACGCTGAATTTTTTAGTACTGCATGCGTTCTAGTTTTCAGCAGAATTAATTTTCTGAATTCTCAGGGACGATTTTAAAGAGAACGACATTCACCCCCTCTGTCGTCATTTCGGTCCTACACTAGTCACTTTTATTGAGCGGGACATCTTCTTACAATTGAGTGAAGAAGAGATCATCAACACTTTCATGGCTATTAGAAGACGCAGGCCTGACAAGAAGAAGTAGTGACGTACTGTTCTTCAACTATTATAGGTATGTAATATTTCAATTCTATGTTAAGAAAGCTATATTCGTCTATTTTATGAAGTTTGTATGTCCTTTTTACCTTAATTGCATTTCGTAATTTATATACTTGTGTACCGACATGTTAAATTTATAGCGGTTAAATAAATTTTAGACAACGGACCACTATAGCTACAAATCCTGGCTACGCCACTGGTCAGTGATGAGGAGTATCGGGACTAAGATGGGAAAGTCTAAGGTCCAAACGATTGCGGATGTCATGCGGGTGGTCGGCCTCACGCGGGAGCACGTGGAGATCAAAGGTGGTGATTCGTGATGAAGCTATGGGCCGTGCGGTCTAGGAGGCTTCGACACGAGCGATGATAGTGTGTGATGAAGATACAGGAGGTGCTATCCTGGAGGCTTCGTTACGTGTTGGGTTAGGAGTTGTGAATGGAGTCTATAACTAAGAAGATTGAGAGAGTTACGGATAGAGTCCGTAATGTGGAAGAGGTAGAGGTTTGAATAAAACCCGTGTTAGGAAGGGTTTTGAGTCCCTTGATTTAAGGAAGAGATAGAAGTTTTGTGTTCGTGTTTGAGACGGACACGGTGTGGACATTAACCTATAAAAGCAAGGGAGGCTAAGGGCTAATGTGTGGCTTTGGAGAAAGTTTTAGTGCGGTTTTCATCGAGAAGGTTTTTAGAGATGCTTGTGAGGGCACTTTGTAAATCCACAAAATTTCAGCAATAAAGATAGTCTTGAATCAATCTGATTCTTGATTTGCGTGAAGTACATTGGTGATTGTTGGTAGTTTGGATCATACGATGATGAGCAAATCGATCGGGCGAAGCGATCGAACAAATCGATCAGTCGAACGAAGAGGTCGAATAGATCGGTTGATCAAGTGGTCATACGCTGGGCATCTGATCAGATGATTGATCTCCGAGTAGTTGAAAGTATCATCAATCGTCTAGAGACTTTGAAAAGATGGCAACAATCATTCACCCCCTCTGATTAAAGTAATTGATCCTACAAAGAGAAAAGCTTGTACTTAAGTGTTTTGTTTCATTTCATCACTGCCACCTCAAATATCCAGCATTTGCTACGCACATTACAAGGTGGCCGTGTGGCCGTGGAAGTATTATTCATAGGAAATGCTCTGTGTACACACAATTCCGTGCCATTAAATACAAGCACCCCCACTTCCACCGCCATGCGGGCCACCTTGAAATGCGCACCTTGGCGGCAAACCCACGTGGCAGTGGAGTAAAGGGGAGTGTCAGTAACGATATGGTACGTATAGCAATAGCACCTCTCATGTGTATCTAATCTATGATATTTGCAAAACTTTATGTGCAACAATGCATTTGGCTAAAATATTAGGCAAAGTAAGCTAGATGGTAAAGTACATTAGATTTTGGGGAGGGTACCAAGAGAAGAAAGGTGAAGTGAGATAGCCTGTGGGAGTAGACCAAAGGTGAAGTAATATACTTAAGAAAGAGAGAACTGATCCAACATGATCGCAGAATACTAACAAGATCACCGTCAAGGAAAGCTCTCCATTTGCTCTGCTTATCTGCGTAATTTCATGAGTTGATGGTCAGCAATGCATGCACCAAATTGGCCTAATTTGGGCCGCGATCTGATCATCATTAGAGGGGCAATGCTGGCGATCTTGACCACTGATGAGCATGGCCAACTTAATTACACCGTGGAATGTATCCCATCTTTTTTTTCGATGGGCCGGCAGGAGGAATCCCAGGACAAATATATTAAGAAGGGATGAACAAGTTCAGGACACAAGAACAGAGAGAAAGTTCTCTGAAAAAACCAAAGGAAAAACAACTAGCAATCTCAAATGGCCATTTCAGCTGCTGTGGAGCGCGGAATGTTTGTGCAAGTGCCGAGGCTGTGTAGTCGTGTATTGGATATTCGTGTGTTTGAGTACTCGACGTAGTGGTTGAGGCGCTGTGGTCGAAGAGCCGTGATTGAAGTGCCGTTGTCGAAGTGCTATGGTCAAAGAGTCATAGTCATAAGTCGTACTTGTAAGAGTACTGTAAGTAACTCCTGCAGCCTCGGCGCCTATGCAAGCGTTCCGTGCTCTACGACCACTGAGATGGCCACTCGTTGGCTGTCGAAGAATCCGCATTCCGGAGGGGCTAGAAACACAAAATCACCGTGCAAGAGACTGGACCTGCAAAAAAATCGCCATCAGGGGACTACAACAGTAAAAAAAATTCCACATACCTGACATGAAATTTCATCGGTCGCAGCATGGGCCTTTCTGAAAAGAATTGATGCCACATTTTCCAGCATGTTTAGACTTAAAAAAGTGATTATGTTTCTTTTTTCTTTCTTCAGAGAATAATCTGACTGAAAAAGAGTACATGTTTTTTTAATCCTGCTGCCAAAGGACCCCAAATGGAAGGAAGAGTATTACCAAATAAACAAAAAAAAAGGTTAATAGAGAGAAGAAAGGGAAAATAACATGGAGAGAGAGAGAGGAGAGAGAGAGAGAGAGAGAGAAAGAACATCTGTGAGGACAGAACAGTCCATTCACTGGCCCCCACCCAATGCCACCCTCACCCCACTAGCTTTTAAGCCAAACTCAGTCCCGGGAACACATGCAGGAGCCGAAGCACAAAGATGTCTGCTTGCTTGCTTCCTCCAATAGCTCTTCTCCGTCCGTGTGTGTGATCTTGCGCGGTTCTCTCCTGGGGCAGTTCTTGCAGCTCTCCCGCACAGAGAGAGAGAGAGAGAGAGAGAGAGAGAGAGATTGGGAGAGAGAGAGAGAGAGAGATTGGGAGACAAAGGAGGAGGGTAAGCTTCTTGTATCTCCTCTCATTTCTGTTTGTGCAATTTACAGTGCTTAAGTTGTTGAGACCTCGTATGGAGTTGGGTTCTTCTTCTCTTGGAATGTGATTTAGTTCAATCTCCCTTGTCTAGCTTGTGGATCAGTATGTGAGATGGTAGCGGGCAATCACGAGTTTCTCCATTTTGGTTTCGTTATTTATTTTCCTTGAGACACAAAATCTGCTTTTTCTGCTAAATTTTCTTGGATTGATGATTCTGTATAGCAACTTCCCAGTTTCCTAGTGTAAGATTTGACTGCCTTCATGTGCAAATTCCTTAAAAAAAGCTCTTCTTTGATTTTTATTTGCCATTCATGTGGTTTTCTCCTCTGCAACCTGATAAGATTCCAGCCTCACTAGTGCTTGTTCCCATGGTCTCCCCTCACCCCAAGATGCTGCCCTTGTGCTTTGCAGTTGCTGCTTGCTGTGTGTGATCCAGCTTGGAGTTCTTGGTTTCCTGGCATTGTGCTTTCTTGGACCCAGAGCTTGACAAGACCTGTTGAGTAGATATTCACATGCTTGTGGCCACTGGCTTTCATCCTGGTGTGTTGGGGTTAGTAATTTTTAGGGGTCTTGTCACTTGGTGCTTCTTGGTCTGATTTCTTGGTGATTGGTGTGGAGAGAAGGAAAGGAAAAGGGTGACAGCGAGAAGAGAAAATAGGAAAGGTGATTCAGGTTAACTCTCAGTGTGTCAAAATGAAGTATATGAAGCTTGGATCAAAGCCAGAAGTCTTTCAGACAGAGGGGAACAATGTCAGGTGAAGTATTCCTTAGTTGTTCTTGTCCAGAATTTTTTTATAATAATTATGTGTATTGTTTCACTTCTCATTTAATAACTTTTCCATTGATTTGATTCACTTGAGCTCAAGTTTTTATTAAGTGAAATCGTAGTCTATAGGTCGTAGGGAATATAGAAGCGGATGCACGTTCGTTTTCCTGGTCTGGTCGGAGTGTACTTTAATGTGAATCTCAGTTCTCTATCTGGCCAAAGCTATCATGGATCTACTTATAGTTGTACCACGAAGCTGGCCACATACTCACGTGTAATGACCTTTACCTTGTTAAGGGTATTTGTTGTAGTATTTTCTAGTTTGCAGGATTTAGTTTTTTGCGTGTCCTATGTACTCTATATATAGCCCTTTAGACTGAGTTCAATATAAGTAACCTTCATTCATCCCTACCTCCTCTCAATCTAACATGGTATCAGATCTCTAGCTCTTGACCCTATTCCGCTACAGCTGCCCCCCGGGAGGATCAATCTCCACTCCTAGGGGTGGCCGTCGTCTAATCCACGCCGTTGCTAGGCTACCTCTGCCTGGATTTGACAGTCTTCGGAGCTGGCCGAGCTCACCATCACCGGATCTAGCCTTCCTGAGGTCGCCGCCGCCCCGATCGCTGCCTGCGCCCATCCAGTCACCGCCGCCCTTCTCGGGATGTCGCCGTCTCAGGTCGCCGCTGCTTTGCCTCGACTTGCGCCCGTCCTTGGGTTGCCGGATTCGCATGGATCTGGGCTTGTCGAGGATGCTGTTGCATTGCCCGAATCTGGCCACCTCTGAGCTCGCCGCGCTAGAATCGCGCCGCTCCAGGCTCAATCTTCTGCGCCACCAAGGTCTTCTCTGGCCTCGTCTTCGGTCTTCTCCGGCCTTGACGCCACTGCTTGGCTCTCGGCTACAGCCGTTGCTTCCCTTGGGTAGAGAAGCTGCTGGTCTTCGTTTTGTGGCTAGGGTAGTGTAGCGGTACAGGAATGGGGAATAGGGTGATCAAGAATATGTTGAACTTGGTGCTGCTTAGTTATCTTGAGTCCTTTCCTTTTGAAAATTCCGTTGCGCCCATTCAAGTCCGTATCCCGTTGCGTCCATCCAAGTATGTATCCCATTGCGTCTATTCAAGTTCGTATCCCATTGCGTCCATTCAAGTCCGTAGTTTCTATCTTTCAGTACATCAAAGCCATGCGAGTCCATAAAATCCTTGTCAGTCAGCCTTTTGCCTTGCTAGCTACGGCCCATCCTCTTGGATCGGGTGTGGTCTTCTCTTTCTTTTCGCATAGCCTCATCGTCGCTCTTCTCTTTAAGCTGCTGCAGATCGTAGAAGTCTTTATGATGCCATCGTTATTTCGAGCTACGATCTGCACCGTCATGCTTTTATCTATCCCTCTTCGATTTGATTTGATAGCTTTCTCTATTTGTGTCACCTTCCATATGCTCTTCATCGTGTTGCCATGGTCGACTTTGCTCACGTTTACCTCTACTTTCTCATCCCATGCACTTTGTGCTTTATGAGCTGCTGCACAATACTAGATGGGAGGAGATCCTTTGGTATTCGACACAATTTTTCAAGAGCTGCACGTATGACGACATCTTCAAGACTCGGACTTTGGATTTTCCATATTTTAGTGTCATCATTTTCAAATATAATGTTATTACATACGCCTTACATTTGAGGAGAATGTTAGGAGTATTTGTGGTATTTTCTAGTTTATAGGGTTTAGTCTTTTGTGTGTCCTATATACACTATATATAGCCCTTTGAGTTAAGTTCAATATAACTAACATTTATTCATCCATTCCTTCTCTCAATCTAACATTACTATCAAGCTATGTGGGCACGAAGTGATTCCCACTTCTGCAACCTTGTGTTTAAAGTAAAATAAGTTAATGTGCTGCGATTGATATTGGGCTTGTTCTTTTGGGCAGTGACTTATTAATCTAATGAATTGTGATCGCTAAGAGAATATAAAAGCCAAAAACCGTTGAAAAGCCAAAAAGAATAGGGTCGTTGTTTCTTTGTAATCTATGTTGAGTTGGGATTGTTAGTGAACTACAAAATGGTCTATTGAAAGATTAAATCTTCATGTTTGCCTCCCAAAAATTATGAATATTAGTTGGAACTGAACCACTAATTACAATTCTGGATTATATTTGGGAATAGTTTTGTACTACATATGTCAGAAGTTTGAATGTTTGATCTTATTGAAGCTAAACTAACATTCACAGTGAACTTTGTATTTTTTTTTGCACCATTTGACAATGATTGATACCAAGAAGAGTGAAAGTGAGTACTTGTGGTGTTAAGCAGTGAATCTCATGATAGCACTCAAAAAGCTCTCGATACAATTGATCATCTTTACAGGATACATCACCTCTGATTCTTTGCCAATGCATCTGTTCTTAAGCTTTCTGTATAATTCAGAGCATGTGCCAATTTCCTCGTATCTTTTTACTAGCTTGTTCAGTGTTCATATCTTTTATACATGGGTTGGTTGGTTCTCAGTAGTGCTGTGGTCCACTTCGAAAATGAAATTTTATAATTTCCCAAACCTTTTGCACAATCAGTTTATTATCAAATCATTTTCCTTGGACCACTTAGCAGTTTGATTAGCTATGCCTGCATACGCAGGGCTACTTTCTATGAATTTTTGCTTTCTTCACTTTATCGCTTTGCCCTTGGTACTTTATTTAGGCTAACATTCTGTCACTCCTTTCCTTACTCTTAGCCGATTCAGTGGATGGAGATTTGATTTCTCATGTCATTTCATCTTTACCTTGTACATGCATTATTGGATGGTTTGGATTCTAGGGATCTTTTCTTTTCATGTCCCTTTTTTCTAAGACAGGCTTTCACCCTCCATCTTGTGTCATGTGCGACCATGTCTATGAATCAAAATCACACAAATAGTTTATTATCCATTCACATTATCATTAACTCCATTGCCATTTCTTATATAAGCTTTGCATGAGTCTTCATGGTGCAACATAACTATTTGTCTGACAGTTACTGCATGTTCAATTTCACAAAATAACCACTGGATATTTCTGTGTTGGAAAATCTTCAAGATGTTCATGTCCGGAAACTCTTCCAATGATGCATGTCTATGCAGATGTCAAAGGTGTCGTTAAAAAAAAATCACGCAAAGCAATCTAATAGAAGTTCAAGTACTGAACATTTTTTTTTAAAAAAAAGAAGATTGCAAACTTGTTTGTTCATCTTCTGTGCTTTTGGTGTATTTCATCGACTTGTACTACTACGTTAAATGTGATGCTAAAATTGAATGTGTCCTTGATAAAATTTTCTTTCAGGTTCGTCGCAACTGAGCTGGCAACGGACATTGTTATCACTGTAGGAGATGTCAAGTTTTATCTGCACAAGGTAAATTAATTCTTCTATCTGTACAGGTTTACATAATTAACTCTTTTTTTTAGTAAACATAGCACTAACTCTTAACATACATGATTTCTGTTTCATTTGAACCAAGTTTTTTTGTGCGCCTAGACTTATTAAAGCTTTTATTTATTTTGTTTTTTCATCCATGAAATGTTCCTTCTCATTACTTTTGCTTCACAGGTGCATCTTCAACTTCCTCTGACTGAATATTTTAATATTTCTTTGAGCCCTCCCTGTCACTAGACTAAACTTTTAACACGGCCAAACTATGAACTGAATCCTGGAAGTGACGGAAAACCTGACTATTTCTGATGTCCTTTTTTATACCATATACTTCTGTAGATTCCGTTGCATCCTGTTGGAAATAAAAATATTTTTTTTGCATGTCTATTTGATAGAGTTAGTGACAGCTGATCTGCATCCAGTGCAATTTTGTCCTTGTTTACATAAATCTAATTTGGCTGGTTAGCCGTGAGCTTGTGGCTGATGCTAGAGTTCTACTCGTATGCCTGTTCAAACTGCATTCAGTTCCCTCTTCTGTCGAAGAGCTCCCGCTTGCAAACATCGGTGGCCTCAACAGATGAGCAAAGCAGCGACGAAGTAGATATCTCTGACATCCCTGGAGGACCTGCAGCATTCGAAATCTGTGCCAAGTTCTGCTACGGAATGATCGTCACTCTCAACGCGTACAACGTCCTCGCGGCCCGCTGCGCTGCTGAGTATCTCGAAATGTCTGAGACGACCGACAAAGGAAACCTCATCTGCAAAATCGACGTGTTCTTGTCTTCGAGCGTACTCCGCACCTGGAAGGACTCGATCATCGTGCTGCAGACAACAACGGCGCTCCTGCCTTGGTCGGAGAGCTCGAAGGTCGCCGGCCGCTGCGTTGATTCTATCGCGTCCAAAGCTTCCGTCGATCCATCAGAGGTTGATTGGTCGTACACCTACAGCAGAAAGAAGCTTCCGTCTGAGAATGGCCTCGATTCGCATTGGAACGGCGTAAGGAGGCAGCAGATGGTGCCTAGAGACTGGTGGGTGGAGGACCTCTGTGAGCTCGAGATGTGCCTGTACAAGAAGGTGATCTTGGCCATCAAGGCTAAGGCAAGAACAGCCAGCGAAGTCATCGGAGAAGCACTGAGAGCTTACGCATACAGAAGGCTGTTCGGTTCCCTAGACGGTGCTGTAAGCAATGGAGGACTTGATTGCGCAAGGCATTGCGCAGTTCTTGAAACCGTAATTTCTCTGTTGCCAACCGAGAGAAGCTCGGTTTCGTGTGGAATTCTTCTGAAGCTGCTGAGAGCTGCATGCTTGTTGGGCGCCGATGAGACCTATCGCGACGACTTGATCAAGAGAGTAGGCGCGCAGTTGGATGGAGCTTCAGTTTCAGATCTTCTGATACCTGCGAATTCAGATGAAATCGCTATGTACGATGTAGACCTGATCTCAGCAATGCTGGAGGAGTTCATGGTGCAGCACAGCGATGGCGCCACCACGAAATTACAAGACGATGAAGAAGCCATGGATGCCGACGACCTGACTTGTGCCTCCAGCACTTCAAAGCTGGCGGTGGCGAAGTTGATGGACGGATATCTGGCTGCGATCGCGAAGGACCCCAACCTTCCTCTTTCAAAGTTCATCGCACTCGCTGCAATGGTGCCTCTCACGTCTCGACCAGCGCACGATGGACTCTACAGCGCCATTGACATGTATCTCAAGGTACGTACACATATATGCTCAATTTTTATCTTTGTTCAGTATGCAGCTACATATATATATATACTACATGGTATATGTTTGAAGCTCGAAGCTTTGGCCTCATTGTCGCATGTTCAGGAGCATCCGAGCCTATCAAAGAGCGAGAAGAAGAGATTGTGCGGACTGATGGACTGCAAGAAGCTGTCTGCCGATGCGAGCATGCACGCTGTACAGAACGAGCGTCTTCCTCTGCGAGTGGTCGTGCAGGTCCTCTTCTTCGAGCAAGTCCGGGCATCAGCAGCCTCTGCTGGTGGTGATGCGGCAGCTGAGCTCCCATCCTCTGTACGCTCTCTCCTCCCCAGAGAGCATGGCAACTCCTACGGCAGCTCCAGGTCAGCCGCGACGACGACGACGACGGCCACCGAGGACGATCAATGGGGCGCCATGCCAACGTCCAGCGACGTCAACTCCTTCCGGTCGATAAGCCTGGCCAACAAGAGTGGCTGCGGCAGCGGGAGGAGCAGCGGAGGGGGCAGCGACACCAACAAGAACGGCGGCGGCGGCGGCGACGAGATCAAGAGCGCCGGTAAGGCGGCTAAGGGGGCGCTGATGCCGAGGAAGATACTGAGCAAGCTCTGGTCCGGCAAGGCGAGCAGCGGGGAGAACAGCAGCTCCGACACGTCGGAGAGTCCCGGCTCCGTCAACCCGGAGGAGGCCAGGTCGACGGCTTCGCGGATCACAAGGCATTCGGTGTCATAGCAGTCTCGTTGCTTTGCCTTCGTTTTGGTTTTGACTAACAGTAATCCCATCTGTTTAATTAGCGTAATGTTTGGTCATTAGCGGCGTATCTTTTGTAAGATTTTGGTGGCTATATAAAAAGAAACGGAAAATCTACATCGTCAAAGTTAGGCACTAGGTCAACGATGGGGGGTTTACACTACCGTACGTGCATATCTCTAGCTTGTACATTAATCCATATTCATGGAACATTTGGATTGATTGACCACAGCGGTCTTGTCTATATAATATTTGACTGTTTTAAAGAGTTAAAATCAGTCAATTTTTTTGAATCATTGGATTAAGAATCAAAGAACCAGATCTATCTTCAGTTTCTTTATATTCTTCCCTTCCTAACCTTGACCCACATCACATCGGCAGTTTGGCGCAGCCCGATCCTACGGGTCCCTCCCTTGTTTGGTGCTGCCCTGCCTTCTTGCCGATGCTATGCTAGCACCGACGAGGCCACCACGCCACCATTCCCCCTCCCCTTCTTCCTCCCCCACCCCTGCTGTCACCTTCTCCCTCTCAGGATCCAACATCGAAGCCCTCGCCTCGCCCTTCTTCCCTGTCTCTGGCGGCTAACGTCGTCGGATCCACTAGCGCCGTCCTCCGTCACCTAATGACTCCACGACGTGTCGCTCCTGCCGCGTACCCCGCCCATCGCCCTCCTCCCGCCCGTGGTCGAGGCGGCGGTGGTGTCGCTTCGCCGCCCCACCACCTCCGCTTCCTACTACCTGTCGCCGTCGCCCGGGCCTCCCTCTAAGCCCGGGGGCTCAGGTGAACCCTAACCCTAACGGTGAATTCGAGCTCTAATCCCATAGGGTGGTGGCATGCGAAGACGACGGCGACGCCGGAGAGGAGGAAATGATGGCGGCGAAGATAACGCATAAATCTCCACGAAGATCGAAATGTCAGAAATTCAACTGATCTTGCTCTAAAAAATATTCGAGTGTGGTATAGCACTTGCATAATTTCTTTTGCAAAATCAACTCATCTACTAGGATATGGTTAATGGGAGCGAGCGGGAAGGCGCGCGGCAGCGTACCGGATGGAGTTGAGGACGATGTCATCGGGCAGCATGGCTAGTGCCTCTGTGTAGAAGCCATGGATGGCGTCGAGGAGGCACATCTTGAGGTGGCGGCCTCGGCCAGGCAGGAGGATAGCCTGCGATGCGATCCAGGTACGAATCATCCGCCAGGACGGAGAGGTGGTCGTAATCATCACGGTGAGACCCTGTCGTGCCTTTCGAGGATGGCTGTGGCGACAAGATCTTCCCAACGCAGGTGATCGCCGTGAGATTCCCGTCGCTGTCTCGAGTGCAAGTGTCACCGTTAGGACGGGCACGGCACAGGAAGTTGATGGTGGCGGCCATCGGCGGGGCCGGCGAGGTCGATGCAGAGGGCGCCCTCGTGCATGCAGCTGACAAGCTCTGGCAAGGGAGCTCGAGGTCGCCGCCGCCGTCGCTCCGTGAACGCATGAGGCCGACCAGCACAGAGCGCCGCCCCCGATCTAGACTGGGCTTGCTTGCGGTGGATTTGGGTTCCCTCCTGGGCTTGCGGCCACGAAGATGGGCCGAAACACGGCTTATGTTTTGGCTTTCGGCTTCATCTCCAAACGACTTTAACTTCTATTTTTTAGTTTTCGATTTATTTAGAGTAGGAATCACTTAGAATACATCAACTTTTAGTTTCAATTTATTTTAACTTTTAATTTTTTAGTTTTCATTTGTTTCTCAGAAAAAACTAACAGCTGGTACAATGCAATTTCAGCCAAAAGCTAAAAGCTACAACCAGAAATTCAAGATGTAAATTAGTTGGAGCACCACCTTAGGCAATGAGATGAATTAGGCTAGAACCACCAATGGCATTATCAGGAAACTGGAAAATTGTTATACTTTCTCACTTGACTAATTTGGTTAAGTAATTAGTTATACTCATTCTTCTTCTATTGATAAAATGACACGCTAAGTCTTTTGTGTGTTCTCGAAAAAGAACTTGTGAAATGGGACGTGGTAACAAAAAATGCAGGAACCGTGATTAGTTACCGGCAATGAAGGAAAAAACTGAACAAAAGGACCTAGCCGTTTGTCAAGAAGTGAATAAAATGTTTCGATTTGGTTGGCTCCTTCCATCCGTACTTGACAACCTGTGAGTTCAATAATCACAGCTCCTTGAGAGCTCTTCATAAACGCATGTGGCACAACAACTCAACTCGTAGATACCATAAACCCCCAATGGAAGATAAGTTGTCCAATCGGCAGAGGGGTTGTGCCGAAAATTATTTTGATAGTACATGTACAATAAGTCGCAATTTCTTGTCTTTTCTAAGGACCTATATAAAACGTTTCATGTGATTGAACACGTAAGTCGTCCTAAAATGCATCTAGTTGTCTAAAAGTTCATGCTACTTATCAATATACATGAAATCTATATAAATAAAAACAACGGTGATATTTAAGTCATCTTCTTCGTTTTGTGGACAAGAAAATTCCATAATAATCCTAAAAAAATCCTAGAAACTCCCATATTAATCGAAAGAAAAAGAGAAAGACCTCCACCACTTATTTTGGTGAGGTCAGATTATAACGGTACAGATTAATCATATATAGATATTAGAATTATATAACAAATACAATTGTATTTCAATTATAGAAAGCGGAGTTGTATATCAAAAATAACTACATCATAATATCTAGCTGCACAATTGTGCGGGTAAATCTGCTAGTTGGTTTAATAACTAGATCGATCGTAAAATATAGTTTTGAAGTATATAATTTTTCCTATTTATAATAATATATTATGATAGAAATTAGCGGTAAAATTGTTATTTTGAAACTATGTTAATATCCAAAACTATAGTCATACGTGTAGTTGTCGATCATCAAATCGTCGATCTTACGAGATAATATAAGACAATGGCTAAAATTCTTAAAAGAGAACAGGGATGCTCTGTAGTGCTATGAACTAGTTACATGGTGCCTTTAACTAAGCGTGAGACAAGCTCTAATTACACTGAATTGCAGAAGAAAATGGTTCGCCGCCGGCGATCGTTGACTCTCCTGTCCCGGCCGAGCCCCAAAATGGAATCCTGGTACCTTTAGCAACTCAGGCATAGTCTCAAAACCTGTCGCAAAATGCCCTAGTCCCGCTTGGCGCCGCTGCTTCCCTGCTCTATTTTGGTGCGCGTATGGACGGGAGGAGGAAGAAGCACAATAACGGTCGGTTATTGTTTCCTCACGACCTGTTAAACCAGGCCCGAACCCGCAAGGAATAGTACTGGATCCAGCCACCTGCACCCGTTGTGAACAGTACCAACCCGCAATGAATAGTACTCGACCCGTTACTGTTCATCCAGAACCCGAAACCCAAAATACATGTTTATACCCATTTTGACCGTTTCGAGTCCGCCGACCTATTTCTCAAGCCCATTTCACCATTTTGACCTTCCTAAAAGCCCAAAATCCCTTTTATTTGGATTTTTTCAAATTTTCTTTCTTTATTCCTAGCTCAATCCTTTGGGCGTGGAACTAAATTATTTTAATTACTTTTGCGTTAGCCTCCGGCGTCGAATTTCACCCGGAGTAGGAAGGAGAAGGTCAAGCCCAAGAAGCCGAAGAGCTCGAACTTGTCGAAATCATAGACCCGCAAGGCAAGTCGAACATATTTTGATCATGTTGAACTTACATTCCCTTATTTATCTATTTATCAGTATTTTCATTATGTTATTTGCTCACTGTTATTTTATGTACAATAAATGTTTAGAATGGCATGATACTAGTTATGTCCTACCACCCGAAAAATCTCAGTTTAATTTGATGGCCATATTCACCTTGACAAGACATAGAAATATTAAATATAATCATATTGTAATCATGGTAGTTTAGAAAATCAACAAAATCCTCTGTTATTAAAAGATTTGGTACTTGTTGGTGGATTTTGGAAAATGGTTCTAGGGTAAGCGAGGATCGCTGGTGGGGCCATATGTAAGGTGGTTATTTTTAATTAATTTGTCAGTTATCCACATAATAGTAGGCTGAGATAAGTTGGGTAGATCCGAGGGGTCACCTGAGCTTATTGGGGAAGTCTACTAGGTGGAGGCTATATAAAGGATTGAGCAGTGAACAACCTTGTTTTCTTAACTCTTTAGCGGGATTTAAGGGATCTTGTGGGTAAAGCAGGGCAGCTTTGCAAAGCCAGGACCAATTGTGTTCGAATACGTCGTGCTTCCGGTAAATGAAGCTGTGTTTAATGGGTGAATCCAACAACAAAGCATAAGTAGATTTATGAATGATTTGGTAATACTAATAATATGGTAGTCAAACTTTGAAAACCCTTAATGTTTATAGAAGGCTATGATTTTATGCTTAAAACCTATTTACAACTAAAACTGCATCCACATAAAATAATAGACCTTTATCCCCATCATATGATGTACCCTGCATGTAGTTAATAGTAATCTCCGTGTGACTTGTTGAGTACGGTAGTTGTACTTATACTTGCTAAAAACATCAACAGAGATAGCCTGCAATGAGGAAGCCGTTGAAGACGAAGAAGTGGAGTTCTACGAGATAGATGATGCATGGAATTAGGGTCGTCTTCCGCTCATGCGTGTCTGTGGCATCCTTTTGTTGTAATGTATCTAAGGGACGTTCGCCCTACTGTAAAGCTTGGCTTTAAGCCCATATATTGTAATAAAGTTGGCTTTTGTTCTTAAGCATGTGTTGGCAAATGTTATACGCTCAATTGATGTAACTCGCAGCTGAATAGTCTTGGGTAATTGCGAGGGATTCATAATGTTCCCAGAAATGGGGGTGTTACACTAGCAATACCAAGAAAAATTCTTTTGTTTGCCCAAAATACTACTTGCTAGTAGCAACTAGCTGAAGCCATGTGTGGTGTTTGTGGTGGGCTGACGGGAGGGTGTGGCCGATGGTGAGGGTGAGCAATAGTAGCTCCTGGAGCTACCGGGAGCAGAGCATGGCGGTGGTGTCCCTCACCTCAGTAGTAGTCCAGAGCTAAAGCAGCTGCTGCAATCGTCATCTTCGTCATTGATAATCGAAGATACCCATCTTGCGCTCTATCTCAAAATTTGTCACCAAAACTTCACCAATCCAAAATTCCTTCCACTATTTGCTTCTATATCTTCTAGTGAAGCTCCTAGACATCCTTTTTCGGCCCCTTTGGCATCTGGTCGCCGTTGTGCCATGCGCGCCACTTGAGCGCTCCCACACACCATCGACGGCGTTCTCATCACTCCGCCACGTCTAGGCCGAACTACTAGCGTCACCACCTTTGCCTTAGTCCTAGAAATCCATTTCATGTCTCTCTCGTTCGCCTCATTGCCGCTAGATTGACTTCATCGTGCACCTCGGCCATTACCCTGATCTTGACGCCGCCAGCCCAACTTCGGCCGTCGTGAGTGCAAAAATAGATCCCCGATGCCTCAATCCACCTCTCCATGCCGGCGTCATCAGACAGAGAGAGAACATTTGATTATAAATCTGCCCTTTTGTTTTAGCTTATTCTTTGCTACTTGTACATAATCTTAGTTTTACTTAGTGTTATCCCTTTCATCAGGCTAAATTTGCAAAATTACGACGGGAGTTGCTCACTCGTACATCCAAAGGTGGCGGCGGTGCCGGTGAGGGATTCGATGTGACAAATGGTACTTACATATCATTATATTTTTGTAACTTTTACTAACATGTAATAAGTAAAAGTAATGGTCAATCAATGGTGTTCATTGGAGACTATTTTGATATCTGAAACAAGTAAAGGAGAATGGGGGCGGTAGCATTAATTTGAAACATGATGTGGTCAATCATTTGGTTAGATGAATGAGTTCAATATTATTTTTCGTGTGAACACAATCCTATTTGAAAATTTGTCGTTACTAATGCTTGAATTAATGATTTGGCAGTGACACAGGGGATGACATGTGTTAACTTTGTTCCAGAAGAAAACACACATCGCAAATAAACTAAGAGAACATAGGAAAATTTCTAAATTTCTCTATTCTTTTACTAGCTTTCTCCTCCTTTTCTTTTTTCTGTTTTTACAAAACTGGCTACAAGCTGCTAGCCTCCTTTTCTTTTTTCTGTTCTTACAAAACTTGCTACAAGCCTTCTCAATATATAGGCTAATACTCTTCTACTAGCATACGTATTCGGACGTTAAGTTGGACACAACTTCAACTTGAGTTACATACGGAGACGGACTCTACTACGTCTTGAACTCTAAGTCAAGATTATTTCTAACAACATGTTTAAAAACTTTAAGTTCAATGCAAGAAAAAAAATGGACTTTAAACATAAGGATAGCCATTCGGTGAGAAGTTGATCTGAAGCAAATGTAGTGTGGGAGAGCTGAAAATGGACTCTTGGTTTGGTTGAAGAATCCACAAAACTATACTATGTAAGTAATTTGCTAGGCACTAATTAGTACTTCGGTTACCGCCCCATGGGAGTAGTGAATCATAAACTTGTTTGATGAGCACATGAAGAACGCTTCATGAGCATATTTGAGACCTCTGTAATGAAGTTCATTTGATATTTGCGGCGCATAATTTTGAGAACAGGCCTAAACTAAACTGATTTCATAGTGACTGCTGCACAATTTTGCTTTAGCATCTGATTTTCATCTGACATATGTGCACCATGGGAGCCTGAGGCTTATTTCTTTTTTAGTTTCATTTGTAAGTTGCTTTATATAAGAACAGGAACAGCTTGGTTTCTGTTAAGTTGCTCCTGTTTTGTGTTCTGATAATTAAGTATTTTTTATTTTAATCTGATCCATAAGTCAACATTGTATCTAATTTATGTACGCTATGCTCTATAGGTCTTTTTCCGAAAATGATTCTCTTATGGGATTATTTGCATTTGTGATTGGCATATAAAGTTGGCTCCATTGAAATTGATGTGGATTGGTTCTCCCATATACCTGCTTTTGCTGGGCCTTTGTTGTTTTGTAGTAACGCACGGATATTTGACTAGTCTCTTCTAAAATAGTTTTCTACCAAAAAAATGAAGATTTGGAGGGTCAAAACACCATGTTTTGTTAGTACTTATTCATTAAATCGATTATTTATAGGTCATGTGTAAATTGAAAACAACCGAAATTGACAACAGACTTCAATAGTTTCATATGACAATGAATTATATTATGGCTACAAGGCTTATTTGAAACTTCTTACTATATTTGATGTTAATTTCCTTAGTTTCATTATGAGGAAATCCTTGGTATGTCCTGCATGACAATATGACTAAGAAAAACTATATCATTCAAGATAAAATGTTAATTTTCAACTTATTAGGAAATTAGAAAATCACACTATTTTTTGATAGAAATTGTATAAAGATGGGGGTTGAAGTGCTAATATACACAGGGTAAATCCACGACCTCATGTAGCGCCACACTTTTCCACCGTTTAAAATGTTCTTAAAAATGGGCCCTAGCATTTGAACAAGAGATGTCTTGACTTCTTTTCTGTTAAGTGGGTCTCAATTCTCCCGGCCCATAACCCAGCCCATGGGCCTACCCTTGAAATACCCAAAACGCGAGGCCACCCACCCTCTCGGGCCGAGAGATCACATCGCATCCATGGCGATCTTGGCTGGCCTCCTCACCTTCCTCTCCACCCTCCTCGCCCTCGCCCTTCGGCGCCTCCTCCGCCGCCCGGCGCCCGCCTCCGCGGCGGGGTTCTTCCACCCCTACACCAACGACGGCGGCGGCGGTGAGCGCGTGCTCTGGTGCGCGGTGCGCGCCGTGCAGGAGCTCTGTCCCGGCCTCCCCTGCGCCGTCTTCACCGGCGACGCCGATGCCTCGTCCGATGGCCTCGTCGTCCGAGCCCTCGATCGGTTCGGTGTCCGTCTCCTTCGCCCGCCGCAGGTATGGTACGGCCCGATCGATTGGAGGAGCGAAAAGACGTGCTGTTTAGAGTAAAAATTGGATCTTGGCGGTCCTAGCTGTTTGGTCTCCGGCATATTTAGTTTTGGATTAGTTGAAATGATGGATCTCGTCGCGGCCCTGCTTGGTTGTTTCTTGTGAATTGTGATCTGGATTGCTTGTCAATTTGCTTGGACTTATATGGAATTATAAGCATCTGTCTTGGATTGAAAAATAAAAACTGTGGACTGTTTCTTTCATGATAGTTTCACTTCAGACATGGTGCTAGTAGAGTTATAGCACTAGAGTTAACAAAAAAGAAAATCAGTTTTAGTGTGTAGGTGATTACTAGTGTAATCAGTTGAATTAGGATTCTATTACGTAACGCTTTGTACTGAATTATGATTCTATTAGTTAGGGTAGTACCACTTAGTGATCCGTCACTGGGTAAAAGTTGGATTTTGATTTCTTTTAGGCTTATAGCTTCTTTTGTTGTCCAAATTACCTCAACCAGTCTTAGGTTAGTAGCGCCTTTGCAGGTATTAACTAATGACTAACTAGAAGCTGGTTTTAATTAAGGTTGTATCTTTGGGGTAGATATCATTGGTTTGGTTAATAAGTAATTATGACCCATGATTCCGAGAGCTTGTTCTGTTATTCCCATATCCAAAACAAAGAATGTGGCACGTTTTGTTTGATTATATTGAATTTGGTTGGGCTATATTTTTTATTGATAATTTTGCTATTCTATTGTACCATACATTTTATATTAAAAACTGTGGTAGTTGGTATCTTTAGGCGGACACTGCCCATGGGAAAAGTGTGCTTGTCTTTCTAGTCAGAATCCTTGGTGGTTTTATAAGCTAGAATCGTAGTTGAAGGAAACAATAGTGATGCTAAATTCTTTCGAAAAAGCTGTTGTGTCTGAAGTTCTCCTTTATAATTTGACATGCAAATTTAGTGCAGTGCCTTGTAGAGGGATTTAGATCATGTTCCAATGTTTGTTTAACAAAGTGCAGTTTATATTAACTTCCTGAAATGAGAGAAATGCATTCTACCTTTTGTACTTCATATGTGTGCATCGCCTCATACTGTTGCACTGGCCTATCATATTTGGAAAAAAAATAAATCATATTTGGAAAAAATAAAGACTTCATTTTTTAACAGATGTGACAGTGGCACTAGCATAAAATTGTTTGGGTTGCATTTTTCAGGTTGTTCACTTGAATAAGAGAAAGTGGATTGAAGCAAGCACATATCCCCACTTCACAATGATTGGGCAAAGTCTTGGCTCACTTTATCTTGCATGGGAGGCTCTTAGTAAATTTACCCCGCAGTTTTACTTTGATACAAGTGGCTATGCTTTTACATATCCACTGGCTCGGCTATTTGGTTGCAAGGTCATCTGCTATACTCATTATCCGACAATCAGTTCTGATATGGTTGAACGTGTTAAGCAGCGCAGTTCTATGTATAATAACAACTCTCGTATCGCTGAAAGGTATGCACTACACAGAGTGCTTAACTTTAATTATTCTTATTGGACTACCAATATGTGTAATTCAGTAAACTGTGGTGCATTTTTGTGTCTGGGAAATCAAATTCTTACCATGCATGATAAAAGAATGGCCAAAAATGTGTCAGCTAATAATGCCTGTTCTCATATCTTAATCCATCCTATGTTCTTTCTTAACACATGTCTCTTCCCTCTTAAGATATAATATGGATTAATAAGATTATGCAATAATGGATTAATAAACTTTTTGCACACTTCTTGTTTAACATTTAATTACCATCTGTTAACTTGATTTTGGCCACCTAAAAGTGCTTTGCAGAATGGTATCAACCATGAAGATTAACTGGGTACTCTTTTGGCTGTAGCATTTGGCTGTCCCGATGCAAAATCCTCTACTATACCATATTCAGTTGGTTGTATGGTTTGGTGGGTTCATGTGCACATCTTGTGATGGTAAATTCCTCATGGACAAGATCCCATATTGTAAATATTTGGAAGATCCCAGAGCGTACTAAGAGGGTATACCCTCCATGTGATACTTCTGACCTGCAGGTATGTCCTGATTCCAACCATGCATGTTCCTATATTTTTCTCTTCAATCCCAATGAATTTTGTGCTGCGGCCATGTGATCACATTATGGAAACAAGAAATTGGTTAAATTACCACTGCATTCTTTTTCATGGTAGTCTAAAATGTACTCAAATGAAGATGACTTAGTTGGTTCTCATCAGAAACATTTGTTGAATAATACAGATGCTTCCCCTGGAAAGACAAACAACACCTCCTGTTCTTATATCAGTTGCACAGTTCCGTCCGGAAAAGGTATGCCAACTTACTATTGCATCAAATTCTAGTACAAGAGCTTATCATTCACTCACTAGAGTGCAATGCATACTTTGTGCTCTTTGCTCTCCCCAGGCCCATGGTCTTCAGCTGGAGGCATTTGCACTTGCTCTTCAAAGGCTAGATCCGGACTTTCCCAAGCCAAAGCTTCAATTTGTTGGTAGTTGCCGGAATAAAGAGGATCTGGAAAGATTACAAAAGCTTAAGGACAGATCTGCGGAGCTAGACATAGATGAGCTCGTGGAGTTCCACAAGGATATCTCTTACAGGTCTTGCGTTCAAACTACTAAAAACTTCTCACCTTTTAAGCTATTCTAGTAATTAACAGGCATATTCATGGATGTAACAGGGACTTGGTACAGCTTCTAGGTGGTGCCATTGTTGGGCTCCATTCAATGACTGATGAACATTTTGGAATTAGTGTTGTTGAGTACATGGCAGCTGGTGCTATTCCAATTGGTAAGTAACTGCCTGAGTCCCTAAGATGCCCCGATACGCGATACAGATACGACGATACAATGTTTTTCAAAAACAAGGAGCATCATGGTGTCTGGACACCAAGTTTTCCTGCCTTTGACTTGCTTTTAGATGAGTGCTAGTGTGATTGAGGCTTTCCATCCATGATTGATTTAGCATGCCTAATATATTATATATCATTGCATTAGCACGTAGCACGCATCTAAAAGCAATCCAAAAGCAGGGAGGGTTAGTGCTCAAACACCATGGTGCCCCATTTCAATGTCATATATATATATATATATATATATCGACATATACATATCATATCGACACCTCAATCTGATTCTTGTATGCAAAGGAAATCATAAATCTAAATATGTATAGAGAAAATTTGTATAATGTCAAATTTGTTATCGACATATCCTTATCGGCACACCTCAATCTGATTCTTGTATGCAAAGGAAATCATAAATCTAAATATGTATAGAGAAAATTTGTATAATGTCAAATTTGTTAGCAATTAACTGATTTGAGCTAATTAATGAAACAAAGGCAGTTCACAAGACAAATATTAAACATTAGTACGTAGGGTAAACATTAACAATAGTACAACATAACCAGCAGCTAGCAAGACTAAATGAAGAGCATGGCATTTGTTTATTTTTATGTTCATTTAATTTAGGGTGTTATGGAATTTAATAATTAAAACATGAATTCAAGAAAATAAATAAATAATAAAAATTTTCGGCTTGATTTGCCCAACCGTTTGGCCCAGCCGGCCATCCTTTAACCTAACCTTCCCCCTCTCTCTCTCCATCTCTCTCCCCTTCACAGCCGCCACTCTTTTCTCTCTCGCTCTCTGCTCTCCCCCTCTCCCTTCTCCGACCAGTGTTGCCGCTAGACCCGGCAGCCTCCTTGCAGCGGGTGGCCTTCTCGAGCGCCGCCCCCCTTCCTCCCCCCGACCGACGCTCAAATCTTCAAATTCGGTGACCTCGGCCCTCCGCCGCTTTCCTCCCTTGCTTCTCCCGGCCGATGCCGTCAGGTTTGCCGTCGTCAATGGTCGCCCCTGCTGCAGGCGGCCCCTTTGGCTCCCCCTCGGCTACCTCTCTCCTTTCACAGAGGGAGTGGCGGCTGGCGGGAGCAGGGAGAGCGGCGGGGGAGCAGAGAGAGCAGGTTAGGTTTGGGGGGCGAGGCGAGGCGCGGCGTCCTGACTTTATCGGCAAGGCGCTTGGTGTTGGGCCGCAGTTGGGCCGATGTATCGGCGCCGTATCTCCCCGTATCGACGACGTATCGGCGTGTTTTTTTTGATTTTTTTAATCTGGAATTTACCGATACTCCGCCGATACCATATCGTGCCGTATAGAATACATATCGCATACGGATACGGCAGTGTAGTGACGTATCGGTGCTTCATAGCTGAGTCCCCTATTGATCCTTTCAGTTGGTGGCCTCAACTTCATTTTTCCCCAAGGCTGCTCAGCATGTTTTTGTAGTGTAGACAGGATAGGTGTCTAGTTCAAGAGTTTGCAAGTTGCAATTATGTGAAAAATGTTGCATTTTTGTTTTCTCTGAACAATAAATCCAACTTTAACTGCATTCCATGTTACTACTTTTTTTTGGGGGGGGGAGTTAAAAAGTAAGGGCGAGATGGATTTTCTAAAGCCATGTACAAACACCAAAGCACTTCCAGAAATTGAATTTTATGAGGTCACCAACCAAGACGACTGGCTTATAAGTCTTAACCTTGATATGTACATTAATCTTGGAAACATGACACTCCCTACTTTCTGCAGCCCATAAATCTGCAGGACCAATGATGGATATTGTGCTAGATGAGGACGGCCATCAGACAGGATTTCTAGCCTCTGAGAAAGAAGAATACACCAAGACAATTGTCAAGGTATTGAGGATGCCGGAGCCAGATAGGCAAGAAATGGCAGCAGCAGCACGAAAGCGTGCTCAAAGGTTTTCAGATCAGAGGTTTCATGAAGATTTCACAGAGGTCATTCGCCCAATTTTGTCAGCAACTGAAGGTTGACAAACCAGGGTGTCTCTTACAGTCTGAAAACACTAACATAGAGTTTCCCATGATGTAGTGATACTCATACCGGAGTACGGGGTTTTGTTTGCTGCATCTGCAGAGTTTTGGGTTTGAGCTGCTCGACATTGCTTGTGCATCATGTGCCGTTGTACAGAAAACAAATCAATGATACGATACTATATCTGTTGGCAATAAAGCTGCTCGCATGCCGCGCCGCCTCCTCCCGTCCAGCTCCCTCCCTGCGCTGCAGTCTTCCACCCAGATCCCTCCCCGAGCCTCCCAGCTCCCTCCCCGTGCCACCCCCTCCTGCCTAGGCATCGGATGAACCCTAACTTGTATTCTAGTATGTGAAGTTGTTTTTTCTTTTTAACTTTGATCAGAAATTTTGGTAAGTTTCTTGTGATGTGTGAGGCTCTTGTAATATGTAGAATTTTTTTTAGGTTGGGAAATTTCTAGGCAAGTTGAACTACTGAAATTTCTAAGCACGTTTAATCTGTGAGGGGGGAAAATGAGATATCAGTCTTGCAATTTGGGTTGTAAAATTTGTGCAACTACTACATAGTAAACATTAGCTTGTTCTGAACTGAAATTTGTCCAACCAAATATTTTTTAGTATCTGATCTGCTGGAGCATATGTTGCAGAACTTATGTGATTCCATTCAACTTAGTTTGATTTTATGTCACTCATAGAGAGTTGTGATTGCGAAATTGTGGATTGCCAAAACTCTAGAATGATTGGCTATTTTGGAGCTTTTTGTGTGATTGTGTCAAGTGATAGACAGAATGTGAGATAATATTTCAACATCTTAGTTTTGTTTTGGTTAGCTGACTAGATAATAGTTTTTCAGATATGCCCTGGGGGGTTATTGTATTTTCTGTGCCTCTGCATTTTCGAAATAGAACAGAACCATTCTTTCTCTGGCTATCTAATATTATCTACCTCTAGTCTAGTGTGTGTGTGTGTGTGTCATGTTCGTTTCCATTTAGATTCGGCCGAAGGTTCACGATACGTTTTCTCTTCTTAGTTATTAGTGAATACTGTTGTCTACTAAATATTTCTGATTTCCTGCTATTTACTATGCTTAGTTATTAGTGAATGCTGAGTTTGTGCTTATTGTAGGAGTTAGAACATTTAGAAATACAAAATGAAAAGAACTAAGACATTGTCATCTTATGTTCCAACACAAACACAATCTCACAAATTCGCTCCAACTCTAGAAATAGTAAAAACTGGAGCTAGTAAAACACATCAAAACATTCCTCGTGTTGTACTTAGCCTGGATGGGATTGTTGCTGATCATGGGCTTTGGAAACTAATTAAGGATTTAGATGTGAATATCAGATATGCTGTTAGAAGAGAGTATTTGCAAATAGATCATACCAACCAATTAGTTATAAATTTCCACATAAAGAGTATGGGAACCAGAGCAGGAGCTTTTAGGAATCATGGTTTGAAAGTATAATTAGTTGGAATATAGTATTGCTAAAGATGCAACATTTTGTTTTTACTATTTTCTCGTTAAGCATCTAAGAGCTGAGAAATATGGTATTGAATCCTTCACAAGGGTAGGGTTTGTTAATTGAAAGAATGCAATTAAAAGTTTTGATGAACATGTTAGTAAAATATGTAGTTATCACAATAGATCAAGAAAACATTGCGAGACTTTAAAAAAACAGAGGTAAGATGTGGATTATGTAATGGTTGTTGCCACCAAGAAAGATAAGGAAGAATATAAATCATGCCTTACTATTATGTTAGACGTTGCAAAATTTCTTTATTTGCAAACTCTTACTTTTCATGGACACGATGAGTCTTCTAGCTCAAACAATAGGGAAAACTTCCTAAAAATGGTGAAATAGTATAAAGAGAAGGATAAAAACACTATAAAATTACTTGTCAATGTTCCTGCGAACCACTTAATGACTTCACACCATATACAAAAGCAGTTGTACAAAGCTTATGCAGAAGAGACCACAAAAGCTATTATTGATGATATTGGGGATAGACAGTTTGCCACATATATCTTAGTAAGTCTAAACTATATTAACTATGCTTTCTTGCCCTATACAGGTACGTCAATAACAAATGGCAGGTGATAGTGAGGTTTCTTGGGGTTTAACATATTTCTGACACGACACTGTCTTCGTTAAAACTAGCATTGGATGGTATGTTACAGTTTTATGATTTATTAACCTCTAGATTGCGAGGATAAGGATATGATAGAGCATCAAACATGAGAGAACAATTTCATGGGTTGCATAGACGCATATTGGATGAAAATCCATGTGCGTTTTACGTCTATTGTTTTGCTCACTAGTTACAATTAGTGGTTATTTTTGTTGCTAAGTGTTGTTTTTCTGTCTTGAATTTCTTTAACTACACCACTATGATAGTCAACACTGTTAATGCTTCTTGTAACAGAATAGATTAATTGGCCCAAAATCATCATGATAAAATTGTGAACAAATTAGAGACCGGTGAAATTTTTCAGGGAAGAGGGAAAAACCAACAAACTAACCTTGTAAGGTCCGGCGATACTCGTTGTGGCTCATATCATAAAACCTTGTGTCATTTTATTCTCATATGGGATTCGATCCTAGAGGTATTAAAGAATTTGAGTAATGATGCCACTAGTGCAACACAAAAAACAACAGCTCGGGTTTGTTGAATAAATGGAAAGCTTTGAATTTGTACTTATATTATACCTTATAATCAAAATTTTAGGTAAGACTAATGATCTATCATAATGTTTGCAAAAGAAATATCAAAACATTGTGCGTACTATAGGGCTGATTAGAACCACATCGAAGACAATTGATGTAATATGAAATGATGGTTGTGATAATCTTTTCGTAGAGGCAAATGCCTTTAGTCTCCAATATAAAATCATTGTGCCAAATATGTATGATACAATACCGGTTAAGGGTAGTTCAAGGGGTCGTGGTGGTCAAATGGTAACTTACTATGATTATTTTCATCATGAAATATTTATTGTGGTGCATGACCAAATTATTATTGAGATGAATAATCGCTTTGCTGAAAGATCGACTAAGTTAAGGTGCATTGCGTGTCTTGATCTAAAGTTTTCTTTTGCTAACTTTGATGAAGACAAATTAATTGAACTTACTAGGATGTATGCTGCTGGTTTATCCCGATATGATTGTGTAGTTATTAAGGACCAACTTGTCATATTTATTATTGATGTGAAATATATTTACAAGCATTAATGTTGATAAGATTTTAGAGCGTTTCCAAGGGATAAAGTCACATAAGAAATGACTATTCTGTGCTAGTAGTAAGTTAGCCTCTTATAAATGTAAACTTCATATCCTTCGTATTTATTCATACACCTATTCGATTTATTCACATATGTTATTTTTATAGGTTCTAGTTTTTGTCCTACTATCAATAAAGAAATAGTGGGATAGGATAGAGAGCAAAATTTTATTATTTAGGTACTCAAATTGTGTCTCTATTATGCTACAGTATTTAATTTTTATTATATTTACTTATTATGTTTTATATTGAAGAATTAGGTTAAATTTTCATATCAATGATGTATTTATGATGTATTTTTGTTATGCCGTGATATAGGTATAAATTTGTGTTAGTTCTAGGATGTTAGTCTACTATTAAAATTTAGCCTAAGATACGATAAAATTCTAGATTCACCATTGTTCTGATGTACATGAGATAATAACTAGACTTATTATGCTGTTGAGCAAAACAAATTGGTAAGCAAGTTATGACCAGGGCTTCTCATCTGACCCATGACTACCACACAAAATCTAGCTAGCTGCTACGATGAACTCAACCACAAGATGATCAAATTAAACTATGCCATGAAGCAGATGGGAGCCAAATCCAGGGAACTCCATAGCAGCACGTCGCCGTCCCCGCCGATCTCCTCGGACGACGAGCTCGTCGCCTCCGACACGCTGTTGCTGCTGCCTGAACACTCCTCTTGACCTGCAGCCTTACCATCCTCTACTGCAGCAGCAGCTTGTTCTTCTTGTTCTTGTTCTTGCTGTTGCTGTCGCACCACCACTTCTTGCTGCTTCTTCCGGCACGCGTCCCTCAGGCCGGAGAGCTGCTCCCGAACGGCGGCGCCGCTGCCGAGGCGCATCCTGAGGCACTCGGACACGCCGCTGAGCGCGTAGAGCGACGCGGAGATCTTCCTCTCGTAGTCCATCCTCCTCATCACCTCCTGCACCGCCGTTGCCGGCTCGCCGTCGTCAGCCTCCACAGCGGTGGGGCCGAACTCCGCCGCCACCACCTCGAACGGCGAGCAGATCGCGTCCTCGCCTCCCTCCGTCGTCGACGCGCCGGGAGCGTCCATGAACTGGAAGCCGAGCTCCTCCTCCTCCTCTTCGTCATCCTCGTCCTCCATTTCTTGCAAGTTGTTGCACTCGTAGTCGTAGCTCAAGAAGTCGTCGACTTGGAAGCTGCACTCCTCATCATGGCCATGGCCGTACGCTTCTTGGCACGACGGCTTCTGCTTGTGCTGCTGCTGCTTCTGCGCAGCTTCTTGCGGCGCCGCAGTGGCGTTGAGGAGCTGCTGGTTGCGGGCCTTGAGGCGTAGCAGGAGGAGGTTGGTGACCTTGGACGGCAGAGCCGGCGCCGGTGCCACCTCCACCGCCGCCGACTGAGCAACGAAGACAGCCGGCGAGGGGCGCGGCCAGAAGTTGGTGCGCGTGTTGGCGCCGCGGAGGAGGCAGGCGGCCTCGTCGTAGGCGCGGGCGGCCTCCTCGGCGGTGTCGAAGGTGCCGAGCCACACGCGGATCTTCTGGATGGTGTCCTTGATCTCCGCCACCCACCGCCCCGACGGCCGCTGCCGCACGCCGATGAACCGCTTCCTCCCCCGCTGCTGCTGCGCCGCCACCACCGTGGCCATGCTGTCCGATGTCCACGCGTAAGTCGACGCTACCGCCGGCGGCGGGTTGGGTACGTCATTGGCGTCGATTTCATCGGAGGCCTTGCGCTTCCTCCCCATGGACGGAGGCATGGAGCTCAGCTTGGTGTGGAGTTTGGAGTTGAAGCTAGGGAGATGAGTACATTTATAAGGGTGGAGAGGAGAGAGTGGAGACAAGAGGGGGAGGCTTTTGTTGCTTGTGTTGTGCTATCTAGCTCTATTGTGTATCAATTAAATTTTGTATATACTGTGTATTAATTACTTATTAGTATGTATTTGTGTATAATATAATCTAGGGTGTGTCTAGGTATCATCTGGATGTTTTCTTTCTAACAATCATTCAGATTTGAGACCGTTGAGATTAGAGATCTAACGGTCCCTTTTTTAGAGGAGGGAGAGATTTTTTGGAGGGGGTGGGAGGAGAATTCATGGTCGTTGGATCTCTAATCCTAACGGTCTTAAATCTGGATGATAGTTAGCAAAAAAACATCCGGATGGTGTTTATCAACACCCTATAATCTATTATGTTTTGTTGGTGTTAATGGTGATGACGGATTGGTATTGTTTAATTTTGGTGCTCAACAATCACACTAGCTAGGATTATGGAGGGAGACAAGGAAATCTAGTGAGAGAGATTGGATCTCTAGTTAATTCACCCATGTTCTTCTTTGATACCCTCTTTAGTTGAGGGAAGTGATATTTGCCTAGCTAAGGATGAGGGTGTGGTGTGTGTTGGCCTAGTCATTGACAGGTGGATATGACATACATGAGATTGTAGTAGTGTAATATTGATACATCACTATGTTAGACTTAATTTTGTGGATTTTATAGTTCAACACATTGGAGCAAGGCAGGAGTGTGTGTTTTTGTGCTAACTCATCCTCTCTGTTCCCCATTAGTGATTTGGAGTTTTATATGTATGCAAGGTTCTCATATGATTGGATCATTCATTCGAAATCGTGATTCTTAATATTGCAAGGTCACGAGCCATGACGGTGGAAGCATGTAGGAATCGCGATTCTAACAACCTTATAAATATCCTCTTCTTTTTATGAACACTCGTATACCGGATATAGAATTATAGATCACAAGGATCCACCTGCTACACTACAAAATGGTCTCATAGAGACGTTACGCTTCTTGAGACATTTTTTGAGACTTTTTTTTAGTGTTGTTCACTAGTAATGCGTCTTTATGATCTTTGACATGGTCCATGAGGATACACTCCTAGGACGTCTGTTGAACCGTTTTGTAAAACGTCTTAGGAGCATCTTCTTATGGATCGTGTCAAAGATCATAGAGACATTAGTAGTGAACAACACTAAAAAAAGTCTTAAGAAGTGTCTTTATATGCTACATAAAGACACTAAAAAAACATCTAAAGAAAAACGTCTCTACGAGACTATTTTGTTGTAGTGCTCAGCTTACAAATTAAGAGGAAACATGAATCGGCACATAGAAAGATTTATGAAATGATGCCGAATTGCTCACACAGGGAGCACATACTCGAAACTTTGGACCCACATAAGCTACAACTATCATTATATTGCAAAACAAATGTCACCGAAAGTATATGTATCGATTACGATGTGGATCATTTTCACGGTCGAATTTGATGTTTGTCGTTTTCACCAGAGTGATTAACGAGAGGAGCAAAGGAGAAAAAAAAAGGAACCCTGCCAAGCTCATACATACACCCTGCCTCTGACCAGGTCGGCGACATCTAGACATCACCTTTTGGCGATTAGCTCATGTCTTACGTGCAAATTAGAGACCTTTTTAGGATGATGTAATGGTGTGTGTATCATGTTTGGGGAATTGTGAGCTTGAATTGATCAACTCGCTAGCCAACTTGCACCGTTTTAATTTATGGATGTTGGTAAATATCATTCGGATATTTTCTTTCTAACTATCATCTAATTTGTGACCATTGGATTAGAGATCCAACGGTCATAAATTCTCCTCTCACCCCTTCAAAAAAAATCTCCTCAAGAAAAAAAGAGGTCATTGGATCTCTGATCTAAAATATCAAATCTGGATGATAATTAGGAAGAAATCATGTACTGCCAGGAAGTTCCATGGAGTTGATGTTTCACTCTTCACTGACATACATAGCAAGAACACGACCTTAACAAGCGGGGCCAATTGCGAAACAAGCTTTCGAGTGAGGCCATTTGCATGCGCACGAGCTAAAAATATTTGATCAACAAACGAAATCTCATGATCACTTCAACCAAACATTTCTTCTCGCTCCCGGAACATAAAATCAAATATGAGTTTGGAGTGCATTCATCGGATTTACTTTAATTTTACAAATACTATCTCACTCGCTAGCTAGCTTGTACGACGCTATGCACGACCGGGTCTGTGTATATACGCGTATTTCAGCGGATACAGGATACGGACAAGGCAGTAGGCGTACGCCAAATCTTGGTGTCGCGATTTCCGAGGCATGCCGAAATGTGATTATGGGGTTTAGTGCTTGCAGCCAAGAGCCGCGACGAGGGTAAAAATTTAACCCTAGGGTTGAAATCCTTGGCCTGCATTGCTTTTTAATTAATCCCCTGGTTAAACCGGCTGTCAATTGTTTTCTCCTCGTCTGCTCGCGTCTGTCATGCATGACGAAGACGGTGTCACCAATGCCCACCCTTTCCACGTCCTCCTTTCAGATAAAGATGTGTTGAGGTATCATTCGGATATTTTCTTTCTAACAATTATTCAAGTTTGAGATCGTTGGATTAGAGATCTAACGACTCATTTTTTACAGAAGAGGGAGATTTTTTTTAGAGAGAGTGGGAGGAGAATTCATGGTCGTTAGATCTCTAATCTAATTGTCATAAATCTGGATGATAGTTAGGAAGAAAATATCTGGATGATATTTATCAACACCTTTCAGCGAAAGCGTTCAACTCTAATCGCTCTACTCTACTTAAGCAAAAAAAAAAGAGAGTATCTTTCCAGCATATGCCCTTGATGTCCCAGTCACATATTTCCTGTATCTATGTTCATGCGAATTTTGTACAAGATAACAAGGTCTAGTCCTACAGCATGTCCATTCTTTTTCACATACGTGCTCGAGTCACTAGATCTTCATTGCATGGTTGATTGCCTGGGACTTGAGAGAACAAAGATTTGTGTTCATATTGCTGTTCTTGACCGCTTGACCTAGCTTCCCATCACCCTTTTTAACTGCCCATCTTTTCAGTCCTGGTCAAGTCCAGCAAGTGATCTTATGGTGTGACAAAGTAGGTCAAGCTAGCAATTGCAAACTGGGAGCTCCATGGATCTAGGTCAAGAAAATAGAAATTAGGTAGGGACCTCTAGCTATGTCCAGAAGTTACGCATCGTGACGTTGCAACGAAACTCATTAAATATATAGATAATCATACTATAGAAGAGAGTTGCTTTGATCGATTGAAAAGTAGAGAATAGTGAGAAGTTAAATGAATAAGCGGTTGGAGGAGAATGAACCTACAACCACCAACTTCTTCTTTTAAAATAGTAATAGATTATGTTAACATCAGAATGCCTTCTCATGCATGCTGTAACACCCCCATTTCTGGGAGCGTTATGAAACCCTCGAATCGCCTGTGAAAGTTCATTGCGAGGACATCCATCGAGTGTATAACATTGCCGTCACATGCTCAAGAACAAGAGTCAACTTTATTACATTATAAAGGCTTAAAGCCAAGATTCACAGTAGGGCCAAAGGCCTAATTTACATTACAGCCAAAAAGATACCACAGGCATACTCGAGTGCAGGATAACCCTAATCCCAAGCTTCTTCCACTTCATAGAATTCCATCTCATCATCTTCACATGGCTCCTCAAGACTAGCAGTTTCTGTTTATGATTTTAGCAAGTATGAGTACAACTACCGTACTCAGCAAGTCACGCGGAACTTATCATTAACTATATGCCTGGCATATCAAGATTGAGGGAAACAGGTTTATTACTTTGTGTGGATGCAGATTTAGTTGAGAATTAATTAAAAACATGAAAGTAACTTCATTAAAGTAAACAGGGGTTTTCAAGCGTGATTATTAACCTTTCATAATTCCAAACCATTCTCAAATCTACTTATGCTTTGTTACCGAATCACCCATCAAACATAGCTTCATTTAGGAAGCACGGCGATTCGAATACCATCATTTTATGACTCGCAGAGTTGCCCTGCTTTACCCACAAGATCTCTCAACTCCGCGATGAGTTAAGAAAACAAAGTTGTTCACCGCTCAATTCTTTATATAGTCTCGCCCAAGATGGGTCCTTGATCCCCATGAGCTCGGATGACCCCTCGGATCTCCTCCGACTCATGGCGGTCCTCAGCTTGTATGGTTAACCACCTCCCATACGACTCACCCTCCGACTCCCCAACCGCATTGGATGTTCAATCGAACTTGAGCACTACTAAACCAGGTTTGACCAAGTCAACACTTGTGGTTGGGCGAGTACTATGTTCTTTACTCAAAGATAAGGGTCTAGTCCTTATATTTTCATCGAGGCCATAAACATGCACAAACCCATATTCAATAACTATCATCTAATTTGTAACCATTGGATTAGAGATCCAACGTCATAAATTCTCCTCTCACCCCTTTCAAAAAAAATCTCCTCAAGAAAAAAGAGGTCATTGGATCTCTGATCTAAAATATCAAATCTGGATGATAATTAGGAAGAAATCATGTACTGCCAGGAAGTTCCATGGAGTTGATGTTTCACTCTTCACTGACATACATAGCAAGAACACGACCTTAACAAGCGGGGCCAATTGCGAAACAAGCTTTCGAGTGAGGCCATTTGCATGTGCACGAGCTAAAACTATTTGATCAACAAACGAAATCTCACGATCACTTCAACCAAACATTTCTTCTCGCTCTCGGAACATAAAATCAAATATGAGTTTGGAGTGCATTCATCGGATTTACTTTAATTTTACAAATACTATTTCACTCGCTAGCTAGCTTGTACGACGCTATGCACGACCGGGTCTGTGTATATACGCGTATTTCAGCAAGATACAGGATACGAACAAGGCAGTAGGCGTACGCCAAATCTTGGTGTCGCGATTTCCGAGGCATGCCGAAATGTGATTATGGGGTTTAGTGCTTGCAGCCAAGAGCCGCGACGAGGGTAAAAATTTAACCCTAGGGTTGAAATCCTTGGCCTGCATTGCTTTCTTAATTAATCCCCCTGGTTAAACCGGCTGTCAATTGTTTTTCTCCTCGTCTGCTCGCGTCTGTCATGCATGACGAAGACGGTGTCACCAATGCCCACCCTTTCCACGTCCTCCTTTCAGATAAAGATGTGTTGAGGTATCATTCGGATATTTTCTTTTTAACAATCATCCAAATTTGAGACCGTTGGATTAGAGATCTAACGACTTATTTTTTTTTACAGAAGAGGGAGATTTTTTTAGAGAGGGTGGAAGGAGAATTCATGGTCGTTAGATCTCTAATCTAATTGTCACAAATCTGGATAATGATTAGAAAGAAAATATCTGAATGATGTTTATCAACATCCATCAGCGAAAGCGTTCAACTCTAATCGCTCTACTCTACTTAAGCAAAAAAAAAAGAGTATCTTTCCAGCATATGCCCTTGATGTCCCAGTCACATATTTCCTGTATCTATGTTCATGCGAATTTTGTACAAGATAACAAGGTCTAGTCCTACAGCATGTCCATTCTTTTTCACATACGTGCTCGAGTCACTAGATCTTCATTGCATGGTTGATTGCCTGGGACTTGAGAGAACAAAGATTTGTGTTCATATTGCTGTTCTTGACCGCTTGACCTAGCTTCCCATCACCCTTTTTAACTGCCCATCTTTTCAGTCCTGGTCAAGTCCAGCAAGTGATCTTATGGTGTGACAAAGTAGGTCAAGCTAGCAATTGCAAACTGGGAGCTCCATGGATCTAGGTCAAGAAAATAGAAATTAGGTAGGGACCTCTAGCTATGTCCATAAGTTACGTACCCGTACGTTGCAACGAAACTCATTAAATATATAGATAATCATACTATAGAAGAGAGTTGCTTTGATCGATTGAAAAGTAGAGAATAGTGAGAAGTTAAATGAATAAGCGGTTGGAGGAGAATGAACCTACAACCACCAACTTCTTTTTAAAATAGTAATAGATTATGTTAACATCGAATGCCTTCTCATGCATGCCGTAACACCCCATTTCTGAGTTGCGATGAAACCCTCGAATCGCCTGGAAAGTTCACCGCGAGGACATCCATCGAGTGTATAACATTGCCGTCACATGCTCAAGAACAAGAGTCAACTTTATTACATTATAAAGGCTTAAAGCCAAGATTCACGAAGAGGGCCAAAGGCCTAATTTACATTACTACCAAAAGATACCACACAGCATACTGAAAGTGTGATAACCCTAATCCCAAGCTTCTTCCACTTCATAGAATTCCATCTCATCATCTTCACATGGCTCCTCAAGACTAGCAGTTTGCTTATGATTTTAGCAAGTATGAGTACAACTACCGTATTCAAAGAAGTCACGCTGAACTTATCATTAACTATATGCCCGCATATCAAGATTGAGGAAACAGTTTATTACTTTGTGTGGATGCGATTTAGTTGAGAATTAATTAAAACATGAAAGTAACTTCATTAAAGTAAACAGGGTTTTCAAGCGTGATTATTAACCTTCATAATTCCAAACCATTCTCAAATCTACTTATGCTTTGTTACCGAATCACCCATCAAACATAGCTTCATTTACAGGAAGCACAGCGATTCGAATACCATCATTTTATGACTCTGCAGAGTTGCCTGCTGCTACCCACAAGATCTCTCAACTCCGCGGACTGAGTTAAGAAAACAAAGTTGTTCACCGCTCAATTCTTTATATAGTCTCGCCCAAGAGGGTCCTTGATCCCCATGAGCTCGGATGACCCCTCGGATCTCCTCCGACTCATGGCGGTCCCACAGCTTGTATGGTTAACCACCTCCCATACGACTCACCTCCGACTCCCCAACCAGGCCATGTATGTTCAATCGAACTTGAGCAGCTACTAAACCAGTTTGACCAAGTCAACACTTGTGGTTGGGCGAGTACTATGTTCTTTACTCAGAGATAAGGGTCTAGTCCTTATATTTTTCATCGAGGCCATAAACATGCACAAACCCATATTCAGTATTCACAGCACCGCCACCATTCCTCTACTAAGCCTCCACCCTAGGGTAAGGTCTTGACTCATCTCGTGATCCTCGCTCACCCTAGTTCCAACTTTTCAAAATTCTAAATAAATAATAAAATCCTTAATGATGAAAATATTTTGGTGTGTCCCTATACTACCATGTTTATTTGACTAATATAATTATTTCTATGTCTTCCAAGGCAAGTATGTCCATCAAATTAATCGGGCTTTTCCAGGTGGTAGGGCATAACTAATATCATGACATTCTAATATAACTTTTACCCAAAATACTGATCTGAGCAAAATAACATAATGAAATTACAAATTAAATAAATAAATAAGGCGAGTACGGGTTCAACATGATCAAGGAAGCGTAACTTGCCTTGCGGGTCTATGATCTCGACTAATTGTACTCTTGAGAAAATTTAGCTTGAGCTTGATCTTCTTCTTCCAATTCTTGAGAACCTCCGTGTTAAAGCTATTACAAACAAATACAAATATATAAATTCCATGCCCAAGAAATAGGCTAGGAATAAAGAAATGAAATTAAAGAAAGAAAATCTGAAGAAAAATTGAATAAATGATATTTTGGGCTTTTAGGAGGGTCAAATGGGAAAAAGGACTTGATATTTGGGTTGGTGGGCTCAAAACGGTCAAAATGGATATAAATATATTTTTTTGGATTTTTCTGGATTTTTCTGAATTTTTCTAGGGTTTACTATTCATCGGGCTCGGTTACTATTCCTCGGACTCGAGCCGGATGCAACAGAGGCGCATGAACCGACTCGGTGGAACCGAGTCCTTGCCTATGAGCCGGACGAACGGATTCGAACGCAGGCGGTCAGGCGTGGCGCGGTGGCTTCGGCTGGTGCACGGCCGGCGGTCATTGTGCGAGCGGCGGGCAGTCCGGTGGGCTCGGTCGGGCGGCAGGGCGGTCAGGCTTGCAAGGATCCCGTCCGGTCGGCATGCGGGTCGAGCGGTGGCTCGGTCGGTGATAGTGGCGGTCGGACCTGTTCGACGCTCTTGGCCGAACCGTGGGGCGAGCTGGTTCGATCGGCCTTGAAGTGAGCGAACGGCTCGATGCCTTCTTCCACCTCCGTCACGCGCGCTGTGGCGAAACAGAGGAGATGGCGGCCGGCATTTAAGGTTTGGGTGGTTTGCTACTGATGGCAAGAGACCATGGATGGGTTGCTAAGAGTGTCAAGGTTCCATTTTCGGTGGTTAGGTTTCGGATGAGGCGAAGAATCACCGTGGCGAGGTTTCCCTCTTCGGCCGGATTTTGAAATTGAAAAGCGAGGGCTTCCTAGGGCAAATCGTCCGGCTTTTGAGCAATAGGGGAAATAGGGGTAGCTAGAGGGGGTGGCGGTTTGGGCCAAGGGGGCCGGAGCTGGCCTGGCCACGGTGGCCGGGTTCGGCCAAGAAATGGCTTGGCTTTGAGGCGATGGGATGGTAGGAGCTAGGGCGAGGTGGGGCATGATTTGGGAAGCCTTGGGGTGCTAAGGAGAAGGAATCGGAGAATTATGGAGTGGAAAACCAACATTGCTCTAGGGCTCCGAATTTGGGGAGCATGCTGTGTGAACAAGAATATGTGAGCATATGTCCATAAGTTTTAATGAGTAAATGACAGTGACCTAGAGCAAAGCAAGCAATTAATTAACTACTAATAGAGGTACCAAGCGGATGTGAATATACTATCAGCATATATACCATGATGCATTACGAATTCTACACTCTTCCCCTCAAAGATAAATAAATTAGGATCTAGTACACTCTTCCTATGAACAAGAAGACAAATGGCAGAACAATGTTGCTATGGCGTATGTTGACATCGGTTTCCACTCACCACGTTAAGGATGAACAGAAATCTTCTATATTTCGAATGAACAGACAACAGGGGAGCCAAATGGCACAACAAGATCGAATGCTGTTAAGGATGACTTGCACCCCATTATAACAAGTAACACGCCTAAGATAGATTACCATAATACGACCTCTGTTTCCTCTCCAAGTGGCAATCAATCATACAATCTTTTTTTCTTTTCAATAAAAAGGAAGCAGGTTGATCTGAGTCTAAAGTATTTTGATTCTGGCATTTTGACATCGGTTGCGATCATATGTGTTCGACTGATGCGAGCAAATCTATGTTGGGTCAACATTCGAGAACCATAAACAAAAAAGGAACCAAAAAGGAATACATAATTAAGTTGAAACAGTGAACTTTTAGGATGGCAAGACATTGTCATAGTCCTACAGTGACTGTAGAGTATAAATTTGTCAAATGATCTAAGCATATAGTTAGTTAATAACAATATAGAAAATATATATACAAAGAAATGGCAAGTAGAGCTTAACAAAAAGCAGCTTGTCCTTTCCGCATTCTCCAAGTGGCAAACAAACTCATAAAGCGCATACTACGAAGCAAAACAACATCCACATATACAAGCAGCTAAAAAATTTTAATTAAGAAGATAATCTGATATTTTTGAAGGTACAACAAAACAAACAAGAGGTTTGCATTGCCAACCCAACATTGAAGGAGCAATGCATTATTCATCTCTGAAGTGAGCACAAAATATGCACAACAAACGACAATACAGCGGTGTGTGTCTAAAATTCTGCTTTACGGTGTAACAACACAAGAAGGAGCAAACCTGTACTGTTATGTATCTGATCATCAAAACCAAACCAAAATTCACACCATGGGAGTCAGGATGCCACCTATGACTTGTCTGGATCTAAACGGAAGACAAGAGCGGTGTAGTTCGTTCATCCAAGTTTGAAGAGCGCTGGATAGGTTTCAGTGCTGGGTCCAGGGTTCGGAAAACCAGCGGTTACCGGCCGGTAACTACCGGTAACCGGATTTTTCGTTGGGTACCAGGAAATAAAAAACTGGTCGAGTTTTTTCGAAGTGCATTTATATTTGTGAGTCTTTTAATGAACCTCCTAGATTGGTTTAAACTTTTTTTTACTAGATTACCAATTGTATGAGCTAAATATGCTTCGAAACATCCCAAATTCAATTTTTTCTTGTGTTTCCGGTTTTAGCAGGTTTTTCGGGTTTTTTAGCGGTTTCTCCGGTTTTTTGGGCGGTAACCGGCCGGTTTTCCGTTACCGGTTTCAAATTCAAATTTCAAAACTTGAAATGTGACCGGATTTTCCCCGGTTTTTCCGGTTACCGGCCGGGAACTGGTACCGGCCCCCCACCGGGATTTAGGCCGGTACCAAGTTTTGGAACCTTGGCTGGGTCATAGTACGCTGTTGCAAGATTGCTGAAGAATTCTGCCATCTCTGGCTTGCTCTGTTCTTCTCTATCTTTCTTTATCAAAGACTGCAGGTACAAAAGGTGAGCACGAAGATACATCATATGTCACAGAAGTGACAGCTAAAGAATCAAAATGATCAAGCACTCATGAGTGTTGGTAAACAGATGCATAAGAGAATGGCATGAAATGCCTGGACAAAATGCAAAACTACAGAAAATAGTACCTCAGTAGAATATGCTTGGAAGATATGCAAAAATCGGTTCCGGCAGTATTCATTGAACAGAAGTGTCAGCACTGGAAGAGGCACCAGCAAACTCGATGCGAGAGGAAGTTTCTTTAACCCAAATACTCCAATCGCAATTATATGCATCAGCACCAGAGAAAATATCGCTGCATTTTGCACCATGCTAAGTTACGAATTGTACATCGCTAAACTGATGAATGACAAAGTTAAACACATGAAAATTGCACTATCTAGTTAAAAAAGCTGGGGTGAGATCTAAAGTATTTGTATAACGTGTATATGGCAATAACATTACTTGACTAACTACATTAGAAAAAGAGCATTTGCTTAGCAATTTCAACATTGCAAAATAATTCCTAGTGTAATCACTTCTCAGAACTGGTGTAACCAGGACATTTGATACACTAATGTCAGCTTCCCAATGTATGAAAGTATTGTCCAACCAAACTACGAATTCTTGTAGAGATCCACAACTCCTCTTTTCTTATCCAAGCATGCATTGAGATTCAAATTTGACTATCATCAAATCATCCTCATATATCCTGAAGTTTTCCACCTAAGAGCTCCAAGACACATCAGGGTTGCATGTCTTTCAGAAAAAAAAATGTTACAAATTCCATCACTAAATGATCTAAATCATCTTTCAGAAAATAACACTCTGATTACGTGCTAAATATACTAAGAAACTGGCACCATATGGCCTACACCCATGTCATCATGATTTCATCTGCACCTCATGGTACCATTATTGAACTAATCATTGCAATCCTGAGGTCCTGATGACCAAATTCAAGTATTCTGATGCCAATGTCAAACAAATTGGTAGGTCACTTTCCAAATTTTGAACGGATCAACATATCACTGTCCTTTCAAACGTCATGCACAGGGATATGACAGTACAATGAGTAGCACAAAAGCAGGTAAAAAAAACTGACAAATAAACAGCAATGTTCTCACCTGATTACGAAACATAATGTCGAACAAACATTAAACCAACGACAGCTTAGCAATACACGTACGCTTTCACCATAGCAATGCACAATTACGCTTGAGATTAATACCAAACTACACAACTATTAATTGTTTTAGGAAGCAGGTTTTACGCTGAAGTAACCACGGTAGAAGAAGAGAATATTTACAATGACTAAGGTTGCATGCCTGTTACCAACTACTAAGGCTATTGATTGCAGACACAAAGGAAACCATTGTATGTCTGTGTCAATGTAAATATATCATGCCCATAGAAAAGAAATTGTCAATGCCATATGAAGCTTAAAAGGTAGAATGCGTTCCCAAAAGCAACTCGTGATACTTTCTAGAAGAACGCTGCTTGTCATGTACATACTAAACTATATCATGAAGGCAGTCAAGAAGCGCATGCTCTACCTGTGATGATACAACAATTGCAAGTCTTGATGGTATTTCCTTTGGGTCAAGGAATATCTCGAGTTGACCTAAGACTTGTTACAAGGTGAAGAAGAATGAAAAGTGAAATGTTAAGTATATTGCAATAGCAGCCTATAGGGCTATATATAGTACATGAGACACACAATAACCTAAACCCTAGACAATAGAAAATGACCTAAATACCCTTAACACCCCTTAAATGCAAGGCATATGAAATAGCATTGTATTTGAAAGGGTTGACACTAAAAAGGAAAAATCCAAAATTCATGTCTTGAAGACGTCATAGCACGCGGCTCTTAGAAAATTATGTCGGAAAGATCATCCCCCATCCTTGTGCGGCAATCCATAAAACACAAAGTGCAGGGGCCGACGAAGATAGAGGTAAGCAGAATTAAAGTCGACCGCGGTAACACGATGAAGAGAATGTGCCAAGTGACACAAGTAGAGAGAGCTGTCAAATCAAACCGAAGAGAGAGATATAAGCATAGTGGCAGAAATCGAAGCCTAAGACGGCGGTGGTGTTGTGCACAAAAAGCGCAACGGAGGCGCAATGCAGAAGAAGCGTGGCGGCCTTAGAAACTCAGGGCAGCGACTCAAAGAAAAGTGGCGGTATCATAAAGACTTCTACGATCTGCAGTGGCTCAAGAAGAAGAGCGGTAGCTGCGGCTATGCAAAAAGTAGAGGACCACACCCATTCGAGAGGATGAACCGTGGCTAGCAAAACAGTCAGCTGACTAACAAGAAATTTGTGGACTTGCACGACATTGATGAACTGATAAATTAGATGCTACGGATTTAGATGAACGCAATGGAAGACTAAATAGAAAAAAGGACTCAAAACTCAAAAGGCTACGCATTCAAGCAAGTTCCACGATCAACCCACCCAAACCCCTCTCCAGAACCTCTCTTTTCTTCTTCCTGTCATTTCTTTCTTCCTCCCATTTCTTTCTTCCTCTTTCTTTTCTCTACTGCCGAGAGGATGCCGGGCCGACACGGGAGGAGGGGCGACGACGCGTGCGCGACGGCAGAGGCGGCCCCCGGGCCGGGCGAGGCGGGATCCGACGACGTTGGCCAAAAATGGGGGGCCAGAGTAGGCCGACGGGAGGTTGCGGCTGGATCCAGGCATGACGACGGTGGAGAGGGCCGGATCCGGGGTTAGAAGCGATGGAGAGGGCCGGATCTGACCCGGAGATAGCCGGATCCGAGGCGGCGATGGTTGGATCCGAGCCGATCCAAGAAGGAGCGGGCGGATCCGGGCGGGAGGCGGCCTGGCACGTCGAGGCTGGCGATGGAGACGCCGGATCAGAGCTTGGAAGTAGCCGGGAGGAAGCGCGACGACGGCGCAGGTGTGGACTGCACAAAGTCGCCAGGACGCGCGAGCGCAGGCGTGATCAGGTGTCGGTGATAACAGCCATTTGCGAGACGACCAGCGGCCAAGAGACGGCCACCCCGGAGTGGAGATGCTCCTCCCGGGGACAATGTAGTGGAATAGCGACCGAAGCTGAGTTCGGATCGAGCACTAGAGCTCTAATACCATGTTACAAGGTGAGGAAGAAAGAAAAAGTGAAATGTTGAGTATATTGCAATAGCAGCCCAAAGGGCTATATATAGTACATGAGACACACAAGGATCCAAACTTTAGACAATAGGAAATGACCTAAATACCAAGACTGAGCCAGTAAGAACATTTGCAAAGAACACACTCCATATTGTAAACCGAAGCATTTTGTTACAAGCACTTCTCTCAATCCCACTAACAGAAACAAATCCTTGCATAGTTGAAAACAGCTTCATTATTGATGGCACATAAGAGGAAAGAAAGTGAAGAATTGAGGCTGGGAAGATATCCTGTAACCAGTTGATTGACAACAGCTCTGCAAGGGCCAAATAAAATAAAGGTCAGTTAGCTAGGCCATTCGGTTGTGCGATACATTACATAAAGTAAAAAACAACTTGATAGACTAGCTAGCACTAGCATCACCAATTCAGCATCTGAAGATATGCTTGATTGCTTGACTACCGTACACCGAGCAACTTCAAAAGTAACGATGAGGTCCTTTCAAGTTAACAAATACACGATCAATGAAAATATAAATACAAATTCATGATTGAGAACTAACATTTCCAGTATGTTCCTCAGGAAAGGCAACCATGTCTCTAGTTGTTCCATATAGGTGAGTCCTTGAACAAGTGCCCAAACTAGGAGACAGATAATTATCAGGAGAATTGAAGCTACAAACACTATGAACTTGGATATCCATCTTTCCATGAATGATGTAGAAAAGAAAGGCCAATAAACATCACGAGGATCAGGAGCATGCTCAGTTTGCCACTCAGTTGTATTGTCTGGCTGCCTAATGTAAATTGCATGTGCAGCGCCGTATCGAGATTTGAATGAAACAAAAGCAGCGGGAATTTCCTGAAGAGATATGAAGCTATGAGTACAGATAAGAGAATATCAAAATGTTTGTAAACGTATTTCCATCAGCCTCAGAACCAAATATCAACTGGGGAAGAGCTGAGCAATAAGCATAGAAACAAATCAATACATCATGGCTATTAGTTAACTTGACCAAGACCAACAAACAAAAAGAAATCCGCACCTGTCTGTTCCTAGTAGCATCTGATTGTTCCATTATAACATTTTCTTCTATGTCTTCCAGCCTTTTCTGATATTCTCCAAGAAGATCGTTTCTGCCAAGCCAAATGATCCAAGAAATTTTCTTGGGGGTTCTTCAAAAACACTACATACATATTTTAAGTTGGTAAGCTTACTGCAGATATTTTCGGCATCATTCTCGACAGGAATTGAACAGACTATCAAAAGAAGTGAAACGGGAGATTACGTTCAGCAAGTTAGAATGCAGTATTCCTTGTGGAGTTAATCTCACTACAGAAATGGGGTGTATAGAGACTTAAGAGTTTTCCAGGTAGCAAAGCAAACAAACTAGTGTACCATTACTTTCACATGCATCCAAATGAGATGAGGAATTTTTTTGGGTTCCCATGAAAATAAATAATGGTAAAACGGTGAAAAGATGATATCTCAAACGAGGATGACAGACAATATATGTAATCAGTGTAACTGAGCAATTTCATGGCATGAATTTATTTTCTCTTTCACTCTCTTGGTATGTATATATAGTAAATTGGTAACTATTTTATGTATTTGTGAGAGCATGGATCTAGAGAACACTTCAGCAGCCAGTCATGTCATCCAATATACCGCTTTGAGGTGAAATCAGTACATGTCAGCCGACATATTGGTTGTAGGAAGTAAGAACAGTATGTGTACAGTAAGCTTGGGCCAAATTTTATATGTAAGCAATTTGATCAATACAAATATTGAATATTAACTATTAGATAGATTATGTATATCATTTTCCAAAACACAATAGCAATTTAAAATATGCTGAGTTGCTATAGTTGTAACAAATTAAAAAAAAGATTAGAAAGTAAAGTCAGAAGGCAGAGGTTGATCATAACCGGAACAAAGTGCAGGTCATACAAACCTCATGTATTTGCCATGCAATATATTGCCCAACAACCCATGTGTAATGCAAAACATCAATCAATAGACAACCCATATGAGTGTGTCATTAGAATCATTGATGAAGCATGTGCATTTGTTCGCAATCAAGCAATACAAAAGTATCAAAAGGAATTTTATCTTACAAGAAGGCAGCGAAGTTTGCCAGTTTGATGAACAACAGTGTGCGACAAGTAGGTGGATGAATGATAATCTTTGAAGAACTTATCAACAGCGTCACTAACAGAACCACCATCAGTTATAGGATAGCTCAAACAAGGACTGTGAAATGCTGAGTTAGTGACTTTAACGTCATAAAATACTTGAGCCTCTTGGCAGCAATATATTTGTATTCCTGCAAAGGGACAACATAAACTATTTCTTACACAGAGATGTGAAACTGGCAAAAAAAACCAAAGGAGAACTTTACAAACAAGAATGTAAGAAATGAATGTCAGATCCAATGAGCATGCATTAATTAAAAGAAGATGGTAAATTAAGATGGGTTTAACTGATACTCTGTTATACAGGGAAGCACCTTATCCAAACCCCAAAAAAGGATACACACAAAGCATCTAGCACATATATAAAGTAGGTAAGTAAAAAGAAGCAAAAATGTTAAATGAGTTACATAATAAAGTAGGTAGCATGCAACTCCAGTTATGACATACACAGCAGAAAAATGAAGCCATAATCTGTCAAACCACATTGCCACAGGTAATGAGTACGCATTGCTAGCTCAACAAGAAAGAAATTTCCAATACAGATATCAACTTATACTCCAGCCAAATGATTTGCATCAGCATGAAGCCATTGAGAATACCATGCAGGCCTCACAATTGGAATTGTTCCATATCATCCACATCAAATTCTAAGTACTGATAACAACATTTTTCCCCTTGTCCTTTTCTTAACAGAGCTACAACATGTTTCCTCAATCTACACCTTACAGACATTCTTTTGATATGACAAAGCAGCAAATATCTGGAAGCAGTTTCCTGATTTTCACTAAACTAACCATTTAATATGGTGAAAACATAAAATAATTTGGTCATATAGGGAAGAATGAAGATTGATGGTCAGGCTTCTGACACTAGACAAGCCCTCACAAAAGCAAACTTCTTATCAAATTGAGCACCCTAGGCTAAAAAAATAAGTTTCAGCTGCACACCTCAACAAGCACTAGCACAACTACAAAGCATGCCATGATTAAAAACCACAGGATCAAGAGAATTATCTGTTAAGGGTATTTAGGTCTTTTTCTATTATTCTAGAGTTTGTGTTCTTGTACTATATAAACCACATGGGTTATTGTAATACATTCAAGCTTCATATTAACATAGTATTAGAGCCTAGGTTTCAAACCGAGCTCACCCCGGTTAAACCTTCCGCTGCTGCCCCCCCGGGAGAAGCTAATCCCGAGGGAGGCCATCATCGCCGGCCGCCACCGACCGCCACGTCTCCCTCCTCTGTCTCGCCCGCACCTGGCCGCCAACGCGTCGTCGCGTCCGCATGCGCCTCTGCGCCACGCCGCCACCCAAATCTGGCCGCCTCTGACGCCGCCAAGTCCGGATCCAACCGCCTCCTGGCCGGATCCGGTCGTCTTCGCCGCCGCCGAGCTCGGATTTGGCCCGTCTCTCGCCGACGCAAGCCCTCTCGCCGCCGCCGCCAGGCTGAAGTCACCTGTGCCTCCGGCACCGAGCCCACTGGCACCTCCTCCCTGCCGCCGCCGCCGCCGCCCACCGCCCGCCACCTCCTCACGCGGATCCGCGCCATCACCCTATCTGGTTGTCTCCTCCGGCCCAGATCCAGTGGATCGCTCCCTCCCAACGTGACGGCACCATCGCGCCGCCTCCCGGCCGCTGCTCCAAGCCAGCCCCAGATCCGGCCGTCTCCACCACCGGCAAGCCCGGATTCGGCCTCCCTGTTCCCGGATTTGGTGCCTTCCTCGCCGTCGCCGCCGCGCCTCCCCCGGCGCCCTCCTTGCCGCCTCAGGCATCCCACCTCCTCCCGCCGCCGCTACCGCGCCGGATCTTGCCGCGCCGCTCTTGTGGCTTCCACCGTCGAATCTCGCCGCTGTTCCGTGGTCGCCACCGCCGATCCCGCCGCCACTCCTATGGCCGCCTGCACGGCTCGTCCTCCTTGCCGACGCCACGCCCCCCACGTGCCCCGCTCCATGTCGTGTTGGGCTCCCCTTCCGCCGCCTCCTTCGCCTCTAGGTTCTCCCTCCTCTCTGGTCTCCGACCACGTGGTGGAGAGAGAAAGGGAGAAGGGCAGAGAGAGATGGGAGGGAGGGGTGAAGAGAGAGGAGAGGAACTGACTTTTCTACTGCTAGTATCTGTTGTCCTTTGAGTCTTCTCCTTTTGAGTCTTCCGTTATATCCATCCAAACCCGTAATATCTCTCTTTCAGTTCGTCAAAACCGTGCGAGTCCACAAACTATCTGTCAATCACCTAATTGCTTTGCTAGCCACGGTCTATCCTCTCGGATGAGTGTGGTTTTCTCCTTCCTTTTGCATAGCCGCAGTCGTTGCTCTTCTCCTTGAGTCGCTGCAGATCGTAGAAGTCTTTATGATGCTGCCGCTTCTTTTTGAGCCGCCGCACTTCTTCTGCACCGCGCCTCCGTTGCGCTTCTTCTGCCGCCGCCGCCGCAATCTCGGGCTTCAATCTGTGCCGCTATGTTTCTATCTCGCTCTTCGGTTTGATTTGACAGCTCCCTCTACTTGTGTCACCTTCCATATTCTCTTTGTCGTGTTACCGCGGTCGATTTTGCTCCCGCTTACCTCTACCTTCTTGGCCCTACATTTTGTGCTTTATGGCTGCCGTACGATTCCGGATGGTAAGAGATCATAATTTTCCAAGAGCCGCACGCTATGATGACAAAGACTCGGACTTCGGATTTTCTCTATTTAGTGTCAACCTTTCTAAATGCAATGTTATTACATACGCCTTGCATTTGAAAAGGATGTTAAAGGTATTTAGGTCTTTTTCTAATATTATAAAGTTTGTGTCCTTATACTATATAAGCACCATGGGTCATTGCAATACATTCAAGATTCATATTAACATTATCCTCCAAACACAAAACAGAGCACATTACCCTCCTAACACCAAACATAGCACACAAAAGCCTTAGTTACAAAACTGAACTAAACAGTACATACCAGGGAGCTAATTAACCAATTAAATTCACCTTGAGACACTAACCAAAAACCCTTATAAGGTGGTGATCGGTTCTACAAGTTGAAAGCTTATGGTCGAAAACATCTGTAATGGTTGAAAAAATCATGGTGAGAGAGGCTTATTTAACATAATTTAATTTAAAAATTGAAAATATAAAAATATGTTAGCCCATCACGAGACAACGCAAACGAATACGAGAAAAAGAACCGACAAAAAACTCAAAAAAAGTTAAAAATTCAGAAAAAGACGAAATTATGAATAATGCAAAAATAAGCTTTAAGCCATAAGCTATATTGAGCAGGGCCTAAAACCCTAGATTTGCACAAAAATTACTAAATTAAGCATGAGGGGTTCAAGATTGCTCACTTGTTGGACCCGTCCTGGACGTTGGAGATGCTGAAAAGATCGACGGACTTGTTGGGCAGATCGGAGAAGTCGATCAGCCGCAGCTGATCCCCCAGGAAGTTCACCGGCATTAGCACCCCGACCCCCATCAGCGCGGCCGCCGCGAAAACCCTAATGTTGCACCGTCCCACAAGACCCACCACGCACAACTCAGCGAACCAAACGGAGGAAACGAACACAATTCGAGCGGAGAAGAGAAGAGGAGGGGGTTTCGGGGGCGGGAGACCTGAAGACGAAGATGCGGACGAAGACGACACCGTCAAGCCCCGCGGCGGCGTGGATGTCGTCCTCGGAGCGGCGCCACGCTGCGGCGAGCCATGGTTCGAGCGGCGCGTAGGGGCGGGGGAGTACACGGCGACGTACGGCGGGCGGCGGCGGCGGTGGAGAGTAAGCCGCGGCGAGGAGCATGGGCAGGCCCAGGTTAAAAAATTTAAAAATATAAAAAATATATTATCTCAACGCGAACAACACAAACAAATACGAGAAAAAAAAAACCGACAAAAAAACTTAAAAAAACCAAAAATTTAGAAAAAAACGAAATTTATAAATAGTAAAAAATAAGCTAGAAGCTAGAAGTTAAAATCGAAACAAACTGGGCTTAAAGGGTAAAGAAGTTGTGCAGCCCCATACCAAAAAATACATCTTTCGTAACCTTTTCTCTGAAATCTCCGGCAGGATTCTCGGGTGCATCCACTAGCCGAAGAAATCTCAAGTAGATCTTGCAACTTGAGGAACCAAATCAGATTAACAAATTAAGGTGCGCAACTCGCAGGTGATTCGTCGCTATCTTGGATCATACACAGGAAGGAAGATCTAACAAAATTATCAATCAGCTGCTCAAGCAACCAGCCTCTCTTCAACACCACGCAGAATTTCAGAGTTCAAATTAGCCAAGACATCTGCATACGATCCAGATCTGCGAGCGGGGCGAGGAGAAGCGAGAAGCCGAGGCCGCCGCCGCCGCGCAGATCCACCGACTCACCGAAACACAGCAGGAAGCGTGAGACCGCCGCCGCCAGATCTCGCTACGGCCGCTAGCCCAGATCTGAGAGGCTGCGGTAAGCGCCGCCGCGCCGCAAATCACGCCGAGTAGGAGCCGAGGAGGCAAGAGCCGCGGCCATGACGGCCGGCCGGTGGCCGCATGGCCAGATCTCGCTGAGCCAAGCTCCGCCTCCGACCTCCGAGGCGCCTCGGTCCGCCACTGGGGCTAGGGGCGGACTAGGAGGCCGGTCGTTCCGGGCAGAGGGTTGGATGAGGCCAGCCATGGCAATGAGGCGAAGAAGGCGAGACGCCGAGCGGCCCGAGGCGGAGAAGGGGAGAAGGCGAGACCGTGTAGTGGATCTCGCCGAGGCGAGAGCTGTCTTGGCCGTGCTTTTTATTCGGTGAATCGGTGATTCGAGAAAACACGGAGAAACGGAGAAATGGTGCATACGATCGAAGAGGTATCATCTCAGCTTTTGACTCGAATAAATCAGACACAAGACACCTCAGGTTGCCTTCAACAAATGTAAACCACTACTGAAAATTACTGTCCAGCGTTTTCAGATGGCCTTCGTATTGCACCTCAACAACTGCACCTTCGAGCAGATGTCAATGTCGATTTCCTTGCACTCATGTCAACCACTCTCTGTACTTTGGCAGCACTAAACATGCACGTCGCCACTTGATGTCCCTTTCTCGCCTTCTTTTTCCTGCTTCTAGACATGTATGAGGTTGGTGCTGTTGTGGCCAAACATGGTCCAAAGGAAGCCAACAAGGGCTACATGCATCTGCTATTCTGCTGTCATCGGTGCAATGTCTGATGAGTCATCAATCCAGTATATGAAATGGCAGACAACAGTGACCATCACAGCTTCACAGGGACCCCGAGAAAAGAAATTTTATTTGCGGTTTGGGCTAGGAGATATATGGCTAATCCTCCTCGTTTGTTCCCTGTTAGGAGAAAGCCTTGCTCATGGGCTGGCTGGCTGGCAATATGTATGTCTCTAATCAGTTTGGGAAACTTGAGCGGCTGCCCTTGTTGGCATCTGCGAGGGCAATTCGAGAATTTCTCAATTGAAAAAGAAAAAAAGGAGAGAGGGAGAGAGAGAGGTGGGGTCCACCTGTCAGTGGGCCGGATGAGAGGATAATGGGCAGGAGACCGCGTCTCTTCCCATTCCCGTGCGCGTTCGCGTCTGTTCGTCTCCTCATGTGCGAGTGGAACGGCGGCGTCCGCGTCGTCCAGGTGACCGAGTCTTGCAGCGGCGGCGGCGGCGAAGGAGGTGCCACCAGTGCGAACGCTTCGACGTCAGCCGTGGCTGCAGCCCGTCGGCCTCCGCCCCGCTCCCCTTTATATGGCGCCTCTTCTCTCTATGTTGGACCAGAGAAGAAGTAAGTTCTCTCCTCTCCGATCTCAAATCTCTCGCTGTGGTTCTTCACTCTTGATCTTTGGGAACCGCCGGCCAGGGTTTCACCTGTTGCCGTCGGTTGTGGAGGTCGAATCGTCGTTCCAGGTTTCCCATACAGTTTCTTTGAGCCTCTTCTTTGATTTGGCCGAGAGGAAAGGTTTGGGATAAAGTCTAGAGGTTGATTTGGCTCGATCTTGTGCTGTGTTTGGTGGGAGATTTGTGATATGTTCTTGTTGTTCGCGAGCGCTCTCGGCCGGAGCTCTCAGTGGTCTTGTGCGGCATCAACCCTAACCCTCGACTCCGGCGTCGGCTTCCCGAGGTTGGAATGGGTATTGTATCTCCGTCTATCACACTCTTCTTCTGCGACAGCACTGAGGGGTGCTAGGTTTTCTGGGACAGCGCTTTGAGTGTGCCTTGTCTCTTTCGGTTTCTTCACGGTGATTTCGAATATCACTGCTGTCGTGAGTACATTGGCTGCTGGTACTTTGCAATTTTTTATATAAATTTCATTGGCTTGAAAATTGCAAAGATTTGTCTGTGAACTGCTTGCTCTGTGATGAAGTGACTTAAAACTGAGATTATATATGGATATGATGGTAGATTAATCTTGAGCTTACAATTAAATCTGTTTTTTTTTCCTTTTGTTGATCAGTGAGCTTGATGTCCTTGTATTGTTGATCTCTGCTAGTCGGGCAGTGGTGATTTCTGTTTGGTTCAGTGCGTGGCCGACATCGTAATCTGTTAAAACAATAGTGTTCTCTGTGAAAGAATGAAATGTTGTGTTTAGAAGGATTTTTGCTCTGTCCAGCAAGCAAACTGTTTTCTTGATCTGTTAGTATTTTGGTAGTAGCAAGATTTAATTTTAGCTCAAGATATAATCTATAACTGTCATATATAATCAAGATTAGATTTTATGGTGACTAAGATAGCCAAGATTAAATCTTGTGCAACTAACCTTCTGAGAGTACTTAAGAAATCTAAATCTTGTCATATATTATGTTTTGATTGATATTAGCATTTCTATACACATGTGTACATGGTGTTATGCTAGTCTTGAACTCCTATATGACATTCATATTGAACATATGTTTCTATTGTAATGACTTAAATGATTCCTATGTTAATATGCTGGTTAAGTCATTTTATACCATATTTATCATACCTGAACTTGTATTATTACTGCTAGAACTAAAACAAAAATTATGCTTACACCGTAAATTTTACAACAATCCTCCCTCTGAAGAAAGGAATATCTGAACAAATAGGATTTCGCAGTGTCACATTCAGATCGCTGAACCCGGAAAGATAAGCCAATGGATGCAACAGCCGAACTTGGGCTCATGCTGCAACAAGTTACATGATTTGAGTACTAGTTGGTACCTCAAACGACATCAGCATAGCACTTGGAATGAACAGGGCAAACACGCGATGTGTTCCTGTTTAGGCCAGAGAAAAAGCAGTGATCAGGAACAAATTAAGACAAGATCTCCCCTAGCAATGATCAAATGGAACGGAAGGAGATTGGACAAACAAAAGAACTAGATACCAATGGGTCCCTTACAAATTGTGCTAGGAAATTGCACAGAGATCTGCATATCTGACTGAAAACGACGCATGTTGCTGCTGCCCCCTACAGATATGGTTAACTACGTGGAAGGAGCTAGGTGCCTCTCCTTTTCTGTCTTGATCAAGTTGACTCAGTATCAGATGTATGGCCTGTTTTTTTCCTCCGAAGCTCGACGAACTTTTAAACTTTACAAGACATAACTTTTAAACGGAGCATTTTCTCAAGACAGAGTCTACAAGTTAAACGATCTACACGTTAAAAACCCAACATCTATATCAGCCAAAATCACAAATAAGTATTTGTCTCTCCGTAATCTGTACCGTAAACAGCCAAAAATCATAAACCGTAGCTGTTGCCAAACATGCCCGTAAGCTCTATCCATCCCAACAAAGCATCCCAATGCTAACATCATTATCACACTTGCACAAACAAAGGGACGCAAGATGGCAAGAACTGAGCTTAATTCCATCTTCCCACAAAAGACTACCTAAAAAGTAAAGGTTGTAGTCCTCTTTCAGTGCACTTATCACAGCAACAGTCTCCCACTAAAGCAAAGAAATGTGATGCCTAACAAGTTAGCAGCATATGGCCACAGTATTTGTATAGTATATAACTCAATTATTGGCTCCTGAAGGGATAACGCGGCGCATAAAACAATACTATATTGGCCTCAGCGATCTAACTTTAGCTGTTAGTTCTCTCTTTTCAGATCAGATAGTTATAATATTTTTCAGAGAGACGCAAAAAAGGAGTATGCTTTTTTTCAGCGCTGTCTTTGGATAATACTCTAAAGAATAGTGATGAAATCGGTAGTGTTGATCGATGTTGCCGCCTATTGCTATTGCTTATTGTGTGTTCTGACCTAACCAGCATATCTGCTTTCAGCTCAAGCAGTTCTAGTTTGCAGAAAAGGTAGCTAAAGTATAGATAGATAGGGGGGAAATGAAAAGATTATTACAACAGTATCAATCACACCGTGTTCAACAGCAATGCATAGGACAGGATTGTAGGATTGCTTCTTACGGCCTAACCTAATCATCATTCCAGAGCCTGAAACTGTGTGCTTTCCTGAACCACAATCCTAACAAGATTCATGACTTCGTTAATGGAAAATCGCTTTCATCAACCCCCCCGGCCGAACAGTCAAATGGCACCTGTGTGAGGCATACTGGCAAATGGAAGAAAGCTTGTCATGGAAATTTCATGCCTTTGTGCTGTGATTCTTGTTTTTTCTCTTAGAAGAAGAGTAGGAGTAGACACACAGCAACAAGTCATATGGTGTGAACCTAAATATCAAATCACTATGACAAGTACAGGAAAAGATGACAGGAGCATGCATTGCGTTCCCCCTGGGATATGTAGCACCACTGCAATATATGCATGGGGCAAAGGTAGGAATTAAGAAGAGCAAAGCAACTAAAGATAGATATCCACTAACTCCAGACAAAGTTCTTTACCTCCTGATCGATTCATCACAAAGACCCCCCACAAGCCTCAATTATTACCCAAAAAAATTCTCTGCCCCTTCCTACCTCGTCAGTCCTTTATAAAGGAATCTGCAAACTGGAAGAGATGAACTGAACCACGCATGAGCTGCAAGCAAACCTAGAGGAAGAACCACCAAGAAACACTTCATGATAGGAGATGGAGCAAACAGACGAGGCATCAGTGAATTACAAGGAGAGCTTGGAGCAGCTTACCGGTGAGAGAGACGATGGCGCGACGACGTGGCTGAACCTCACGCTGGGCGCGAACGGGTCGCCGGAAGCGGCAGCAAACTGCTCGGAGTCTGAGCCCAAGCCTTCTGCCCCACACAAAGTTTTCTCGTGCAACTTCTGCATGAGAAAGTTCTTCAGCTCACAGGCGCTGGGTGGCCATCAGAACGCCCACAAGCGGGAGCGCAGCGCCGCGAAGCGCTCCTACCATGCGCAGAGGATGGTCATGGGGCTGCCCCTCGAGGCGCACGCCGCCTTTGTGCAGTCCCTGAGAGTTAACCCCAGCTCGGTTATCCAGAAGCCAAGCCAACAGGCACAGATCAGGACGGCAGCAAGATTCCATGAAGGTGGCATGACATGGCCGACGATCGCCTGCGAGGAGGTGCCGAATTCGACATGGCCCGGAAGCTTCAGATTGAGAACACAATCTTCAGACCAACCATCAGAACAAAGTAAGATAGACTTGGATCTCAGGCTTTGACAGGTTGATGTACCAACTTGGACCAGTACATAAGTTCCTCCTCAAGTTTGTCCTTCTGAATAAATCGGTGTGAAGAAGTGGTCAATCAGGTTCAGCTCACCGTCAGGCGAAAATCATACGGTGGTACTGAACTTCGAAGATACTATTGTTCATTTTGTATTCATGGTGGAATTACTGCAATACTTTTGTAGCTAGAAATTACTACACGCGATGGCGCAATCAGGCGCAATTAGGCGCTGGGCGCTGCGCCTGCTGCTGTGCCGGAGACGCCAGAGGCGGACGTGAGCGCAGCAGGCGGCCCAGCTGTGGCCGGACACGCTACTGGAGGGAGAAGACGCAGCAGGGAGTCCAGTCGGTTAGCATTAGGACTTTTCAATTTAAGTTGACTGCTTTTCAGTTCAGAAGTATTAGATATGATATTAGAGATCTGTTTCCTATTAGGTTTTAGAGATGATTGTTGGGAGCTATCCCATATATGGGCTACCGTATTGATGAGATAAGAAAATAAGAAAAAAGATTATTCTCATATTTTCCTATACCCTGGTGTGCCATCACCGGCGCACGGGTCTTCCTGCCGACTGGCGCCTCCTCGCCGCCGGCAGTTCAAGCCCCGTCCACCCGTCTTGCATTCATACAATCTTCGCCACTTAAATTCCGCTCATAACAGTTTGGTATCAGAGCCAACCTCAGCCCTTGACATCAAGTTCGGCGGCAGCAAAGAGACCAGTTCGACCGACAAGAAGCTCGATCAGATCATTGCTCAATTAGCTACTCTGATGAGCCGGCTCGATCAGCATGATACACGACTCACATCACTAGAAGGGGCGAGCAGCAGCAGCAAGGAGGCGGCCTGGCAGCTATAGACGCCACCCTTGCCCCTGCGAACGGCAACGACAACAGACGCCAAGCCCCCGCGCTTCCATCGCCTGAAGTTTCCGGTGTTCAACGGAGAAGAAAACCCATTGCCGTGGCTCAACCGATGCGAGCAATTTTTCAGGGGCAGCGCACGCTTGAAGAGGAAATAGTATGGCTAGCATCCTATCACATGACCAGCGTCGCGCAATAGTGGTACTATCACATTGAACGGAATGAGGGTACACCAAGCTGGCGCCATTTCTCTAAGATGGTGCACATACGTTTTGGGCCACCGTTGCGCCACAACCCCCTCGGTGAACTCACGTATCTTCGTCAAATAGGTACAGTGGCCGAATATCAATCCAAATTCTTGGCCCTGTTAACCTGGGCAAATTTGAGCCCAGAGCAGCAAATACACATGCTCACGGTAGGCCTTTTCGAACTCCTGCGCATCAACGTCGAGCTTGAGGCACCTCACAGCTTGGAGGTTGCCATGAGCCTAGCTCAAGCATACGAGCGCTGAGCGCAGGTCGCCATTGACGCAGCCCGGTCGAGCCTACTATCCAAATAGGCCAGCAAGGGAGGGCTCCCAACGTGGCCAGTTGTGCCAGCGCCGGCATCCGTCCAGACCACCGCGTCAATGTTAGGAGGGAAGACGGTCACACCGGTAGGAGGCATGTTGAGCGGTTCGTCACAGCAGTATATTCGCAAATTGATGCGTGCACAGATAGAAGAATGCAAGCCACTCAGACTTTGCTATAATTGCGAAGAACAATATACACCGCAACATGTCTACAAGCAGCTCTTCTCTATAGAATTAGCACTAAAGACCTCAGAGTTTGGGGCAGACATGATGGAGCTAGTGCTTGCTGACCCAAAATTTTCGCTTCACGCTCTCACCGTGGTTAGCACAGGCTGCACCATGCAGTTGGATGTCTCGGTGGGCAACAAACGTCTCGTTGCTTTGGTGGATTCGGGGTCGACCCACAATTTCATCAATGAAGCAGTCTGCGCACACTTGGGATTGTCTCTACAGTCCACGCAGCAAGGCCTACGGGTTGCCATAGCCAACAGCGATCATCTCTTCAGTGCGGGTTCCTGTCGGTAGTTGTTACTTCAAATCGGACCCGAAGCATTCACCCTGGATTTTTGCTCCATTCCACTGGAAGGATTCGACGTCGTCTTGGGCGTTCAGTGGCTCGCAACCCTCGGGCCAATCACATGGGATTTCAACAGCCTCTCCATGTCTGTCTGGCACCAAGCGCACCATGTTACCCTCCACGGCCGTGCTGCATAAGGGGCGAATGTCTGAAGCCTGACCAACAACAATGGGGAGGTCCTGGAGACGCTCTTGGCTAAGTTCGCAGACTTATTCGCCATGCCTAGTGGATTACCGCCAGTGCGGCCTTATGACCATCGTATTCACCTTGTTCAAGGGACGGATTCAGTGGCGGTTCAGCCATATCGTTATCCTCAGTTACAAAAAATGAGCTCAAATGTCAATGCCGGGACATGTTATGCCAAGGCATTATTCATGTCAGTACATCAGCTTTCTCTTCACCTGTCCTTCTGGTGCACAAGAAGAATGACACATGGCGCTTTTGTGTCAACTACCGCACCCTCAACGACAAGACTATCAAAGATAAGTTTCCTATCCCAGTGGTGGAGGATCTCTTGGATGAACTATGCAGCACCAGATTCTTCACCAAGCTTGATCTCCATTCTGGGTACCAGCAAGTCCGTATGCACCTCGACGACATCAGGAAGACGGATTCTTCCTCGTCGTGCCGTTTGGGCTGACAAATGCACCGGCCACCTTCCAGGTGGTCATGAACAACATCCTCAGCTCTTTTCGTCATTTCATTCTTGTATTTTTTGATAATATTTTGATTTACATCTCATTGTGGGCTGAGCACCTTTGCCATATTTGCATGGCCTTTCAAGAGTTGCACCGTCATCACCTCATCTTCAAGCGCTTGAAGTGCTTATCCGACGCAACCTCAATTTCCTACTTGGGGCATGTTATCACAATAGCGTGATGAGGACATCCCGATAATACCTTCTTCTCCTGAGCTACCAACTGGACTGATTACACGAGTACGAGCTAAAAAGATTAATCAATAGGTGAATTCGCTCCTAACTGCATTTGGTTTTAACTCACGTGAGAATTGGTTACTACCTCATACGAATATCTTGTGCATTCTCAGGTTCGAACGTTGTGAAGCTTTTGGAGTTGAAACCATGGAGGAAAAGCTAATGGAGGAGAAACACATGGGAAACAAGCAAGGAAAAACATGTCTAAGCCTTTTCTACCAAGTCGGATTGGTCCCACGACCACTTGAGCTCACAAAATTCCCTCCAGCCGTTCGATCAAGTCCAATCGACATCAAAGACGACTTCCGAATCAGGCCAACGACTATGGGCACAGTTAGCACCGTTCAATCGTATTCGGCCCGTCGGATCGGCTTCGGAATGTACGGACCATTCCGAACGCTCCGATGCTATCCGCACTGTCTGACCACAGTGTTTATGACCACGGTGCCTATAACCACAGTGTTTACGACCACGGTGCCTACGACCACGGTGTCTACGACCACAACTTCATCGACCATATCTTCAACAACGTCACTGCCTACGACTTACGACTACTGCACCGCTACAGCATCGACTTTTATTAATGTCTCCACTGGACACAAAGGGCAAATGCAGTATCCATTGCATCACATCCATGGTTCTACAACCAGGTTCCAACACATAGGGAAGACAACTCAACTTCACAATGCGTGTGGGACTCTACTGGGTTGTGGGCTGAATTGAGCGTGGGCTTCATTACACTGGACTGGCCACTCAGCGATTACACGGCCTGGTAGCCGATTACACCGAGTACTCACCTGGTTATACCGGTTAAACCGGTCATTTTTGCCTACTCGTACTTAGTGAGGGGACCTAGTTCGAGTACTTGGGCGAGTACTCGGCCGAGTAAACCTGATTTTAGAACCATGCTTTGTAGAGGTTGTCCTTCTCCACGGCATTCCTAGTTCCATTGTCAGTGATCGTGATACAGTACTCACTAACTTATTTTGGCAGGAACTTTTCCGTTTGGCAGACATACGGTTGCACATGAGCTCCACCTATCATCCTTAGTCTGATGGTTAGTCAGAGGCTGCCAACAAAATAATCGCTACGTATTTGCATTGCTTTACTGGTGACTGGCCGAAGCAATGAATTCGTTGGCTTTCATGGGCAGAGTATTGTTATAACACCTCTTATCATTCCGCTCTGCAGACCATGCCTTTCTGAGTGGTCTATTGATGCGACCCTCCTTGTTGTGCTCTTATGAAAAAGGGGATTCGCGTATGCCTACCATTGACAAGTCTATGCTGGAGCGTGATATTTTTCTGGCCGAGGTTCGCGAATGCCTTCTTCAAGTACAACAGATCGCCAAGCTCTAATATGACAAGCTTCATCGTGAAGTAGAGTATGCCGTGGATGAGTGGGTGTGGTTGCGTTTACTTCACCGACTAGCCACTTCCATCTCCTCGGCGCCGACCGACAAGTTAAGCCCGTGTTACTATGGTCCATATCAAATTACCTAGCGCATTGGCTCCATGGCATACCGTCTTCATTTGCCCCCAGGGACTCGCATTCATGACATCTTCCACATCGGTGTTCTTAAGAAGTTTCATAGGGTGCTACCGCTCACATTACCTCAATTACAGCCAATGGTTCATGGTCGTGTTATTCCTTCTCCAGCTAGAGCCATCAAGGGGCGACTGGCACGTGGCAAATGGCAAGTACTTATTGAATGGCACAACACTTCTCTAATGGATGCCACCTAGGAAGATGTTTTGGAGTTTCAGAAGTTTTACTCAGATTTTCAGCTCGAGGACGAGCTATTCCGAAGAACGGGAGAGATGTCATGGTCGGACATTACTACACGCGACTGCGTAATTAGGCACTAGGCGCTGCGCCTGCTGCTGTGCCGGACATGCCACAGGTGGACGTGAGTGCACTGCAGGCCACCCAGCTGTGCCGGACACGCTACAGGAGGGAGCAGACACAGCAGTCCAGTCGGTTAGCATTAGGACTTTCCAATTTAAGTTGATTGCTTTCCAATTCAGTAGTACTAGATATGATATTAGAGATTTATTTCCTATTCAGTTTTAGAGATGATTGTTAGGAGCTATCCCATATATGGACTATTGTATTGATGAGATAAGAAAATAAGAAAAGAGATTATTCTCCTCTCTTCCTCTCCCCTGGTGTGCCATCACCGACGCACAGGTCTTCCTACCGGCTGGCGCCTCCTCGTCGCCGGCAGTTCAAGCCCCATCCACCCATCTTGCATTCATACAATCTTCGCCACTTAAATTCTGCTCATAACAACATGAGAGTATGATAGTTGCACAGATAATAAGAGCTCTAAATAAAAAGGTGTAAATTAAGCAGAGAAACCTGAAGGTTGAAAGAGTGGTACACAACAGTAAAGTTCATCTAACTTACGTTATGTTTCATACAAATTTATCACAACAAATATGGCACCTGAATTACTTTAAAGCACATTATTGCGCACAATATTAGTAGTCACCGTTTATAACAAATAGTGGCATGGCATCCAGCAACATACAATAGATCACATTGTCAAAACCATCTGTTCATTTGGACAGAGGACCAACAACTAGCAGACATTACACATTATCCCAATTAATTGCCTTCAAATTAGAAATAAGCAAATAATTGCAAGTATTGCAGAGTGGCTATAGTTTGAAACATCATCCATTTGACATCAGTCTTAAGTTTGCATATTGCCCAACCTTCATGTTTCAAATATCTCCATACAAGTAAATTAGAGTGCCATCGAATTTCTAACCATAGTCATTCAGAAGCTCCCACCATATAGGTTATGTAAATGTGTTGATCGTTCATCAGCAGTGGTCCAGACCTCCAGGATCTTTTATTCGACAAAGAATGTTACACTAATAAGCAATCGAGATGATCATGCTAAATAGCACAAAACAAGCATTATGTCAAGTATAATTATTCAAGCAAGCTATGTTATTCAGGCCCATTTCTAACTCTACCCTTCAATAGAAAAGTATTAAGTAGGTACTCTATTGACTGATGGCAGAAAGTGTTACAAAAAAAAAGAACTAACAAAGGCAATGGATCAGCATATCAAACATTACAAATTTATGGCCCAACAGAGCAAGGCACCATGTTCTAAGTTATAATACAGAAGTACCATTCTACAAAACAAGAGAATGCCTGGCTCCTACTGGTGATTGACTAACTCCTAAATGAACACCGAAAGCTCCTTAGGTTTTAAAACCCCCCAGCATCTAAATAGCTTCCAGCACACTTGACTGAGAACCTTCTCTGAAATTGTAATTCTCCCTTATCTCCAGGAGCTCGAGGAGAGCTCAGAGTGGTTAGCTTTACAGTGGTGCAGTCCAAGAACAGCTACTCTGTTAAGTCTTGGAAGTATGACACAGGGATCTCAACAGGAGGAAGCAACGTTGATACGCACTTGAACTGTTCCAAATGATTGCAGAATTAGACCAACACTACCACCATGGCAATAATCTGAGGAAGGTTACATGAGTGTAGGAGGTGTGCATACCCTGTGTTGCTTGTACTTGTCTCGAATTGCCGTTAAGGATGAACCCATTCTGTTGAGCTGCAAGTCATGTATTGCCGTGATGCAATCTTTCAATTGGGAAACCTTGTAGCCTGTCAGTTTCTGCATCTTCTTGCTCTACAACCACATAAACATACAGGATAGTTTTAGCCTTGAGAAATTGAAATATCCGTAGCAACAATTCAGAGTTTGAGAATGTACTTCTTAGTTCTTACCCAAGGATTGGTGTCTGGATCAATGGTCAGCCTACCAAGAAACACCGCTGAAGCAGCAACCACCGATGGCAAGAACCGGAGACAGCTGTAGTCCAGAAGACTCAGCTCAGCAAGATAACTTGCCAGGAACTCCAATAACAAGCTGGAGTGCTGCAACATGTATCACAAGAACAACATCAGACATCAATGCACCTAGCAAACAATGGGGCAAGAGTCAAATGGGCGAAGATACGACGGATTACAAGGATTAATGGTCACCTTTTTGTCCTCTTGGGCAGATCTCGTGAACCGCCTGAAATTAGCAAACAAAGCGAAAGCGCAAAGATTCAGATAGGATGCAACGGTTGACAGAAGATTGTGAGCTTTTTGGGTCAATGTGCTACCTCATGAACGTCTTGATGGTAGGATTGCCCAGCTCGAACTTGAGGAGCTTGAGAATGTCGTTCTCCATCTTGACAACCTCCTGGCTGGTGTAGGTGTTGTCGGTGATGTAGCAGAAGTCCTCCACGTGAGGAGGGCTGATCTCCTCGTACTTCCTGCGAACACCCAAACCCGATCAAAAACCTCCCCAATTCTCCAACCATCGGTGAAGACAAATCCCAAAACAGCAGCATATCGAGCGGTGGGAGATGGCGGCGCTTACGCAGCGGTGAGCATGGCGGCGACGCCGAGGAGCTGCAGCTTGTTGCGTCCGAGCGGGTTGGCGGAGAGGAAGCGGTCGAGGTAGGAGACGGTGAGGTAGAGCGTGTCGGCGAGGAGCTTGTACTCCTCGGCGACCTCGACGAGCCAGTCGACGAGGATGGCCCGCATGTTGGCCGTCACGTCCACCTGCACCGCCTCGATGTAGTCCGCCGCAGGCCGCCGCCGCGCCTCCACCTACACCCCCATTCGACGAAATCCATCAGATCACTCGATCCCAAACCCAACACCAGCGAATCGATACAGGCAAGGGTGAGGAAATAAGAGTCGAGCAGAGTACCTCCATGGAGCGGAGGTAGGTGTAGATGTCGGAGGCGTAGGCCCCGCAGTGCTGGGGGTCGCCGCAGGGTTCAGCGGCCGCGGGGGGCGAGGCGGACGCGGAGGCGGAGCTGCTGCTGTCGACGGGCTTATGGGCCTCCTCGCTAGCGGCGGGCTTGGTGGGCTTAGCGGGGTGGGAGGACGGGCGGAAGACGACGGCGTTGGAGAGGGTGGGGAGGTCGCCGAGCGCCACACGTCTCCGCTTGGCGGCCCCGGAATCTGCGGCCGCTGCCGCGCGTTTCGCCGCGGCGCGGGTGAGCAGGGCCCCGCGGCGGGGGCGGCGTTCTCCTTGTCAGCCATCGTCGTCGGCGGGCTCGGGCTCTCCGGGAAGGTGGCCGCCAAAACGCGAATTCGAATGGGAGGGAAGAAGAGGAGAGGAGAGAAGAAGCCGCGGTTGTTTTGCTTTGCTCTCGTCTGATTGATTCGATCCGCTTCGATTTGGGGAATTTTCGATTTGGAGACGAGGTGGAAAGAGGCGGGCGGTTTTGTGAATTCTGAGGCGCGCCTGCCAAGTTCTCCTGGGCCTTCGAAATTCAAGCACATAGCCCACGCAGCCCAGCAGTACGCGTCCCCGCAAACTTTGCCCATACGACTTCCATGGATAAAGTTTACAAGTTAAACAATCTACACGTTAAAAACCCAACATCTGTACCAGCCAAAATCGCGAATGAATATCTATCTCTCTATAATCTGTACTGTAAACATCTAAAATTCAAAATTTTCAGCCAAAAACCAAAAGCAGCAGCCAAATAGGCCCCATAGCCTTTGATCATGCGGTTCAGCTGTACAACAGCCCGGTTCTTTTGAGCTGTTTTTTATGTCTTTTAGCTATGGCTCATTAGCTTAGTAAATAGTGTTTAGCTATGGCTCATTAGCTTAGTAAATAGTGATCCTTGAAAGAAGCCAACTGAAAAGCAAAAAAAAAAAAAGACCCAACATACGGAGGCCGAACTTTACAGATTACACAGGGTAACAGAGACTGGTTACTTTACTACCACAACTTCATCGGTGAGGAAATAATGCCACGGTTTACATGCAAAACACAATCCACAGGAAAAGCTAAAAGAACAACCATGAAACGACATACGACGACCACTCACCACCTTCACAGGTACTCGCGCTCCGCAGGCAACCGTTCGAGCTTTGCGGCGACAGCATAAGGAGCTGGCGTACCCCCGACCATCCCCTGGTCTCTTTCTTACATATCCGATGGCAGATGCTACGGAACTGCCTCGGCTTTGGATCAGCTCGGATGACACAGCGTTTCCATTCCCTCCAGACCGGCAAAAGCTTCGCCAAGCATGAGTGTTGTCACCAGGGGTACTACGACCGCACATCACTAGAGACTGTCAGGAGCCGCGTCAGCTCTAGCCGGCGCTCCAGGCCTCGGATGTAATGGCCCAGCAGCATGCACCTGAACAGCCATTGCAAACTCAGATGATCAAGGTGCTCCGACATATTAATAGGCAACACAGGAAAGGAACATTCTCAATCCACTCGCTTTACCAGAATAAGAGACGTGCAAGATGATCCCGGGGAATAGATATCAGGGGCTGTAATGGTAGCGACACATCCTCCACGAGCTCGGCACAATCATCATCTTCCTTTCCAAAATTTAGGCCTCCACCGCCCATGTTCTCTGATGGCGGAGGGGCCTTTGTGTGCATTTTGGGGGAGAGAGTTACTAGCAGACCATGTACCACGGATTGAATAGCTTCTTGCACACCAGGGCAGGAAGGCTCGGAGAGTTCAACAACCTGTCCAAAACAGTTACTAGCTGAAATAAAAAAACAAAAGCGGTACCCAGGAAACCTGAAAAGTTCATCTAGTTTTATTTGCTATTGCTGATTTGTTCACCTAAATGTCCGACAACAAGCACTGAATAGAAACAAGAGGAAATATATTACTGCTGGAATGGAAAAGGTTGGAAACAGAACAAACTTTCTCAGGTGATAGCGATCTCAAGTAGTCCAGCAACTCATTTTTTTCTTCTCCAGCAAACTGTTGCATTTGCATGGAAGAATTCTTCCTCTTGAGTTCATGTAGCTCCTGAAAGATTAAAAATAGAATAAGCATCCAATTAAAATTCTTCATCAGCGGTTGAAAAGTGAAACCTTAAGTCTGCAAAGATTATAAAGAGCAGCAATTGGATACTTTTGTTAAAAAAAGAAAGATGGCCTTCAGTGTTACAGAAACTAGCCTATCTTGTGCTAAGGAGACATTCTTGACATAAAAAAGGTAATTGTGCAAATAATGGATCATGAAGTTTCCTCTTGAGGATAGTAGGTACACCAACTTTGACAGCTAATATGCAGTGCAGTTAATAAACACAGAGCAGTCATCTAACAGTGAGATTAAGGCTATTAACAATCATCTGGGATTGCCCAATCAGGTATGATATAGATGTTACCCTTTCTATGGAATCCAAGCGAGACTGCAACCGGAGAATGTGTTCTTTTGCTTCAGTATTTAAGTTATCTAGTCCACCCATATTTTCGCCCAATAATTTTTCATCTATCTTTTCTGGTTCATGGGTCAAGTCATCGTCTTCTGGTAATCTGAAAATTGTCACAGACCTTTCCAAATTGATTTCATTATGAATATCTTCAGTGCTGTCTCTTTTCTGGCATTCAGTTTCTTCTTCAGAACACTCCAGGATCCTTTCAAGAGAGAGCCTATATTCAGCATTACAGAGAGTATACCTGAAATAGAGACAAAGTAACTTAAGGCAATATTTTTTCTGGAACATGCAAACATGTGTATCACGTCTGTAAGTAGAGTAGTAGACAAATACTAATCAAATGCACACACAAGCAAACTAAAAGTAGAAGGAGACAGGATGTGATCCAGACTTTCTTTGTAGCATTAAAGTTAAGTGAGTACAATAAAGCATTGCATCTCGCTGTAACAACTACCAAATGGAGTTTCCTTATACTTAAGGTAACAATGAAGATAACAAGAATTATCACATGAGAGGAAGTTGATTGCCATCACGCAGGCCAGTGTTTCAAACTTAAGTTCTGAAGAATCAGGTTTATTTAGATGAGTGTCAAGCAGGTAGCTAGCAACTTATTTTCATCTGCCTTTTTCGAAATTACGAAAAATTGCAGTCCCTTAGTAACAAGTGAAAGGGCAATGAAGAATAACTATTAGCTACTGAGGAAAGTTGAATATAAGTGGCGCTGTCTGATGCGAGTTTAAGCAAGATTTACAGATTATGCGTGACAGATGTTCAAGTAGACAAGACAAGGTTGTATTACACACTAGAAGAAAAAAAACAAGTTTCAGACTCTGTACACTATAATCTCTTGGGCAAAGAAGTTATGCAAAAAGATTCAGACTTCACAGTTCACACCCTCAAAACATGCTTTGACGTATCACAAATATAAATCAAAGTTCAGCACACTGTCTTGACACACTGGCCAAATTACAGTGACGTACCTACACGTAGATAATACAGACAAGAGCTATGCTACAGAAAGCTACCACTAGTGGCGGGCTTCTCCAGTCCATCTCACAAAAAATTTTATCCTAAAGCGTCGACAAAGATTCCACATCAAGTTGTTTGCTACTTTCATATGCACACAATTGCAAAAGGTGACCATGCTTAAATGTAACTTCTTTTGACCAACCAAATTCAACTATAATCATTAATCAATACAGTGGTTTAACATGAAAGCTATGTGTCAGAAGAAAGGCATACCCTGTCATTATTGAAGATACCAATAACTTGAAGAAGGGGTCCCAAAGGGCCTCTACAACAACACGGAACTGATCAGATGGAAGCAGACCCAACATGCCCGAAACAGTCCTCTTCATTGCATCCACAGTTTCAAGAGGAACATCTTTCTGGACTATACTTAGATCCAAAGGTTCTACATCTTTTATCAAGTTCCAAAGGGCAGATTTCTGCAAACGATACAGGCAGATCATGATAATGGATAGTAGCAATACAGTGACTCAATTAGGAACAAAAGATGCTAACTCTATCTAGATAAGTTTGCCGGGGGAAGCTCAAAGCGTATATCCATCATCAGTGAAAGCTAAATAACTCCCTCATAGTTGTCAGGAGACACTTCAATATATAGGTGTCAGGAGACACTTCAATATATAGGTAATCAGGCAAGCTGCTTATAATTTTAGCTGCTTAAATGATTACTTCACCATCACTGCCATCCACCACCAAGGAGCTAACTAATACATGGTGCGCATTCAAACGGTTATTAATCATAATACTCACATGTTTTTCTGGTAAATTTACGTGCTGCTCGAGACCATTAAGAGTTGATATTAATATCCAATTCAACAAACTTTATCCAATGAGAAGACATAGTGTATTTGCCCATCAGTGCAGTTAATAAACTACATGTACTATTGGGGTGCCAACTACTAGAGTATCCCAGAGCAAATTAAGTTTACAACATTAATATATACATCAAAACTCAAAAACCTGGCCGGGAAGCTTTGGGCGTTAACATTCAGAAGAGGAGAACGCAAATAAAGAGCATTGACCCCAAGCAAGTATACTAGTCTAGAATGCGACTTGCCGCCATTTAATCCTTCACTAAATTAGTTTTGTTGAGATGTTGCTCCTCTCCAACAAACATTTCGCGAAGCTAAGTAGTAACTAGTAACAAAAATCCCACCAAAACTAACAAAAGTTCTCTAAACCTAGCTCGGAGTTACTGAAAAGGCTGCCCATTCCATGGCAAATCAACAGAACTAACAATAACTCGATGTATCACAACACGAGGCCAATTACAGTATAAAGCAACAGATTTACCATCATACGGATTACTCATGCAAAGGCGCAGATTTTTATTAACACGGACGAATGAACACCGGCCCTTGGAGGAGCAGCTCTGCTCACCTCGGAGGACCCGTGAAGGGGCCTCCCCCGCGCGTGGAGCTCGTCTGGCGACGCCGCGGAGGCAGCCACCACCCCGACCCCCGCGAGCCTCCTGCGACGGACGCCGCCCACCGCCGCTACCGCCACAATCGAAGGCGGCGCCGGGGAAGGAACGCAGCGCAGGCGCTGCCCGGAGACGGAGTCGGAGGCCCTGTGCGGCGGCGCGCGGAGGCCGGCGGAGATCGGCATGTGGCGTGGCCGTCGACGGCGGCGAGATTTTCTCCCCTTTTTTTCTCGGTTTATTTTGCCCTTGCGGGCTTGGTTGTTTGGTTAGTGGTGGGCTTAGCTGGACCCGGATAACCGCCACGCCGGTGTCTCTGCGATGCGGGCCCCGCGGATCGTAACGCGTGGACACGCGTGAGCCTTCCCACGTGTGGTCTCGCGTGGACTGTCCCGTCTTTTTTACTTGGTGTACCGTGTCCTGTGCGCCAGTCGAGTACTCGTACCGTATATGCATAGTATTTTTCTATACTCTGTATACGAATACTTTTTTTTGGAGACAAAGCTGGATTTGGCACTGTTATGCACGATATTTACAAAACTAGCGTACACGCATCGTATTTGCAGAAATATCACTTCTGCCATCCGGTCGGTGGACTCGTTATCACCCCCATGTTGAATTGGAGGTTGTAAGATGAAATAATATTAGTCACAACAAGTAGTACGGATATATAATGCGAATCTCATACCTCCCAAATGTGCAACGAAGATGAACGACGGGGAGCGGTAGTCTGTGCATGTGGTGCGGATGGCAAAAGGGATGCATCTCGATGACTGACCTACAGTGAGAGAACACCATGGTGTTAGTGGAACGCACGTTGTAATAGGAAAAAATGTAGGTTCGTACGTAAGTTACCTCCTCGTCGGTACGGCGCATGAATGATCGGCGGCTAATACCACTCCAGGTACTCATCGTACGTCTGGACGTCGTATGGACACTGCTCCATGATGACATCGACGTGTGCCTTTTCCGTTCATGCCGTCGTCCACTCTTCCTGCATTGGCCGCAATCTGTTAAATTCATGATTAAGTTAATCCGAATAAACGTGGTAAATTTACATTACATAAAATTCCCAAAAAATTACAGGATAACTATTACTGTATCAGAAGGCTTCACATAAAATATCGTAATTTTTGGAGCTTGTTTGCTATATGTAAAAACTCGTAAAAGTATCAAAATTGTATGAATTTTTTAGCAACATTAGCAATGGATAAAATTACCCAAAAATTACATTATGAGGTACGTTGTGTCGGGAGGCTGTACATAAATATTTGTAATTTTTTGAGCTCATTTGATATATTTATAAAATTCAAATAAAAACTAAATAAAAAATTAGGGTAGATAATTAGGCCGACTAATTAGCCGGCCTAATTACCTGTCGCCCCCCTCCCTGGGTGGGAGGCTGCCTACCGCCGCCGGCGACACGTGTCACCTCGCGGGCGCTGCTGCCTGGTCTCCGGACGGCAAAAACGATATTTTTGTCAATACGCTTGACATATTGCTATTTTTATAAATACGGTACAAAACAATATCAAAAGTGGCTTCGGCTCTGAGTCCCCTTGTCTGGTTCCTAGCTACCTGCTTCGGCTCTTCATAGCATGCACGCGTGCATTCGCTACAACAAGTTGCATTGCTCAAAAGTATCGGCCGATCCATCGCTCGCTCACATATAGCTGGCTTCACCCTTACTCCTCTCAAGTCCTCTTCATCAACACCACCCAACCCAATGCCAACGAACCGAAAGAATGATTAACTACTACGATTGCTCCCTGCCAATGCCAGGCATGCGGTAATTAAGATCGATCGATTCTAGCTTAGCTAGTAAAACGACATCGACCTCATTCCCACCCCTGTTTTGCTGACCGATCGAACAATTGATCGACCGATCATGTGCGTACGTACATCACGACGTAATCGATCGATTTCTGCAGATCATGCAGCTGTCTGACACCATCATCAGTTGCCTCGTCTCCTACACTACATTGACATTGATGTGATATATAGCGAGTAGCATACTATTTATCTTCTTTTCCTCCGAAGTTGACGGTTTTTTATTTTTGTTACAGTACCTAACTTTCAAACGGAGTATTTTCTCAAAACGGGATCTACAAATTAAACGATCTACACGTTAAAAGCCCAACATCTGTACCAGCCAAAATCGCAAGTGAGTATCTGTCTCTCTGTAATCTGTACCGTAAACAACCAAAATTCAAAAATTTTAACCAAAAATCATAAGCCGCAGCAGCACCCAAACAGGCCCTATAGCTACTGCATGCCGGCTTGCAACTTTGCAGCAAGTACAATTACTCTATCACTACTCACTAGCCAGGGGCAGCTTAGCTAGCTAGCTGCAGTAACCATGCATGCATGGAAGCACGCACAGGTCGATGGTGTAGAATCATATGGCACAATCAGGTAGAGATGAATAATTGTCTTCGCTTTTAATAACTGAAACTAAAATTAAAAATAGAAGAAAAATAATCTAAAGTACCGGATGTAGATTACGATCGCAAGACACTGATTCACTTGCACGTGCTCGATGGATGTTTTGATCATCTGAATGCTCCCATCAACTGCTCGTTACGACCGCTCGCTACGACCGCCGACGCATGTAGTCGTAATCTCCATCGCTCAAAGACTTCAACCGCTCGAACGCTTCGATCGCTTGAACGAGTACACGCCGAAGATAGAAGAAAAATGATGCTAAAAAACACATCGCCGATGCCAGCAAACTTTTTTAGGAATAGATCTGATCTATTATTTCTATATCGTTGATGTTGTTACAAAGTGCCATCATGGCACCCTAAAAGTACTCTCGACGAAAACCCTCTAAAAACCCACACAAGTTTTCTCCCCGAAAGCCCTATCAAAAACCACACAAACTTTCTCCCCGAAAGCCCTTTAAAAACCACACGTTATCCCTTAATCTCTCTCTGCTTTTATAGGTAAACATTCAAGCCGTGTCTGCCTCAAATATGAACACACAACTCTATCTCTTTCTCAAATCAATGAACCTGAAACCCTTCCTAAAACGGATTTTACCATATCTCCAAACCTTCCTATTATAGACTCCTTCGATAACGTCTCCAATCTTACCACGTGACAAAGCCTCCAGGATGCACCTCCTATATCTCCATCACGCATCACCAACTCCCGTGTCAAAGCCTCTAGGACCACACTTCCTGTAGCTCCTCCAGGCATCATCACGTGCTCTAGCGTGAGCCCAATTACCTTGCGTAACATCTCGACCGCCTGGAACTCAGATTACCCTCTCCTAGTCCTGGTCCTCTAAGTCACCGACCGTAACCATCTCCACACCTCCATGCATAATCTAACTTCGATCTCCACATACTCCAACATGAGCCCGACCACCTCACGTGACATCCCGACCGCTTGGACCTCAGATTACCCCTTCTTAGTCTCGGTCCTCCTCATCACCGACCATGATCGTTTCACGCTCACCTGCACAAGCAAAGACCAAAGAAACTTTCTTCCGACACAAGTTCTCCACAACTTGACAATCATCAGCACACACACTCACACCACCCTTGTCCATCATAGACAAGAATAAAACCATACATGACCATCAACCAGGTCATTTGGCGCACATGGCTACTAACAAACTAGATGCATACGACTGTGCGCCTATGACCGTGGCATACGATCACGGCTTACAACCGCGGCATACGATCGCGAGCCTATAACCACGGCATACCAAAGTAACAAAACAAAAGCACCTATAACCTAAATAACTAGCCACCAAAGACATGGAGCTGACGCCGACTACCTCCCCGAGCTCCTTCGCTTCCGGTTGTGACGCCACGGTTCATCTCTCTGAGCTCTCTCTCTCTCTCTCTCTGCGACTAGATAGCAGTCATGGCACCCCATAGATGGGTTGAGGGTGTTAGGGGTACCTACTGTCAAGTCAACGGTAAAGTGTGCGCCAACCCCCTTGCCTCCCTAGGAGGTCCACCATTGACCAAACAACGTATCCATCGACGACGTATGTACGTGCTTCTACAATACACTGACAAGTATGTGTAGACATAAATATATGTAGTAAGTACGTACATACGCACTTTTCATGCTATGTGCATGTTGTATTCTAAAAAAAATGCATATGTTGCTAGCTAGTGTTAAAACAGAGTCTTGTCGTAGGTTATGATCATGAACTTGCAGACTACGACTACGTGAAGTTTTGACCACGTCATGAGTTACAACCACTTCTTCGTGTGTGCGTACTCGTGAGTTACGACCACTCCTTCTTGGTCTTGCGTGCGTACTCATAACAGCTTACGAGTAACCAAGGCTTTGACTGCGGACTCGAACGTCTTCGACCACGTTCTCCTCCGCCTGTGACTACGACCATTCTGATGCCTATTCGAGTACTCCAAACACTCGTATTCGGTACTTGCGTTTCCTCTGATCTTTGATTACGATGACGCCAACTTGAAAACAAAGTGCGAGATAAAACAAATGTGTTCTTTTGGTGGTGCTCCAATCGTCGCATTTTTTCTTAGTTTTCTCCTCTATTTATACACAAGATTACATGTTAAACTTGACAATACTTCTACGTATCCGAATATGACTCATATACCTAAACCGAATATGAAATCTGAAATTCTATTTCTACATTGTCTCGAACTCAATTTGATACAGACTTGAAAACGAATTTCACTGGATTAGTTTGAACTAATTTGGTATTTGGTGCGGCGAAGTTATTCAACAGCTAGGAGATGAGTCTGCTTGTCGGGCTCCCTAGGCTTTGCAACTGCATGCACGCGGTACAATCAAGTTGCTCAAAAGTATCGGGCGCCGGCCGGATCCATTGCTCGCTCTTAAATCTGCTACAGTTTCATGTTGGACCTTGTCACTTCTCTTCTCGTCGCATCCGGCACTTGTCCTTTGTTTGTGGGACTGTTTGGCAAGTCACAAATCGGTCGGTTTTTGATTTTTGCTATAGTATCTAACTTTTAAACGGAGTATTTTCTCAAGACGGAGTCTATAAGTTAAACATAGTACACATTAAAAGTCCAACATCTGTACCAGCCAAAATCGTAAGTGAGTATTGGTCTCTCCGTAATCTGTACCGTAAACAGCTAAAATTCAAAAATTTCAGTCAAAAGCCATAAGCCGCAGCCAAAAAGAACAGACTGTACCATACGTACGTACGTGATGACCAGGAAGCATTTCTTGATTCTCAGCATGGTTTCGAGCTATCGATCGAACACCACTGCTCCATGCAATATTGTGTGCTTGCTCTAATGCAAGCTAGCTTCGGCTAAGGCCCGTTCAATTCAGTTTTTCACTGAAATGATACAATAATAATTATTAGTTTTTCTGAGTTATTCAATTAAAAAAGAAAAAAAGAAAAAATATTGTTATATCTCTATGGACAATGTAAACAAAAAAAACAATTGCGTTAAGAAGTTAATGTGTTTCAAATAGCTTTTGTGGGGTCTAGAAGCTAGAAATCAGAAGTTAATGAGGTAATTTGCTGTACATATAATCAATGTGCTATTTTGATATTAAATAGAAGTACATGTTTATGCATATATTTTTGAAAAAGAGTGACTAATAAAGGAAGAATAGGGACATGCTACATGATCCATACATAATAAAGAGTGCTTACGTTTTTAAGAACCTCATCAATAGTATGTTCAATGATTTTCTTTCATTATATACTTTAATTACATTTCTTAAATTACATTTTCTTTCAAGTTTCTACTGTCATTTCTAATAGGGAGATTGGAGCATTTGCCCCATACATAAACATGGAATTTGATGATTTGCCCTATTTATCTTATTGACATGTGGACCTTGGACCCATATGTCAATGAGACATCATAGGGCAAATCATCAAATGCAATAAAAGGTGTGACAAAAGATCAATTATCTCTTTCTAATATTTATGATGTCTTAAAATTCTAAGTAACACATGAGATACGTAAGCATATTCTTAATCATCTATGCTATATCATCATACTAAAATTTTAAAATAAATCTAACTGTACAAATACGCAAACCACCTTACTAGCTAATAAAACGATTTAAGTAAATCTGAGCCGGCCGGCTACCTTAACTTTCAACCCTGGTCAAGTTTACTGGCCGAATGATATCGGGCCTGTTCGGCAGGTGACAAGCCGGTTGGCTTTTGACTTTTGCTACAGTACCTAACTTTCAAACGGAGTATTTTCTCAAGACGGGGTCAACAAGTTAAACGTAGTACACGTTAAAAGCTCAACATCTATACCAGCTAAAATCGTAAGTGAGTATATGTCTCTCCGTAATCTATATTGTAAACAGCCAAAATTCAAAAATTTAACCAAAAATCATAAAGCAGTAGCAAAAAAACATCCGTGGATTGATCCGGGCCGATCGTGTCCGTACGTACACATCACGACAGGCTTCACTTTCACTCCCCTCTCCTGATCGACTTTTGGCCGTGCATCTGCTGGCACCATCACGCCGCAACAGCACCGGCCACCACGTACCTGCATACCTTGTGACTTCGCAGCAAGTACAACTAGTTAATCTATCGCTAGCCAGCTGCTTGCTTCATATGATGCATGCACGGATCCATAGATCTGACAGTAACAGTGCCGACCAAAATAATTAAAGTCCTACCGATCAATCAAAAGTCACCATTCCATTCAACATCTGAGTACCGATCGATCGGTACTCACTGCTGTTCTTTTCCGTTTCTGCTTCCAGCTTGCTTCCGAGCACCGCAAGCTAGCGCCACGAGGGCAGGGAGGAAAAGCGAAGGGAGGAAGAAGGAAAAAGGCCATGGGAAGGGATGAACGGCGCATCATGCGCCGCTAGTCTTTTTCGTAGATGCACACACCTGAGCTGTCTCTCTCTTGCTCTCGACTCAGAATATTTTTGCCTACGTAGCTCTCTTGCTTCTTTTTTTTGCAAATATAACTTCACCGGTTATTTTTTTTGGTAAATTTGGCCCTCTTTTGAGCGCGGACACATGTTAAAAGCCTAATATATGTACCATCTAAAATCGTAAGTGATTATCTATCTCTCTGTAATCTGCACTGTAAATAGCTAAAATTTAAAATTTTCAATCATAAACTATAGTCGTTGTCAAACAGGTCTGGGGGAGGACGGTGGGAGTGACGAGAAATGGAGAGATTAGGAGGTGGCGAGAAAGGAGGGTGGGGACGGCTGGTCGAAGAGGAGAAAAGGATGACGACGTGAGAAGCGGTTGGGGCAGAGAAAGAGAGAGAGAGACTAAAACGGCTCGTCGAAGAGGTGCCTAGAATGACCACGTGAGAAGTGGTTACTGTAACACGCAGCAATCTCATGCTAGGCTGCTAGCTGCTAGCTGGACCCCTCTCTGACTCTCCCTCTCTTTCGCCTGTACGTGTGACTGTAACTACGTACGACGCAGTGCATTGTTAATGGCGCGCGTCCCCGAAACAGCTGCTTCTAGGATATAGCTGTGTACAGTTCAATGCCAACGCATGCATAGTTGCATATTGCGCTGAACATCATACACTGTTAAGATGAGCCGCGCACGTACGTTCCAGTACAGACCATTTACACAGCCCGCAGGTACTAGCACGTATCTAAAAGTAATCTAAAAATAAAAAAAATCCGGTGATCAGACACCATGGTATCGTTTCAATGAAGTTTCTTTAGAGTTATTAGTATTCATGTTTTGTCTCTATCCAAATAACTCATTCTCTAAGTTTGATGTGCAAAAGCTAGTTCGTCTTGCTGATATTTATACAGAAGATTTTACCATAGCTGCCTGTTTGTTGTTAAGAAATTAGTTTCAAAAATTCATTCTCAATGTTATAAGAAGTGTTACATTTTGTGAATGCCGTGATCTTGCAAATGTTGCTCAAAAGATGGTTGAAATCTAAAAAAATATAACTTTCGCATTGATGTATCGCCTCATCAAGCTCATATTGATCACTCCAGTGGCAACAGCATCAGTTGAAAGAATTTTCTCAGCAATGAAGATTATTAAAACAGATTTGCGTAACAAGATATCAGATTAATAGCTCAATGACTTGATAGTGTGATACATTGAGCGAGAGATATTTAGAAACCTTAATAATAAAAGAATCATTCATTGCTTTCAAGACATGAAAACTAGTAGTGAAATTGCGTTGTAACTAGATTTAGTGACTTAGTGGTATGTTTTCATTTTATTTTTAATGTTTATGAACGTTCACAATTTAATATTGTATCACTAAATTTGATATTTTTTATCTACAAATCAATACTCTCATATTTATGAATATTTGGAGACACATTATCCATAAGCAATGTACTAAATTTATTATATTGTGTATTTTTAATTTGTTTTCTTCCTATTTAAGTATGATTTTGATATTCCAACGGCAAAAGACAAGGATACGTAATTTTGGTATGTTTATGTCGTGCTATAGCCTTAACAGTAGAACTTCTCTTCTATTTTTATTCTAAATTTATCACTGCTAAAAGTCATAAGTCATAATTAAAAAGAATCCATCAACATCGGTAGAGATAGTAGCTAGCAGCCTAGCACTGATGGAATAACCATGGATCGAGCGTGCGTACTTATGCAGCCATGCGGGTACGTACGTGCGTTTACCATGGATTAATAAAGGTGTCGACGCGGTTAGCAGTAACGATGCGACTGCCTGTGTGACGAGCCATCTAGGACGGAAACCAACCTGCATTTACCAGCTGCGTGTGCGAACTGCTAGGTATTTAATTTTCCTACAGCCATGCATAATTGAGATCTTACAGCGTAAACCCCACCATTGCACCCAGGTTCGAGTTTTCTTTGGCTTGATTTATGCGCCTATTTCTTCTTAATTAAATAGATATCTAGTTCCCTGTAGGTATCCCATATTTTGAGTACCCTCTCCTAGTGTCCAATGGTGAGCACACATGGTTGTATGGGCTTGTTCTTTTGTGGCTACGGTTTATAAATTTTGGCTGTCGCTTGTGGTTTTGACTGTTCGTGTGAGAGATTATAGAGTAACTGAAATTTATGTGCGGCTTTTGCCGATATAAATGAAGTCGGTACAGTACGTACTACAATTAACTAGTAGACCCCATCTTGAAAAGACACTCCGTTTAAAAGATAGTTACTGTAGAAAAATCAAAACCTGAAGCCAAAAGCAACAAAAGAACAGGCCCTACATCTGTCATCTAGGTCCGCTCGGTTGGGCTGAAAAATAGTGACTTATGGTTGAAATTGCAGTATAGCTAGCTGAAATTACACTGTCGCTGAAGATGGCTTATTTGGCGTAATTAAATTTAAAAAATATTAGCTCATCACGGACAACGCAAACGAATACGAGAAAAAAGATCGACAAAAAACTCAAAAAAAGCCAAAAAATCAAAAAAAACTAAAAAATACCAAAAATACCAGAAGCCTCACTTCTACCTTAGTGATGAGTGTGGAGGGGAATAAGTCTTATTCCCTTCGCAACTCCTTTTATCATCAACTATATACGGTGAAACATATATTTCGAACTTAATTTTTGTTGCATGGATATGGGGAAAAACTAGAGGGTCTGTTATTTTTTGCTGCGGCTTGTGGCTTTTGGCTGCCGCTTGTGGTTTTTAGGTTGTTCATGTGAGAGATTACAGAGTAACAAAAACTCACGTGTAGTTCTTGCCGATATAAATAAAGTCAGTACAATATGTACTACAATCAACTAGTAGACCCTATCTTAAAAAGACACTCTGTTTAAAAGTTAATTACTGTAGAAAATCTGAAAAACAGTTTTTAGAAGCCAAAAAAAACAGTGTCTAGATTGGATATCGGTGAAGTTAACTAATACATGTAAACCCTACTTGCTCGGCATTTTTTTTTTTGCATTTGGTGGTACATACAAATTAACAGCCAAGCGTCTTAAAACCAAAGCGCCGGCCAGTAATTAAATCGTACCAAGTTAGTTAGATTTTTATAACCGGCAGCAGGTACAAATCAATTAAGTTTCTATCTTACTTCTGCACAGTTACATTTCGTACCTGCAAACTTAACCTGCATCTCCTGGCCCTCCTGGGTAAAACAAATTACATCGTACTAACCCTGCCTCCTTTTTTATTTAGCCAGGAGCACTAGGGTTCACTGTAAGGGGTGGGAGCAGGGGTGGAAAACGTTAATAGATAATTAAAAACGCAAATATATTAAGTAAAATTTATATTAAAAAATTTTCATATCCGCATTTAAGAATATTCATATTTACATTCATATTCGAGAATATTCATATTCGAGACTATTCGATTCGTATTCGATTCGTTTCCTATGTCTAACGTTAACAGGCCAGTTATCGGAAATCCCGGGAAAAACCCAAATAAATTTTGTGATTTGAAATATGAATTAGGACTAGTGAAAAACCGGCAAAACCATTAGGAATTTGTTCTACTGAGATTTGTTACAGAAAATGTAGGAGGATATTCGTACTCAACCGAATTAAGTACATATTTGATTTGAATTCGTATCCGTTACATTCGATTCATATTCATATTCAAGAATATTCGAACTCGTATTTGTATTCATTTTAAAAATATGGATTTATATTCGTATTTGAGACTATTCGATCGTAACCGATCTGTTTCCATCCCTGGGTGGGAGGACCGATCCGCTCCCAGATTCTTGGTAAACAATGGTCGTTATTTTCAGCTTATGGCTTATAGCTTATGGATTCTCCCAAATAAACAAACAGAACAGATTCTTCGTCATATTTTTGAAGCGATTTATTAGGACAACCTTTTGAAATAGCTTATCAGCATCGGTTTGTTTACACAAACGCTCATGCTATGGTCTTAATCCAGCAGCAGCTGAAAAGAACGCACCCAAGTTCGTATATACATAAAATCGTGTTCACGTATTTGGCACTATAGCCACTTTTTTTTCAATTTTAGCTCTCGAACACTTGTTTTTGCGAAAATGCCCCCTAAGCTTAGACGGCGCGGCAGGTGACACCTGTCACCTACCTTGCCCCCTTGCTCGGCAAGACCGATGGCGTGCAGCAGGTGGCTCGAGTACAAGAGGCAACTTTGCAGGCGCGGTAGCAAGTGGACTTGGGTGCGGATGAGCTGCCCTTCTCGGTAGGTTGTTGCCGAGCGCCACCAGCTCGGCAACTAGCTCGCAAGGTATGGACGGGGAGTGTGAGAGATAGAGAGGTCGATGAAATAGAGATGGAAGGCTAACGTGGCAAAACCAGTGATGTGGATGGCCAACATGGCAAAACCACTCTTAGGGCACTTCTAATGCTCCACCATATACAATGTCCATAGAATTAACTAGTTATCTATATAGGATGGTGTTGAGGTTGATTTGGATTCGTGACGTGTCCGTGTAAGACACTGCATCGCCTCATGTCAGACGTGGCATGATAGATGCCAGGGCCACGCGTAGGCTGTATCAGACATAGTGTCAATCTGTAGCAACCGATTTTGATTCGGTTTTCTCTTCATGTGGGACTTGTTTCTCTCGTTCTATATATGTACCCTAATAGTTCATAGGAAGAGCAAATGCTCCATTATAATCTCTTATTATTATAGTAATTTGCCTTTATGCGTTCGTAAATTTTTTTTCTGTTAGGGTTTTTCACTTAAAAATTTATGTATCTTGTCTTTATTTTCTCCGTATTATTTGCAGTAAATGGTATCAGAACACAACAGATTCGAGAGGAAAGAAATTTGGCATGTTTTTCCATCGGATCCAAGCCTCGTCGCTGAATCCGAGCCATGCCCGTTTTTCGTCTTTGAGTTAGAGCCAGCAGACGCACGATAAGAGTCGACACAGCAGTGTTTTTCTTCGATGATCTCATGAGCGATGGAAAAACTGAAGCAACAGCAAAAGCGCAGCTTCGGCAGCGTCTTCAGTCCCAGCGAAAATCAAGGCAGCCCACATGGCATCACATCTTCGTCCACATGGTCCAAGCACCGGTTCCACGAGTCTTCGTCCACATGGTCCAAGCGGTGTCACGAGTCTTCGTCCACATGGTCCAAGCGCCAGTTCTGCTCTTCGTCCACCGGTCCAAGTGCCGTTTTGCCACTCGGTCTACCTCCATATGGCTACTCAAGCAGACCTGGCCACTGGCACGGCACGGGCTCGGCCACGGACCGCTTAATAAACAGATCGTGTTGTGCTGGTCCGTGGATCCGCTTAATAATACCGTGCCGGTCCGGGCACGGTTAAGGCTTAACGGGCCGTGCCGGCCCGGTCAGCCCATTAAGCCAAAAAAAGGAAAAAAATTGTAAAAAATTCAGAACAAATTCAGAAAAAATATAGAAAGCCGTAGATATTATTAATCATGAAAATAAGTATTGTAAATGATATAATGAGCTTTATTAAATTACATGGTAAGGATATTATTTGCAATAGATGGGATATGATGTGGCAAAGAGTTAAGGAAGAGAGAGAGGAAAATAATGTCTCGCATGAGACATTGCGTGAGCACATAATCCAATATCAAGAAGTAGCTAAAATTTGCATTAGGGAGTAGTTGTGTCTATAACATTAAATCAGTAGATGGATGAGAGAGTAGGGGGAGAGAGAAACATGCGAGAATGTGTAATTTTATTGATTAGGCCCACTCATAAACACTATGTATTAGGAGAGTAATGTTTACTATTGTTTTTATGTGATGTGGAGTGTATAGACATTGCTTTGTAATGTCTTCTATTGTGAGTGCCCTTAAAACCAACCTTAGGAGTCAAGTGATACGGTGTTACAAGATTAGAGGGTTAAATAAGCTTTTCAAAAGTTTGGAAGGTTAAGGCCCCGTTCATTCTGGCTTCGACTTCTGAGTAGAAGCTGGAATGAACACGTTAACTTCTTAATTTTAGGTCTTTGGCATTTTCTTTTTACCCTTTTTTCTATTGTATTGTCCATGGAGATATATTCGAGTTTTCCCTTTTTTTCTTTATTTTTTAATTGAATGCCTCAGAAAAAACTAAAATTGCTACAATATAATTTTAGCAAAAAAACAACAGCCGAAACTCAGAAGTCACTAAAAAAGCTAGATTAAACTGGCCTGTGTAGACATTCGTGATACTTCAAAGGACTAAACTCAGAAGCCGACAACCGCGACAATTTCTGTGAGATTTTATGTTTATTTGTGCGCATTTAAGGCCACTAAAAGTGTTGCCGGTGTCGAGAAGCTTGCCCTTGTGTAATTTACTAATATGCACATTATATATATGTTGATTGATTAATGCATTATTACAGTACGTTACTGCTGTCTAGGAGTATTAGGTGCAGTGATTAGTTACTTAATTTGACTTTACCAGCTCATATACTACCTAGCTTGGAGATTTTTTTTTTTTGCGATACGCAGGAGAACTACGTTCTCACACTACGAATCCGTGTTCATGAAACACCATAATATTGTGAAAGCGGAAAAGAAGATCACGATCTGGTATTCTGGCCTCTTTTAGCTTTGAGTGATTAACGAGGAGCAAAGCTAATTAGGAGCACTTATTAAAGCTAATTAAAGCGCTTTGAATCTAATCTAAGCAAGTAGGACTAGGATTTAGGGGTGGCTACATGGGAGCAAAAGATCCGGGTGTGCCTGGGAGTGACCGTGTGCGTGTAACGGCGGGCTGGCTTTTCCGTCCCAAGCTTCCCTAACGGCGCCATCATGGCGTGCTGGGACCCACGTGGGAGGGCTGGCTTGTGGCTAGGGTGAATACAGATTGGATAATGTCTAAACCATATTCATATTCATATTCGTATTCATAAATAAATATAAATTCAAATATCTTTGAATACAAATATGAATCGAATATTGTAACGAATACGAATTCGAATTGAATATCTACTCAATTCGATCGATTCTGGATATCTTCATAATTTATATAGTATGAAGACATTTTATCCTCGTACAATCACGCTTAATCATTTTAATTCATTTACTTCACTAAAGAAACATAAATTCACGTTCTATTAAAAAATATATCCAACTAATTAGTCATATTGTAATAAAATATACATATTGCTTCGTCGAATATGGATACAGATAGTCGGGATGAAATAGCCTTTAGATGCTAAAAATTCATACCATATTTACATCCATATTTTTATGCAAATTTGAATACGCATTTGAATAGGATATAAATTGTTAATCAGATAGAAAAATCTACGCCATATCCGCATCCTATCGAATTCGATAACTGAATAATACGGATAATTCGTATCCACTTTTCACCCCTACTTACTCACCACACTGGAGATAGGCCATGTTCATATTAAATTCTATTTTTTTGTTTTTGTTTAGAAAAAACAAAACCCAATACGAACACCCGGCTTCTCGAAACGATTTCTTCACTTATCTCGCTATTATCTCGCTCTGAAGATAAGGCATGGGTCATGGATGCATCGCCCACACCACCCCTCTCGCTCTCATCACGTGCACGTATCTCTCTCTCGTTTTTTGCATCGCTCACGCTCTCCTTCTAAAAGCCGTTCTTTCAACCAGTACTATTTATTTTTAGTTAAAAGTTATAACCCACAGCTAAAAGCCAAATACAAACGCCTCCAAGACAAGCTTCTCCTTTTTTTACTTATCTTTTTGAGTTTTTTTCTTTTCATGTATATAACATGAGGATTGCTTGCTGATAATGTCATGTGAGGGGGAAATGTAGCCAACCTTGATCATTACTACTTTACAAAGAAAATTTGAAAGATAATGGTGTTCTGCATTACCATAGATTGATACAAAAATGACAAATCTTTTATCTTTCTGCGAACATTGTGTGATTCTACGTGTGTGTGTATTTTTTGATATGTACTAGGTTTAATTTAGACGTCACACAAATATTTCGTCTAATCAAGTGCCTACCTAGTAGGCACCTGCAGCTTACACTCTTCACCTAGTGCCGATCAAGCCTAGGGTCTTTTATTTTCAACTTTTAGATGTTGTTTTTTTTCCTACGATAACTAGCATTTAAATAAAAATTCTTTTTAAGATATGATATATAAGTTAATTGTAGTACATGCTATAGCAACTTTATTTATATCGGTCAAAACCATATGCGAGTTTCTGTTACTTTGTACTCTCTCTCATAAATAGTTCAAAGCCATAAACCATAACAAAAAATCATAAACCGAAACAAAAATGAACAGACCCAACCCATCAAAACCACCAACCAAACAGAATCTACCCCCAATATAGTATCACAATTAAGTCAAACCACATAGAAAAACAATTTTTAACCCTAGAAAAAAATGTATGCCAAAGCAAAATCCCAAAATACAAGTAGAGCTTGTTCATTTTGGCTGCAAGCTAATGCTTTTTAGGATATGTGATACGTCCGTGATTATCTGTCTTATCTTCGGAGCGAGATGGAAACGAGAGAAGTAGTGAAGTCGTTTCAAAAAGCAGTGCGTACTTATTGGTGAGTTCGAAAGGGTTTTTGGCTTTTGTTCTTTGCTACAATAACTAGCTTTTAAATAGTTCATCTTTTAAGTGGGGTCTACAAGTTGATTATAGTAGATATTATACCGAATTTAAATATACCGACCAAAATCACATACGACTGTCTTTTCTTTCGTACTCTTTCGTAAACAGCTAGAATTCAAAAGTCGTAAGGCAAAACCCATAAGTCACAGCCCAAAAAAACCCTCGCTCACTCTAGCCGTGGGCTATCAGCTGTGGGCTTTTTTTGCATTGTACGACACTATTCCGAGGTTGTTTTGGCACTGTAGTTACTATAAGTTTTTTCAACGTAAATAAATTTAAAAAAAGAAAAATATCACGTCACCCGGAAAATGTAAAAAAAAGAGAACAGAAAAGAAAAAGAAAATAAGCCCAACAAAATTAAAAGACAGAAAAGGATAAAATTAAAAAGTTAGAAGCTAAAAAAAAATGCTCAGACCAGCGGGGCCTATGCACAGAGCCTGATAGGAGGGAGGTAACCTCACCATGGGCAGTGACTGGAAGCAGCAGCCCAGTGATAAGAGTCTAACCCCCCGCAGTGTCGGCCAGGGGCTCACCGCTCACACACTCGGCGCCTCCATTCTGCTCCGGGCCTTTTTCTGCCCAGCCCCCTCGTCTTCATATATATTCGCACCCCGCTCCACTCCCCCCTCTCTGTGTCACGAACACAAGGGCCTGAAGCTTGTGTAGGCGGGCTTGAGGGTTTCGGCTTTTGCGAGCAGATCCCTGCCTGCCATGGACAAGAAGCAGGGCTTCTTCTCGGCGCTGCGGGAGGAGGTGGCGCGAGGGCTGTCGCCGGCGCGGGCGCGGCGGAGGTCGGCGGCGGCGCTTCGGTACGCGGGCGGCGGGGAGATGCTCGCGCCGCTCATGGAGGCCCGGATCCGGAGGCCGGCGACGGGGCGCGCGCGCGGCGGGAGGGTGGGGCCGGTGGGTGCGCGGCCAGCTCGCGCGCGCGCCGTCGGCCGGGGCGGCGGCGGTCGCGGCGGCCGCCGGGGTGCCGGAGCGCGGCGCGGCGGAACGACCTGAGGTTGCTTCTCGGGGTCATGGGCGCGCCGCTCGCGCCCGTGCATGTCTGCGCCGCGGAGCCGTTCCCGCACCTCAGCATCAAGGACACCCCCATTGTAAGAGCTCGCCGTTGCTGCTTCTTCGCTTGCTTGTTCTTGCTCTAGATTGAGTTCAATCCAGTGTTTTGGTAAATTTGAGAGTGAAAAAATCGTTCATTCTGTAGTCGGCGTGTCTAAATTTGAGTTCTTGGGTGCGGAATGTCCCTCCTTTTTAGCTGGAATTAGTGTTTTCTTTCTTAGCTGAGTTCTTGATTTGGTCCTCCCGTTTCATGAGGAAACTGTTGTTTGGTGTTTTCTCTGATATGCGTTCCACAAAACTTTGTTAGTTCGTTATGGGAACTACCATAAAAAAATGTATTTCTGAACACATTACAACTGTAGAAATGGCTTTCTTTGTATGCTGTACAACTTGTACTACTATTTAACAGATAATGCCCATTTGCTATAATTTTTTTAGTAACTATTAGCTGTAAAGAAAGCTTAACCTTAAAAGCTTCGTGGTAAATGAGCTGTTGGCTGTAAATTTTGGTTCTTTATAGCATAGCACTACAGCTGTGTAACAGTGAGGTTTTTTTATGTGTTCTACGCAGGAGACTTCGTCGGCGCAGTACATTCTGCAGCAGTATCTGGCTGCCTCCGGCGGGCAGAGGCTGCTCTCCTCTGTTCGAAATGCGTACGCCATGGGCAAGGTGCGCATGGTGGCTACCGAGTTTGAGACGGCTGGCCGCATGGTGAGGAACCGCATGGCGGCGCGCTGCGCCGATCCTGGCCGGTTCGTGCTGTGGCAGATGGCCCCGGAGATGTGGTACATGGAGCTAGCCGTCGGCGGGAGCAAGGTGCACGCCGGATGCAACGGCAAGCTCGTCTGGCGCCACACCCCATGGCTTGGCGCACATTCTGCCAAGGGCCCTGTCCGCCCTCTCCGCCGCGCACTTCAGGTATAACGGCAGCACCAGTTTCACCACCATGTCTGTAGGTCGTGTCGTCTCAATACCCCTACCAGGCCACCACAGTGCAAGAAGGTAAAGTTTTGACTCAAAAGTTTGTTGTTCCTTGTCATCTCTCCAGGGCCTGGATCCTTTGACCACCGCGAGCATGTTTGCTGGCGCACGCTGCATTGGTGAGAGGAAGGTGAATGGGGAGGATTGCTTCATTCTGAAGCTGTGTGCAGATCCTGAGACGCTAAGAGCACGCAGCGAGGGCCTTGCCGAGATCATCCGGCATGTTCTCTTTGGGTATTTCAGCCAGAAGACTGGGCTTCTTGTCCATATTGAGGATTCACACCTTACGCGAATTCAGTCCACAACTGGAGGGGATGCTGTTTACTGGGAGACTACCTTCAGTTCATTCATCGAGGACTACCGACCAGTGGAGGGAATAATGGTTGCACATTCTGGGCGCTCGGCCGTGACCCTTTTCCGTTTCGGAGAGGTTGCCATGAGCCACACCAAGACTTGCATGGAAGAGGCATGGAGCATCGAGGAGGTTGCATTCAATGTCCCCGGCCTCTCCATGGATTGCTTCATCCCACCCACTGATATCAAGTCTGGATCTATCAGTGAGACTGTTGAGCTCCCGCACGGTGAGAAGAGCAAGGTTGGTCTTCTCACATGCCATCGTGCTAAGGTTGCCGCGTTGGAGAAGGCAGATGATAACGTTGCGTGGAGCGGAGCCGTGCAGTGAGATTGCAAGTGATTTGTAGCCTTTCATACTTGCTTCTTGCAGTGCTACTGACTCATTTTGATGAATGTAGGGTAGACAGAAAGAGCTAAAGGAGGATTTGGAGCTTTGCAATTCCAAATGTCCTCTGTAAATAGGAAGCTTAAGGCATTCACATAGTCTTCCATATCCCTGAGGAGGCCTTGTGTGAAGAATCCTTTCTGATCTCATTTAGATATATGGTAGTAGGTAGTCTTGCTCGTAACTCTCTGGCTTTTTTTGCCAGTGCCTTGTGGAAGAACTAGGGGTGGTGCTGTTCTTTCTCTTATAGCATTACTGATCATGGGAACCCAGCGAGGAAGAAGGATTTCTTCGTCGGCAATTGTGAGTGATTTCATCGTCGTCGTGTCTGATTAGCAGTCCAGTGTGCTTTCGTTGGTGATAGTCTCTGGTCAGACTAACTTTTAGGGGGGAAATGGAAGCTCAGAATAGTTGTTGCTCTTTGTTAGGGCATCATGGGTCAGGTTGTTTTCCCTTTCCCTTCACATCTCTCTTATTTAGTATGAGATGGTGGCTGTATTCTACAGAAGTTGATGTAAGCCAAAACTTCTATGAATATCATGGATTGAATTTGTTTTTGTTGTGCACTCACTTTTCCCATTTTGCGTACTCTTCTTGTTTCTGTTATGTGTACGTATCTTTCTTATTTTTTTTGCATCGCTCGTTTCTTTCTTTTAAAAGTCACATCTTTCGGTTACTACTACTTATTTTCAGTTAAAAATTATAAGCAAAATGCAGGACAAATCCCCTTAGTTTGCAGTATGGTGGGAGTATGATTCGTTAATATGATGGCATGCCCATGTGCTTCTCCTCAGGTGCTGCGACCTGTGATGCATACGAGTATTTCTTTCTTGTGAGGTGCAGTTAACTTTGCCACTTCGATGCCTCCGTCCCTCCGAAGCTGCAGCACCATGCTACTGGCCTTAAGCCGTTGGCATTGATGGCCTTGCACTCTGCTTCTTCCTGCAAGGAATAGTTTTATTCTTAGGGCTGTGTGCTCTACTTGGGAAGGAGAGACCAATGTCCAAGTTAAAGAAAAAAAAATACGAGTGCTCTCGACTCCCTCACCTATCCTATTGGGGTCAAATTTTTGGGCCTGTTTTTTTTTGCTGCGGCTTATAGTTTTAGATTAAAATTTTTGAATTGTGGCTGTTTACAGTATAGATTACAGAAATCGATACTCACTTGCGATTTTGGCTGGTACAGATGTTAAGCTTTTAACGTGTACTACGTTTAATTTGTAGGCTCTGTCTTGAGAAAATACTCCGTTTAAAAGTTAGGTACTGTTGCGGCTGCCAAAAGCCGATCAACTTGTGCTCTGTCGAACACCCCCAAGTGTAGATTGGAGATTTGCAGAAGTCATGGACATTTTTTTTCTGGACATATGCTGAGGACGAACTCATGATCTGAGCAGCTCGACCAACTTGGGAAGCTTGCAGTTGACGATTGTTGTGCATCCTTACGCTGATGACATGAATACGCACCTTTCTACTTTAAAGGGAGTCCATAGACTCCATGCTAGAATCCGAACAAAGCACGCAGAACATGCCCTCGTGGATCACAGCTTCGACAAGTTTGACTATGAGAAAGCGAAAAGGTCGCCATGGGAAAGCAAGCCAGAACAGCCTCAGCCCTGCTCGCCTTACCAGCAAGAGAAAAAAACAGCACATCAAGCTATTATTGCCGTTAACTGATGCTTCATTTCCACACGGTTTAACCGGGCCTACGTCTCCAGAGCCGAAGAAAAATGTGGCGAAAAGATCTCCCGATCCGATCTGATCCGTGCATTGCTGAAATCAATCAAACACGCATGAATCCAGCAAAATTTTTTTTGCAGCTTTTCTGAACCGTTTGCTGTGTTCTTAAGGGGTCAAGGACCACAACACACAGTCACAGAAGCACTCCAAGGTTGTTAAGATCAGAGTCCTTTTAGACTTGGACTTCGAACGGCAAATCAATCCAACCAATCATGGAGAGAGGTAGGGCAATGCAGTGCAGTGCAGTGCATTTGCTCTCTCTTTTGACTTGGTGGCCAAAGGCAAAGCCTCGATGAAGAAAGACCAGTAGAAAAGGTTGCCAATGCCCGGAGAATCTGCCACCTTTACTCCTCTAGTGCAATTGCAAGGTACTTTGTTCAGTAACATATTCCATTCCATGGCATGGCATCTGAGAGTCCAAAGTGTTGTTGGTGAGAAGAGAGAGATTACTACCTGTGAAGAATGGTCTAAGCTTACTGAACTTCAAACAGTTGGTCAGAGAGAGCTCAGATCAAAAGATGCCCTGGGATTAAACAGTAAAGATGGTAACAGAGTTAAAAGTGAAGCTGAATTCTGCAGGCATTTGGCTGTAAAGTGAAGGTAAGTTATGCAGAAATGTTGGTCTTAGAGAATACTATGGAAGACGTGCGAGAAGACGCAGAAGAAACCGGCGTTTTTGTAGGTGTTGGTTGCACCAACCTAGAGCAGGGGCTTATTCCGCGTTCCAAGCATTATCAGTGAAGATATAATAGTATTTTTTAATTAAATATCTTGAAAAAACTAACAACTACTGCCATTTCAACCAAAAACCATATCACAGAACAGGCCTATAAGCTGATGGAAGAAATAATAAAATAGTGGTAGTAGTATAGAGGTATGACAGAGAACCCATCTTTGCCTGGCAGCTTAGGTACCGTTTAAAAGTGTTGGAGGTTTTGGTTAAAATAACACTGTAATGGTTATTAGTTTTTTCTAAGATGTTCAATTAAAAAAATGTAAATAAAATAAAAAATAAAAAACATCGTTATATCTCTATAAAAATATAAAGAAAAGAGAAAAAAAAACATGTTAAGAAGCCAGAGCTTTCAAACAGCTTTGGATTCTGAAGACAGAAGCAGACCTTTCAAACAGCTTTGGATTCTGATAGCTGTGGCGAAGTCGAGGAGAGTCAGGTACCAGTAGATAAGTTAGGGGCTCGAAATTGGATAGCACTTTTAGGCCAAAACAATCGGTGGCGTCGGAAACTCAACCAAACGAATTTGCTGGGGACGAGAACAGATTCTTATGCAACTGGAGAGCACTAGCGTTCTAGTAAGTTTGGTCAAAAATAACATTGTTGATCTCAAGAATATCAGATCTAGCCTCTAAATAATAGCAATTTCATTTATAGCCAGCCCCCCACTATGGGATTTTCAGATGCTGACACGTGTTAATCGTGCGGTCGGGGACTGCATGATTTGCATGCGCATAGGGTTTTGGCTCAGCTGGTGCGTGTGTTTGTCTGCTTGTAATGAGATTTAAAATTATGTTTTTATGTGGAGAAGAGTTTACTTAGTTGTGCAATTTTTTGTAATTATAAATATTACGATTTTTTGTGTGTAATTTATTTTTGTGTGGAGTCTTTGGCAATTTTGTAATATAGAAAACGAGATGCAAAATATTTTGAAATATATTTTGAAAACTCGTTACGCAGTGTAGATAATACATGTAGGAAATATTTTTTTAGATTGTTATTTTTTCGAAATAAAAGGGCAGACAATATAGATAGGCTGATCCGTTTGCGAATTTCGTAGATTCGCAACGATACGATCGCTGTGTGTTGTTGTTGTGCGGGAAATTTTTGGAATTTATAGGGACAATATAGGGATAATTGAGGCCTCAATGACTTGTGCGTTTGGACTCAATCACAAACGAATCAATCATTACACCGCCCTATCAATACAGGGCTAAGTTTGGACGGTGAAATCACAAAAATGTTGTTACTTAGGCCTCGTTCATTTCGACTTGAGTTTCTGGCTTTTAGCTTATTTTTTATTATTCCTAAATTTCGTCGTTTTCTGACTTTTTTGAGCTTTGTTGTCGGTTCTTTTTTCTCGTATTTATTTGCATTGTCTGTTATATGCTAACATGTTTTTTTATTTTTTTAAATTTAGTTACGCTAAATAATGTATCATCAACTACAGTATAATTTCAGTTAACTACGGTGCAATTTTAGGCATACATCAATTTATTTCAGTCCAACCGAGCAACACCTTATTCATATCAGGCTCATTGGGCCAAGAAAAGCCTATCCTTAATGGGCCGTGTAGGACAGGTTACCCTGTTCGTGGGCCCAGAAAGGCCTGCTTATGGTGTGGCATGTTCCAAGGCCCAACAATTTCTCTCCTTTCTATTGGCTTCATCAGCATCTTGGCATTCCTTGCCACTTAAGACAAACAAAGTGGGGAGAGAGAAAAAGCTAAAGGCAAAGTAGAACCTTATTAGCGCCTCTTTTGTGAAGAATCACCAGGCCATCATGCATGCCACACGCTTATCTTAAGCTTCCTCTTAATCCTCCTCTTCCTTTCATACATTGCTAGTATTGTAATACAAAATTTCAGAAAACAATTGTGTTCTCTCTCTCTAGTTATCTGAACCTCTCTCGTCAACCACAAAGTAAAAAAAAAACAGTTTATTAGCTGCGTGTTGGTAAACATTACTCGGATGTTTTTTCTAACTATCGTCGATTTATGCTCATTGCATTAGAGATTCAACGACCATGAATTCTCCCCGCACCTCCTCAAAAAAAATCTCTCCCTCCTAAAAGGGGCCATTATATCTCTAATGCAACGGTTTCAAATTTGAATAATTGTTAGAAAAAACATTCACGTCGTGATGTCTAGACACACCTTTATTAGTATTCGATTTTATTCATCTAAACGCTCTTACGCAAACACTAAAAATCATTAACCTCACCAATAAATCTTGAGCCGCAGGAAAAAAAAAACACTGGTTTTCTTTTTTATTAGCAGTGCAGCTTGCTCTCTCTCCGCTCCCCTTCTCCTGCACATTCACGCACAAGCCTACACCTCGTCGCCTCCCATGGCTCGCCTCCTCCCCTCCTCCTCCTCCTCGGCGCCGCCTCCGCGGTCTCCTCCCAGTCTCCGGCCGCCGCGCCCTCCGGCACCGCCCACTCCCCCACCTCCTCGTCCACAGCCGCCTCTCCTACCACCTCAGCCCCAGGCCCTTCCTCCTCCTCGTCCAAGAATCACCACATCTCCACCTCCCTGCGGTGTCCCCACCCACCCGGCGCCAGGCTCACCTCCCGGCCGCCTCCCCGCCCCGGCGACCCCTCCGCCCACATTGCCTCCCCGCTCAGCTCCCCGCCGCCCACATTGCCGCCCCGGTCACCGCGCCGGCGCTGCCTCCCCGTCGCCCGCACCCGTCAGCTCCCCACCCACATTGCCCCTCCGGTGACCGCGCCGGCGCTCGCCCCGCGCCGGCATTGTCCCTCCGGCCCTCGCCCCGGCGCCCGTCATCGCCGCCCCGGCGCCCGCGCCCAGCAAGAGGTCAAGGAAGAAGCACCTGTCCCCCGCCGGGTCCCCCCTCGCCGCCGCATCGTCACCGACCACCGGCGGCCTCGCCCCCGGCCCAGCCCCTCCGCCGCCGACATGTCGGTACGTATCCCTACACCATCACTACCAACTACTCCTCCACGTACATGCGCTAATCAATCCGGGCCGTCGGATTCCAAACCCCACGCGCTAAACCGGATTTGATATTTCGATGGCCTCGGCCTCGCGCCCGCCCGCACGAACATTAACGCGCGCGGCGCGGGGCCCACGGATCAGCGAGCGCACGTCCGGTCGAAAACCCGCGCGACGGCACTCGTCTCGATGCTTCGTGGGCCCCGAGCGAGCAAAGCCCGTTTGGGTACGGCCCGATGGGGCCCGCGGAACGCCGAGGACACGTGGAGCCACCCGAGTGGTGGTCTGCTAGTACTTGCCCGTTCGGTGTTTTCCGTACACGTGGCGTGGCCGGTTCCTTGTCTGACTGCGATGTGGGTCCCCCTTGCAGAGCGACGCGGCGCGGAGCTACCAGGCGACCGGAGGCGCGGCGCTGCTCTTGCTGCTGGTGCTCTCGCTGGCGGTGGGCCCTTCCTTGGCCTGAGCCGCCTGAGGATGGTGGGTGGGGCCACCTGTCAGCCAGCCACTGCCACTGTTAATTATCACCACCGTCGCTGAGAGTAGAGAGAGAGAGAGAGAGAGAGAGAGAGAGATGTTGGGGAAGATGGAGCTACGTGTGTGTGTGTAGAGTAGTAGTATTTCTACTACTACTTGCTACTGCTTTTGCTTGGACCTGTACGCCACTGTGTTTTGTATTATCTACATCTGCAGCGCATTGTTACTGCTTCTGATTACTGTTACCGTTGCTTTTCAATGATTCTTTCCTTGTGCGTTAACACTGGTGCTTCGCAAGAGGAATGCTACCCAGAAGGAAAGGCCGATTAGCAGTTCTCCAGAGTCACTGACGAGTGGGTCCCACCTGTCGGGCGCTTGTAGCTTGTAACTTCGTGTGCGGTGAAGGAGTGTCTGTATGTAGAGCGTTCTTACTGTTGTCGCGAACCTTGTGTGATAAGTGTTATGGTCTCAAAGGCTATATATACATTGGCCTTAGAAAGCATTATTGAATTACAGGTCATCTGGTTTGTGTTGTTTTTATTGGAAAATTTTTGTTCCATTTTTTTAGTCTAATGACATGCTTAGATGGAATCTTGCTAATAATGCTATTCAGAAAACTCAGCTCGATTATTACTGGATTTGTGTCATTTTTCCAATCCACTATGATCACTATCATTATTCATTAATCATCCCGCTACAAAGTTTTCTCAAATCTAATTTTACTCAAGCTGCATCTTCTAGATATATAACCGTTGGGTCAGTGGCAGTCTACTCTAGCAGTAGCAGGCAGGGCAACAGGAAGAAACACCAATGCCTGCCAAAGAAAAAGGCACAAAAGCTGGAAAGCACTTACTTTTGTGGCAGCCCATGCAGCCATGCTGCTACGCAGTACACACACAAAGCGAAGCAAGTACACACAAAGCGAAGCAAGCAATCTTGTGTTATTTTATTTGGAATCTTGAACCCACTTCAGACATGTTCGCAGTGTTCAACACAGCCTCCGGATCAAACAAAACGATTCTCAGCTTGTTACACATGCAAAGGATGATGAGAACAATCTTTAGATTTCCCATACTTTTCTTTTTGGATAATCAATCTTTGATGATTGATACCACAGTACCTCCAACTGCAATGAGACTCTTCTCTAGAGACATTAACTTACTCGCTGGGACAGCTTATACAAACCCACTATGTACGAAAAGAAGGCAAAATTTGAAACCTCTCGATGCATCTCATATTTGGATCCCTTGGTAAAAGATGTGTTTGGCTCAATCTATGTGACTGAAAAGAAAATTTGTCCTTTTCTCGTTCCTTTCTTTTGACTATCCTTTTCTTTTCCTCTGGGCTGCTGGAGAAGATGTCGACTGGTGCATTGGTGAACCTGAAACCGTCGCAGTTACTTAACTTGAAATCGTTTCGCTATTCCCTAAGCACATTATCACACCAGTGCATCAGATTTCGCATAATGGAATTCCATAGAGTGGTTCTTGGTGATGAGGTTAAGTAAACTAGCTTACTGCTCTAGGATTCTTGAAGTTTGTCAGTTAGCTGCTCCCACAAACCATCCGATGCAAATATCAAGAAAAGGTCTTGCTGTCTCAGCTGGTGTACTTTGATCGACGGCTCGGCTGTCATGACGGGCCGCTTCAATGGAATAGGACAGACACATTGCCGGAATATAGGGTGGCAAATTCAGGCTTCTTCAGGTAGACATCCCCAATTGATCTGGAAACCTGAAAGAATTGAACAAATGATGTCCATATGTTGCCAAAGAGTAGCTCATAACTGTCAAAGCATGAAAACAGGTTTGTGTTGAGCTACTTGAAAAGTTCTAACGAACATGACAAAGCAAATACTGATGATTACGAACGCAAGCAACCGGTGGCATCTTTTTCTTAAATAATGTAATATTCACTGAGATCGACTAACGTCAGGCTTTAGAAAATACAAAAAGGAGAAACTTTACAAGAGCATAGCTTTAGCATACGGGTTTGCCACACTACACAAGTAATTCTACTTGCTGGCTTTTTCGAACAGAATATATTCCTATGGTCGTATTGGATACAAGGAGTGCTTTACAAAAGAACACCAAAATCTATGCTATGATATCGAGAATAGATGCATCCATGTACATTGAACATGAAATGAAAGCGACATCCAATTTTTATCTAGGAAACAGGAATATTGCCTTTATCCGAGTAACAAATTCAGGGCATCATGACATAAAGCTAGCACATAAGATGCCAGAATATCAGAAGGCAATCTTGCTAGAACCTTTGATCGCCTACCAATTTCAGGATGGATTTTAAAGCAGCTATTATGAGTTCCCATGATAAATAGCTGCAGAATATTTCATCAAGTGAGGTCTGTGAGGAGTCATGGTTCGTGAAATGCCCTTTAAATTGAATGAGCCATATCTTATGGACTCGGTGCCCTAGATTTGCTAAATTAGCATCAGGCTTCACTTATACCATAGCTACAAACACTTTTGAGGTATTGGGGCCAGATCGCCTTCTTGAGGCTCTCTGGGTTTCTTTTGCAATATGACATTTATCCGCATTAAGAACATGTCTTGCTTGTTGATGACATGTTAAATAACTTACTAACAAAATTTGGAGAGCACAGTGTGAAATGAAGCTTTGTAGTAGCAGCCAGGCCACTTTGTAGTTGTAAAACATAGGTGAGAATAGCATGGCATAATACTAGAAGGATCCAAATTAACAGGATTTAATGATAGATACCTGAATGATGCCCTTAATCCGCCAAACTCCCCTGCTGTAGACGACTATATGTGAATCATCAGGATGTTGATCGGTAAGCTCCTTTCTTACCTCCTCCTCGGCAACATTGTGGTCATTGGGTAGCCTCGCGGCCACTACCTCCCAGCCATTAGGTCCCCGACGTCCAAGGACAGCTCTTGAGTCCCCTAAATTGGCAACATATAGAATGTTATCAGCAATTGCTCGACGAGGCAACATGAACCAACTGAGACAATCTGTGGCCATTTGAGCTAGGACCCCTTGACTAGGTGCAAGAACTCCTCTTCTGTAGCATGGAAGGCCTTCTTGATTGCGTCTGTGGACATGCTGCCTTGCTCGGATGGAAACTCTGCTCCGATTCAGAGCACAACACCGTTTAGCCATCTTAATGGTTAGCAGATAACTTGATCGAATTAAGACACCATCCTTAGTCAACATGAGTAGATCAAAAATATTCTAATCAATAAAGATGTTGTTAGAAATAATCTTGACTTTGAGTCCAAAACGTAGTAGAGTCCATCTCCGTGTGTAACTCAAGTTGAAGTTGTGTCCAACTTGAAGTCTGAATACGTATGCTAGTAGGAGAGTATTAGCCTATATATTAAGAAAACTTGTAACCATTTTAGTAAGGAAAAAGGGAGCAAGTAAGAGAATACAGAAATTCAGAAATTCTTCTGTGCTCTCTCAGTTCATTTGTGATATGTGTGTTTTCTTTTGGAACAAAGATACCAAGTGGTATCAGAGCCTAGGCGAGAACCGAATCGTCGAAAAAAAATCGTATAGACGATTTCCGTTTCGGTGCTAGCGCTCCCGAGCGCATCCCGAGGCCTCCGCGCGCATGTATATCTGTCTGTCGGTCTGTTTCTCCAGAGACGCACGTTGTCTACCCCAAGTCGACACAGAGCTAGTCAAGGAGCACGACAACCGAGAACCGTACACGAGACATCAATAGGGCAGCAGATCGAGAATAAACGTCAGCAGCAACACTGGACAGCAAAGAGACAAGACAGAAAGGTTCAGAGCAAGTCAAAATCAAGTAGTGTCTTCGGTTGCTTTCTGAGAACGTGCTGATCCAAGCAAGGAGAAAGGAGCTGCATGAGACCGTGAAGGCGCGAGGTGCAGCAACGCAATTAGTCTCCTTCGATCCGCACGTGAGAAGTGCACGGTGTCGTCCTGAGCGAGTACTCCAGAAGCAGAGCAAGACCAAGAGAAAGAGGAAAAACAATGCAGTTTTTTTTCTCCGTTCCCTCAGTCCAAGAGCCACTTCAAAGTAGCACAAGTTCTTGATCTGTGCTCAAGATCATGTCACGTTCTCCGGGAAGTGGTATCACCGGTAACGAAGCATCATCCAGTATGATGGCGAAAGAGAATTCCGCCGTCTCGCTGCATTATCCAATGCTCACGACGAGCAATTATGCAGCATGGGCAATCAAGATGAAGGTGTACATGAAGATTCAAGGAGTGTGGGATGCAATCGAGAATGGCAACATTGATCTACGCAAGGATCCGATGGCATTGGCGGCCATCTATCAGGGCATTCCAGAAGAGACGCTCTTCCTACTTGCCGAAAAGGAGATGGCCAAAGCCGTGTGGGAGGCGTTGAAGACGATGCATCTTGACGTCGATCGTGTGAAGGAAGCAAATGTACAAACTCTCAAGACCGAGTTCGAGGTGCTGCGTATGAAGGAAACGGAGTCGATCAATGACTTCGCCGTCTGCAACAAGATTCGGGCCCTTGGCGAGAAGGTGGAAGAGTTATACGTAGTGAAGAAATTCCTTCGTGTTGTTCCCTCACAGTTTCTCCCAATTGCTTCGGTCATAGAGCAATTTGGAGACCTAAATACAATGACCATGAAGGAGGTCATCGGTCGTCTTAAGGCATATGAGGAACACATCCGCAACAACAGTAACAACGGTGACGGACAGGTCTTGTTGACCCGCGCTGAGTGGGAGATCTTGTCATCGAAGCGTGAAGGCAAGAACACTTCCAGCAGTGGCGGCCAAGGCCGTCATAATCGGAAGTTTGATAAGGCAAAAGTGAGGTGTTATAATTGTAATGATTATGGACACTTTGCTTCAGAATGCCCAAAGCCGAGGATGAAGAAAGCGTTTCTTGCTGAAGCGCTCAGCGATGATGAATCAACAATGTTCTAATGATGAGTTGAGTCAGGGACGTCGAGAAGATGTGTCGCCATCCAAACTCAAGTAAGGTGAAAAGAAATAGGAACGTTGAGGAGATGTGTCACCGTTCTAATCAAATATGAGTTTAGTAAGTCGTAGTTGAGACCGATTGCCTCAATGTTTTAGAATCTTTACATCTGGATGACCCGTACCGGTTGAGTTGAGTTCCTACATATATTTTGCATGTAGAACGCTTCATGTGGAGACGTGACTGGTAGTTGATAATGCATTAAGACTAAAACTAGAGTATGTCAAGTCAAGATTAAGGGGGAGATTGTTAGAAATAATCTTGATTTCGAGTTTAAGACGTAGTAGAGTCCGTCTCCGTGTGTAACTTAAATTGAAGTTGTGTTCAACTTAAAGTCCGAATACGTATGCTAGTAAGAGAGTATTAGCATATATATTAAGAAAGCTTATAACCAGTTTAGTAAGGAAAAGGGAGAGCAGGTAAGAGAATAGAGAAATTCAGAAATTTTCCTGTGTTCTCTCAGTTTATTTGTGATGTGTGCATTTTCTCCTGGAACAAAGATAACAGATATCACCCTCCAACAATTGGGGCAATCAGAATAGACAACATAAGTAAAAAAAAATCTAAATGAGGAAATGGCTGATTCAGCATTCAAAATGGACAATGATAATAGGAAACCATCCATGATAACTGGATCAAACTCAGTGACCTGGTCCTGGTTACTTTGACAAACAAGTGTAAAAACTTTGTCAAGGATTTAGTTAAGAAATATAAATTAGCAAACTACTCGAAGTCTAAGCTAAACCTAACAGAAAATTCTCTTTGTTTGCGAGAGAGACTAACAGAAAATCCTTACTATCATGAAAAATTAAGCAATCTCACACAGGAACAGATTATGGTTCTCCTGAGGCAAGTAAATGGAGTTAATTGAGTGGAGTATTAACTGTGGAGGTGCGGGAAGAGGCGAGTGGAGAGGAAGCGCGAGGCCTCGGGGCCGCCGTGGCCGTCGTACACTCCGACGAAAGTGGCCACCGGCGAGGTCACCACCTGGCCCTGGTCCTCCAGATTAGCGTTGGCCTGCGCCACGGCGATGGAGTACTCCCCGGACGCGTGCAGCTTCAGCTCCGCATGCCACAGCAACCCATCACCGCCTCCTCCGCCGGCGCACCCCAGGCAACTCTCCGCCGGCCGCGCCAACCACCGCAGCATCGCGAACCTCTCCTCTCCCTTACGACCCAAAATTCCTCCCCAAGAAGCTCGCTTTCTCCTCCCTCACAACCCAAAATTCCTCGCCAAGATCGCAGTTTTGTCCTCCTATTTCAAAATTCCACAAAATTTCTTCCCCTTCCTGTCATCCAAACCGCGGGGTTTCGCACTCTTCTTTGGACCAAACAATCCAATTCGGTCGATCAATTCTTGTCCCTTTTTCCCCTCCTTTTGTTAGGCGCGCCAAAGCGAAGCTTTCCCTAATGCCTCTCCTGGCCCAGCAGTTGGGCAAGTTTCATTAAAAGGCAGTGGCGGCCACCCGCCGTCGGATTTGGCGCCACGGACACGTGGATGGCTCCCAACCACTTTGATCACGACGCTTCGACCACATGACACCGTCTTGGCCAGGGGCGGACCCAGGGCCCGATGACCCTGGGCCCCTGCCCGGGCTCATCTCCTATGGTAGCATGGTTGCTGTTGTACTTCTGACTTGCATTTCTTCATGTAAAACTCTCGGAAATCTTTTGTTGCATTTCTACGTACGGAATCTTCTGCATGGCACGACTCTTTTGAGCCTGCTGATGTTCTTTAGCCAATTTTCCAGGTTTGGAAGTGAGGATGATGTGGACCAAAAGTCTGGGACTGCATTCATGGAGTTTGGTTTGGATCGGTTTGAGCGAGCCTTGGAGAATGTCGTGATGCGAGACCGAACTTTGGGTAGAGTGATAGAGCGCAGAACAATTGGCGGTCATATATTTGCAGATGTATGGGTTCAGATTCCGCAGTTCGTTTATGTGGGTGCAGATTTTGGCATATTCTTTTTTGTTTTTCAATCGGTTTTTGATTCGACTTCCTTCACTAATTACTATTTATTTTGCTTGTATTATGATCTATGTTTTTGAGCGCTTGCTATTTAGACTTTGTTCTTCGCCCAGGCTCGTCAAATTCTCTGGGTCCGCCACTGGTCTTGGCCGTACGGTAGCTGGACGACAGCAATTTAGCTGCACAATTGCCAGACGGTAGACGCCTACCCGTATGGCCACGAGCTCTTTCGGCCAAGTGTCACGTCCATAGCACTGCCGTTCGGTTATCGGACGGTAAAACAGACATTTTTACTATTGTCATATGCATACTGATATTTTTATAAATATAGTCTTAAAATATGCTAGAAGTGCCAAAAACTCGAAGTTTACTAAAAGTAGTTGGGGCAAGTACTTGATAGAGACGTCGAATAAATTACACGCAGCTTCAGAATGTGGTTCTTCTGATCACGACAACAGAGCTTTGCTCACTGAATTCGTCAGGTATTGATGCTGCCTCTGAATTCCATCTCTCCTGGGAGATGCTTGCAAAATGGTACAGAAACAATGATGCGCTACAGAACAACTTGCAATATTCAGCTCAGTTGGTGCAAGGAAGTCTAGAACATCATCACACACTGCAGCTTGCAGAACATGAAGAGCAAAAGCTTTCAAGTTACAGTTGCTTAGCTCATTGCTGCTTCTCTCATGATATGTACAGCGAGCAACATTCAGTTGCAAGTTGCAACAACCAGTAAGTAAGAGACGGTACATAAACTGCAACTTGCTGAAGCCGCATACAGCACACAGCGACACAGTATCATCGCCTCATTCACTAAGGAAGAACTTAGTACCAGGAAAAACAGGTAAGCAGTAGCATAGTTAAGGCAAAGATGTGTTCGGTAACATTGGACGTGGTGTCATTATCAATTTCTCATTCAGCTGTTGTTAGGAGCACGCTGGCCCTGCAGTAGGGGCAATCACTGTGAGACCGCAGCCATTGCTCCAGGCAGGCCGAGTGGAAGACGTGCTTGCAGCGCAGCTGAATGAGTCCATCTGTATCCCGGCATCTCTCCAGGCATATGGAACACTCCACTGGAGGTCCTTCACAGGCTGATTCTTGTAGTTTAGGGACGGATTCGGAACATAGTGCGATAGGTGTATGCTTGTCTGCATTGCCGAAAGACTCTGCCAAGCTTTCTTGGAGTTTGCAGGCAGAGATGGATACGCTAGACTGAAAGCAACTGGTTAGACTACCCAGTATGCTATCTGCAGTGGTGGAGACACCAAAGTCAGTAGGATGAGTTACTCCAGCTCCGGCCCAAATGGCTTCTGAGGTTGATGTATTTTGCCTGCAACAATGTTAAAACATGCGCACATTTAGGTTGAATATAGCTAAATTCTCGCTGGAAGAACGTGCTAAGAATTGATACGGACCTTCTTCCTGATAAGTCCACACTATTAAGCCTCTGAAGAAGCCTTTCCCTAGCCTGTTGAACAGCATCAGGAAGCCGTCCATGATCTGATACGCTGCGGTTTAGCCTTGAGCTGGAGCACATACCCCCTATATGTTCTATCATGTTTCCAGCAGATCCCGCAAACTTAGCAGCATCTCTGTGGTTTCCTGGAACAACTTCCTGACCCTGGTTGTATAAATAACAGATGTTAGAAACAATGCATAATTGCTGAAGAATATTTCACAGCCATCATCATCATAACAGAAAAACATGGAAAATAAGACTGCACTAATCTCTGCCTTGGACACGATTTGTTGCATGCATGGAAACAACAAAATGATACATAACAAATAGTGGTCAACACATGACATGCAGAGGAGATTCTACGCAAATCAATTGATTTTCCTTAGGCCGCTATGGACGGGCCAACACTTCATCTCCTAATAACTAGAACCAGGTTCAAAACAATATCTGCTTGATAATAGGAAATCTAGTCAGTATTTTGGAAGAAAAGGATGGAACAAACAAATGCTTGTCATAATGACACACACTAAACAAATGGCAGGTTCCTTCGCAAATAAACATACATGAAACACAATAGCAAATTAGCAACCACAGAGACTATTTTCAAGTTTCCACAATAGTTCATGCCCGCTTAAAGTTTGGCCTAATCATTTGAACTAAAGCCTTGAACTCATCCATGTCACAAATTAGCTGTTCCAGAGAAGTATCATTGTCATGCAGTCATGGTTCTACCGTAGAATAACCCAAACCTTCTTTTCTTGGGAAAAAATATTCCCGCATATGCTGCCTGATTGATAATAGAGTAATTCTTAGGAAAATACACTTTACAGCACACATTCTGCCTAGTTTGAAAAAGACAATGGAACTAACTTCCTAGTACCAGCTGAATTTCCCAGAGAGTTTGCAAACTCTTCAATGTTTCCGAGGAAACAAGAGACTGTCCCTTTGTTAGGCAAATCATATTACTCATGAGCAACCAAATAACAAGCTAAATGTAATACAACAGTTCCTATTAACCGATTGATTTTGCGTAGGCCCAACAATTTGGTGGTCAGAGATTTAATGAAGGGCGTGCATACTAGAGTGCGTTGATTCATCGTTTTACACCATGGTGCATCTCAACCAATTCCGACTAACACCGACTGCAATCTCCTACTTGGGCCTTCATATTAGCACCACCTAATCCCATAAAAGTTCAGGCTTTCCATGACCAGCAACGTCTAACGGTAACAGCAGGTCTCGAGACAATCTTCACTGGTGACAATCAGCCTCTTTCCCCTCCATGTATAAAACATGAACTTTACTCACCTTCTTCTGGATTTAGTACCAAATTGGAATTGCCATGACCCCCTGCTGTTTCCATCCCAGATAAATCGTTGCACCATCCTTTTCTCCTGCCTCAGCTGCAACCTTGTTGCAGGTACGCATAAACTATGCACCCCTTATACCCATCGTCTAAACTCTCCATTCGCTGTAAAAATCGTACCTTTCGGACTCACCAAGCCCCCAGCAATTTGCAATAACTCAAAAAAAAAAAAAACTACACATGTTTCTGACTACGCTGAAAGTTAAAATCAAGAAAACCCTGCAACCCTCCATTTCTTCAGTTAAAAGGGGTAAAAAGGAAGCAGCTTTAGCCAAGAAACAGCAGGAAATTAAAGAACAAGAAACGGTAGCGGCTTGCGCTTGCGCCTTGCGACCTCACCGGCTTGTGGTGGGAGAGGGAGCTGCGGCGGCGGCCGGGGGCGCTGCGGCAGGGCCGGCGGCGGGGGTCTGGCGGCTCCGGGTCCGGCTCCGGCGGCGCCGGCGAGGGGCGGCGCTGGAAGTAGAGGAGCTTGGAGGCGATCGGCATGCAAGAAGGGAGGAGAGGAGATGTGGCGAACTCCTGCAGCTTCACCTGTGCCTCTGCCGCCCCTTCCTCTATCTCTCCTCTTATTTATATTTATTTCAGCGTTTCCTCTTCTACTTTTGTGCGCTTCGTGAGTTTCTTGTTGGAATTTTTTTTACACTTCCAAAGATACTTTGTTCCTCTTCGTACCGTCTGATCACAATTTGGACGGTCAGATCAAGGTATAAACGCTAGACCGGGGATGAAAAGAAAATGAGCTGTCGCGGGCGTTCTACTCCAAAAGTGTAAACCTCTTGCTTCTACCCAGAGCATTTGTTTTTGGGACAACTGATGTTTTTAGGAAAATCATATGTATAGGAACTATTATTTTTAGCTTTTAAAATTACTTCTTGATCTTTTTTACAGTAACTAACTTTCAAACAAAATACTTTTTTAAAACAGGTCTACAAATTAATTGTAACGACTTTATTTATATTGATCAAAACTGCACATGAGTTTTTGTTACTCCGTTCTTTCTTATAAATAGTCTAAAAATCATAAACCGTAGTCAAAAGCCATAATATAAAATAAAATAAGAAAGATCAGGCCCGTATATTTATCAAAAAAGTACTTGATTTGCGTTCAATAATGGTGGTCGTTCTTGAAAGACCTACTAGTAATGGTAATGTAGCGATTTTATTTATATTGATCAAAACCGTACACGAGTTTTTGTTACTCCGTTCTTTCTTATAAACAGTCTAAAAATCATAAACCGTAGTTAAAAACTATAATATAAAATAAAATAAGAAAGATCAGGCCCGTATATTTATCAAAAAAGTACTTGATTTGCGTTCAATAATGGTGGTCGTTCTTGAAAGACCTACTAGTAATGGTAATGTAGCGACTTTATTTATATTGATCAAAACTGCACATGAGTTTTTGTTACTCCGTTCTTTCTTATAAACAGTCTAAAAATCATAAACCGTAGTCAAAAGCCATAATATAAAATAAAATAAGAAAGATCAGGCCGTATATTTACCAAAAAGTACTTGATTTGCGTTCAATAATGGTGGTCGTTCTTGAAAGACCTAGTAGTAGTGGTAAAAGTTTTTGAGCAGGTGAATTAGTGCATGCTTTAGGTGACCTGTGGGGTCATTATGCAAATTATAATCCGAAACGGATTCTTGATGTCTAAGGTTAAATGGCGCCAAATGTCCAAAGCTAAGCACGTCACTCCCTCCCCCTCCCTTTGAGTAACTATCAAGTAGATCACATAATCAAAGAACATCTCACGATAATATAAAGTGAAGACAATGTCCATATTCTTTTGGACTTTGGCTCATTTGAAAATCAAAATAAATGAAATGTTTTTTAAAAACAAATTTTCTAATCAATTTTTGGAGTCTAAAATCGTGTGCGTCATCTGTCCAAAATAAATGAAATGTTTTTTTAAAACAAATTTTCTAATTAATTTTTGGAGTCTAAAATCATGTACCTCATCTGTCATCCGTTGTTGTTGTCTTAAAAAAGTATGAACCGCAGAGAAAAAACAGCACCAATAGAACTAAGCATGCGACACTGACACCCTTTTGACTCGTAGTATAAAATTTCCTAGCTTGATTTCGAAGTTTACCGCGAGAGCTGCGTGAAGACGAAGCAGCAGAAGAGATTTTTGATTTTGACATGAGACGTTTCTTTTTAGTTTTTAAAAATAGCTTTTCAGTTTTTCTACAATAACTACCTTTTAAAAATAATATTTTTATAGGACGAACTCTACAAATTAGTTGTAGCACACACTATAATAACTTCATTTATATAAATTAAAACAATACATAAATTTTTATTACTTCATAATCTTTCTCACAAATAATATAAAATCATAAATCGTAACCAAAAGTTATAAGTGGAAACTAAAAATAACACGCCCATTACCAGGAGCTAATTAAGCACGATCAAATCTCGAATGGCCTTTGTTGTGGTGGCTTGCTGGAATTTTTATATGAATAATCTATTTTTTATTCAAAATTACATAAATATACCGTGACAATATTTTTACACAAATAGGCTCCAGCCGCCCAATGAGGTAGCGGAGCGGATCGTCAATCGCGACGACGAGCTCAATCGCCGACCGTTTGGTGACTCGAACTAGTCGCCCAACCAAAAGGCGACTTCATGTGGAGTCGCCCACCCAGAGGGCGGCTGGTTTCACTCTCTAGTGAATTTTATACATTTTATCATTTTGTAGATTATAACTGGAAATTAATCTGCTGGATTTGTAATAAACCTTTATGGTCATTGTTTGTTGTAGGTACGTAAAAAAATTTGAAATTTTTTTAAGAGTGATTGACCGTAGAACGATCGGTAAATACAATGCTAAGTGATATTGTGATGTTAGTGGGAATTCATATACGAAAAAAATTGGTATGTTAATATTGTTAGATGACGTGCTATGTGAATAATGGAATACGGAAAGACGAGATAACAAGCTTGTCTAAATTTAAATAGACTATATAATACAGTTGGGAGTAATATGCTGCGTACTTTTCGATTATATGCATAACATATAGCATCATGTGCGACTAACCCACCCAATTGCTCGCATGACCTACTGTGTAGACCGGGGTTATTTTCCTTTCTTTGCCAGCTCAGCGTTGAACTCCTCGGCGGCCTCTTTTGCCTTGGTCGTCATTTCCCTCTTTTTCTCGCGCTCCCTCTCGCGAGCCTCCCGCTCTCTACGCGTGCACGCCTCGAGACGAGCTTTCGTCTCGCATTGTATACGCAGGGTTTGCTCTTTCTTGCGGCGCTCCTCCTCTTGGATCTCCGATGACCTTACGACATTCTACCCCTCGAAGTCGAGGGCTCACTAGTTCTCCGGGTGGATCTCAAGATCGATCCATTGCGGCAGCCACATAGGGGTTCTGGAGACTGTGAATACATGGAAGAGATTGTTAGTGCATACTTTAAAGGAGAAAAAGTAGGGGGAAAACAATGCACCTGATCCTTACCGGCTGCCTATAGGTTACGGTGTCTAGACGGTGGTTGAGGTAATCACTGGAATAGTTTGCACAACTCCAGTAACGCATACCTAGACTGAGGCGGTGCTTAGACTTGAAGAACTTGTACGAGTCCTAGCACCAACAAAGGGGCGCGTCTTCCCCTCTGGTAGGAGTTGCAGCGAACGCTCGGTAGGAACGTTAGGGATGGGGTTGTTGCTACGGGCCCGTTATTGCGGGGAGCTGACCTCGTAGCACGGTGGGCTTGTTCTGCCCGGGCCGCAGCAGCCCTTACTTTCTCATCACGGGCGACAGCTGACTGTGCTAGGTCGCGGGTCTCCTCCCATTGCTTTGTCATCTTGTCTCATTGCTTGTCCATCCCGGTGTGGTGAAGGAAGCGCGGTGTAGTGTGGGGTTTGGTTGTGCGGTGAAATCTCTGGATCTCATTTTACGAAATCTCCGTGCAAGAATCTCATTTTATAGGGTCCATTTTTCCTTCACCGCAAAAGCTGCGTCGTAATGTACATGAATGTCCTATTGTTGCATCTTCCTCTCTGCTGCGGAAAGTTGGCTGTCGTCATGTCGCGCGGAAAGTTCTCATGTTTCTGGTCATGTTGCTCGCTAATTTTTCGAGTATAACTACGTTAACTAAATTTCCTATACTAAAATTGAACTACTTATATTTACATCTATAATTTTATTAACACTAACATTACATAAAAAATTTATTACAAATATAATATAGCAAATAAAAAATATACCTAAATCTGATTCTTTCTCTTCTCTCCTCCCACTCCTCCTTCCTATACTAAAATTGAACCCTCCTACCTATACCTACCTCTCTCTCCTCCCTCCTCCTCTCCCCTCCTCCTCCTCCTCCTCTCTCTCTCCCTCTCTCTTTCTTCTTCTCTTCTCTACCGAACAAACGACTGATTTGTGTTGTGTGTGGGAGGCGGCGGCAGAGCGCTCGGCCCTTTTAACCCCTCGTTGCCTTGGTTGGGCGCGGAGCTCGATCATCCAACCGTTCGATGATTGCATTCGATCGCCCGTTGGCGGCAAGAATTATTCGCCCAACGGCCGACGGATTGCCCGCTTGTCGCCTGACCATTGGGTGATTGGCTCCAGTCGCCTCCCGTTGGGCGACTAGAGCCTATTTATATAAAAAATATTGTCACGTGTATATTTATGTAATTTTGAATAAAAAATAGATTATTTGTACAAAAATTCGACTTCTTTTCACTTCGATTCGTTTGAACGAGCTTCTAGCTTATTTTGCACTATTCATAAATTTTATCTTTTTCTATACTTTTGGCTTTTTTGAGCTTTTTTACCAGTTCTTTTTTTCTCGTATTTGTTTGCATTATACGTGATGGGCTAACATATTTTTTTGTCTATTTTTAAATTTTTTAAATTTAATTATGCTAAATAAGCATTTGTCAGCTACAGTGTTTTTTCAGCCAGGTACAGTACTTTTCAGCCATAAACCACCCAAAAAAAGCTCTTTCTAGCAGAGCAAAGTCTCATGGAATCGTATGGTGGTTACGAGTCCCTTTTCGCACGATGAAATATGTAAGACAGAGGCCGTTCTTTTGGGATTTTAGATGATTTTTTATTTCAGTTTTTCCACTAATCAAAAGAAGCGGAATGGTTTCTCTAAATAGTTTTGAGAGTTTATCGTGTTATTTGTCACCATCTTAAAAATTACAGTAAAAAATCGTTGGCTACATCTAAAAAACATAACATATAGTATAATCTTACATACCTGCACCAATTCCACCTCAGTTTGTGTTGGACTTGGATTAGAGCGGTGGTACTTTGAATGGACAACCATAATACATAATCTCAGCCAAGGAAAAAAAAACTATAGAAAAACAACACATTGTATATTTGTTTTCCTTGCTTAAACCTTATTACACAACCAGTGGAGTTGCACCGTACAGCAATCTCGAAAGTGGGATGAATACTTAACATCACTTGCTCCATTGGGGTTTAAAGCGCCTTTCATATTAGCTTCTGTTGTCGATTTTTAATTTTAGTGTATAAATAATAGCAATTTATAGAAAGTTATACAGAGAAAAAAACTTATCTACGATTTTAATTGATATAAATGAAGTCGCTATAAACGCTACTTTGAAAAGATATTCCGTTTGAAAACCATGTATTATTAAAAATTATCTATTATAAAAAATAGTTTTTAGAAATCAATATTAACCGGGCTTCTCGTAGCCAACCAGTATTTGACCGTGGTTGTCAGAGATGTTTTTAAAAATCTTGTTCCCCACGCACAAGACAAGATAGGTGGAGCATGGAGGACAGCGTGAGTGGAAGGCTGAAATGAAACAGTGAGTGGGAGACTCGACAGTCCACATCACTCGGAGTCGCATCGAGTGCCCTGCCAGGGATCGGACGGCCAAGATGAGGCCACGCAGGAGGAGGAGGAGGAAGAGGGACGTCACACTGCCGTCATCTCAAATGGCTCCGGGGTGGGGTGGTTGCTGTTCAGGTGGGCTTAGGCTTTACATAGCTCTGGGCCCCGCCAAATAACATTAGTGGCCCATAGTTCTTTCCTGTATGCTGGGCCGGGGTTTGTTTAGCGGGCCGAGATGCTGCTTTCTCACAACTGTTGCGTCTGCAATTTGGCCTAGGAAGCAATTTGCCCCAGCCCATTGACATCACTGAACATCTTCCTCCAATGAACTGCCTTCTGTTCTGCAGCTGCAGCAGCAGCAGCACATCATCGCAAGTCACGCCATGAGATCGGATGGTTTTTTTGGGCTATGAATTACGGTTTTTTGGATTAAACTTTTGAATCTGCCTGTTCGCAACAGAGAGTATGGAGAGGATACTTGCGTGTGATTTTAGCTGATATAAATAAATTCGATACAGTGTCTATTATAATCGATTCGTACACGTCGCTTTAAAAAACACATCGTTTAAAAAGTAGCATTGTAATATAAACCAAAACCCATAAGCCTAATCCATCCATAACTTTGGGTTGATGGGACGTATCCGTCCGTCAGATAATTATCGCCAAATGTGCAGCTAGCACCAGCACTTTCTCCGTGCCTGTCCTTCAGCTGGTCTGATAGAGATGATCATGCGAAGAGGGTAGATGCATGTATATGTGTCTCTACGTATAGAGGCAGTATAAATAGAGGTAATTGATCTTTTGCCACACCTTTCATTGCATTTGATGATTTACCTATGATGTCTCAACGACATGTGGGTACATGTCAATGAGACAAATGGAACAAATCATCAAATTCCATGTTTAAGTATGGGGCAAATGCTCCAATCTCCCGTATAAATAACAAAAACACTATAATGTCAGACTTTATGATTGGGATTTTTATTCGTAATATATATACAGATAATTTTTGTACTCTTAGAGTGTGTGTATATATATATATATATATATATATATATATATATATATATATATATATATATATATATATATATATATATAGAGAGAGAGAGAGAGAGAGAGAGAGAGAGAGAGAGAGAGAGAGAGAGATAGTTGCATCGGATGGACCAAGATTTTTTGCCTTCCCAGAGTCGCAAAGATGGTGAAACTTTTTACCAAACTCATTCCTAGGACATTATCCTGTAGATAGAAAGACATGCACTACCTATCAACTACAGCTCCATCTTCTGTATGTGTGTGTGTGCAGTGTGACATTTTGATTACATTCTGTGGTCATTTTCTCAGAGATCATGGCATGGCCTCGCCATTGCTGGCTGTTGCTGTCGTGGTTTTCTTATTCGGATGCAACCGGGAATCCTGCCGGAGATTTCACATACCATGGGATCAAATGTTCGTTGGTTCCCCCTCCGTCGTTGGTACTCAGCCGTTGAGTACAAGCCAGCAGCATTGATAATTTTGTTAAATCTTCCTTCTTGTGTATGATCCAAGATAGCGACGAATCACCTGCGAGTTGCGCACCTTAATTTTGTTAATCTGATTTTTATATTTCAGAAAGATTTCTTGATCTTGAATAACTGATACTATCCATTTGCCTTTTCTGAATTTTTTTTTACTGAATTCTATTACTTTTGAATGCATGCATGTTCCTTTTCTGCTATCTTAGAAAGTTTGATCAAGACATCAATCATAGGAGAGAGGGAGAGGGCCTCCTTTTCCTAATTATGTGATCTACTCAAAAGATCTGAATTCCAAACTGATTTGGAGACTCCATATATGTCCATGTGTCTATTTGGCCACCAACTGCAACTTTTTGCACTGTAAAAATGCAGCCTCTTTTTTCCTATCTACCGTTGCTAACTTTTGCATGTAGGCAGCCATGCTTTCTAGTAGTTTCTCTGCACTTTGTTCCTCTGCCTCTCTTCAGTTTCGCTGCCTGATTGGTATTACTTTTTACTGCAACTGACCTTTTCTTGGTTACCTTTCCATGCATGCAAGCAAATGTAACTATATATGTAGTACAAATCATGAGCATATTATATTAGACTATTGTTCATCAATCAACAGCATTTTGGATATTAATCAAACAGCATGCACTCATTAGTCATGATCAATTAATAATTTGGGATCAGGATTAGACCATAATACCTCCCGAACTCCGTTGGTTACCTACGACAACAGGAGAGAAACACCGGGAGGGGGTACACTAGTTGCTACTGCTTCTTCTACAACTCGACAACACAAGCTAGTACAATATGATCATGGATGAACAGCTTCATGATCGTGTTCATGTCATCCTGAGGCTCAGGTACTGGCACTGCACCAGCCATGGCGACTGCTTCATCGCTTCTCCCACTCCGAGATCAAACGCCATCGCTCTTTGACATGGTGGCGGCGCGTGGAGCAGTGCCCCGTCAGAGTACTCTGTCGACGACGGCGACGACAGGCTCGTGCCGGAGCAGTCGGACGCGAAGGGGGAGGAGCCGGCGTTGTGGTCGCCTTCTTGCTTGCCACCGTTCTTGCGAGCGCCGGCGCCGACCCTCCCGCCGACGGCGAGCGTCAGCTCCAGCTCCGTGCCGTCGTCCTCGTCGGTGCTAACGATGTACTCGTCGGCGGGGAGCTGCAGGTTCAGCGCCCGGCGCGGCTGTTTGCTGCGGCGCTGCTGCCAGCGGGAGCTCAGCTCGGCTCTGCTCATGTCGCTCATCAGCTGCCTCTGGATGCGGTACAGGCGGTGCAGCTCATGGACCTGATGGAAAAGTACATGTGCAAGGTGTTGATCAGTAAGCAGTTCATACCCTCATAGGATGCAAGAATTTACAGTGGTGAAGAACTGAAGAAGATTGAGTTGAGCTGTATGCGTATGTGTGTGAGAAGTGAGCTACCTGTTGTCTGAAGGTCTCTTCATGCTTGAGCATGGCCATCTTCATGACCTCCATGTCACATTGCCTCACATGTTTGTCCATCCTCATGCTCTAATTCAGTTAAACCTCTTGAACTTGATTATTCAGATGATAAAATTCTGTACCCTGATGAAATGTGGATAAAAACATAATGTTCAGGTGGGCTGTTTTAAGCCTAAGTCTTCAAAAAAAAAACACACAAAGTGGAACAAAGACTTCAGACTTCAGAGATGATGGAGTATTAAGTGCATCAATCATAGAGCAATAACCAAGAGTATTAGTAGCAACAGAATAGCAGATTGAAGCAACTATTTTTTTCTCAAAGCAGGAACTGTGATCATGATTCAAGATGATGCCATCAGAACAATCACTGATAAGGTAAAGTACATTTCAGACCAGTACACAACCACAGAGAAGTAACTGACCTATAATCTGTTCCTCACTCCCCCCTTCTCTAGCCTTCTTCTTCAGTCAGTTCTACGCTCATGGGAGGAGGAGGAAAGAGCAGGTGTTGTGATGCTGAAACTGGTAATGGCAGTGGCAGGGAGGTGGTGATTTATAAACACTGCCTTCAATGCCATTGTGCCTCTCACTAGACACTAGGTAGAGATATATTTTACTTTGGCCCCCCTCCCTTTTGGCATGCCAAGCAAGAGCCTGGCCGATGGCACTCAATTGCATGAGGAGGCCAAGCAGACAACCCTGCAGGAGTCTAGTTTAATCTTCCCCCATGCATGGGCCCCACCAGCAACTACTACTGCTACTACATCTAGTACTAGTTCTATCCAGGAAGAGTGCATTTCAAACAGTACACTTTGTGTGTGATGCAATGTTTACAGGTGGTGAAAGGCATGGTGTGCCATGATCATTGCACGAGCACACTAATGCATGTACCATGCATTGCTTCAGCTCCATTGCTCTGTGCAATTGTTTAGTACTCTCGGTTTAGTTTGTGTATGTATGTGTGCAGGTAACCAAACTGTCTACTATGATGGAGCTGTCAGTTGTCACTGAAAACAAGCAAAGGGGCATCCACATGATCTGATGACGAGTGATGAGGCTAATTCTGTACATGTGTGTGCTCGCTGCATTATTATTGCCACCACAGGCATTGCACATTTGATATCTGCACTGCAATGTTGCAAGGATCTAGTATATATCTGTCCAAATGGATGAGTCCAACCCATATCTTGGGGGGGAGATAAGGGCAGGTTCTTGTCTCACTGTTGACGCATTCTGACAAATCAAAAGACTGTCTTTAGGGCTGGAATGGGAACAGTTTGTATGTGTTTGCATTGCAGGAAAACCAAGCAAGCAGACAGAAACTGAAGAAGCAAAGGCTGATGCAGACATCCTCTTCAGAGGAAGCATCAAAGCATGCATGTCTCTGCACACAACTGGGTTGCATATTTTAATTAAGGTCCATCGCTTCGTCAGCTAAACTACTTAAGAATGATGCTACTAAGAAGTGATTGTGCCATTGCAGCATCAGAAGAAGACGCAGAAAGAATTGCAATGTGCAGGTAATCGCTTACTCTAGTTATTAGTCAGGGAGATGTAGTGTAGTGAAAGCCTAATCAAGCAAGGGGCTGGATAGTCCAAGAGACAAGACATTGGGGCACGCTTTGCCGGTGGAGGGAGGCGCAGCCGTACGATGTGGTGGGCCAGAGAGAGTGAGCCAATCCCGCTTTCTCGGCTTTCTTTTAGTCTTCTTCTTCCGGAATATTTAATCCTATACCACTCTTATGAGTGGAGTGGCAAAGGATTTGCCACCCTGGTCCACTGTCAGTGACTCAGATGACCCCATATGTAAGTGACAGCGAGAATTGGCTATTCTTAAGAGTGGCAAAAAATTGAATCTCCCTCTTCTTCCTGGTGCTAAGGCTTTTAAGGATAGATATGGCTTATTTGCATTGCGGCTTATGATTTTTGTCAATACTTTTTAGATAACAGTAGACAGTAGAAACATTGATGTAGACGGTATATACAGTTTTGAGTTTATAAAACCATTTAAAAGATCTACTTTAAAAGGCCACATAATTTATTTTGACTTTCAAAGAAATCAAAAGCCAAAAAAACAAAAGAACAGAGCCTAAACAGCTTTCCATTAAACATACCTGTTCTCTTTTCATGTCTCTCACCAATGCGTTTTAATTTTACAGAAGGCTACCTACTACTATAAAAAAATTACTGAGTGTTACTGCTTCTACTATTAACAATTATTCACTGATTAGCGCTAGCTCAATGCGCCCTAAAATTAAGTGATTAGTGCTACACATCTTTTATGGCCAAAAGGCAAGAAATTGAAACAGTAGAAGCTTTGTAGGTAGGAAGAAAGTCACCTCATCCCCCTTTGCAAACTTCTGAAGTGCTAAAGGGGGAGCAAGCTCTCTCCCATGGCGGAAAAGCCACTTTTGTCAGGGGTTTTAGCCTCTGTTTTCCTATCGCTCCATGATTTTCAGGACAGAAAAGGGAGGCCGGCTGACTCATCAATTGTTTCCTCAGAAAAGCAATTGATAGATGCACAATGCAGTAGTCAGAGAGCAGCGTGTGTGACATCTCAAAAGCATTGCTAGATAGCACAGCATTTCTGTACTGAAAAGGAGAAGGTTCTGCTCTAGCTGCATGCACGGTTATAATTAAACTTGTTCAGAAAACTTTATCCTAATGAGATTCATTTGATATACAAACTACAAGAGATCATCATTTTCAAGGTCTCATCAAAATCTGTTACGATTACCTGATGCCTGTTGTTAACTGAGAGAAGCTGTTACACCTGATGGTTGCCTGGCAAAACCTGCACTGCTGTTACTCCGAAGTTTAGGCCATCTTGGTCTGAATGATTTGGCAGGGCTCAAGTTTAACCTACAGCACCATGCATGCTGGAGACAGTGATCATCAGTAAAGTTGTGCTAAAAAAGGCATCAAGCACTGCGCAAATAAACAACACAGGAATTAACCTGGTGGCAATGATAAAGTAATCAGCATGCTGGCTAGCTGCACTCGCACGGGCTAAGGCGTTAGCTAAAATTCAGTGCTGAACTTTTCAGCGAAAAAAAGTACATCGGTGTCTGTAGAAATTCAGGCCGCAGTCTCCATTCTGTCTCCCCCACGCACACCCTCCTCAAAGTCGCAGCCTTGCCATCATTTCGGTTCCTTGGAAGCTTGTGCCACTCTAACAGCTAGTTCAGGCTAAAGAAATGGAGGGGAGAGAGCGATAAAAAATGGCACTAACTCGAAAGAAGAGGGGAAAGCTTGCCGCCATGATCATCACCACGCAATGGCACTAACGCAAAACGCAAATTAGGATAGGAATTCACCTCCTCGAGGTTGGAGCTAGCCCTCGAGCCGACAGCAGCCCGCCATGCACGCTCGCCTCCTGGGCCGCAGAGCACCGAAAGGAGGGGGGGAACACGAGCCGTAGTAGCAGTAAAACCTCTTCCTCTTCCTCTTCTTCTTCTTCTCCGTTCTTTCTGCGGCAAAAAAAGGAGGCAAGGAAGGAAAAAAAAGAAGCAAGCAGGCGTAGAAAAAGATTTTGAGAGGAGGGTCTCAAAAGACGGGACGGTGGTGGTGGCCTCACAGTAACATTTGTAGCCCTAAAGCGAGCGCATTCTCTAGGCCTCTTGTTCCCCTCCTCTCCTCTTGTTCTTCTCCTACCACTATTCTTTTCCATGGAGTTTCTCGAGGACTCGACTCTGAATTCTCTTCTCTCTCTCTCTCTCTCTGTCTCTCTTTTTCTGGTTTATTGTTTGGGGCCTATGAATGAATCTGAATTGAACTTTTTTTGTGTTTGATACATGTGCAATTCTTTGCGTGTGAGATGGACGTGCGTGTGATAAAAGTGGTTTCTCTTGTTGCATTTTGTTTTTTGTTTTTTTACAAGAAGTACACTACGCAGCTTTGTTTTGTTTTCCCAGGGTCTAGTATTATCGTGTCTTTTCATGCGTTGATTGAATAAAAGCACTTTGCTGAAAGAAATGCGTGCAAGGAAGAAAAAAACAACATGACGATGCTACTGGTGCTCCTCCTAATGGCGTGTGCGAGCAATGGACTCATTTCAATTCACATCACAATCTTTCGAGTTTTGACTTCGTGCTACTTCTTCGTGCGTGTACACAAACCAGAGCATATCGATCTTTTGCCGTGACATACTCAGATTCGATGCTGTGTTGCGGCCAATAATTGTGGCGACGAAGCAACGGATTGGTCGATCCACATCGTCTCGCGAGTGAATTCCTTTGTCGTCGTCGTCGCGATTCAGAAAGATTGATCGATCCATCGATTCGATCTTGTGACTGCGACGAAGCATATGCTCGGTGTCAGCTTATGCTAGGCCTAGGAAGGCCCTGTGCACACATCCATCCACCCTCGTGCACTCATGCACTCGGAGACTTTCGGCCGTCCGACGGCACAGATGAACGTGCGTCCTATTTCACGGAAGGGTGTGTCTAGATATCATTCGGATATTTTCTTACTAATAAACATCCAGATTTGAGACAGTTAGCAGATAGTCCTGTTGGACAGGAACTCGAATTTACCAGAGTCCTAACCACTGTATTTCCCTTGTTGCAACTGGGAGTATCACTAATGCATGAATTGGGAGTCCTAGTAGAATTTAGTCATATACAACATATTCATTTCTTAACATATATTTCCTTCTACATCTCAGTCATGTGCTGCTTAATGCCCAGCTTCTGTTGTTCCTGCCATAGCTTCAGGCCCAACACATGTAACACTTGTTGCTCACCAACTTGAACGGCTCTACATCTGCAGTCATTTTTTTAATTTCATTTCATACTCTATTTTATTGACCCGCCAAATCACATATGCAGACAGAGAAGTCTCCATATCAGTACCGTGGTATGTTTCATGCACTGGGCACAGTCTACCGTGAAGAAGGCTTTCGTGCTTTGTACAGAGGATGGCTTCCATCTGCAATCGGACTTGTACGTTCCTCTTAACTAGCAATCATCTGTACTCTTGTGCGTTGCGCCTTGCTGATGAATCTTACCACTTTATGCTTTGTTATCTGGTTGCAGGTTACATATGTCGGCCTTAACTTTGCTGTATTCGAGGAAAAAAAGAAGACGACGAAAAATCAGACACTGGAGATGTCTGAATTCTGATGATATATTCTACATAAGAGAACAACCAATTGATTCAGAGAAAAAGCATGTAGTGTGGTAGTAAATCAGACAGCATCAAAGTGCATATATATTCAGGGGGAACAAGTCGCTGTGGAGGCATATAGAGATGCCAGATGTAGAACAGCAAATTTTGTGGGTATATGCAGATATGCTGGTTCCCATGCAAGCTAGAAATCGACAGATCATACAAAAATTCAGATACCAGTCCAAATTCTGAAGCGGAAGGACCAACATAGGTAACCAGGTAACGACAATGCTGCTTTGCGATCAGAGGGATAAGAAAACAAAGATTGTGGCTACACATAAAAAGTAGGAAATAAAAAGGAATTGTTCCTCAGTATAACAGATCCGAATTATCTAACAGTAACAAATCCAAGCAACAGAACCTAATTCTATGCACAGGTAGAGAACGGGTAATATTGGCCTGTAAGCAGCGAAAGAAGCAAAGGCACATTGCCATAATCTTTTTAATTTTGTGAATAATCACAAGTAATGAAAGTTCACCATCATGTACTGAATCCTTAGATGTATCATCCTGACCAAACACTGGAGGTACCACTCAGCCTTATCCCCTATGACAGCAAAATCTACTTCACCTCAACCTAACTAGCTGTAGTTTCTACAGCACAATCAATGGTAATGGATTGCCTACACTGGCTAACATAAGAGTTGCGAAGATTATATGAGAAAACTAGCTTCTGTCATTTATCTGTCATGAAGGTGACAAGCAATCTTCTGGTGTTGCCTGGAGAAGTCACATCCCAGTAACCGAGCATTAGACTGTACTGCTGTCCAAAGATCTAGCAATGAAGCTTGGTAGGAACATCCTAAATCTGAAGAAAAGCCACGATTCAGCCCATCATTCACAGCAGCAACAGCGCTACCATTTGCTTGGTGCGTCCTTGTCATGTTTCCCCTTGCTTTCGCAACACCTAAACAAGACTTCAGCAGCTGACTTATGTATGCATTTAGCCCAGAGTTCAGCACATCAGCGCACTCTATGGGTACACTAAGGCCTTCGGCTTTCAACTTATGCTCAAGTAGCTTCAACAAGGACTGAGTATCCGGCAATTCACCATTATTGTAGCACACCTCTGAAGGATGAGATGTAGAAGGCTGAGAGTTCTGAGCCTTTGGGATGCCCAATGGAGCCCTAATAGGGCTTCGACTCTGCACACACACAGGACTGCCCCTGGCCTGGTCAACCTCCTCGCCATCCTCCACGGACACGAACTCCCCAGCCCGTGGATGACCAAGAGGCGACTTTCCAAGTGGACTTGGCTTATCAGCAAACCTCCTGTCCCGGTTAGCCACCAGCCGCACCCTCCTCACCGGCAGCACGCCATTGCCCAATGGCCCATTCGACACGGTGCTAGTCTGCGAGTTCCCTGTGGCCGCCTGCTTGCTCGGCGGCCCAACCGACATACAAGCATTGCTGAGGATTGACCGGATGAGGAAATTGTGAAGCTTAACGTTCCCTTTCCCCAATGCAGCCACACAGATCTTCTCAAACTCGCTCTTGCTGAGCTGACAGCCCAAGAACTTCTTGAGGCTGTGGAAGTAGAGCTCGGCGCGCTGGTGGCCGAGCTTCTTGACGAGCTGCGTCTTCAGCTCCATCGTGTCGACGCGAGCAAGCTTCTTGGAAGGCTGCATCTTGGCGGTAACACCAAATGCAGCAGCTGCGCGAAGCCGACGGAACAGATCCGGTTGAGCAAACCCTAGATGCCGGCGAACACGCGTGGGCTCCAGCAATCCGCGCAGGGGATTGCCTCAAGAAGTGATCTTTAAGAAGGGCTCGAAGAACCCATCTGCGGAATCAGATCAGGAAGCAACAATTTTAGCACAGAGATTTGTTTCATGGTCCAAGAACTCGGCAACCCAGCACAAGGATTGCTCCGTGATAAGAAATCGATTTCGAAACCAAGTCTTGGGAAAAGCGAAAGAAGGAATCGCCGACCGGAAGCGAACTAACCTCGAATTTTTGGAAAACTCGAATCAAATCCGGGGGGAAACAGCATAAAACAATGCCAAATTGGACGGGAGAAAATTGGGGAAAGATGGGGTGGATTGGGAGAAGACTGCAGGGGACTAACCTCGATCGAAGAGATCAAATTGCCGAGTCAAAACCGAAGGAATAAAGGTAAATTCGTAAAGAAAAAGATTTGCGGCGGCCGCAATAGGGTGTTCCCCCCAAATTATTGGTTGGTCGCGACGGACAATAGAGCCTTGCTGCCGTGCCAATGTCTCTCTGACAGGTGGGATCCACGTGTCAGGATTATGTGGACGGAGTACTGCTCTGCAGTCGTTGGGTTTGGTTGTTGGGGGGTCAGCCTGACACGTGCTGGCTCTGATTGCACGTGCCGAAATACAGATGCCTGTCTAGCCCTCGGAGAATTGAGCTAAAGCTTATGTCCGTACAAGTTTTATACGAATTTATAGGAAATGTTCTGATTCGGCAGGAATTGAAAAAATACCCAAATTTCAAATAGGGTATTAGCATAGTGCTTCTTTTTCTTTCATTTGAGCGAAAGACGGTAGAACGGATAAGACCTAAGAAATTTGTCCTAAAAATTTATCATTTTCTTTGTTTGGGAAGTTCTCGATGTCAACTCAATTATCCACGCTCATCCATATACACATTTTTAACATCTCAAAATTTTCCATGTGTTGGTGACAACGGAGCGGTGTTTCTTGATGGCAGCAGCACGTGACTCTCGGGACGATCGTAAGGGCGAGGGTTATGTTGGCTTCTTCATGTCGACGTCAAGAGTCTTAAGTTTGATGCCCTAGTAGTAAAGGAAAGCAAGCCGATGAGCTGGGCCGCTTAGTGAGCAACCCTGGTGAGGTTAGATCTTAGTTGTCAACTAGCGCTCAATTGCCCAATTTCAAATCTATTTTGTGTTTTTGAAGTTGCAAGTTGGCACTCTTGCACCCAAATTGTCTATTGTCTTTTTCTTCTCTTATAATTCCCTTGCGTTGTGTGTTTTCTGTGTGTGTGTGTTTGTTTGTGCTTCTATTTGTAGCATGTGGTTTTTGTAAGTGATATGCCCTAGAGACAATCATGGAGATGATTGTATCACTTTTATATTTATGATCTTTTGAATAATATGTTATTTTGTCTCTTTAATAACTATCTTTTGTATTGATCAACAGGTATGCGACTTGTTCGTAGAACTCTTTATTTATATTTTGATGTTATTCTAAATTATCTTAGATCTTATATTATTATATGAGACAATTATGATTTATAGATCAGTACATGTATTGATTGATGATCATGTTTCACAGATCATAGACATATGTATATCAAATCAATAATATGAACACATGTTAGAGAACATGGTGTTAGATTGATCCATTTTGAGACATTGTTGATATTGCTATGTATTATGTCTTATCAATCGGTCTCAAGCAATAATGATGTATAATTCTTGTACATGAGATTAACATAGTTTTTTACATATATAATAGTGCACTTAGGGGTTACCAAATGCTACTCCATAATTGGTTAGTTATAAAAGTAACGTTCGGGTATGCTATGAAATACATAGATGAATGTGACCGATCGTATATGGGATGTGCCCCCTCCTACATGACAGGAGAGATATCTCTAGGCCTCTCAATGTGTCCAGATAAAGGAAGTGCATGGCTATACCACGAGTAGTCGAGGAGTCGACAACATGAAGTTCTCCATCACTAGATTAAGAAAAGATTTAATAGTGTATAAATGACACATTTCTCACCTAGAGTTCGATCGTAAGGCAAAAGGAGAATATGCAAACATGTCATTTAGTCTAGCCAGATACGAACTGGTCGTGTGGCTATACTAATTGGTCGTGAGCTAATCGGACAGATCACAAACTGATTTGTGAACTAGTTGTATAGAGATACAGACTAGTCGTAACCATATATGAACTAATCATAAAGAGTTATGAGCTGATCATGAGTGACTAGACTTGGTTGCATATTATATTGCATAAGATTCATTCAGGTTGATCTTTGTGTACATTTAGAGGCCGATATATTCTGCTAGGGATCGCTACTGACCAGTGATTGAAAAGATGTTTTGGTTACAACCAAGTATGCATGAATCTACAAAGTCACACATTTAATGGGTTGAAACAATAAAGGTCCGAGTGGGATACGATCTCTACTCGTATTGGATAAGGATCCGATCAAAGACTCTCCGAGTAGGATATAATCTCTACTCATGATGCATAGGGATTCGATCGGAGACTTTATATAAAGGGGTGTATAGGGTTATGAAAAAGAGAGAGGGACATCGCACCACCGAAACCCTAGTTGTCTCCTTCCGAAGGCCCTATTGTGCACGCTGGTGCTAGCACACCGACGCATGGCATTTCATCCCTAAACATGTGGACTTTAGTAGAGGCGCCACTATGACTACGACGTTGATCGTGATGATCCAAGGAGAAGAAAATCGACTGGTAGAGATCGATTACCGTTAAAGGACTACTTACTTTCAGGGGTCACTTTTCAAAGATGTTGGACGATCGGCTACTTCCACTACATCGACACATGCTATATTGAATCGGGCTGCTTCAACTATGTTTCCGCTGCACTGCACGTCTAGTGGTAATGATCTATGATCTCTGAGTTGTATGCCTTTATGGCTTATATGGTAGAAATTTTAATTTACACTAGTATAGTCTACTCGTAATCCCCAATAGTTTTACCATAAATTGAATGAAAAAGTTCAGGTAGAGATCCTCTCCCCTTTAAGTTCTATTCGCAAAACATCTCAAAATTTGGGATAGTGACAAGGTTATATGAGTAGACAAGCAAGCAACCACGTACGTGGTGGCACCATGTTGACAAAATGAATAGGTTGCTATATGCAAATAACCGAATAAATACTATGATGCAAGTCAAGGTATTCCACTATGGTGATGTGCTCACCTAATCGATGAGTAGCGTAGGGCTAGAGCAGCGGGGGTCGACAGGCTACTTAGGTGATGTAGTGGTATTTTTAATCTTGCAAGAGTAATGACATGCCTCTTTATCCATCTCTGATTATTTTACTATAGTCTTCAAGTGACACTTCTTTAATTGTCCTTGTAGTTCTTCTGTTGACTAACTCACTAGGTCCGAATACTAACGTGAAAAACAAATGCAAATAAGTTCCTATTTGCAAAATACAAACTGGAACAAAACACGATAAAATAAACAAAAAGATAGAAATAAAATAGGTTTGGGTGGTCAGGGTTTAGATCGTGCTTGGATTGGCTGAATGGAATTGGGATTGGGCTAGATGGGTTTGAAACGGTTGAAAAAGTATGAATGTGTTATACGGATTTCTGCGAAGGATGATGGGTATGGTCGGTATTGGGTTTGGAGTCAGAATATCATCTAGGTGGTTTTGAGCTTTATCAATGTCTAGGATGGCGAAATGGAGCTAGGAATGGTGTAGACGAGCCCAAGACGATCAAAATGGGTACATAAGTGTTTTTATGATTTTGGTGAATAATAGCGGTTATCACAATGTTGGACATGGATTCGAAATAGCATATAGCTGGCTAGGGTTTGTCGGAGCATATTCGGGCTAAACAGAATTGAAAATGGACTTCACAGCTTCAAATGGCTAGGATAGATATATAGGTTTTGGCAAACAATAAAAGTTTGAATTGTATTGGATATAGGGTTTAAAGTATTGTTTTGGTGGTTTTGAGTTTTATCAGTGTGTGATAGGGGAAAACAAAGCTGAAAAATTAGTAGACGGGCTCAATACGGACTAAATGGATATATCTTGTGTTATTGGGTATGGATGAATAGTAACAGGTATTTTAATGTTCATCATGGATTTTCTCTATTTGAACCAGGTCTGCTACTATTAATGAACTTGGTCTTGGCTTCTCCAACGCGCGGACAGCGATGCAATTAAGAGCTGTCAGGGGGCTTGGCAGACGAGTGTATGGTCGCTGACTCGGGTGCAAAGGCGTGGCAATGGTGGCAAGGTGGGAAGTGATGTTTTTGGACCGTGAATAGTGAGGTCGGTCGGGACGTGGCTCAAATGGCCGGGAAGGAAGGCAAGTTCAGGGAATGGAAATGCTAATGGGTGAAGAAGGTCGTGAATTGAGCAGAGATTCAAATGAAATTGAAAATCAAAGCAATTCAAATCCAAATCAAAATCCGGGCTGTTTCAACCGATAAGTCGTACCTTATGTTGTCTCCATACGGATCTTGTTGATGGAGTATGCAAAGATCTTGCCTAGTCGCCTCACCGGATGTACATTTCCACTTTCCAAGTTTCCATTGTTCACTGCTGAAACCTAAGAAACAACCTTTTTTTAAGTAGCACACTAGAGAAGAAACAAGCACGGAAGAAAGAAAAGAAGCGACATGATCAGTTTATGATGTTGTCCGTACCATAAGCTTTGTGTGGAATACGTACAAGTTGTCTCATACAGTTATATTCAACTGATAGAAGAAGTTGATTGCAACTCAACACAAATGTGTTCTTATGTACTTCACTGATAGAAGAAACTGATTGCAACTCAACACGACCTTGCTGTAATTTGCTGAAGATACGAATCACAACTTCTGAGCTCACAACCTTGCAATGAAACCTGTAGTAGGGGTGGCCTTCACCTAAGCCCATCTGGCCTGTTTGGGGAATTGTAAGGCCTAGTGTAATATATGTAATGACATGTATACCCTCTAGAGAGATATATGACTGTAAAGGTAATATTGTAATTCTGCCCTATGGGTGCTTGACAGGTCCTCAGGCCTGAAGCTGCGAGGTGGTACCATAATAGCAAGGTCGGAGAGCGCACTCTCCAAAGCCTCCATCGAGCTTCATGCCGCCACCGAGGAGTCGCCCAAAGCTTGGTCCTTCTCCGCAACAGCCGCGATCAGCTGGACCTTCTCCTCTTCCAGCACGACGATCTGCTGTAGAAGGACTTCTCGCTCTTCGGAGGCAAGGCGTCGAGTCCGCTCTGTTAACGTAGTGTGTTGGCGATGGCCTTCGCGCCCTCGGTCTCGAGGAAACAAATGCGCTCGTCCTTCAAAACGCAAGCTGCTTGGGTGTCTTCGGTGGATTGCCGAGCGGTGGCGACCTCCAACACCGCGGTGCGAAGTCGCTCGTCCAGGCCTCCTCACTCACGAGCCCGGGCCGCCTGCAGAGCGCAAGCAAGGGCGAGAGCCTGCAACACGACACTTGGTGACATCCTTGTAAAACCAAAACGCAATCGAGCAGTCACCGCACATGCCTTCATCTCCGTGACCTCCAACGCGCTCTCCAAGAGCTCCAGATCGCAGGATGATAGCGTTCGCTGGTCTAACCCGACGTCCGCTGCAGTCTGCGGCACCTTGCAGAGCCCGCGGTGCCTCCGGTCAAGGGACAAAGTTGGCCACGGTCAGGCATCGAGGACATGTCCAGTGTAGGAATGCCCACCCCTCCGTGGCTGCCTCCGTCGCTAGAGCCTTGCGCACGTCCCGAGGATAGCGTGCCCACTGATGCCGATGACGGTGTCAGCGAGCAGATCAGAGAAAGTCTCATGAAGTCACGACGAGATAAGGATTGGTTTTTACCTGCTCCGCCAAGCGGTGAGGATTGTCGCGAAGTCATGCCAGCATCTGCGGGAACAGTGGGAGCATCTCCACCATCTCGCGGGGCAGACTCCACTTCGGGCCATGCGGCTTCTGCCTCGGAGTCCAACCCTGACAACACGGCCACCGCAACTTGGAATGCCCACTCTTCCCCGCAGGCGAAGCAGTGTGGGCACGCTTCACGCTCGGTGCTTCCGAAGGCGCCTCGTTGGCCCCCGCGGCCGGTGTAGGCGAAGATGTCTCACATTCGGCGATGTCCGCGTCGAGCCCGTGGTGACCAGTGCCCTCGTCGCCTGCGTCGCTCGCAGGCCCCTTCTCGCCAATCACGTCGTGCTCGCCTCCGCTTCCAGGTCGGAGTTCGCGTACTCCACCAGGTCGGAGCCAGTCACCGTGGTGGCCTTGGCTCCAGTGGGTGCCTCAAGAGGAGCGGGCACCGAGCTTGGTCGGGCGATAGGCGATCGAGCCCTTCGGCGAGGGGGACAAGCCTCCCCCTTATCGTCGCCATCCCGAGGATGACCCCGGCCGATAGTCGGCACCGGGCGCTCTGGCACAGGGATGCCGAGAGCTTCGCAGACGCGGTTTATCTTCCCCACATTCGTTGTCACCAACCCCCGAAGGCTGTGCTCCTTAGCCACATACGGTCCAAGAAACACAGTTGTGGTGCACTCCGCGTCTTCAAGAAGGAGCTCTACGAAAAGGAAGGATTAACACTGTAAACTGAGTCATCGGATCTGCAGGCCTTGCCAGCGAAGACACCTGTCAGACGAATGCCGTCGTCGCGAGCGTGCCCGGGTTGCACGGTCCACTGTCGGGCCAGCGGGGCCACCCCAAACATCAGGAATTCCTCCGCGAGGTCTCGCATGTTAAACCGCAGAGCAACCCCTGCCATCCTCCGCGCCCGCTATTCATCGTCACGGTCCAGGGTCACCGAAGGCGAAGTGTTGAACTCCATCGGACGACCCGTCCACTTCAAGTTGCTACTGCCCTCAACGCAATGGTAGAACCACCTCCGCATCCAGTTCGACTCCCACTTTGCTCGGGACGCATTCGCCGGGAACAGCTTCGCGCACGACGGACGAAGCACGAAGTTAAAACTCTCAAAGTTGGAATACTCCCCCCATCTAGCTTCTTCGGTTGGCAGTGCGCGTCGTGGAGGAACGTGAACAGAGCGGCACTAGGCCACACCGTCTCCGTCCGTGACACCCAGTAGTAGACAGCCAGGCGAACAAGTGCGTTGGGAGTGAGGTGTGCCAGCTCCAACCCGAACGTCCGAAGCACTTCGTCGACGAACAACGCGGACGGGAATCAGAGTCCGGCCTCTAGGTAAGTGACGAAGACCACCGCCTCTGACTCCGTGGGGTGTGGCTCTATGTCGATGGTGGATGGAAGACGAACCGCACTGCGGTTCGAGAGCTTTTCCTCGCGCAAAAGAGACCGAAAGGCTCTGCCCCAGCACGTTTGAGCAGACGTCATTGAGCTTGTTCGCTAGCGACGGGTCGCGGTCGATCAGCTCGTACTCCATCTCTGTCGCCGACGAGCCGCGCCGGCTAGAGGGGCCACCGCGACAGCGCTCGGCCAGCGAGAACGGTCGTCACCACGGGCCATCTCAGCTACGGTTCTTTCGACGACGGTGAGCACTACACGACGATGGCCGCCTGGGGCAACCAATCACGGGCACCGGTGGCCAAATGAGAAATACGAGAGGACGAAGCGCAACGGCGGGCGGCGGCGAGTGGTGATGTGTCGGCGGCGGGCGTGCGGGCGATGGCTAAAAGCATCATTGGCGTGGCAGCGATGCGACGGCGACTGCTCTTTTAAAGCTTGTTCGACTGCCCCACGATCGGGAAGCCCAATCAACGGAAACTGACGCCGCACGACCTCCGGTCGTGCCCACACACGTGTCCCATGATTCCTCATTCAAGCGCCGACTGACATCACACGATGCGCCAATACAATTGGGCCGCGTGTCCCACCATGTCCGGAGGCCGCTTCGACTTTGCCGTGCACACGCCAGCAAACCGGTCCGCATGACCACGGTCAAACGCCGACTGACAGCGCACGACGCGTCAATGCAATGTTGCCTCGTGTCCCACTACCCCCGAAGGCTGCTGCGACTTCGGCATTCGGAGTGACGTTAATATTTCAAGCGGGTGCCGAAATTACTTCGGCCCGCACATCCCATCACAAGGCATCGTAGGCCGCAAGGACAGACGGGGTCAATGGGCTCGGCGGCATGGTTTTGGCCCGTGAGAAACCCTTTACCATGAGAGGCTCCTGTAGTAGGAGTGGCCCCCACCTAAGGCTATCCGGCCTGTTTGGGGATTGTAAGGCCCAGTGTAATGTATGTAATGACATGTATGCCCTCTAGAGAGATACATGACTGTAAGGGTAGCATTGTAATTCTGCCCTATGGGATATATGTGTCTGTGTGCGCGCGTGCCCTGAACCTGCTGAGGGAGGCAAGTGTTGTTTATTCATCTCAACCATTCTACTACTCTTCTACTTTACTGTTTGGTCAATAGGCACATCAAAACCCAAACAGCTACATAGTATAACGCTAACAAGTTGAGGTATGCTCCTTCTCCAGGGTTCAGATTTCAGCAACAGTTGCTGCACTGTTGTGATGAACATATCTGCTGAAAAACGCAATAGGAGTCGATAGCTCACTGTATTCTGAATGGTGTATGATCAAATGTATTTACTAAAAACTACTGTACAACAAACGGCACATGATTGTACGTATTCCTCCCATCCTTGTGTTATTGTGTACGTATGTGCAAATACAGATTGCAATGTATCATTTCTGCACGCCCTACTTGATGTGGGGATTGTTCGATCTTTACGACGTACGATCGATGAAGATAATTTAGATCCATGCAACCTGACGAATCGATGGCATCAACCACTGTTAGAACAGTAACTTGTGACAAAAAAAATCGTTCAACCACACGCTCGTGATCCCGTCTACCCGACCATCAAGTAAACGCGTCATCGCTCTGGCCAATCACAAAGAAACACAAGAATAACAGGAAAGAACACCTGATTCTTATCTAGATTACAATTATATGCTAAACACTAAGAAGAATAAGTGTATAGCTCTTTGAAAAATAATAGATTGATCCTATGATCTATCTTACAAGGGAAAAAAACGTGTAGTAGCTAGGGCCGACTGGAATTAACGTCGGCCATGGGAACCCGACACAAAATCTAACTCGGACTCTTAATTGGTTCTCTGAGATGCGGACTCTTAATTGGCCAATGACTCGTTTGTTTATTCCTCTCAACATCACACATTCTTCCTTGTTGCCATTCCAATTAATTGCCAGCATCACGCCCTGTTTGGGTAGGTGCCAAAACAAGTGCTTTCTTTCAATCTTTTCTCTCTCAGGTGCATGCATATCCTTCCTTCTTGAGCTACGTGCATCCATGACATAAGATCTTCACATGGATCAAGAAACCAATCAAGAGCCTAGTAGCTCTCATGACGTGAGATGGATCAAAAAATGGTCTTCGTCTAGGTTTACTAGCATCGTAGGCGCGGCGCCACGCCGCGCCAGCCACCATACATACCAAAGTAAAAGAGGCGAAAATCCGTGAGGAATTATATAAAAAAATACAAGGGTATATGCGTATTTTCGAAAAAGGTAAATGTCTTTTGAAAAGAAGCGAGGACATGTCGTAAAAACCGCGGGGACTCAGACGTAAATAAACGAGGACCCCGCGCAATTTTGAAAACCGCGGGGCCATCACGCAAAATAGGGGCTAAAAGCGCGGGGACTTTTGCGAGAACCGAGGACTCAGACGCAATTTAAGAAAACTCGGATAATGCCACTGTGAAATCGGAGGAAAATCGATGCCGCCGTGCCGCCGCTGTGGAGCAACGTGACGACGGCGCTGTGAGCATTCCCTGAGTATTAGCTTTAGATTTGTATGATGCTTTTCTGTGACTTCGGCCACAGTTCCTCTTCATATCTTAGTATATATAAAACATTAGAATTAGATGATAATAAATTCTCATATAAATTAAAATGTAACTGAACAAGAAACGAGTTCGTCTGTTGATTAATCTTTTTAGTTCGTGCTCGCGTAATCGGACCAATCGATATGCTCTCATTATCTTGTACACTTGAAGTGATGGACGTTGCACTAGTATCGACAAGACATTCTAAACGTATCTTTACTTTAGACTTGTACAGATCGAGTATAGGTCTATATATAATTAAATAAAATAGTAGTAGTACCGTATCTCCAAGTTTAACCATTAAAGACCCAATTAAAGTAGAGTTCACCTGATAATTTTTAATACGGCTCAATAATTCTTTCCAGTCAAATAATATATTTAACTGAAAATCAATCATCATGTCTCTATCCATATCATTCTCTCATTCTTCAAGAAAAGTCGTTCTCGACTTTTGATAGCTTGAAATTACACTAAACAAAGAATACATCGTGTATATATGGTATATATATTTGTCATTTACATTCATTCTATTTAGGACATTATGATTATATGAAGACGTAGTAAACAAAAAAACAATACATACATATGTATGGTATATGTATAAATCTATTATTATGTCATTCTTATTGTTTTGCACAGATTATTTAGTATAATAGTAGCCATAAGATATATATATTGGAATATTGTTATTCACATCACTGCTCGACCTTGCTAATCGTTTCCTCGGCGGGCTCGTCGGCGAGGAGTCCGGCGCGGACATGCTCGACGTCGGCGGCGGCGTCGTCAGAGGATGATCCATGGAAGCTATCAGGGGGCACGGGCGCCAAGAACTCGACCCAGCCGCTCCTCTTCATGCGCTCGATGCCGTAGTACACGCCGACCCCGGCGACGGCCACGGCGGCGTTGACGACGAGCGTCCTCGCCGACGCGAGGCACATGACGGTGGTGATGAGCGCAACGGGCGGGACGCACATGGCGGCTGCCCCCGCGGAGCCGAGGGGGATCCGGTACGGCCTGGGTAGGTCCGGGTCCATGACGCGTAGCTTGACGAAGGCGGCGAACACCACGAGCATCCCGAGCCCGTAGAGGAAGTTGAGGAACTCGATGATCTCCTGGAAGCTCATGAAGGAGAGGATCACCACCCCCGTCGCCGAGCACAGGATGCTGTACGTCGGCGTCCCGTGCCGTGACCTGCGTATACCGCCAAAAAGATTAGATTTTTCGCGCAAAGATTTCACATTTTGCTGCACAAGTGGATGGATTTCTCACCTGCGGGCGAAGATGGCCGGGATCATGCCCATCTCGGCCATGCCGAGGAGCTGGAAGGAGTCGCTGCTCATCTCGGCCTCAAAGAGCCCCATGTTGGACATGGCGGCGGCGGCCTGGATCCACACGCGCAGCCAGGGCCCGCCGATCCTCTGCCCGATCTCGGAGAAGAACCCGTCCGTCCACTCGGCCGCCGTCTCCTGCGGCAGCGCGCCGGTGCCGGCGAGCAGCGGGATGAGGTACGCGGAGACGACGAGCCCCACCGCGCCGAACACCGCTTTGGGGAACGTCTTCTTTGGCTCGTCCACCTCGCCGGCGAGCGTGCTTGCCTTGTCCCAGAAGTTGAGGTTCCAGAACATGGAGTTGAAGTAACCGCGCAGGTCAACGGCGCTGGGGTTGAAGGCGAGCCAGCGGGAGGGGCGGATCTTGGGGACGGCGAGCACGGTGAGGGCGACGAACGGGGAGAGGGAGAAGGCGGTGAGGGCCAGCGCGGAGAGGCCGACGATGTGGAGGCCGCGGAAGTTGAGGTAGGTGAGCGCCGCGGTGAGGGCGAGCACGGCGAGCGAGCGGAGCGGCGGCGGGAGCGCGAGCCCGCCGGAGCGGAGGTAGTCGAGGAAGAGCACCGGGTAGAGCGCGTTGTCGAGCGTGCCCGAGGCCCACTTAGAGAAGCCGACAAGGAACGCCACGGCGGGGCCGAACGCCGCGGAGACCCAGGACACGTAGCCGGCATTGGTGGGGAAGGCGCAGGCGAGCTCGGCGGTGACGAGCGCCTCCGGGAGCGACCAGAGCGCCGGGAGGATGAGGAAGCCGAGGAGCGGGAGCAGCGCACCGCCGCCGGCGCGGACGGAGTCCTCGATGCCGAACGGGCCACCCGAGACGTCGTAGAAGATGAGCGCGACGAGGGGGAGAAGCGTCAGGGGCCGGCGCCGCGGCGCGGGATCACTCCCGCCGCCGCCGGTGGTCATCGGGTCAACGCGTGCGCAGCGTGGGGAGAGCAGAGCAGGTTGCTTGGTTTGGCGAGCAGTGGAATGGTCGTCTCATGGAGGTTGTTGCGGGGAAGATAATATTATTACGGGAGCTTTGAGTGGATGACAAGTGGGGCTGGGAATCTTCTCCCCTGGGAATGGGGAGATTCTTTGGGGTTTGCGCGGGTGAACATCAAGACTGAAACTGAGGATGGGCCCACATGTCTGTGAGTAAGTAGATCAGGTTAATCCCTATATTATAGCCGGACTCTTCGCTGGCCGCGCGTGCCACGTCAGCTTTTTTGCTAAAATGTCCTTGTATTTTTTGAAGTTACTAAAGCTCTTTACTTCTCGCAAAAAGGTTCCTAACAGGTTTTTTCCGAAAACCCCCTCCACTTCACCAAAATTACGTATTCTTTGTCGGATAGCACCCTGCAGTTTTCTAAAATTACGTATGGGTCCTTATTTAGTTACGTATAGGTCTTTACAGGTCCTTAGTTTTTTTGCGAAAAAGTCCTTCTGTTTTTCCGAAATTACGCATGTGTCCTCGATTTTTTTAGAAACCCCCGCGAATTATCTCCTCTTTTGCTTCGGTCCACACGGTAGCTAGCGCAGCGTGCCGCCGCACTTACGCAGCTAGTTTGCTAGATAGCTCGAGTGTTTTTTGGGTCAGCGACCACTTAATTTTTTATTCATTACATGTTGCTTTGTTTATGCTTTATGGTTTTGACTGTGTAACTTTTTTCTTTATCATTAGGAGCCACAACATAAATGACTAAGTAGGGTTTTTTATAGTTTTTTTGTTGTGTTTCTTATAGTTTGTTTTGTTCCTCTTTTTTACAAATTGTCATATCATTTTTACATAATTTAATTTATGTAAAACTAGTATAATTGATGTAAGAATGCTATAAATAAAAGAATAATATGTATTAGAACATTTCTCAATGTATCACATCATATGCTAATAACTAATTACCAAACTAGCGGATGAAGGTAGATATGCATCTAACATTTAAAAAATTGAGTACCGCTTAACAAAATAGTACTCAAATAGGAGGGGAGAAGGCAAAGTGATTTTACCCATTAGATCAAGATGTAAGGGCTCAAAATTTAAGTGCAGCTTAACAAAAAAACACTTAAGTTCTTCTTAGACACCACTTAATTAATTTGTTGTTGTTGTTGTTATTGTTACTAACGGTGAACTATCGCAACCTATCTAGTAGTGCAAATGACCATGAGCATGTTGGGATATGGGTGTGCTACACTAGCGCAGATTAAAATTTTTCTACCACGTACAACAGGAAGTCATGCGAGTAAGAGATCATAGATTATTACCACTAGACGCGCAATGCAGCGGAAGTAGGGTTGAAGCAACCAATTCAACGAATTCCTCCGTCCAAACGTCTCCTCCTCGTGATCGTCCCGATCAATGTCGCAATCACAACAGCGCATCTACCGAAGTACACACGTCCAGGGATGGAGCACCGTGCATCGATGTGCTAGCACCAGCGTGCACGACAAGCGATACGAGAGGTGGCGGCTAGAGTTTCGACGGGTGTGTTTTCGGGATACTTCCCTCAACCCCCGCGCCTCTCCTTATATAGCCTCCAATCGGATCCATATCCGATACGAGTAGAGATCGAATCCCACTCGGAAACTATCATCCGACCCCTTATCGTTCCAGCCTATTAAGTGTGTGACCCTGTAGGTTCATGTGTATTTGGCCATGGGCTGAAAACTCCTTTCCAGCCCATAAGTTAGTAACGGTCCCTAGCAGGACATAACGACTCACAAACACACATAAAGATCATATCGGACGAATCTATATAATGCTTATGTACCGATCCCTTTGTCTCATGATATCAGATCGAACTCAAGGCAAGAAACGTTTCATATTATGATAGCTCGATCTTTCACTCGAACCTGTAGTTGATTACTTGGTTGTGATTGACTCATCAACCATATTTGGCATGGCCATACACTTTCTTAATCCAACCACATCGAGGGCCCCAGAGATATCTGTCTTGTTATATAGGAGGGGCAAATTCCATCTTGAACGCTCATATTCCTCCGCATGTTTCATAGCAAACCCGAAAGCTACCTTTATTACCACCCAGTTACGGAGTAGTGTTTGGTAACTCCTAAGCAAACTATTACACATGTAGGAAACAATGGCGACCTCAGGTCTAAAGATCCTACATACACTATATATGAGACCAATTGATGACACTTAAGAATATAACAATTCTCGCAGTATCTCATGATGGGTCAATCCAACATCATGTTCTCTAAGACGTGTCCACATTATTGATTTGATATCTCATATCCATCAACCGTGAAACATGATCATCAGTCAATACGTATGCTGATATATAAATAATAATCGTCCCACATAATGATATAAGATCAGGGATAATTTAGAATAACATCAAAACATGAATAAAGAGTTTCACGAACAAGTCACATACTTGTTGCTCAATACGAAAGATATTTATTCAAGGGACAAAATAACATTTTATTCAAATGTTCATAAACATAGAATGGATACAATCATCTTCATGATTGCCTCTAGGGCATATCACTAACAAGCAGTACCATGCAAATGGCATCCGTAGAATAATTCTGACAACGAGCTTCCTCGACCAAAAAAAAAAAGAAAAAGAAAACAACGACGACTTTCACTGGATGACTTAGGTTCTGTTTATAAGTCTTTATATTTTTGGCTAATTACGAGAGGGACTATAAGAATAAGCGATGTTTGCGCTGAGAAATCACTTCGCTCAAAACGGCTTCTACAATAATTCCTACAAATAATTTATAGAAACCACTTTAAAAAACCATCTCATTCCAAAAAAACCGAGTTTTAAAAGTCAAAAGCTAAAAGTTCTTTAGAACAGGACCTTATATTAGTAGACGGTATATGTAGTTGGAATGTGGAGTACTTCTCATGTCTGAATTACAAAGAGATCTGATCAGACTGATCCTGTCACCAAAATGATCGGTGGGTACATTTGGCACGCTTCTTTTACAACAGCTTTGCTTTTACTTGGATGCACTGCCTGTTAACTTTATTCCAGAAGAAAAAGTACATATCGTAAATAAACTGAGAGAATACAGAAAAATTTCTGAATTTCTCTATTCTCTTACTTGCTCCCCTTTTCCCTTGTTTCTGTTCTTCTTGCTTTTTACAAAATTGGCTACAAGTCTCCTAAATATATATGCTAATAATCTTCTACTAGCATACGTATTCGGACTTTAAGTTGGACACAACTTCAACTTAAATTACACACGGAGACGGACTCTACTACGTCTTGGACTTGAAGTCAAGATTATTTCTAACAATCTCCCATTTAATCTTGACTTGACATACTCTAGTTTTAGTCTCAATGCATTATGAACTACCAGCCACGCCTCCACATGAAGCGTTCTACATGTAAGCTACATATAGAGACTCAACTCAACTGGTACGGGTCCATCTAGATGTAAAGATTCTAAAACATGGAGGCAGTCGGACTCAACTACGACTTACTAAACTCATACTTGACATATAACGGTGACACATCTCCTCAACGTTCCGATTTATTTTCACCTTACTTGAATTTGGATGGCGACACATCTTCTCAACGTCCTTGACTCAACTCATTATCAGAGCACCGTTGATTCATCATCGTTGATCGCTTCATCGTCTTGAAGATGGACGGATGGACGGAGACTTTGCTTTTTCATTATCGCCACACGGACGGAAGAACTGAAGGACAAAACGCCTGGCGCCAGCCTCTTACTGCTTCAGAACGTGTCAGAACCGAATGACTAAGCGAAGACGTACTTGTTGTCCCCTGCGCTTCGGAGACGGCGAAACGTGACGGGAGAACACGTCGGAATAGGAGCACTGAGATCGCGTGCGATACCTCAGGAGAGCTGCGCGGCTCTGATACCACTTGTTAACTTTATTCTAGGAGAAAAAGCACATATCGCAAATAAACTGAGAGACATGAAAATTTCTCGATTTCTCTATTCTCTTACTTGTTCCCCTTTTTCCTTACTTCTGTTCTTCTTGCTTCTTACAAAATTGACTACAAGCCTTCTCAATATATAGGCTAATAATCTCCTACTAGCATACGTATTCGGACTTCAAGTTGAACATAACTTCAACTTGAGTTACAAACGGAGACGGACTCTACTATGTCTTGGACTCGAAGTCAAGATTATTTCTAACACTGCCCGTATGGATAGCTGGGAAACAAAGGAGCGCTGCGTTTATATCGACTGGGCTTGATGGTTTTTGTCTGTGATTAATATCTTTTAGCTGAAAATAAATAGTAGTAGTTGAAAGAAGTGATTTTTAGAAGGAGGACACGAGTGGTAGAGAAAGTGCGAGAGAGATGTGTGCGCGAGGATTAGGGTGTATGATGCTCCTGTGATCTTGCCTTATCTTCGAAGCAGAACAAGAGCGAGAGGAGTGGAGAAGCCGTTTCGAGAAACCAACTATTTATATTGGCTTTTATCTTCTTCAAACAAAAGCAGAAGACAGAAACCAATACCAACGGGGCCATGGCGAGTAAATAAAACAAAAATGGAAAGCAATTCAAACAAACTTGGTGAGCTGCGAGGTGCGTGCGTGAATAAACAATCATCTCCTACAGCAAGTAACAAGGGAGATTAATTAAGCCTTTTCCTTCGAAGATTTCTTGCGAGGTTTCTTCTGGGCCTTCAGCTTATTTGATGCAGAGGACATGTTCTCTGTCTTTCCTTCTTTGCTTTTCCTTCTTCACCTTGTACATTGTGACTGCCTGGTTTCGAAAATTGTATACAGAAGCTGTTAGTTCACCCAATCAAACAAATATTTGGGAAGCTGTTAGATGAGAAAGGACAGCTAACGCTGAATACTAATACAAGGTTCTTTACCAATATACAGAAGAAGATCATAAGGTATAAACAATATATTGGTCCCTAGGGGAAAAAAAAACACAACCTTGGCAAAGCGCCAACTTTGGCTTCTTGTTTCTCTCATCCCCTCCTTGAGCAAAAGGATCAACACCAGAAGCTGTAACAAACCAATAGTCAATTAAAAGGGTACAGTATGGACAGACAAGGTTTAGGACGCACACATTTCTCATTGAATAGCATAGACATTGAGAACTTGTCAGATCCATGTTGAGTGTGGATGAATGAGAGGTATGTTGTCTATTTATAGAAAAATATGATTTTTTTGTATTTTAAAACTCACAAACAGCTATGATTTTTGAAAAACGACTATTATCGTGCTAAATGGATCAAATAGGCCATGCTCATCATACGTGTCTAATGGTTGGCAATAATCGACCTTCGTGTCAAATGTACTAAACTCACTAGCTACATATACCAAATGGGCTAAATTGTGTCGACCGGCCACCCGTACCGAGCATGGTAGGCGAGGCAGCGACTAGACATACTCCAACAACCTTTGTGCTATAGGGGGTGTTCTTTTTGGCTTCCAAAAACGGTTTTTGGCTTTTTGTTCAGTACCTAACTTTTAAATAAAATATTTTCTCAAAATAAGATCTACAAGTTAATTGTAGTACACGTTAAAAGCCTAACATCTGTATCAACCAAAATTGCAAGCGAGTATCTCTCCGTAATCTCTATCGCAAACAGCAAAAAATCAAAAATTTCAGCTAAAAATCATAAACCGCAGTAAAAAAAAAAAAACAGGCTCATAGACGATGTCTACAGTCTCGAGCCGTGGAATGGCACGTTAGACATGATTCATTTCGCCACCACCAGATGGGCCCATGTGGGTTTGAGTTTGAGCGAGCGGACTCCGACCCGATCTGACCCGTTTCCTCTTGTGTTCATCGGGTCAAATCCCCCCCTCCTCGCTTCCCCCATCCCCAATCTCGAGGTCACCAAGAAACCCAGATCAAACCCTTCGTTCCTCCCCGCACGATCCATCCACTCCCTCTTGAGTTCTTGCGCGCCCGCGCGCTCGGAGAATCTGGCGAGGAATCGAGCCAAGAAATCGCCCAGATTTCCTCTTGGTCCGGGCACAGGGGAAATCAAGAAACAGGGGAGATCGAGAAGAGCACCCCACCCCAGCGGGCGCTGAGAGGAGACAGAGAGGGAGCAGTTCCTCGCGCCAATGCCGGATCCGGCCGGCCCGGCGGCCCCCTCCTGGCCCCCCGGCGCCGGGTTCCCATGGCGCCTCTGAATCTCGCGGGTTGCCGCGGCTCCCAATGCGCTGCTGGAGCCGGTAGATCCTGGGCGAGCGAGGATGCAGATCCGGCTGTCGCCGAGCATGAGGAGCATCACCATCTCCAGTAGCAATGGGTTGCTCGACTTGATGAAGCTCAAGGCCGCCGCGCGCCACTTCTCCTACCGCACCGTCTTCCACACCGTCCTCATCCTCGCCTTCATCCTGCCCTTCGTATTCATCCTCACCGCCGTCATGACCCTCGAGGGCTTCAACAAGTGCTCCTCCCTAGGTACGCGTTCCCCACCGCACGGCCCGCCCGCCCCGTGATGTTGGTTCCATTCTTGAAATGATGCTGTAGTAGCCCGAGGCGTTAGTTCCTTTAGAGTTTAAGATAACGAAATGGTTGACCAGAGATGTGCAATGTGCTTGTGCGGCGGCGTGAATTGTGCTGCAATATGGTTGGTGAATAACGGCAAGCTGTTGATAACTTTGTTGGGTTTAACCTAAATTCATGTAATGTAGGGCGCATAGGTATTAGTGCCCATTTGGGCGGTTTATTTGGTTGCATATGTGCTTAGTTGGCTGATTAACTGCTTACTTGGTTTGCTTAAGCTGCTGAAACCGCTTATTTTGGTCTCTTGTATAAAATGTAAGTAGACAGGGCGATACTTACCGCTTATGTGGCAGCTTAAATGGTTGCTTACTTCACTTTCAGAATGTGTGTGACAGTAATTGTTGATATTAATGATGTCTTGATTGTTTGGTGAGAATGACATGGTAATTTAACCTTTTGATATAGCAAGCCATGAATGAGAAATATATGCAATGCCCCTATTGTTCCACACTACAAGAAGGATCGAATTTGTCCGTTGATACCTGACATGCTTGTGTTATATTTGAGAGCTGCTACATAGAATGCTATGCCTAGTGGAATGCTATCATTACGTAATTGGAGATCTGCTACACTAGGCGGTCAACTTGGCCAAGGGGGGCTGCGGGCGACAGCAACATATATTTGATGTTTAGAGGAAGAAAATTGTTAACTGGATTAAGTAGCAATAATGTAAAATAGAGTCGATGACGATGGGCACTTCATCACTTGATGTAAATGCTTCATGTGAATATGCGCATTAAGAATTATGCCATGCATGAGACTCTTGGTATTTGGACAATATGCTCCAACTATTGTGCTTTAAACTTCAAAATAAAATACAAAAAAAGAGAAAGAAATGACAGCAAAATAATAAGACATAGATAAAATAAAACAAGTTCACAACCACACATAGTCATAGTTCTCAAGTTCTTACATCACAAATTCACAACCACACATAGCAAAGTTCTCACAAGCAAGCTAGCAAAATAGTTCATAAAGAAACTTAAGGCATCAAGTATGAATCAATCTTTACCCTCTTGTTTGAATCAATCTTCATCCTCTTGTTTGAATCAATCTTCATCCTCTTGTCTATAATTCTTGGTTGCAACCACTTCATCTTGATCGGATTCAAATTCAACATCCTCAAGGTCCTCGTTCACCTGCTCTTCCTCTTCGGTACCGGAGTTGAAATCATTTTTATGAAGTTCTCTCACTCTTGCGCTCCTACGAGGTTGTATGGCTTCATTAGCCCCACTTGCTTCATCAATGAGCCTCCATGAAAGAACCGTTTTGGGATCAACATCCTCATCCCTGTCTTCCATTACTCATCCTTAAGCATAAGTAGCATGCGAAGCTAGAAGGACATCGATGTTCTTTGATTTGCTCTTCTATTTTTTGTTCAACAATCTTGCATTGAATTGAACATAGATTAGATTGTTGAGGCAATGAGCATCTAGCTTATTTCTTTTCTTTGTATGTATCTACGGGTTGCAAAGTGAAGTTTAATTAGATTGCATTATATGTGAGACTTGAGACTAGTAAGACTTGAGAGTTGTCATATCAAAAGCACTCTAATTTCTTTCACATCTGGATGAGGTCAAGGAGAGGATTCTTATGGTCAATCTTTGCAAGTGAGAAATATGACATTCATATTTAGACCACCGATTAGCTACATAATAGGAAAAAGGATTATTAGTAAATGGAAAAAATGATAATATGCATGCCTTGAGTTAGAATCGTGAATTTGATAACAGGTTTACTAGGAGAGTATTTTTACCATCCTTGAAAAGTTACCAGGAGGTACTGTACCTCCTGGTACCTTCCAAGGACGGTAAAAACTCTCTTATTAGGAATAAGATAAAATGTTTGACTTCCAAGCCATGCGAGACAAGGATGGTAAAAACTCTCTTATTGGGAATAAGATCAAAATTTTGATTTCCAAGCCATGCGAGAGTTTTTCCAAAGGTCTCTTTTTGTCCTTAAAAATGTCGAAGACCACATTGAGCACTTGATCTATTGCTTCTTCATCACCAATTTAGCATATCAAAATGAAAAAATCAGAAAGTAATCAAAGTATTAGCACTTTGACAGCGTACACACAAAATGCATTGCCAATGAGCCAATCACTATTGCAATCAGCTTATACTATAGCAATCAGCTTATAATAGCTAGTCGTCTGGTCGAGAGCATCTCGGTTTTAGCCGACGGCGTCACGGCCATAAATCGGCTGAGAGGCCGAGCCCAAGAGAACGCTATTGATCTCCCTCAGGCTCTCATGATGCGGCGGTGGCGCTCTACATATCTCCCTCCCTCACCATCTCCACCTTCTCTATTTCTCCCTGTCGGTCTCCACCCTCTCCACTCGTGGGGCCGTGATGGTGGCGGGGAGGTGTGTGCCTGCGGTGAGCGGAGCGGAGCCGTGGAGGGGAGGGGAGGGGAGACGGATGCGGACTGCACATAGGCGAGGTGGAATCCGTTGATTTGGCGTCGGTGGCCCCGTGCGGCGCCCCTAACTCTTGGTCTTGTGTCCAAACCGGCAACTCTTTTCCCCTCCCTCTGTAATGTACTCCCTCCTCTGTTCTCCGCCTAGCGCGCGAAGGCAGCCGACACGACCACCTAGGCGCTGTGCGGCCGTCGCGCCGAGGTTGCCTTCCGCTACCTTTGACCGAATTGGACCACCTCACCACCCATGCACCCGACTAGCTCCCGAGGCCCAGCGACCCATGCCGCCTAGCGCCTACATGGCACCTGGGTGGCTGCCCAGGCCGATTTCTTGATCACTGATACTAGCCACGCTAGCCAACCAGGCCTAATAATGTGTTGGGCTATTTTGTTAAGACCAGCACATAATAATGAACCAGCATATAGATGAAGGATTAACCTGCAACCATTTAGTACATAATACCAGAATATGTTTAATAAAATTAGGGCATGTTGCTGTTTTTAGATGCAAATTACAACTATATATTTCATAGAGAGCTAAAACCATATGTTTACAACTTTACATATGCATTTTTTTTATGATACATACATTAAAAATATTATAAATAAAACATGCAGTCTAGCCGGTGACCCAATGACCTGAGTCCTCGATCGGATTGACCGGTCCGGGTCTGATAACACTGGGTTATGGCACATTTATCTAGTTCTGTGTCTTAATTTTGGTTGTTGAACACCTGAGTTTGTCAGCATCTCAATTGTTTTATAGGCTGTCCCATTCTAGTTCTTTTCTGCTCAATATTTATTTAATATTTGAATTGATACCTACTTTATTTTACTATTATGTCTGGATGAGTATTTTATGTACTTCTCTCCCTCATTATTTGGCTGCCTGGTTGTTCCAAATTAAATTGATAACTTTTTGGGTCAATCACTTGTTATTAATTCATCACTTGCTATTATCAGATTGTCTGGGCAGGCGGTTAGGTCCACACCTTTTTGGTAGGGGCAACGATGGCTCCATGGTACTATATGTGCTTTGGCTCTTTCTTTTTTTTCCTTTTGCGGATTTATTTAGTTTCTTATTTGATCTCTGTATTGTAATGAGCAGAGGCTTGTGAGGGATTTGTATAGGATGCTTGATGAAATAAATTCAGAGGAAGTTCCTGTTGATCTAAAGGTGCCAGAATCTTTTGATGAATTTATCTGGGATATGAAAAATAATGATTTAAGGTCATTTGCTTTTAGTCTGAAGGCCACGGTAAGCTAACTCCCGAGCATTGATGGTATTGTCCAGCCGCCTTTTTATTCAAGCACTTGACAATTTCTTCAATTGGTTACTTTGGTAGTACTAGTAAAATTTGTACATTTGCTTTGGACCTGTAAAGCTTGTGTCAGTTCTTAGGTAATGTTATTTTAGTAATGGTGGTATTAGTCTGTTGGATGATGATGGACAAGCAAGTTTGTCCTGAAAACTGAATGTTTTTTGGTATTAGTTTCAAGTTTACTGTTTAGTTAATAACTTCCATCTAACTAAATTAAATCTCAAGACATTTTATAGCACAGAAAGTAAATAGTTAGATATAATCTTGATTAGCAAATGTATACATTTTTGGTACTTATCTAATGATTACGTAACCTGTTAAAGTCGTGAAACACAAAGGTAATCCATTTAGCGTTCCAAGGCTCATGTTTTAAATATCAGCTATTCAGCTAGCATGTCGTCTACACAACTTTTTCTTTGCTTCTCTTTGTTCAGCAAGCTGCAGTTCTTGTACTCATTTATTGAAATAACAACATGCAGATGGAGAGCATGGATAGGGAATTGAGATCATCCAGGTTATCAGAGCAGTTAAACAAACACTATGCAGCAATTACTATTCCTAAAGGCCTTTATTGCCTTTCATTGCGTCTAACTGATGAATACTCCTCAAATGCCCTTGCGAGGAAACAACTACTGCCCCCGAGTTGGTCCCTCGTTGTCGTGACAGCTCCTATTTCCATTTTGTTTTGGCATCAGATAACATCCTTGCAGCCTCAGTTGTGGTCAGATCAACAATTAGATCATCATTGAAGCCTGAGAGGATAGTCTTCCAGGTCATTACTGACAAAAAGACCTATCCTGCCATGCATTCATGGTTTGCTTTGAATCCTCTTTATCCTGCCATTGTTGAGGTGAAAGGTGTTCACCATTTTGATTGGTTAACAAGAGAAAATGTGCCAGTTCTTGAAGCTATAGAAACTCAGCACACTGTGAGAAGTCGTTACCATGAAAATCACCTTGCAAGAACTAGTGTAGGTGACAGCCCAAGGGTTTTTGCAGCCAAGCTGCAGGCAGGAAGTCCAGCATACACTTCCATCCTCAATCACATTCGTATTTACTTGCCTGAGGTATAAGAATTTTCTCCTGACTATAATTCTGAGTACAGTTTCACCAGCTTTGGCATATTTGATGGACAACTGGACTAATAAACACGCATAAAGTGTAATAGAAAGATAAGCTGAAACAATGAAAACTGCGAGAGAATGAATGTTTCCTTGAAAAATGAGCTTGAAACTATTGTAGTGTGAATGGGGCCTTTTGGGGGTCAAGAGGCAAGCAACTCTGCGTGAATACATTTTTGCAGGAGAACAGTTGAATATGTTCCACAGCTAGTTGCACTTTCTTTTTCGAGACATTTGGAGAATTGGAGTTTTCTTTAACTGTAGAGAAATTTTTTTATAGTGGTGCAAACTTGCTCTGTGCTGATAGTTTCTTTTAATCTACCTCATTTTTGCTGAGATCCACAACCGCATAGTAACACTTGCAATCTGTGAAAGCAGTTGTTCCCAAGCCTCAACAAGGTTGTATTTCTCGATGATGATGTCGTTGTCCAGCGTGACCTGTCATCACTTTGGGATATTGATCTAGCTGGAAAGGTTAATGGAGCTGTTGAGACTTGCAGAGGTGCAGATAGTTGGGTGATGTCTAAGAGGTTCAGGAATTATTTTAACTTCTCTCACCCCCTCATTGCCAATAACTTTGACCCTTCAGAGTGTGCATGGGCGTATGGCATGAACATTTTTGACTTGAATGCATGGAGGAAGACAACAATTAAAGATAAATACCATCATTGGGTCAAGGAGGTAAAACATATATACCTCTACTTCCTGTTAAATATGCACACCAATCGTTTGTTAATTATTTGTATATTGTACTCTTATTCTCCTTGTGAAATTTCATAGTAAATAAGTAAATGTATTAGGCTCTTGGAAGTCTAATACGTCCCTATTTAAGGATAACTGGGGTTTTTTTTGGAAAAGTTATAAAAAGTATCAAATTAATTTTATGCTGGGCTGCTGATTTGTTCAAATGTTATAATTTCTCTTGATCACTCAAAAAACATATAAAGTTAGTTCAAAGTGAGTGGTAATTGAAATTATGCTTGGTTCATATTTAAAATATTTCTAAATACATGTCGATGAGCTCCAGGTATCTCATCCATGTTATGTCCTTTACTTGCAGAATCTGAAATCGAACTTCACGCTTTGGAGGCTTGGAACATTACCACCAGGCCTTATAGCATTTAAAGGCCATGTTCATCCAATCGATCCATCGTGGCATCTTTTAGGCTTGGGATATCAGGAAAAGACAGATGTCTCTAGTGTTCGAAAAGCAGCAGTTATACATTATAATGGACAAAGTAAACCATGGCTGGAGATTGGTTTTAAACATCTCCAGCCATTTTGGACAAGACATGTGAACTACTCGAATGAATTCGTAAGAAATTGTCATATACTGGAGCCTCGGTTGTAGATTGGCGTGACAAATTATTTAATAAATAAAGGCATAAATTAAGTGGAATTAAATTCGTTATTTTGGAGACCAACATCAGACAGTTTGAAGGGTATCCAGGGAATGGTACCTGAACAGTAATCCCAGAGTTGGTTACATGCGCTGATGGAGCATATTTAATGAACAGAAAGGAACATTTTCTTCTCATTTACACTAGGACCCCTTGCCTTTTGTTTATTCCATTTGTATCATAGCTCATGAAATTACATATTCTCTCCATCTAAATTTATAAGACGTATTTTCTATTAGCATATAGATCAAGAAGATAGTTAAAATAGCTATGGCTAGATTACCTTATTATTATCTTTAAGCAGTATGTTTAATGTATGCATGTAGAGAATAGCAAATAAAACTGTATATTTATTAATGGTATAAAAGAAATATCACACTAATTTTGTATTAGAATATGAAATATGTCCTATATTTACAGATAAGGTCATTAAAAAAATACATCTTATAAATTTGAATGGAATGAGTATTATTCAGGATGGTTCTTTTGTATTTGATGGAGCAATATAAATTGCCTGATTTGGCAGAATTGATGGTACGCGCAGCGCTATTGTAATTGCTGGAGAGTATACAGTTCACCATGTGAAGAGCATGGGTCAGATTTTGGATTTGCAAAAACATGCCTTGTACATTGTGCTCCTTGTTTTCTGATATCTGTTTGTCATCATCTCAAATGAAGTCCGTTGTCATTGAATTTCTACATGGTTTGTATATTTCCTGTACCCTTGGTCACGGTCCGAAAACCGCCGCCGGTAACCGATTTTTCAATAGATACCAGGAAATAAAAATCGGTATGATTTTTTCAAAGTGTATTTATATTTGTGAGTCTTTTCTGGCTGCATAATGCACCTCTTAGATTAGTTGGACCTTTTTGTGTTAGATTATCTATTGTATGAGATAAATATGTTTGAAATATCCTAAATTCAATTTTTTTTATGTTTTTATGTTTTTGAGCGATAATCGATCGGTTTTTTGGTTACCGGTTTCAAATTCAAATTTTAAATTTAAAATTTGACCAGATTTTTCTCAATTTTTCTGGTTACCGGTCGAGAACCGATATAGTCCCTTCCTTGGGGATTTAGGCCGGTACCAGGTTTTTGATCCTTGCCCTTGGTTCATCTATTTGGGCCTTCGTGTATCTATATGTATTGGTTGTATAGTCTATAGAAACTTTCTGGCTTCAATGCTTTCTTTATTATAAGATGTCTATTATTTGGTCCTGTTCGGTTGGGTTGAAAAATAGTGGTTTATGGTTAAAATTATACTGTAGCTGGTTGAAATTACACTGTAGCTGAAGATGGCTTATTTAGTATAATTAAATTTAAAAAAATAAAAAATAGAAAAAATATGTTAGCTCATCACGGACAACGCAAACGAATACGGAAAAAAAAGGACCGGCAAAAAAACTCAAAAAAATTAAAAGTTTAAAAAAGATGAAATTTATGAATAGTAAAAAATACACCAAAAATTAGAAGTTCAAATGAAAATGAACGGAGCTAACTTCTTATAGTGGAAGCACCCACCGCAATAAGCGAGAAATCCACTCTCTTATTTGCAACACAACTCGTCCTCAGAAAAGGACAGAAACAGCCAAGTGCAGCGCTCAGTGCCACAAATTTAGTTACAGAACTGAAAGTAGTAAATATGCAGTTTGTTTCATCAGAAGGTTGAAGCAACTTTTGGAAATGTTATAATGAAAATACTCTCCGTAGTTCACAAAAACATATCGTTTTGAGAATCAATACGATTCTTAAAATACAACTTTAACTGCTAATTACTATTATAATATATTTAAAAAACCCAAAATATATTAATATTATGAAAGTATTTTTTTGAGGCAAATCTATGTATGATTTTTATATATCCAATTTAAATATTTAAAAAGATACCGATAGCCAAAGTTTTAAAAGTTTGAAGGCACATATCTAGAAACATCTTTTTGTACTTGAGGGAGTAATTAAATCAGCAAAGAGTGGCTTGCTACACACCGTTCGGTATGGAATTAATACTAAAGTCATTCTATTTCTACATATGATGAGGAAAGAACATAGATTGCCCAATTGGGGCACAGATCAGAACACAGAAAAACAAATATTTACAGTATCCGTGATCCGTGATCCTGAGAATAACCGTATTATCATAGCAGAAAACCTCATGATATTCCATCTAAAGTTTATCGTCGCTCGCAAGCTTCAGCCTCGAAATCCGGGAAGACGATGAATGCGATGGACAGTGGAGCAACGTAGATTGGTGAATTGACTGAAACTTGCACTGGATACAATGGAGGGATGCCATCATCTGCAGTGAGCTCCAGGGGAGCCCCATTCAGCAGCATGGTCCGGGCGAGAGGGTTCCCATGTTGCGCCGTCAGATGGTACTCTTCCTCTTGGACAGCCCGTCGGAAGCTTTACTGCCAACCCAAGAAACTGACCTTTTCAGGCCATGGACGAAGGAACTGTCCCTCCTTATTCCTTGCCCCTCCGCGAGATCGACATTGAGGTCGTTCCTGACCGAAACCATGAATCCCATGTTTCGGTTCAGGTTGAGCAAGAGGAGAGCAACGCCGCCCTGTAGTAAGAATAACATTTTGAGAGTAACGAGATCAGCATGTGCTCACTGTCAATTTTACACTATATGGTAGTGATATGATGCTACAGCAGTACACCACTATGCTTATGTTTACCAAGTTAACATGATTGGCATTACAAATTCCATATTTCCTTATGTCGCTTCAGTTCGGTGGAAGCAAATGGGTGAGTGATCATACCTTTTGCTTTCCACAGTGCACATAGGCACGCAAGTATGAGGAACCACTGATGTCTATGGAAAGAACTCCCTTCCCCATTAGCCGATGCCACAGCAAGGCACTGAACAGATACCTTAGTTTAGTCCAAGGCATACGCAAGTAGTAAAGCATGTTTGCGGCAGCATATACACTTTAGAAACTTGCCTGTAGTAATCAGGGTTCGGCACAAAAGTTTCAGTGTCAAGAAGGCCATAGTTGCCTCCAATCAAAGTCTGTCTGCAGTAAACCTTGGTGTCATACTTCGCTGACTGGCCAAGTTGATCAAGATACCTAGTTGGAACAGCCAAGTTGATGAAATAAGAGAATCATTAGGACAGAATTATTGATTCAGCTGACAAGCAATTACCAGAAGCTATTCAGGAAAGTATTGGACACGAGACGGCTGCCACTGTTATATGCACCACCAGCTTCCCCAACCCATGGAGCCGACCATGGTCCATGTCGTTGTATCGTGAGTTGGAGATCTCTGAATGTATCAGAAACCCGGCTCAAATAATGCGGGTCCAAGATTCTATTTGCAACATGAGGATCATTACCTAATCAAGATTGAATTGATTATTTTTGTACCATCTTTGACGCAAGACATAAAACAAAGATGACTTAAGGAGTAGTACTAACATCTGAAAAATACTCACCAGCACCAAGATTATAAATATGATGAGTCATTGCATTGAGAACATTTGGCCCAGAGACCTCAAGAAGCTGAGCAAACCATTTTTGATCAAAGAATCCTCCTGGGGCTACGACCAATGGTTTCCTAGAGTTTCCATATAACTGATCGATGATGGTTTGGAGTTCAACTAGGTCCTTTCCATATTGTTCAGCTCCCACGCTCGCACCAATTCCACTTCCACTCAATTCATTACCTAGTACATGAGCAGAGCTACTTATGTAAGCATTACATGAATGAAAGATGTACATCATTTCGCGAGCAGAAAGTAGAGCTTTTTGTTTGATAATGCATTACCAAATTCCCATGAATCAATAGGATAGTTCATCGAAACAGTGTACTCCATGAACTCCCGAGCATTGCTTGAATTCCAAGCACCTCCCCACACGCCGCTGCGTATCTGCTGCCTCCCTTGAAGTGCATTAAGACCAAATGTAATAACTGCACTGAAGAAATTAAACATAAAAAATTAGGAAACACACTGCACGAAGTAATGTACTAGTTAGATATTCCAAAGGAAGCCAGGAAGGTGATATCTTAATGCATTAGTACTGTTATCCTATAATAAGTTCTAGGATGTAGTATGCTCAACAATCTGTCCTATAATCGGTTACAACCCACTTCAAAGATAATACAGATGGTGATAAACAACTGGAGAAGGAAGGCCTCACCCTGTATTCAGGAACAGATCATTAATAGCATCCCATCTTTCCATGGTTATGCATCCTTGAGAAAATCCAAATAGGCCACTTGAAACCTTTGTGAATACGGTGCATGGAGATCCTAAATTCGGTGTGTCATATACCACTTGATCTTGTAAGGAGCCTCCGACTCTGATACGTAGTGGGCTAAAAGCTACAAGAAAACAAGGGAAAACTTTAATTCATCTCTGTAACAAATAAGCCTCCACAGGGGAGTTTGCAAGTGAATAATAATACAAAATTCTTCAATGACAACAGCAAGAACATTCACCTTGGATAGCTTTAGCTAGCAAAGGATTAGTCAAGTCCTGGGAAATTCACAAAAGGACCAAAATCAGTTCTTTGCCCAGATATCAAATACCATGTGATAAGTTTATGCTTGAGAATTTACCAAATTTAAGACAGAAGCCTTTCCCCATGGGCACTGATCGTAGTTGCACTTCTCTGGAGGCCACCAATCAATGGTGGCACAAACAAACTCATCGCTAGTTGCAGCGATCGTCTCAGAGCCCCGAATGATAACAGTTACATCTGAGTAATCCTGTGACCGAATCAGTGTGGAAAAGCTGAAAAGGAGGTGCAGGAGCAACCATAACCTCATGCTTTCGCCACCTGCAAATGGTGTTGTCCACCAAGAAGACAACTAGAACGGTTGAGACTTGTAATTATCCTGTTTAAATAAGGCAATTAGTTGGTAAGAAGAAGTCTAAATTTCTACTCTATTAGCATAGATGAAAGTGACACCTGACGGTTTTAACAAGTCAAATCAGTATGTGGAACAGTTTAGCATTCTTCATGTAAGCAAACCACTCTGTTACTGTCTCAATGACAAAACAATGTTTTGTCTTTGGCACTTAGGCCCCTTCAATGGAGAAACATCTTTTAACTGAGATAGAACAACATAATGCAAGCAAGAGCTCCTCTACTCGGATATATTTCTTCAGAAAGTAAATATACACGAGCAAAATTTATCCGTTGAAGAGGAAAGAAAAAATCCCGGAAATTCAGCGAATGCTCCATCTCAAACTGCCAACAAAAGGCCCCCGAAATAATGAAGAAATGAAACCCTTTTGACACGCAAATGATCAATCTACAAACCTATACCTTTTCCTGCTCAAATTCAATAAACTGAAGATGGACGTCTACATCACAGAGAGAAGTTCAGCAAAACCCATAAAAACACCCTGCTGAATCTGAACCTTCATGAGCCAAGAATGCTCAAATTGTTTAATGGAACCCACCAAACCAACTTCCCTCCTAATATACACCTAAAAAACATCGAATCCTTGAACAAACTGCCAGCGAGGCAACCACAACTAAAACTAACCTAGGCGCATGACAATTTGCTACAGATTTTCTACTAACAGAAGAGATATTACGCTGAGTCCTAGAGAAACCAAGCTGAGGCCATTACCTGGAAACCACACCCAACCCAAGAACGCTCCCAAGTTGGGTCTGAGACCCCCAAGAATGTCCAAGAAGGCAAGAACAGGACTCTCTTCCCAATGCAGGGCAAGCGAATCACGAAAGCTCGTATCTTTCCCACGATTGCTGCCCTCTCAGCTCCCGCCTGCCCAGAATCAAACCCGGAGAAAGATTGAGCGATGTTTGAGCTCTCGGATAGAGAGAGATTCTTGAAGAAATTTCGGTGGTAGTTGCCGCTTCTCTTTATATCTCCCTTCGAAGCTACTCCTCACAGAAAGCTATGCTGCTCCTACAAATTAGTACTAAACAGTGATGCTTTTGTTCTTACTTGTGTCCTGGAAAGTTACTGTTCAGTTGTTTTCCAGGTAGAGAGAGCGCGATCTCGATCTGAATCTGAAGGCAACAGATGGGAGATTAAACAATCACTGTGTCTTGACTCCAGCTTCTACTAAAAAAAACAAGAACTGGTTTACATCCTGATTCCTAGCCCTGCAATGCCATCTGGGTGCATAGATGGAATGCAAGAGTCCAAATTTCAAGCTTTTCTTCTTTGGGAAAAAAAATAAAGGTGTCAAGAAATTTTGTGGAAATATTCTGTTCGCATGTAGTAGAGTCATCTTGTATTGGATTCTCATCTACTGGAAGGGGAATGCTGGTGAGCATGGTGCAGTGAAGTTGGTGTTGGTGAGTGCCAGACATGTGGGCCCCAAGACTCAACAGGCAACAAAACATTTGGTTTTGACAGGGTAGAATATGGGCAAGTTCGACAGTGTTCCAATTTGTTGCAAGTCCTCGCGGAAAATTATTGTTTTTGTTACCAAGATAACATGTTATACGTTATGATATGAAAAGAATATCATCAAGGTGAAGATAATGGGAACATGTAATGAGCAACTGAAGAGGACTCGTATCCAGGGAAAGAAAAACCGACGGTTATAAAAAAACGGTGAGAACATTGAGGAAAAAAACGCCTAATTTTTTTCAAATGTAAATTTGATTATGAATGTGCAATACACTTTTCAAGTTGATTTAATCTTTTTTATGCTAGATTACTTACTGTATGAACTAAATATGTTTCAATTATTATACTCCGATGAAATGCAAGAATAAATTGGAGGAGAAATAGTTTGTCCAAATGCCAGAAGGTTTGGAACGATATTTGTTTTCTTGAAATTTAAAAAAAATTAAAAATATAAAAGATATGTTAGCTTATCACGAACAACGCAAACGAATACGGAAAAAAGGACCGGCAAAAAAAATCAAAAAAAGCTAAAAGTTTAGAAAAAGGTGAATTTTATGAATAGTAAAAAATAAATCAAAAGTTAGAAGTTCAAATCGAAATTAACGGAACTTAACTTCTTATAGTGGAAGCACCCACCGCAATAAGCGAGAAATCCACTCTCTTATTTGCAACACAACTCGTCCTCAGAAAAGGACAAAAACAGCCAAATGCAGCGCTCAGTGCCACAAATTTAGTTACAGAACTGAAAGGAGTAAATATGCAGTTTTTTTCATCAGAAGGTTGAAGAAACTTTTGGAAATGTTATAATGAAAATACTCTCTAGAGTTCATAAAAACATATGTTTTAAGCATCCATACGAGTCTTAAAATACAACTTTGACTGTTAATTACTATCATAATATATTTATAAAACCCAAAATATGTTAATATTACGAAAATATTTTTTAGGGCAAATCTATGTATGATTTTCATATATCCAGTTTAAATATCTTATTTTTTATCCAAAGTTTTAAAAGTTTGAAGGCACATATCTAGAAACATCTTTTTGTACTGGAGGGAGTAATTAAATCAGCAAAGAGTGGCTTGCGGTGTATGGAATTAATACTAAAGTCATTCTATTTCTACATATGATGAGGAAAGAACATAGATTGCCCAATTGGGGCACAAATCAGAACACAGAAAAACAAATATTTACAGTATCCGTAATCCGTAATCTTGAGAATAACCGTATTACCATAGCAGAAAACCTCATGATATTCCATCTAAAGTTTATCATCGCTCGCAAGCTTCAGCCTCGAAATCCGGGAAGACGATGAACGCGATGGACAGTGGAGCAACGTAGATCGGTGAATTGACTGAAACTTGCACTGGATACAATGGAGGGATGCCATCATCTGCAGTGAGCTCCAGGGGAGCCCCATTCAGCAGCATGGTCCGGGCGAGAGGGTTCCCATGTTGCGCCGTCAGATGGTACTCTTCCCTCTTGGACAGCCCGTCGGAAGCTTTACTGCCAACCCAAGAAACTGACCTTTTCAGGCCATGGACGAAGGAACTGTCCCTCCTTATTCCTTGCCCCTCCGCGAGATCGACATTGAGGTCGTTCCTGACCGAAACCATGAATCCCATGTTTCGGTTCAGGTTGAGCAAGAGAAGAGCAACGCCGCCCTGTAGTAAGAATAACATTTTGAGAGTAACGAGATCAGCATGTGCTCACTGTCAAATTTACACTATATGGTAGTGATATGATGCTACAGCAGTACACCACTATGCTTATGTTTACCAAGTTAACATGATTGCATTACAAATTCAATATTTCCTTATGTCGCTTCAGTTCGGTGGAAGCAAATGGGTGAGTGATCTAAGTCTTGGGGTAGGCTCATACCTTTTGCTTTCCACAGTGCACATAGGCACGCAAGTATGAGGAACCACTGATGTCCATGGAAAGAACTCCCTTCCCCATTAGCCGATGCCACAGCAAGGCACTGAACAGATACCTTAGTTTAGTCCAACACATACGCAAGTAGTAAAGCATGTTTGCGGCAGCATATACACTATATATACTTGCCTGTAGTAATCAGGGTTCGGCACAAAAGTTTCAGTGTCAAGAAGGCCATAGTTGCCTCCAATCAAAGTCTGTCTGCAGTAAACCTTGGTGTCATACTTCGCTGACTGGCCAAGTTGATCAAGATACCTAGTTGGAACAGCCAAGTTGATGAAATAAGAGAATCATTAGGACAGAATTATTGATTCAGCTGACAAGCAATTACCAGAAGCTATTCAGGAAAGTATTGGACACGAGACGGCTGCCACTGTTATACGCACCACCAGCTTCCCCAACCCATGGAGCCGACCATGGTCCATGTCGTTGTATCGTGAGTTGGAGATCTCTGAATGTATCAGAAACCCGGCTCAAATAATGCGGGTCCAAGATTCTATTTGCAACATGAGGATCATTACCTAATCAAGATTGAATTGATTATTTTTGTACCATCTTTGACGTGAGACATAAAACAAAGATGACTTAAGGAGTAGTACTAACATCTGAAAAATACTCACCAGCACCAAGATTATAAATATGATGAGTCATTGCATTGAGAACATTTGGCCCAGAGACCTCAAGAAGCTGAGCAAACCATTTTTGATCAAAGAATCCTCCTGGGGCTACAACCAATGGTTTCCTAGAGTTTCCATATAACTGATCGATGATGGTTTGGAGTTCAACTAGGTCCTTTCCATATTGTTCAGCTCCCACGCTCGCACCAATTCCACTTCCACTCAATTCATTACCTAGTACATGAGCAGAGCTACTTATGTAAGCATTACATGAATGAAAGATGTACATCATTTCGCGAGCAGAAAATAGAGCTTTTTGTTTGATAATGCATTACCAAATTCCCATGAATCAATAGGATAGTTCATCGAAACAGTGTACTCCATGAACTCCCGAGCATTGCTTGAATTCCAAGCACCTCCCACACGCCGCCATGTATCTGCTGCCTCCTTGAAGTGCATTAAGACCAAATGTAATAACTGCACTGAAGAAATTAAACAAAAAATTAGGAAACACACTGCACAGTAATGTACTAGTTAGATATTCCAAAGGAAGCCAGGAAGGTGATATCTTAATGCATTAGTACTGTTATCCTATAATAAGTTCTAGGATGTAGTATGCTCAACAATCTGTCCTATAATCGGTTACAACCCACTTCAAAGATAATACAGATGGTGATAAACAACTGGAGAAGGAAGGCCTCACCCTGTATTCAGGAACAGATCATTAATAGCATCCCATCTTTCCATGGTTATGCATCCTTGAGAAAATCCAAATAGGCCACTTGAAACCTTTGTGAATACGGTGCATGGAGATCCTAAATTCGGTGTGCCATATACCACTTGATCTTGTAAGGAGCCTCCGACTCTGATACGTAGTGGGCTAAAAGCTACAAGAAAACAAGGGAAAACTTTAATTCATCTCTGTAACAAATAAGCCTCCACAGGGGAGTTTGCAAGTGAATAATAATACAAAATTCTTCAATGACAACAGCAAGAACATTCACCTTGGATAGCTTTAGCTAGCAAAGGATTAGTCAAGTCCTGGGAAATTCACAAAAGGACCAAAATCAGTTCTTTGCCCAGATATCAAATACCATATGATAAGTTTATGCTTGAGAATTTACCAAATTTAAGACAGAAGCCTTTCCCCATGGGCACTGATCGTAGTTGCACTTCTCTGGAGGCCACCAATCAATGGTGGCACAAACAAACTCATCGCTAGTTGCAGCGATCGTCTCAGAGCCCCGAATGATAACAGTTACATCTGAGTAATCCTGTGACTGGATCAGTGTGGAAAAGCTGAAAAGGAGGTGCAGGAGCAACCATAACCTCATGCTTTCGCCACCTGCAAATGGTGTTGTCCACCAAGAAGACAACTAGAACGGTTGAGACTTGTAATTATCCTGTTTAAATAAGGCAATTAGTTGGTAAGAAGAAGTCTAAATTTCTACTCTATTAGCATAGATGAAAGTGACACCTGACGGTTTTAACAAGTCAAATCAGTATGTGGAACAGTTTAGCTTTCTTCATGTAAGCAAACCACTCTGTTACTGTCTCAATGACAAAACAATGTTTTGTCTTTGGCACTTAGGCCCCTTCCAATGGAGAAACATCTTTTTAACTGAGATAGAACAACATAATGCAAGCAAGAGCTCCTCTACTCGGATATATTTCTTCAGAAAGTAAATATACACGAGCAAAATTTATCCGTTGAAGAGGAAAGAAAAAATCCCGGAAATTCAGCGAATGCTCCATCTCAAACTGCCAACAAAAGGCCCCCGAAATAATGAAGAAATGAAACCCTTTTGACACGCAAATGATCAATCTACAAACCTATACCTTTTCCTGCTCAAATTCAATAAACTGAAGATGGACGTCTACATCACAGAGAGAAGTTCAGCAAAACCCATAAAAACACCCTGCTGAATCTGAACCTTCATGAGCCAAGAATGCTCAAATTGTTTAATGGAACCCACTAAACCAACTTCCCTCCTAATATACACCTAAAAAACATCGAATCCTTGAACAAACTGCCAGCGAGGCAACCACAACTAAAACTAACCTAGGCGCATGACAATTTGCTACAGATTTTCTATTAACAGAAGAGATATTACGCTGAGTCCTAGAGAAACCAAGCTGAGGCCATTACCTGGAAACCACACCCAACCCAAGAACGCTCCCAAGTTGGGTCTGAGACCCCCAAGAATGTCCAAGAAGGCAAGAACAGGACTCTCTTCCCAATGCAGGGCAAGCGAATCACGAAAAGCTCGTATCTTTCCCCACGATTGCTGCCCCTCTCAGCTCCCGCCTGCCCAGAATCAAACCCGGAGAAAGATTGAGCGATGTTTGAGCTCTCGGATAGAGAGAGATTCTTGAAGAAATTTCGGTGGTAGTTGCCGCTTCTCTTTGTATCTCCCTTCGAAGCTACTCCTCACAGAAAGCTATGCTGCTCCTAGAAATTAGTACTAAACAGTGATGCTTTTGTTCTTACTTGTGTCCTGGAAAGTTACTGTTCAGTTGTTTTCCAGGTAGAGAGAGCGCGATCTAAATCTGAACTCTGAAGGCAACAGATGGGAGAGTAAACAATCACTGTGTCTTGACTCCAGCTTCTACTAAAAAAACAAGAACTGCTTTACATCCTGATTCCTAGCCCTGCAATGCCATCTGGGTGCATAGATGGAATGCAAGAGTCCAAAATTTCAAGCTTTTCTTCTTTGGGAAAAAAAATAAAGGTGTCAAGAAATTTTGTGGAAATATTCTGTTCACATGTAGTAGAGTCATCTTGTATTGGATTCTCATCTACTGGAAGGGGAATGCTGGTGAGCATGGTGCAGTGAAGTTGGTGTTGGTGAGTGCCAGACATGTGGGCCCCAAGACTCAACAGGCAACAAAACATTTGGTTTTGACAGGGTAGAATATGGGCAAGTTCGACAGTGTTCCAATTTGTTGCAAGTCCTCGCGGAAAATTATTGTTTTTGTTACCAAGATAACATGTTATACGTTATGATATGAAAAGAATATCATCAAGGTGAAGATAATGGGAACATGTAATGAGCAACTGAAGAGGACTCGTATCCAGGGAAAGAAAAACCGACGGTTATAAAAAAACGGTGAGAACATTGAGGAAAAAAACGCCTAATTTTTTTCAAATGTAAATTTGATTATGAATGTGCAATACACTTTTCAAGTTGATTTAATCTTTTTTATGCTAGATTACTTACTGTATGAACTAAATATGTTTCAATTATTATACTCCGATGAAATGCAAGAATAAATTGGAGGAGAAATAGTTTGTCCAAATGCCAGAAGGTTTGGAACGATATTTGTTTTCTTGAAAAGTTTTTGGGATAAAAAGACAAGTTTATAAAGTGGTAAACACTTTCTAATTAATATTTACATTATTCCAATTGCTAATTACCCATAACCGGTTTTCTCTGTCTTTTTTCGGTTTTTGCCCGGTAACCATTCCGGTTACCGGTTTTAAAACAACCCAAATTCAAATTTTAATACCTGAATTTCATCAAGTCTTTTCGGTTACTGGCAGGTTACCGTTACCGTCCGCCGGATGGGTTTTTGTCCGATTTTGATATTTGTATCCTACTTGTATCCATAGCTTGAAGAAAGAGCAAGGAATGGAGGCTGATGTGTTTTGTAAGGAGAAAGTCCAAGTCTCACGTTTGATTTAGAATGGAAAGGAAATCATGCAAGTCAAACATCAACCGATCCACATCACCATTTTCAATGCAAGCTGCAAGCTTAAAAGGCAAAACGAAAAAGAAAATCAAAAGTGGAGGCTGAGCTGTTTAGTAAGGTGAAAGTCCAACTCTCACGATTGATTTAGAATTGAAAGGATACCATGCAAGTCAAAGATCAACCAATACACATCACCATTTTCAATGCAAACTGCAAGCTTAGAAGGCAGAAAGACAAAGAAAATCTAAAGTTGAGAGAGAGAGGTGACCCAACTTCTAGCCACTTTCCTCTGCGTGCAACTTGAATTTGTTGAGTGGATGGATATGCTTGGACAAGCAAACTCTCCATCCTATCCTATCCAACACGTCTGTCAAATGACAAATCGTTGATTTGCATATGATCTAAATGGCCTGTTTGGCAACGGCTGTGGCCTATGATTTTTAGTTGAAATTTTTGAATTTTGGCTGTTTACGGTACAGATTACGGAGAGAGAGATACTCACTTGCAATTTTAGATGATATAGATGTTGAGCTTTTAACGTGTACATTGTTTAACTTGTAGATCTCGTCTTGAGAAAATACTCCGGTTGAAAGTTAGGTACTATAGTAAAAGCTAAAAGCCGTCAGCTTCGGAGAAAAATAACATACCCTAAATGTGTGCTACTGTATCATGATTGTGCTAATGGATTACTAGAAAAGCATCTTTATTTCCACAGGATCTTACTAGTCACTAATGCATTCATGGTGACAGCACCTGATATCATTTCACTAGTTGTGCAGATGGGACTGGCGGACCCGTTCTGAAAGAAAGAGAGGAGAAAGAAAAGCTACGCTTGTGCAAATGAGTCAAAGTTTCATGTTTGTGGTGGTCGAGAAATGGTTCAGGTAAATTTCTGAGATGCCAAGAAAATACCACTGACTGATGAGCTCTGAAAGAACAAATTTTTGTTGCAAAATTTCCAATGATAGTTTTGTCAATTTGATCTGACATGATCCTTCTGAAGTAGAAGATAACACTAGAGATGGTTCAAATGGAGAACAAACCACACTTAAGACGTGCTCAACAAACCAGGGATAAAAAAAGGGTGGTTACCGGCTGTAACCGTCGGCTACCGGAAATCCCGGTGGGTACCGAGAGAAAAAAATCGGTCGAAATTTCTGTGGTTACAAATGCATTTCTTAGGTTGATTTAAGTCTTTTTTGTGCTAGATTACCCATTGTATGAACTAAATATGCATAAATATGCTAGCTCCAACATTTTGTGCTAGGTTTTCTCTGACTTTTCCTTGTTTTTAGTGGCTTTTTAGTTTTTTAAGCGGTTTTTCTAGTTTTTTTTCCAGTAACAGCTACCGGTTTTCAAACTGTCCAAATTCAAAATTTCATACGTAAATTTCATCTGGTTTTTTTTTTCGAGTTTTCCGATAACAGCCGGTTATCGTTACCGTCCACCGATCAGGTTTTGTACTGGTTCCAAGATTTCTATCCCTGTATCCAACTACTTCAATCCAAGATTATTAAGTAGTACTTTCATACTTTCCACTCTAACAAGAATGACATTAATCTTAAAACACACGAAAGGGTAAGTAATCACTATCTACCATTCAGTTCTGATTTAAAAGTTGTGCAAATCACTTTGACGAAAGCATCTCTAATTTTTTCCTACTCAAATAATTTTGTATACCAGTCTGATCCATTTGGATGCCTCTATTGTTGATTGTATCATCCTACTGTGACAACTGCTCCAAATCATAACCTGCTTACGTGTTGGAATTCTCTGGCTGCTTCTTCCCCGAAATGTTGACTCTGAATTCCATTCCGTCCATCAAATAAATCCAAATTTGGGCCGGACATCTCTTCTATTCTAGTGTTACTATTATTATGAATATTATGTGTGTATTGATATAAGACCCAAAGGGTCATATATATAGGAGTACAAGAAAGAATATACCATATAGAGATAAGGAAGGAAATAGAATAACAAATTTATTCTATCTCTAATATCTTATCTCTAATACCTTAACACCCCCCTCAAATGCAAGGCGTATGTAATAGCATTGCATTTGAAAAAGGGTTAATACTAAAACAAGATAAACCAAGTCCGAGTCTTGATGATGTCGTGCTATGCGTGCGACCTTGGAATAAATGTCAAATCCGTCAAGAGGAATAGATAGAAGCATGACGGCGCAGATCGAAGCTCGAGACTACTGCAATGGCATGGCGCAATGCACAAGAAGCGCAACGGAGGCGCACTGCAGAAGAAGCGCGGCGGCGTTACAAGCTCGTCAAAGAATAGAGCGGCGGCTGCTGTCATGCAAAATAAAATTCCTACACTTCTATGACTGACAATAAATTTGTGGACTCGCATGGCTGAGACGAACTAAAAATTAGAAATTACGGATTTTGGATGGACGCAACGGAAGACTTTGAAAAAAAAGTAACCCAAAAGACTGACTAAAAGAAAAAACAGATACTGGTATCGGCTGGAGAAGTGCATAACCCGAAAAGCAAAAATCCTATAGAGGATGTAGAGGATGGCGAGGGCGCAGAAGATCACGTCCTGCCATGCCGTTTCGATGCACAAAACAGCCATCCTGCCGAGGCCGAGTTGGACGCGGCCAAGAAAGAGCTGGAGACCATCAAGGAGATCAGGGAGATGGACGTCAGGGTGGCGCAGGCGGCGTCGGAGGCGGCGAAGACGGCCGGCGGCGGCTCAAGCACCGGCGGCGGCCCAGATGCGCACATGGGAGGAGCTCGGGAGGAGGCCGTCGTGCGGCGCAGCAGAGGAGGCCGGCGTGCGACGCAGTAGGAGGCCGGCGTGCGGCACGACAAACGTTTTTTTTTTAAATTTCAGATCGCCCAATCGCTTACTGCCGGTATAATAGTACCAACAGAATGGAGCTCACATTCTTGTCGCATCCAGGGATGGAGATGTTGGCGTCGTAGTGCTGCGCGCCCATGAGGTCGTGCGACTGGAGGCTGTAGCACATGCCCCTGGTGCCCATGGAGATGGCGTCGCTGACCCCGACGGTGTTGAAGCGGAAGCCAACCATGCCGGCCTCGAGGACGCCGTCGCGGACAGCCTCGGCGAGGCGGAGCAGGTGCATGTTGCAGGTGTTCCCCTCGTACCATACGGAGGAGACGCCCACCTGCGGCTTGCGGAGGTCGGTATCGGTGAGGCCGACACCGTAGAGCACGGCCTGAGACGCCCCCTGCGACTTGGGCTCGGTGATGCGCGCGCTGTACTTATTGAGCTTGGACTCGCCGGAGACGACGGTGGCGCGGACGCGCGCGAGGCAGCGGCGAGCGACGCCGGAGGTGGGGGCCGCGGCGGGGACAGATGGGGAGGTGAGCGCGAAGGACTGCATGGCGGCGCGTCGTCTGTCGGTGCGCACAAATTTGGATTTATTTGATGGACGGAATGGAATTCAGAGTCGTTGGCGGCGCGTCGTCTGTCGTTGGGGTTCTTCAACATGGCTGTTTTGACGCACGCCGCCGCCATGCACACAGACGACGCGCCGCCATATGGAAATTATGACAAGAACATATGGAACAAGAAGAGGGAATTGTCGAGGGCGTGATGAACTAATTTACCAACTTATGCAGCGAGTGCAGTGGAACGACAACGAAAGAAGAAATAGAGTGGCAGCAGATCAGTATCTTTTTTTTAGGCAGTAGGTCACTGAAACAAAGTTTAATTTAGTATATCGCCATTGTAATTTCTTCCTAGTTGGTAAATTATCTTATCTGTAACACAAAGCAAAGTACTGTATAAACACAATCCCACAGGAGCTCTTGTTTGACTAATTAAGAACAAGAACTCGTATGAAAAGCCTCAAATATGCAAGCTTCAACAACTCCTCACATGAAGTTCACAAATTCAGGTCAGGATTAATGCTCATGGAACTGCGGCTGCTGCTGCTGCTGCTGGAGCTGCTTTGCTTTCCTGAAGCGAGATCCAAACCATCCAAACCAATTTTTTTCAACATAATCCATCCAAACCATTGCTGCTCGATCCCATAACCTGCTAATTAAGACCTCTAAACAGCTCCATCAAAAATTGGTTCCTATCTAGACAAGATCTCTAATCCAATGATCATAAATTTAGATAATAGTTAGAAAAAAAACATCTAAGTGATGTTCATCAACACCCCTAGATAAAATGTGTTGACGAGGAGGGACTGATGGCATCTACCGATCTGCTCAACTGAACCACCGACCTCCAAGGCTCCAACCCAACTCTCTCTCATTTGACAAATCATCACCATCGGCTTCTCACACCAAAAGACCAACACTCCGACAGCTCTTGCATGCTAGTAAATTTAATTTATGAACTATACTCCTGTAACGTATACACCACATATAGCAGCAGCAGGTGAAGCAAGCATAACCATGATCATCTATCTGTACACTACAATGGAGTATACAGTAGTGTTGAAATATAAGTAAATTATTTGTTTTTTCTCATTAGTTTAAGTTTTTGAGTGAATTACTCGGTTCATGTAACTCAATATAGTATAAGAGCTAAGAGGTCTTGAGATCAAGATCTGGCTGACGCAATTAAAATAAAATAATCGCAGCCCATCTGAGAGAGCATACATGTGAGAAGAAATATTAAAGTATAAGTGAATTGTTTATCTTTCTAATCAGCTTAAGTTTTTGGATAGTAAGTAATAGACATTGTTTTGGCAGAGTTCAGTATGCGTGCATGAGTTAGCTCCTAGAGTATCCCTCAACCTTCAGATTATCTCTGAGCTCAGACTCTCCTGGAATATTCTAGCCTGCCCCTAATTTGGACTCTCCTACTCAATGGATCATTAGTTAGCTTGCTCTATCAGACGTCTATGTTGATGACAAAGCAGGGCCAACCTCTCAGAGACTGAAATTTTGGAGGACAAGAGAGGCAGATTTTGTTGACGAAAAACTGCAAGTTTAAGAGATGTCCCAAAATCAGCTACTTCTACTGTCATGCCACCTTGACCTAGCACTAGTAGAAATTAACAATCAAGTAGCTAGCAGCAGGTGAAGCATTCATAAATGAAACGACAAATTCTGATGATGAACTAGTAGCAGCAGATGAAACATTCATAAATGAAACGACAAATTCTGATGATGAACTAGCAGCAGCAGATCAAACATTCATACAGATAACAAAGTTCTGCATCAAAGTAGCATGAGACTAGCTATTCGGCGCAGCAACAGAATGAGTTTCACTTAAGATGAGCTCCACTCATGTTGTAATTCAGTGAAGCTGCAAACTGCCTAATGTTCCCCTGAAAACTAAACTGCAACTACAGGAAGAGAAACTAAAACTGCAATTGCTGGATGGAGAACTGAACTAGATCAGAATCTGAGAAACAAAAAATGGCCTAATTATTTGTGGGTAAGTTGTTGTCCATAGATAGGCAAAGGATGGGGCTCAATCCAGCCTCCTGAGGAGGTACTGCACTTGCACTTCCTTGGTCAGTGGCATGACCCATCTGTCATACAGTTCGGCAGCCAGCTCAGGCTGGATCTTGAGCGCCGGTTCGGCCGTCGAAGAAGCATCAGGGTTCACCTCCTGCCCGAAGATCTCGGCCTTGGTCTTCACACGATGCTTGACATTCTCCTCCACCTTCAGGTAAGTCAGCATTTCCATCAGCTTGTCCTTGTCCTGAAAGATCAAGAGTTGTGTCAGTGAGATCAGATGTATTTACTGTGCTGCCATATGAAAGAATGGATTGTGCAATGCACAAGGGCATGGTGCTCTTACTTGTGCTTTGATTGCAGGCTCATACTTAGCAGGTGACTCCTGGAACTTTGCCTCTGCCACATACTTGCCATAGTGAATCCTCTTGGAGAGTGCCTGAGGCAGTTCAAAGTTCAGACCAAACCATATCAAGATTTTTTCATGGTGCCAAAACATGTTTCATAAGGATGAGAACTGGTGCTACATTAAGAGTTCTGAAGAAATTTTTTTGAAACTACCATGATGAACAATAATCATAATATTCTTTCAAAAAGAAATAAGCATAAGCAACTAGTGGCTCTAATTTTCCACCTGTCAGCTACCATACTACAATCAAGACTACAATATGGCATGAATTTCAGGTGAAGATCAGATGGTGGATCAAGACAAAAAGAAAGAAATGAAATGAAAAGGAAAAGGAATTCTGGTTCTCACCTGTAAAATGATAGTGTCGCAAACAGCGCTTGATCCACAGTTACCATCACTTCCTTTCCTCACAAGCCTTGGCAGAAGATCACAAAAGTACACATTCCAAATCATTTTGTTTATGTTGATGGAAGCAGCAACTGGATGCAGAACCTGTGCACACAAGTGTACCAAAATTGCAAAATTCAGTATCGAACACAGTTTCTGACAACGTAGACAGAAATTAAAATGGGATACACACAAGAAATTTTTGGTCTATTTGATACTGGAGTAAGTTGCTAAACTTAGCTTTATATCTTTAATACAAGCATAGAACAGAAAAGCTATCAGTTTTCGAAAGTACTAGAATTGTGGACTCTATGAATCACATTATCAACAAATGCTTCTAAAACTAAAAAAAGTTGCCATACCTTAATACTGAACTTTGAACACTGCTACTTTCCAAACCACTCAGTCTAAAAGTAGAGACTACTTACTAGCTAGGATATTCAAATCAACAAGGAAAGGCATAAACAGAGTCGATGCTAAACATGCCAAACACTTCCATATTTACCCTTGGATATTGAACAGGCGGCAGTATTGGCTCTAGCAAATTCCAAGGGAAGAAAGGATGCTCATCTGGGCTCTTGTATCTTCCAACCTGACAAGTGACAACACCATCAGCGTGTCACAAGCTTTTCTGCCCTGAAATCTACTTAATTTCAGAAGCTACGACGTATGCGATCAAGCAATGCACTCACCTTAGCATGCAACTTCTCAGTTTCTTGAACCATGTACTCAACCAGAGAGCCATCGAACCCCACAATTCCAAAAGCATTGCGATTGTAGGTGTCAGGATTGTAGCTGAACTGTGCCCTCTCCAGAAGGCTGAAGATGACACTGTCCTCCTGCCTGATCAGCGAGTGCCTGATGCTGTCCAGGGTCAAGACATCCTTCTCATCGCTCCAGTCCCCGGTCCTATGCAACCAATACGGCATTGTGATGTCAAATTGTTAGTTTCAGCAGTAATGAAAAGCTGGTGTCTCCGTCATGCAACGTGATCATGAAATGAACCATATATATTATAGCACTAGAAACAGTTAAATATGTCGAAGAAATCTAAGCATAGGCTAATTCGTTCCACTGAACATGAACCATAACTAAACTATTACCAGCATTCAAGCAAAATCCAAAGTTCTCACGAAAAATCTGACACACTAAGGAAGCTAGCATTTATTTAGCAAGATAGCATGAATACACCATAAATACTGTATATTCTGGTACTATAAAATGCTATTAGTCATCGGAAATAATGCTTGAAGATGTGCAAGAAATCCAAGAAGGCAAGAACAGATTAATCCATTACACTAAACTTCTAGGAAAGGACAATAACCATATCATTATGCCCAAAGAGAACATGACCATTACTGAACTAGTTGAAACGTTCAAACAAGCCCAAGAGCACAAACGAAATCCAAAGTTGGTCAACTTGAACCCCAAGAGCTAACGGGAAAAAAACTTCTGTTTATCAGCAATGCCGGATTGTTACCGTGAAGGCAACCGAACCTCTCAAGAAACCAAATATCTTGCCATATCAGGACGAAGGACTGCGTTTTCTAGTGCAAGAAGCAGCTACTGCTCATCACAAGCAGTGGTCAAAACAGAATAATCTATTTCAATTCACTGAGCTCGTGTCATACAGGCATAAACAAGAAGACATGAACTCTAAAGAAAGAACAAAGCAGCCTAACTTTTGGTGGCTACAACTTTTGGTGGAAAGGAACAACATTCCGAGGAGAAAGCATGCAAAACAAAGCCAAAGAAGTGCAAACTGCAAAGAAGTGCCACCCAAGAACCGAAGATCGAAACAGTCTGCACACCAGCAAAGGAAGGAAGAATCCAATCAAGCTTCTCAAGAAACCAAAGATCTTGCCGGTGGAAACCCAGAACGCAAGCAGAGGTGCAACTCCGGTCGGATCTTAAGTTGGCCAACTTTTGGACGGCAAACAGAGGTGCAAACATGTAGTCACTTCGAGAAACCAAGAAACAAAACCAAGCCTTCCAAGAAAAAGAACTAAGATCCCACCAACAGTCACTTCAAGAACAGCCAAAACCCCAAAAAGATTTCAGAAACACACCATATATATCCCAGTCTCATAGTTCGTACGTCCATGCAAAAGCAAAAGCAAAAGAACCGCGAAAAAGTGAAAAGCAAGGGGAAAAAAGAACTCCATCTCTCTGCAACGCTGCATGCACCGGTGCCTCCAAGAGATGAACCGACCAAGCTTCCCAAGAAGCCAGAAAAGATATCGCCAAATCGGCACGGACGCACGCAGCTCTGTTGCTACAACGCAAAACCCCAACAAAGATCGAACGGAGATCCAACCTTAAATGCAAACAGAGGGCTGCAGCCTTGGATCAGTGATGATAACCGCAGAAACAGTACTTCATGCCCGCTTTCGTAGTTCGTGCGTCCTTACCCTGACAACTTGGACACCGCTGCCAACCGCAGCAGCTCCGGAGCGCGCGCGGCGAGGGAGCGCCGGGCGCAGGCGGATCGTCCCAGGGGCAGAGACGCCGCAGGGAGCTGGCACGCCACCGGCGCCCCAAGGAGGTGCGGAACCAGAGGGGAGGAAGGGGACGGGGACTTGAGGATAGCGAGCTCCATTGGAGGCGTGGAGACCAGACAAGGAGAGGAGAAGCCCTGAGGAAGAAGATGCCCAGAGACTAGTGTGATGGGAAGGGCGTGTAGTGTATTTATAGGTAGGCACGGCACGGGCGTGCTTCAGGCCACATCCTGCCTGCCGACTCGTCCTAGTCACCCCGCCGTGTCGTGTCAGTCCGTCTTATTTTTTATCAGACTCAGACACGATCAAAAAACTCAATAGATCAGTGTCTGTGTCATACTGTATCGGTTTTAGCTTCAACTTTTTTTAGTAATAACTATTCATTCTGCTTAATAGGTCGTAACCCAAAATAACACCTTCTATGCCTACCTACGGTAGATATCCGAGGGAGGGGGTGCCTTCTTTTTTTACTTACTTAATGTTATAGAATCCGTATTGTTAAGTTTTTAAAATATAATTGTTAATAGATTTAAAATTATTTAGATTAACTATATAAAAATTATATCATTAGATTTATCATAAGAAATACTTTCGTAGTATTATAATTTTATTATTATATTTTAATATAAAATTATAAAAAATAGATGTCAAAGTTGTACGTCGAAGACTAATGAAAAGTCAAACATCAAATAAAAAAAGGGGGAGAGTAGGGTGTAATACCAAATAATGTGGTAGTGTATCGAAATTTCACTTTATTACCTAGAACTTAATTAGTGTAAGGCATTACTAGTATATCACATTGTTTGTTTTTAGTGTTGGGCTGATGGCCCCACTTTTCCCCGTTTGCCATTTTCCAGTTACTTTGGTTGAACACCCAAAAAAAACAACTATATAATTAAATTCAGATATATTAGTCTATGGCATTTGACATACATGCATCCATGCTCGTCAGCCAGTATACATGTACGTATGGAGGACGTACGTACGTACGTATGTATGTATCGATGGGTGGGCACGACGACAAACACTAAGGAGTGGCGGAGAAAGCTTGCGACTTTTGTCGCAGCGCCATGCAGCTGGCGTCTGGGCCCAGCCTGTCAGCGAATCAGCCAGAGTCCGTCAGGGCCGTACGTGGAATCTTTGCAGTGCAACCGACGCAACGCATGGTTAATCAGGTGATTAGCTAGAAATTACTGCACGTGATACCGTTAACGTTCGAGATTCCGTGGCAGGATTATACATGAAAAATCCTTTTTTTCCGATTGTCACGAACGTAATTCAATAATACTTTAACATATATTAGTCAGAAATTGCATGCATGTTGAGACGTTGAGTGCAGGTGGTTGGAGACGATCAGCTAGTACGTACTCCCTCCGCCCATACAAATATATGTTTTTGATTTTTTACCATCTCTAATATAAAATTTTGATTATAATTTATTATCATAATATACTAACAAAAAATAAAGTAATATATATATATATATATTATAAAAGATTTTTTCGAGTATATTATTGTCACGGTACGAAGAATGCTTGTACGTGGTTTTTCGAGTTGAAGAATGCATACATGCATGCATACTGGATGGCGCTATGGCACGCCATACATGCATGATCATCAGGTGAAGAATTGTTCTTTACCAACCTGTCAGCTCAGGCTTCGTGCTGTCGGTCAGTGTCAGGGTCAGGCTGCCAGAGGAGGTCATATCTGGAGCGCCCTGGCTTTTCAGAGTACTGTAGAAACCGTCGGATCAAATTCTCTAGCCCCTTTTTCCTTTTTTTTTGTTGAGAGGAAGAGGAAGAAAGGGGCTAAGATGAGATAGTTTATGATTTACATATTTGAATTCTGGTTGTTTGTAATAGGTGGTATGTATAAGAAAATAGTTATATATGATTTTAACTGATACAGCTAAATTCAATATATTTTTTACTATAATCTTCGTATTAGCTTCGTCTTGAAAAAATGCACAGTTTAAAAGCTAGTTATTGTAAACAGTATGAGCATAAGCCACGAAAAAGCCAAAACAAACCCGCCTAATTTGTTTGTTAATCGAACTGGCTCATGTTTCTTATTTCTTCTTAGAAGAGCTAAAATTCAATACGAACATCTAACTTTTTGAAGCGGCTTCTCTACTCCTCTCGCTACCATCTTACTCAGGGCCGGTCCTAGGATTTTAAGGGCCCGGGGCGAAACTAGAAATAGGGACCCTAGTATAAATATCTAAATATAAATCTACATACATACATATATATATATATATATATATATATATATATATATATAATTTTAACAATAAACACTTCAAATGCGTTATGTATTAAAGAAAATTCATATCAAGGAGTTTATAGATATTACCTTAAAATTTTCTTCTAACATTTCTAGATGCGAAGTCATTGATGATGGTATTGATATCAACCTCATCCAATAATTTCTTCTCAATACATAAAGTTGCCAAACCGTTTAACCTCTCTTGAGACATTGTTGACCTTAAATGATTCTTCAACAATTTCAACTTTGAAAAGCTTTAGTCGATGCCCATCACAGCATAGTAAATAAAATCCGATAAGCAATAGAAATATTAGGATAACAATCGCTTCTCGACAAACTCAAATATCTCCATAGACATTGGTTTATCGATAAAGTCAATTGCATAACACTTAACTCGTAAATTAGATCATTTAACTCAACATCGATGAACCATCTAGAGAAAGTTTCGCAAATTTTGTACAACATTCTTTTAATTCAGATTTACAAACAAATAAAATATGGATGGTGATTGCAACTTCTTGCTCACGATTCTGACAAATAAAATATCATTAACGCATTACTATCGGGCCAACACCAACCGCGATGTATATACTGTCTGTACTAGTATATGGGGCCCTGGATTTTGGGGCCAGGCTACACCGCCGCCTCCAGGTTCAGACCGATCTTACTCCAAAGATAAGACAGGGAGTGACGGGTGCATCACACACCCCACTCTTCTCGTTTCTGTCATATGTACGTATCTCTTCTTTACTTTTTTACTGCTCGTTCTCTTATTTTAAAAGATATTTTTTCAGCAAAAAATTATAAATTACAGTAAAAAAAACTATCAGTATGAACACTCCTCGATCAGACTGTTCAGGAGCAGGCCCATTTCGAAATTTACACCCATGTCGTTATGGTAAGTTCCAGTTGCTCCAGTGTTCAGTTCAGTCTGCTCCGCAGCCAGAACTCCATAACCATGCGATGCTACAAATGCTCCTACAAAAATCCAATTATTTTCTATAGGTTGATAAAATTACAAAAAAAAGTATGACCTAACATTCTGAGCTAATGGCTGTGTTCTTTTGGATTTCATACTTATGATTTTTTATTTTTACTACAGTAACTAGTTTTTAAACGATGTGTCTTTTTAAAGCTGGGTCTATAAGTTGATTGTAGTAGATACTGTACCGATTTAAGCTATACCGATCGAAATCGCATGTGACTTTCTCTCTCTTCATACTCTCTCGCGAAATAATCAGAATTCAAAAACCATAAACTAAAAACTATAAGGCATAACCCAAAAGAACCCACCCAATCTCTTCAAATTTACCAGTATATTCTTCCACAGTGAGATTGACCACCCTAAGACAATGGAATCCAAAACGAAGAAACACAGAGTTTTGAGTCACAAGAAAATATCTGAAAGCTGGACTGTGGAGTAACAGCTGCGAAGTCGATAAGCAACAGGAAAGTATTCAAACCTTCATGTACTGAAGATCAAGCTCCTTTGCCCTACATGCATGCGCATCCATCTCAAACAATTCACATAAATTTGGCCAACTATTTCAAATTCATAGAATGATCACCAACCAACACATCCTCGGTTACAGTACTCAACAGCCACCAGAAAAATATAGTTGTAGCTTGAAGAAAGAACATTATCATGCAGAACTGGTGCTCTATGTCCTCTTATATTTGCTCTGGCATTGATTTGTTAGTTGCAACTGTCTATCACTTAAAGGAAAAAGTTTATTCTTGGTCTCTTAACTTTTCGTATAGTTTAATTTCCATTCTTCATCTGTAAAATCGGATAAAACACGTCATCTAACTCTTAAAATTGCTTAGAATCTATCCCTCCCACTAGCAAAAGATTGTTTTGACCAAGTTTGACTTATGTGGCATGCCACATTAGATCTTAGCCGGCCAAAGCAAAGTGGGGGCCCACCTCATCTTTATAGAAAAAAAAAGTCTATCTTTAGTCTCTCAACTCTTGCTGTAGTTTAATTTTGGTCCCTCAAGTGCAAAACTGAATAATATATGTCCACCCAATTGTTAAAACCGGTGCAAATGATATCCCAAGGCTGGTTTTACATGCCGTTTTAGGTGACGTGCCATCCATGCCTAACAACTAAACCTCTAAGGAGCTTCTTATTCTATTCCCCCTCTTTCTCCCCCTTGGCCACACGCCCAATTAACCACTGCCCTTGCTTATTCTTCCCCACACTAGCCAACCAGAGAGAGGGAGAGCAGCATAGCGCCATGGGAGGCACCGACGAGCTTGATGCCGACGGGAAAAAGGGGTGGCGGCCAAAGAGCATCAAAACGGATCGCTGCATCCAAGGTTAACTCGTGGGTCACAAGAGTACGGTCCAAGGTGGTCTGCAATAGATAGGTAGTCGCGCCATGGCGGCAGAGTGGATGCCACATCACACGTGGATGCCTAATGTCGAGGAATATGACAGCCGGCATCCACGTTAGCATCGCATCACCCAAAACCACCTATAAAACCAGTTTTGACAATTGGGGGATGGAACTACCCTAGTTTGCACTTGAGGGACCAGAATTAAACTGTGGCAAGAATTGAGGGACCAAAGATGGACTTTTTCTATTTTTATATTAAAAACTAAAAATGCTTAATATTTCAATGACACGTGAGTCCAGTCTACCCTGTGAGTTGTCTGTGGACTCCATGCACCATAGACATCCTGACTCCACCTAGTTTTGGCTAGCTCGGATCTAATGTGGTGTGTCACATGGGTTGAACTCGGTCAAAACTGCATTTTGGTAGTGAGAGGGATGGTTCTAGATAGTTTGAGAGTTAGTGGATGTGTTTTACTCAGTTTTGGAGATGAGGGATGAAAATTAAACAACGAAAATAATTGAGGGACCAACAATGGACCTTTTCCTCACTTAAATCTGAAATTTGGTTGTGTGTTCAAGAAATAGTTATAGTCTACGTACAGTCGAGGCTGCTTTCTTTTATTTAAGAAACAAATGCCGATATTTTACAATTGAAGAGGCAGGTAGTCAACACCTATTGGTAATTAACTCAAGCTCATCTACAATGGCACCAATCTTGAGCCTACTGCATTTTGTGATGTACTTTTCTTCAGCCAATCCTCCACAATGTCACCAATCTTGACAGTAGCCACAAAATACTCAAAGCAAACCATTGAAGCCTAGCTAGGCTGTGCAACATGAGAAAATAAAAAAAATCAGAAAATGCAACTTGTAAATTTAACCACAAGCACCAAAGCATATAAGAGCATGACCGAATAGAGGTGAACTTAAACTAAAATAGAACCTTCATGTCATGGTCTCTTTAGTCAATCCTTGACTGTACCATGGGGTTCACGGCTTAGCGCTTGCTATTTATATTATAGGATGTGCTAGCTGCCTAGCTCCCATTCAATGTTATTTGTCCAGTTACCAACCGTCTGTGATACTTGTCAATCACAGATGGTTGGTAACTAAAATCGTTTGTAAAGTGTAAGTATCACAGACGATTTTTGGTTCGAGTTGTCTATAATAGTTTTCTTCACAGACGGTTCTAGTTACAAATTGTCTGTGTTGTCTTTATCACAGACGACCTAAAAATCGTCTATGATAACCTCCGATTATCACTGACATATAAATACAGACGGTTCAGAAAACCGTCTGTGATAACAGTTTCGAACCGTCTGTGATGACCCTTTTTGTAGTAGTATGTATCTTCAGATCAGCCATGCTTGACTTGAATTATGCACACTTATAGTCACCTTAATTCTACGTGTCGTTCGATACCGACGAGGTCAAACGACATGGGCATGCGTGGTCAATGCAAAGGCTACGCTATCAATGGCCCCATAGACCGATGAGGCTATGAATTATGCCAACGCCCACATCTACACATCAACGATTCATCACATGCATGGAGAACGTAAAGTAAAGACTGAAGACGACGACTAATACGCAGCTTAATCAGAGGTGTTCTGTGGGTTTATCCCGCGGATGTAATTAACTAAAAGCCTTTCAAGGCCCCAGGAGACCATGTCAACTATGTCAAATATGCTATGCAAAGCAGGTTATGTAGCACACTCATATAAAAGGAACTTGTAATTTTGTTATTCTCAAGTAAATGAATAAAATACATGTTGTCCTATCTTTTCTCGTATTTGTTTATTTTTGTGTACTTTAGTATACTGGTACGCTCGCATCATATTCCCACGCAAAGAAATCAGAGCAATTTCTCACGTCAAACACGATGATCAAACACGCATAAAGTAGAAGTAGATAAAAGATGTAGTCGCAATAGCCTCTCTCTTTATTGCTCTTGCATCTCAAATAAAGGAACTAATAATCTATCAGAACTCTTAGTTTATATAAGTGTCCATATACCATAATATCACAACATACAACAACAGTCTGTTACTTTCTTTTTTTGAGAGAGATAAGGAGGAAGGGCTGAACTCAGGCTGTTGTCCATTTCAAAATAGCTGAAGTGGACCACACCAATTTCTAGAGGTGTCCAAATGGGTCGGGCAGAACGGGCCGCACCGCTGCCCGCCATCTTATTCTGCCCGCGACGACACGGCACGGAGGTTTAACGGCCGGCCAAGACGCAAGACTGACGGACCGGCCGCGTTCTGGCCGAACGCGTGCACGGCGTAAGGCAAGACCAAGACGGCCTGCTTAGAATCGGCCGTGCCGGCCCGACGCAAGACGCAAGACGCAAGACGCCTAAACGGGTCAGTGCCGCCCCCACGCACGCCTACCGCTTAATTCGAAAATATATAGTTTTTGGACCGTTGGAGGGGAAAAATCGGGAAAATAGCAAAAATTCGAAAAAATCTGAAAATTTTCCTATAAATAGGGGTAGTGGCCTTCATTTTCCACACCTCAAACCTCACTCTCATCTCTCGGTTTAGCTGTGAAAATCCGAAAGTATTTTATAAATTTGGTGAAAATTCGGGCAAAATTAAAATTCAAAAATCTTGAAAGATTTTGTAGGAGCTACAAAGGAGGTAGTAGTGCTGTCTTATTTTAATTCTTGGTATTATTTGTTGGTTTAATAGTAAGTTAATCGTTCTTTTATATTTCAATTTGCGCTGATTTAATGGAGAACTACGATTTTGAACTCTCCGATCGGCCTCTCGGCGGAGGATATGCAACTGTTTCAACAAGCATATCCATCCGCGGAGGACATACAACAAACCGGAGAGGAGGCCCGGTGGAGCATATCCATCCATCTTCGCTGGCTCAACAAGTGCATCCACAACGCAAAGCACGGTGCAAAAGAACAAGAGCCAAGACATCGCAGCTTGGAATGATTTCGACAAGAAGATCAAGACCGACGATGATGGAAATTCAGTGAGGTATCTGTTTGTAAAATTTGTGGTAATGAACCGATCGCAAAATCTTGTGTGGGACGGGTCACCTACAACGACATGCGCAAGTCGCAAAAGAAGGCAAGGAATACAAATGCGTCGACATACCGCAATACAACCCCGACGGCTCAGACGTGCGTGGGAGTACAACCCAGAGGTAGCTCGGGAATCTCTTTGTAGATTGATTGCTTCTCAAGATTTACCTTTAAATTTTGGTGAGTCAGATGCTTTTGAAAAATATATTAGAAATGCTCATAACCCTAGATTTAGTTCGTATCTCAGCAAACAACAACTAGAGATTTAATTAAATATTATAACAATTGTCGTGAAAAATTGAAAGAAATGTTTCATACATGTACATTCTCTATCGCTTTGACATCCGACATATGGAGTGGTAGGGCTAGAGAAGATTATATTAGTGTTGTTGCTCATTATGTTAATGATGACCGGATAATGGAAAAAGAATTATAGGATTTAAATGAATTAATGTTTCACATAATGCTGAAAATATTGCAGAAAGTATTATTAGAGTTGTAGAAGATTTTGGCCTCACGGATAAAATTTTTTCTATAACTTTAGATAATGCAGCTGCAAACACTAGAGCTATGGAAATTCTTACTCCTATGTTTAATTCTTATGCACAATCTTTTTTACTGCATCAACGTTGTGCTTGTCATATTATTAATCTCATTGTTAAATCTGGTTTAAAAAGATTAAATGCTTGTATTGATTCTTTTAGGGATGCAATTTCATTTATTAATTGTTCTAACCAACGAATAGTCGCATATAAGAGTTTTTATGTAGCAATGAACGTTCGTCCTAGAAAATTTGGTTTAGACATGCCGTTAGATGGAACTCTACTTACCTTATGCTTAAACATATGTTGCCATATAAGAGCACATTATCTGTATTCCTTCACACCCAAAGCCATCAATCTCGTAGCTCCTCCAGTAGAACCCAAGTTAGAGACCCTGAACTTACTGAGGACGATTGGGTTGTTGGTCAAAAAATATTTTCCTTTCTAGAACTTTTTCATAAAGCTACACTTTGTCTTTCGGAGTATACTACCCTACATCTCCTCTAATTGTTCATAACATTCTTGAAATTGCCACTCACCTAAAAGCTTTTGAAAATGATCCTATACTACGGATGTCAGAGTTGCCATGAAAACTAAGTTTTAAAATATTGGAAGGAAATTCTATTTTATATGCATTCGCCTTTATTTTGGATCCTAGGGCCAAACTCAAGGATTGATAAATGTTTTATAACTTTTAAGTGATGCTACCGGTTTAGACTCATCGTACATACTATACTATGTTAGGATAAATTATATGAGGTATATGATAAATATGAAAATAAGTTTGGGTGCATGCGTTTGAAAGACCCCGTAGTCCCTAGCACCTCTGGGGACTATGCAATGGGGCAAGATTTTTGGTTCTTCGCCTAGGGATTCTCGTGCAGTGCGGTACACAACAATCGTGAGGAAGACGACAAAGCACCGGAGACCTATCAAGCTATCTCAACAAAGTGATAGCGTGAGCTTCGGCGAGTTGAACATCCTCTCATGGTGGCAAACCCGAAGGTATCATATCCGGTGCTATCCATATTAGCACGGATGTGTTGACTTCTCGCCTCTACAGCTCTCCTGAGTCGACGATTCGATCTTCCGGAAGAATAATTGAGGAGCGACGAACAAGTCTCTCCAACGAGATGGTCAAGTACTTCGACCGTCAAAGACCGGGAACAAGTCAATCAAGACTTCAACATATCGCAGATAATAAAGATTTAGAAGAATCTTTTGAGAATTTGTATTTAGATAGCAATGAATAGAATTTTCAATATTTTCTTCACATCGGCCACTAATGAGCTTTATAGGTCAGTACTCTTTTTCTTTACCAAGGTTTTCTCAAATTGAGTTTTACTTGGTAAAGTTTTTAATGAGGCGACCATCCCATGTAATTTAATAAATTAATAAAGCTCATTATGTCATTGCAAATATTTATTTTATGATTAACAATGTCTACATTTTATATATTTTTCCGATTTTTTTCCCGATTTTCTATATTTTACAATTTTCTTAATTTTTTCAATTTTCTTATTTTTTTCTTTTTCGGGCTAAGCGGGCTGGCGGGTCAAGACGCCTGCTTAGCCTTAACTGCGTTCGCCCAAGACAAGACGCCAATGGCCGTGCTCAGGCTCAAGACCATGACACGTGCCGAAGACAAGACGACCCGCTTATTACACGGCCTTAACGCCGTGCCTAAAACCGTCTTGCAGCCGAGTCCCGCCCGCGTCGAGTCCGGGCCCGTCGTGCGTCCGGCCCCGACGCCCAATGGACACCACTACCATTTCGGTCCATGGATGGGCCATGGACGACCCCGCCCATAAACACGCAGGCCTAGCTAGATCGAACTGTTCATTGCGCTCCACCACATTACATAAGCCAAATGTTTCGGCGTGGCCCCACATGTCAGCGAGAGATACCACATCCTTCGGCCTCCTCCTTCCTTAGCTGAGCCGAGCGAGAACTTCCTTCCTCCCTCACCGGCCACGACCACCCACCTCCCTCCCCAGCGACGGCCACGGCGGCGCCACCGCCCCGCCACCCCGCTGGTCTTCGGCTCGCCCGCCCATGTCCACGGCCGCCTGCCCGCTCCGCCCGGCGCCGCGGTGGGCGCGCCGTCGCACCGCCGGCTCGCGGAGCAGCACCTGGCGTCGCTCCCCCACGTCCAGGAGCTCCACGCGCAGCTCCTAAAGCATGAGCTCCACCTCGACCCGCTCGCCGCCTCCAAGCTGCTCTCCTCCTACGCGCTCCTCCGCCGCCTCCCGGCCTCCCGCCTAGTCTTCGCGTCCCTCCCTGACCCGCACGCTAGCAAATTCCTCGCCAACACCCTCCTCCGCGCCTACGCACTCAACGCCATGCCCCACGCCGCGCTCGCCGCCTTCTCCGCCATGCCCCAGCGGGACACCTTCACCTACTCCTTCCTCATCAAGGCGCTCTCCGCCGCCGGCGTGGCCCCCGTCCGCGCGGTGCACTCCCACGTCGTCAAGCTCGGCTCCATCGAGGACACCTTCGTCGGGAACGCGCTGATCGACGCCTACTCCAAGAACGGCGGGTTCCTCGACGCCACGAAGGTGTTCGACGAAATGCCGCGGCGGGACGTCGTGTCCTGGAACTCGGCCATGGCCGCGATGGTGCGGCAGGGGGAGGTGGCCGGAGCGAGGAGGATGTTCAACGAGATGCCGGAGAGGGACACGGTGAGCTGGAACACGATGTTGGACGGGTACGCCAAGGCCGGGGCGGTGGACGAGGTGTTCGAGCTGCTCCAGCGGATGCCAGAGAGGAATGTGGTGTCGTGGTCGACGGTGGTGTCGGGGTATTGTAAGAAAGGCGACATGGAGATGGCCCGGGTCATCTTTAATAAGATGCCCACCAAGAACTTGGTGACGTGGACTATAATGGTCTCGGCATGTGCACAGAAGGGGCTTGTCGAGGAGGCGGGCAGGTTGTTTACTCAGATGAAGGAGGCTTCCGTGGAACTTGATGTTGCTGCGGTCGTGAGTATCCTGGCTGCGTGCGCGGAGTCAGGTTCGCTTGCCCTTGGGAAGAGGATTCACCGGTACGTGCGGAATAGGAAGCTGGGGAGATCGACCCTCGTGTGCAATGCACTGATCGACATGTTTTGCAAGTGCAGGTGCATTAATCGGGCTGATTATGTCTTTGACACTGAGATAGTTGAGAGGGATTTGGTGTCATGGAACAGCATAATTGGAGGGTTTGCCATGCATGGGCATGGAGACAAGGCACTGGACCTCTTTGCTCAAATGAAGCAACAGGGGTTCCACCCTGATGCTGTGACGCTAATCAACGTTCTTAGTGCATGCACTCACATGGGGTTTGTGGAACAGGGGCGCCGGTATTTCTCCAACATGGAGAGGGACTACGGTATCGTTCCTCAGATAGAGCATTGCGGTTGCATGATCGACCTTCTTGGCCGTGGAGGGCTCATCAAGGAGGCCATCGACCTGATCAAAAGCATGCCTTGGGAGCCTAACGAGATCATATGGGGTTCCCTTCTCAGTGCATGCCGACTGCACAAGAACGTGGAGTATGCAGAAATAGCAGTGAACGAGCTGAGCAAGCTGCAGCCCTCCAATGCAGGGAACTATGCTGTCCTTTCAAACATCTATGCAGAGGCTGGGCAGTGGAGTGACATGACGAAGGCAAGGATGCAGATGCGAGGAACCGGGTCTCAGAAGACAGCGGGCTCAAGTTGGATTGAATTTGATGAGGCATTCCGTGAGTTCACAGTGGGGGATAGTAAGCATCCAGACTCAGACCAGACATCCGAGATGGTTGATAGGCTGAGTTCGCATGTCAAGCATGTTGGCTGCGTTTGAGCAGGTCATGAAATGCTTGTGCAATGAATCATTTGCCAACGGCATGCTCGTGTTGCAGTCACTAACTTTGAATGCTCCGCAATGTGATTCGCGTTGCAGAACATTTAATCTGAAGAAAGGAAGCACCAGCTGCAGTGAAACCTTGCCACCGGCTGCAATCAAGAAGATGCAGTGACACGGAACAGAAGTTTCGATGATGGACTGAAACAGCCAGAGATGTGTTGAAGCACTTCTCAGCATCTGCACTCCTGCCATCTGCTTTGCTCTGTTAAGAGCTGCTACTGTGAACATACAACGAAAACTGATGATGGGAGGGACTGACAAAACACTGGCAATATAGTGCTAGGTTGGTCGAATAGCTCATGGCCCAGTACTTTTAATGCTTCACTTCTTCTGGTTAAACAAAAACAAAATATTGTTTAGGGTTAGGGTCTTCTCAAAACAATTTAAAAAAGTGTCAAGACCTCAGATTCAACAAAGCAAAGTTTGTGCTTGCATTGTAACAGCAAAGTGATTATGTCGGAATAGAAGAATAGTTCTGAGTGTGTTACAGTTGTTGATCCTATCTTCTACATGTATCATCTTTATAAAGAATGGATGAATGAGGACGTACATATTGTTCTATTAAATTTAAATTTAGGCATGATGTGGATATGTGTTTGGATTGAAACCAAATTTTTAATAAAGGTATCAGATGACGAAACATATAAATCATTCGTTCATACTTTTTTTTCATGCTATACTACATTTTGAATGGTTAGTTTGATTTATTTTTCGTGTTATGTATTTTACTTATCTTTGTAATTTCCACCTCTTGTGGAAATGTTAAATCTCTGCTAAGGATAAATAGAAGCCCAATTAGGTTGCTGTGATGTGTATGTTAAGTATTCAGCACGATATTTCTGTAGCATACAGCTGGGTCAATCATTAACATTTTAAGTTATCAAGTGGAATGTTTGGAGCTCCAATAATCACTTCACCAAGATCAAGCTTGTCTTTTTTAAATATAAAGTGTTCTGATTCTATCAAATAATAAATAAACGAAATGGCTTACAAAAATGTTTTATAAATTCAAACAAAAATGCATTGGCGAGTTATAAAATTTGCAAATATAATAGTAAATATTGTAACAGAAAATAATTAAAACATGCACGGAATAAGTTTACACAATAATCAAGATCTAAACTTCTGAAAAACATTTGACCTGACCCAAAAAATAATGGAAACAGCATATAAACATACAGAAAGATCAATACTCAAAGTTGACTTTCTTTTTCGCCTTTATGATTGCAATGGAAAATGAACGAATCCTGCTAAAATAATTATAGCTATTCTATACGATCAACAATACAGGATAAGGGCGCAGTTGCATTGGCTATCTTGAGCGTTATCTCCTCTCGCACATTAGATATTTTCCTGTTCTTTACGGCTTCTAAAAGTAGTTTTTGGCTTTTGTTACAGTACTTAACTTTTAAACAGGATATCTTCTCAAGACGGGGTCTACAAGTTAATTATAGTATATGTTAAAAGCCCAACATTTATACCAGACAAAATCGCAAGCGAATATCTTTTTCTCCGTAATATCTATCGTGAACAGCTAAAATTCAAAAAATTTCAGATAAAAGCTATAAGCCACAACCATAAAGAATAGACCCTAAGATAAATTTGAAAAAAATATACTGAACTATTAACGGACAAGAATATGTCAAGTTCCACGGTAGTTGAGGGAAAAGAAAAAAAGATAGGACGATTTTGGTGACAGGTGACAATACAAGAACCCCAAATTTAATTGATCTCTCTCTCTAAGCGACTCAAATAATAAGTTGATTAAATAAAACATTCCCATGTAGTTATGTTCAAACAAAGTTTTGGATGTCGGTTTCATGTTTTTGAACCGTTGGTTACTGTAGGACTTTATTACTCCACCAGTTTTTGCCTCTAAGCTTCGAGATTTGTTCAGGCCAAGGAATCCAATCTGGGGGATTTGTTGAACACGGCGCGGTGTATCCTTGTGTGGCTGCTCACTGGTGCATTGGCTGAGAATCTTTTTGCCATCGCCATCGGTTCTGGGTCTGGCTTTTGTTTACGTGGAAGTCTCATTTTATTTTAAGTTGTGTGTGGTATCAGTTTCTAATATTTTAAGTTTTTTCGTGAGCACACCTAATACAACATATAGATGTATACACACGTATACCATCATCATACACACGTACTCACACACGACGCCTACGAAAGACTGGACGAGCGGAGCCTGACGAAGTCACCATCGGCGCCTCGCTTGTGACGGACACGTCGCTTCCTATTAAAATAAAATTCTCCTAAATAAGACACACAGAGCTAAACCGGGGGGTTTAAACTCTGGTGGACTAGGGGTACAACCACCTCCACTAGCCACCTAAGCTAGACTTGGTTCTCCTAATATTTTATCACAAAGTAAGTTGATCATAAGTTATACCTAATATTTTAAGTTATACCTTATGATTATCTTACTTTGTGATAATTATTATACTTTTAGCTTTCTATCATCCATCACCTATTTCTTTCGCCATATTTATAGCATTACTAAATTTTTTTTGAAGCCGGCAAAAGCTGGATGATATATTAGATAGCCCATTAGTTGTGTGTGTGGGTGGGGTGAGTGTGGCGTGTGTTATGTGTGTTTGTCTTATATTCTTTAAAAAAGTTTGGATCAATCGGATCAAATTTCAATAGTATATCCTTCGGTTTATGATGTATACTAGCTTGACATATGTTTGACTTCTGTCAAGAGTCCCAAATCTAGCATATTTATGTGATGTTTTCGAGTGTAGAAATTTTGTAGGAAATAATACAATCCTACATTCAAATGGAGCATTAGCCAAATTTAAATCAACTAGATGCAATGATATTTATGTGGTCTAAATCTAATGCAGGGTCCACTCAATACCCTAAGGCTGTGTTTGGTTCGAGATTAAAGAGTGAGTTAGGAGTTTAACCTACCAAACACCCATGGGTTAAGCAAGATTAGGTTAATCCGATCAAAGTCTTTTAACCCCTCTAATCTATGGTTAAACTAACCAACAAAAAAAAAGGTGCAATAAATTATCCCGCTCTTTCTATCTTGAATCTGGAAATACAAATCCATCAAGAAAATCACGTGTTAGAATGATTAATTGGGATGATAGGCTAGATATGATTTTTCTTGGATTATTGTGTGATGAATACATGCAAGGAAATTGCATCAGTGGAACATATACACCTGAAGTATGGACACAGACTATTTAGCCATCAAGGAAGAACAATACTAGTGAATGACAACTTGGCTAATAGATTTAAGAATTTGAAGAGAAGGTTTGCTCTATATCATAGTTTGGGAAATAGAAGTGGCCCGGGTTGGGACCCAGAATTGAAGATGGCAGTACCTGGTGATGAATCTTTTTTGTAGAACAAAGCAGAATATTTGAAATGCAAGGGCAAAGCATTTCCACAATATGAAGATTTGAAATTAATTTGTGGCAAGAAGGTTGCACCAGGGAAGCATGGAGATTCATCAAAATTTGGTGGATATGACCAGTACGATGACTCTGTATTATCTGATGATGACATTGGCATTCACAACAGAAGACTCAACAAAAAAATCTTAGTTGGTCGAGGTAGAAAACCTATCAATTTGGAGGAAATACTAGATTCAGAAGATGATGACACTTGAAACAAAGGGGAGTTCAACAAATCTCCACAGCTAAATTCTTGCTATCCAAAACAAGATGTATATTCAAAAGCCGTCCAAGATAGAGCGTGCAACAATGCTAGAAGGCAAACATCACCAATAAAGGATAGTCATAAAAGAGGTCGAGGAGATTGCAATGATGTTTTAGCAGAACTTGCTGTAATTAGAAGACAACATCTACAGTTAAGCAAGAAGATTTTCAGGGCACAGCCGAAGACATATACAATAAAGGAATGTATTAGTAGGCTGGAGGGTATGGGCAATATGCCAGATGAATTCGTACTTTCTTGCTATGAACTATTTGAGGATGAGAAAAAAATGTGAGACTTTCATGTTGATGGATGTGTCATGTATACAAAGTTGGATTAGACGGTATTTTCCTCACCTATCTACAATGTCAGAAACAGAGTGGAGGACATGAATACCACAAGAGGACCCCTCGACAATTATCATCATGATGGCATAACATCGAGGCTTTGCTAGTCTTAGATGGACATTATCAGCTTTTATTTTTTTTTTCTCCAAATTAGCTTTTATCTTTAGATATGTGAACTCTGTGTTTTTTATTTGCAAACACCTTATGCTTCTTCACAACAATGAATCAAATGGTTCATTCATAATGAAAAGAAGTCTTACTTAATCATAAGTATTGAAGCTGTAACTCATTCACTGTTGTAGCCTCGTCTGCACTACCGTCCGTCGCCACCGCCGCCACGCGTCATACAGCTCACCCCAACCTTCTCTAAGCAGAGGATGCAGAGGTCGACAAGCTTGTGGGTGTTACATGGGCTCTCAAGACACTAATGGCTAAGTCAATTGATTGGGCCGAGGAGAGATTGGAAATAAATAAGCAGACATTACTTTGTGGGTGGGATAAAATTGTATAATTGGCATCAAAACTAAGTTAACCCTATTAACCCAGCCGAACAGTACTTCAGATTAACTGGATTAGTTGCCAAACACAAAAATCAGGTTACACTAACCTAGCTAGGTTAATCTAACCCAGAACCAAACGGGCTTAAGATGGCGAGATTAATCAGCAAAGGTTGAGATCAAATTTTGAGGGGTAAAAACAAAAAGACAGAAGCATGGTAAAACGCATTCAATAAAAGTAGTTGAAATTTTCAGAGATTACTACATAACGTGAAGAGTGGGAAAGAGAGGAGCACTGTTGCATGCGCCCATTTTGATTTTTGTGGGTTCAGTTAATTAAGCTAGATAAGAAGATATTAGGTCTATTTTTTGGGACTTTGGTTTATGATTTTTGTCTATTATTTATTAGTATAATAAAGAATGATTATTGAAAGAAGTCCAAACAAAAAAATCAGCTCAAAAAACGAAAAAATGGAACCAATAACTAATCCGAACATAGGCGACTCAGTTTGAGATACCCAACCGCCACTCTCCTGCATGAACACTAGTATTTATTAGCCTCTCTTCACAACACGAAGGTGTTTTGGGACCCTTGCGCAGAAGATCCTCGGGATCTGAGGACCGTGGTCGGCATGGAAAAGGAAGAGATGGTAGAGGCTAGGGTTGCAAATGATACAGATTATTCCCGATCGATTTGGTATTAAATCTGATCGGTAACAAATATGGAAAGATAATTTAGTATTTGGTACTGAATCTGGTCGGACCGGATAGTTGTTGTCGGATATAGTAGTAAAAACGAAAGAGCTAAAATCCGACCGAATAGCATTGGTAAATGGTAAATCGGATACTATCTGACTGGATATCCGACAAGCAAATTAGTATCTCAAGCGGCCCAGTCCATGAACCCTCATTGACACCAATCAGCCTAGATTTTACCTAAGTCCTAACCTAACTCCAGGTCTAGCCACCAATCCTCCCCATTATGTTGAACTTGCGTATGAATTTATTGGTTTTGAACTTATGTATGAATTTATCTCTTATGTTGAACTTGTGTTGTGTCGGCTATCGTACTTAAGTAATCTAGATGAATTTATTGCTAGTTCAAAGTTTGAAGTGATGGTGGTATGGTTCAATGTATATTTCTTTATGTATGCACATACTGCCCGTATTATATTATTCGTTTCCGATCCGAAACCGTCATATATCCGTCCCGATGGTACCATATCCGAAACTCCGAATTCGTATTCGGCCTTACCGTATCCGACTCCGAATTCAAGAAAAATATGGGTTAGGATATGGTATGAACTATATCCGTCCGAATCCGACCCGATTGCACTCCTAGTAGGCAGATCCCAGAGATCGTCCCTATTCTCTTTACTTTTAGGATTGTTTTTAGTATTGGTTTCTTTTCTTTTAAAGTCGAAATAAATGGGACAATTTTTTCAAGTGGCGTTCGTGTTAGCATCACGGCAGCGCTAAAATGGTGGCGGGGTGCAAACCTGACTGTCCAACGGGGGTCGAGTCTCTAGGCCACGCGAGGTGTGTGTCCGGACCACTCCCAACTCAGTCGGTTCATCCGCGCTCCCCGGTGGTGGCACACGACGGGACACGCGATGTACGCGGTCCACGTGCTCGTCCAACAGGGGAAACCGCATATCGATGATATGGGCAATACAAAGGATTATTGGTCATATTTACTTATTTAGGCCTCCGTGGGTCTGGCAAATTCAAGGCATGATGTTCCATTAATTGCTCGAACATGTCTTTCACTAATTCTCGTCGGAAAATATACTATTTCTTAAGCAACTCTTGAAAGGATGGGCACTGCTTGTCTCTAGATTGCTCATTGTTTGCGGGGTCACTGGCGAGCACCCCTATCCGCCTCGGTCGAAGCCGCCCGTTTCGCCTGCTTTTCCTACTTGTGCGGATCAGGCGACTCAAGAGGAGGCCCTGAAGCTTTACCAGTCTAAATTGCACACCTACGAGCGATGACAGGAGACCGAGGCTTGTGCTACCGCCATCCTGGTAGGTACCATGCCCGTGGCCATTTCCATGGATGTGGAGAAGCTGCCAACAACATAGCTTATGTGGGAGCGCCTCCGAGCTCACTACCAGCCGACAAGTGATGATATGTGTCTCTTCGTTGTGCACCAGGCACACTCTCTTCAGCAGCTTGATGCCACCGTGGATGACTTCTACCTGCAAATGTCGGCGGTGTGGTGTCAGCTTGACTCTCTAAGGTTGGATGTCTGTCGGACCTGTCCCTGCTGTATGCGGCTTCGCGCTCACCAAGAGACTCACCGTCTCTACGACTTCTTGACGCGTCTCTGACCTGAGCTTGAGATCGTGCAGGCTCAGCTGTTTTTGACATAGATTATGGAGAGAGATACTCGTTTGCGATTTTGGTGGATACAGATGTTGGGTTTTTAACATGTGCTATAATTAACTTGTAGACCCCGTCTTGAGAAAATACCCGTTTAAAAGTTAGGTATTATAGCAAAAGTCAAAAGCCGCTAGCTTCGGTCAAAAAGAATAGACCCATACTCATGGATATGTGAGTGTGCGTGTGGCGCTGTGTGTGTGGGTGTGACTTGTGAGTACGACTGTACTCACTTCAAAAAAGTGTTTGTGCATGACCCCTACCACAAATAGCATGCCGTTGGTCTCTAGATCAATCAATTAAGGTTTTGCTTATTTGGGTTTTTTTACTTATGGTTTGTTTTTCACTGTTTGACACTGTAGCTACCTTATTTTGCACTATAACTGTTGATGCTTTTTTTTACGTAATTGAATTTAAAATAAAAAATAGGTTAGTCCATCACAAATAATGCAAAGAAATATAGGAAAAAAAAAAAAAAAAACCAAAAAAGTTAAAAAGATGAAAATAAAAAACTAAAATTTGGAAGTTAAAAGCTAAAGCCCAAAGTAATTTGCCTGATGATTTGCATTGCTTTCGCCTCTGTTTTGCTCTAGGCTCTAGCCGCTTCCCCCTACTATTGCCTTTTATGGTTTTCTACGACACTGTACTTTCTGTTGTAACAATGCCAGTAAATTATGTAATTCCACACATGGGCCATCTCATATCTGACAGTATGCTTCTGTTCGAAGTTAGAGATGAAAAATCTGACAGATGTGATCACCAGGGTCCAGGAGCATACCTTCAGATATTCTCTACTGTAATAGCTTTTCCAATGATACAGGTGACAACCTTTTTCTCAGAAGTTCCTGCAGCTGCTAATGTCTACCAGTTTTTTTTTAAAAAAAGAATGTGAAATTAAAGAGTGTGTGTGCTGCTGTACAAGGGAATAATTTATTTCACCTCAATGTTATATATCATTTGCTTGCCACCAAAAAAAGAAAAAAGAAAATGCAGAACTCTATATCATTTTACTGATCAGCTCAGGACAGTCCGATCTGATCTGATCCTTGAGTTTGTCAGAAAGACAAACCTATGTGGCTGCTATGTCTTATGCTTTTCTTTCTTCTTGTACACCTGAATGCTGAAGCTGAGGTCAAGCCTGGAGGTCAGCCTTGTCCTCCGGCTCCAGCTCTCTGAGCTCATCAGCTTCACTCCTCTTGCAGCTCCTGTAGAACATGCGGCTGACGATGATCTCGAGGACGACGCAGAGCGCGTGGACGTAGGCGATCGAGAAGGCCTCGCCCGCGACCCCCGGCGCGAGCCTCCCGGCTCTCCGGCGCTGCGAGACGACCCGGAGCTGGAACAGCGCCTCCGCGGCCGCCATACCGAGGTTGGTGGGCAGCGCCAGCGCCAGGGCCGTGGGCACCCGGCCCCTCATCAGGACGCACGCCCTGAGGACGGCGGCGTGGCCGGCGCAGCTTTCCATGGCGGCCACCACGACGGTGAGGTTGCAGACCACGGTGGCGATGCCGACGGCCACCGAGTAGGCGATGGCGCCGGCGGCGGAGAGCGCGAGTGTGGACGTGTGGGAGGTGAGCCCCAGGATGTCGGCGGCGCCGAAGGCGAGGAACAGCAGCGAGAACACGGCGGCGTTGGCGGAGAGCATGACGAAGGAGTTGAAGAGGTGCGTGGCCACGAGCGCCGGGTACGTGCCGGCGACCGTCGCGAACGGCGGGAGCGGCGCGAGCGGCCGCCGGCCGGGCCGCTCATGCGCCTGCTCCGGGCGGAGCATGCCGGCGACGCAGGCCTTGGCGAGCAGCAGGAAGGTGAGCGCGAAAGGCAGCGTTGCCGCGAACGTGAAGACGGTCTGTGACAGCTTGGCGTTGAGCAGCGCGAAGAATGCCGACGGCGGGAAGCCGGCGGCGTGGAACATGGACCGGAGGCGCGACGACACGCCGCGCAGCAAAGCCGACGACTGCACCATCGCCTCGGAGGTGAGCACCGCCGCGGAGAAGGGGAGGGCCAGGATCGCCGCCACGGAGCTGAAGCAGTGGTAGCCGTGGAAGAAGGTCGCTACCGCCGCCCTCATCACCCTCCCCGCCCTCGCCACCGTCGAGCCATGCAGCAACTCTCCTCCTCCTCCTCCTCTCCTCATCGTTGTGCAAGTGCAATAGCAACGCAACCTTTCTTCCCCAAGACGAAGAGACCAATGCAATAGTGTGTGTGTGCACTTGTTGTGTGTGTGTGTGTGTAAGTTTTTATGGCTTGGTTGCTTGCTTGGGTGACGGTTGGAAGGTCAAGAGGGTTACAGGACTCCGTTGAGAAGCGAACAGTGCTTTGACTTATTACGAGCCATCCGATCAGAAATGAACGGACCAGATCAGATGCTATAGCACAACACTGCAGTACAGGGTACCGACGACGGTACAGTGGAATTCGCTACACTACTCGTGAACAGTGTAATCTCTACAGTGATTTGCGGTCCGTTCTCGCTGTGCGCTACTGTTGCCCCTCTGACTTCACTCGTAATCGTCAGAGGAGGGAAGGAGCGTCAGCTGATGTGCTGCTGCTGGCTAAACCACGTGAATGATTGGCCACTTACCTATTGATCCAACCATCCATCCATGGCACCGATCCCGTAACTATATCCATCTTATATGGATCGGATACGAAAGGGTAGATGAGTATTCGATATTATCCGTATCTAATTCTGACTCTGAGGAAAAAATATGAAATATGATATATGATAAATGATATTCGTCCGTATATATCCGTATCTCAAATGATATGAGGAAGTTTGTTGTGACTTCACCTAGGAACAAAAAACATATATGCAGATTGTCATATCTAAACAAGCGGGAGTATTGAGTGTTCTTCCTTCAACATCTCAGTAATTAGTCTCTCCATGTTCGCTCTGATTATATCATACTATCTAATATCATGTGCAAAGAAGCAGATAATTTTTGTCCGACCGACAGTCCGAAAGATTACGGAACAAATATGAAATGGAGAAATAGATATCGATATTATCCGTATCTGACTCCGACTCAAGAAAAATATAAAATAGGATACACGATAAGTGATATCCGTTCGTATCCGCATTGATTGCACCCTTAATCGGAGCTAGCAAGACAGGCAGGAGAAGTGCAGAAGAATTAGCAAGCAAACTAAGCAATTGTTTTGTCAGAACTAGTTGTATCTTATCTCGGTAATATCTACCATCTTAGACATGATGATAGTACAAGACTACAAAAGACATTGCATTGTAGGTGACGTTGTGGAGTACAAGCAGACGCAGTGTGAGAATGAAGAGGTTAGGTTTCTTCACCTGCTTGGATGACATCGCACTCAAAGCTAGCGGTGCAGCTTCCGGACGGCGAGCGTACGACAACGGAGAAATGATCGAGGAGATTGGTGAATGTCTGATCTGATGATGGAGTACTCGAATCTGTCCCCTTCACTGTTGGGTGAAATTAGGTCAGTGACCGGCTTCACCGGCCGGCCCAATGGTTTGACAGATTGACAGTTGATTATTTGTCAGGTGGGGCTTGAGGGTCAATAGGCAACTTGGTTTATGATTGAAATTATATTGTAGTTGACTGAAATTGTATTGTATTTAACGGTGACTTATTTGATGTAATTAAATTTTAAAAATTTAAAAATAGAAAAAATATGTTAGCTCATCAAGGACAACGTAAACGAATACGGAAAAAAGAACCGGAAAAAACTTAAAAACCAAAAGTTCAAAAAAACGAAATTTATAAATAGTAAAAAATAAATCAGAAATCAGAAGCTCAAGCCTTAAAATAGTACTTAGTTAGTTAGATTAGATTATTTGGCTGGAGGGTCTACTTATTGCTTTGATGTGCTTCACTTGGAATGGAAGTTACTTCAGAGTCATATGGCACTATGTACGTTGTAGGCATTTTTTTCTTCTTTTGGAGGATATGCATTTTTTTTAGCATCAAGCACTATGTGTAACTGACAAATGATGAGCCAACATGTTCAGGCGCAATTAAGGTTCGCGAGTGAAATGTCCAATCCTACCATGCCATATATCTTTCTAGTAAAATTTCTTTTTCCTCCCTATAATTTATTCTATCTCCTGATACATAGTGCAGAAACCAGAAAACCTTACGACGAGCTAGTGCTCCCTTTAACGGGGCTTCGGTTTTTTTTTTTTTTTGCTGCGGTTTATAGTTTTGGTTGAAAATTTTGAATTTTGGCTGTTTATGGTATATATTACGGAGAGACTGATACTCACTTACAATTTTGGTTGGTACAGATGTTGGACTTTTAACGTATACTACGTTTAACTTGTAGACTCTGTTTTGAGAAAATATTTTGTTTGAAAGTTAGGTACTGTAGCAAAAACTAAAAGACATCCAGCTTTTGACTCGCCAAACAAGCCCTTAGTGTTCCCGCGAGGATAATGGCATCCATTGCTATGATGTACAGCTTCACCTGAAGACGGTTAAATTTTCCAGAAATTACGACAGGTCAATTGGTTTGTCGACGGATTAATGTCTAGCCTCGAGCCCTCGAGTCTCCCTCTGGGTTGGGATTAGGAGGTAGTATATAATCTCTCCTAGTAGTACTTAGCATTCACGGGTTCTACTAGTCCACTGTTCTAGTAGTGAAGCTAGATGGTAGATCTAGGGTTGCAAATTTCGTCTGAAATTTCGTGAAATGGACGGAATTTCGTCACTTTCGGTGTCCAGCGAAACAGATTTGATTCGGCTAAAATTTGACTCTATTTAAAATTTGTTTCAATCTTATTCAAATTTTGATTAAATTTCATCAAAAATTTGACTTTTTGGCCGAATTTCGAATTTCGTTCATTCGGTCCTTTTGCCTGTAGCCGAAACTTTTCTGCAAACGAAAGATTAAACCCTGGTAGATTAGATCTCGCTTGTTCTGCCAGAGTTGTCACCATTTATTGGTTCTTGTTGCCATGTTCTTTTCCCAAGTAATTATTCAGCCAAAAAAGGGGGGCTTGGGCAGCCAGCCAGGCAGCAATTAGGATAGCTAAGCTGGTCGTTGTACGGATTACAAGAAAAAACCCAGCAGCCACCAAACACTGATAAAATCCAACAGTTTTCTGAAAAAAGCCAACAGTTTTATTTGACTTGAGCCTGTGCAGCTTTTGCAGCACTCCAAGTGCATGGATTTGTAAACTGTTTCTGCAATGCATGCGTTAAAGCATAATCCATCTGACTTGTGTCACTTCACTCTCGCTTTCATTTTAGGAGACCAGATTGTTGAGCTGGGACTCAAAGAGGCCATGCACTTTGCTATGCTGACCTAACTGATGAACCCTACTTGCAATAAGAAACCATCCTCTGAAGGTTCTTGCTAATGCATTTGCATTTCTGCCTTTCTGCATGTTTCTGCCTATGAAGGAGCTGGGTTGGGCAGGAAGGAATCCAAGGGCCAGAAAAGCTATGTTGCCCGGATACCCCGATATGCCGCAATTCGTCATTTTTCCCAAAAACACCGATACGGCGATATATTTATATATATATATACATATGTATGTATGTATGTATGTATGTATGTATGTATGTATGTATGTAAAATAAATAAGAAATTAATGAATTCTTATAACTTTATATGTAGTAGTTGGAATGCTAGAGATAGCACATTTATCACAAAGAAAAGGAGTTTTATCTTTTCTCTTGCTTTCTTTCTTGAATATTTCATGCAAGTTTGCTTCCATTCTAACTAATCAAGCAGAAATTTTGTTCATATTTCAGAACACATGAACAAATTTGCTCCACCAATTGACAAAGAAACTACTGAATTCCAGAAAGGACTACATGTTAAATGTAGCATGCATGACTAATGCACATAATGACAGCAGCTAGCAGAATTAGCCTAGCCTAGTGAAAAACCAAAACATAACACTATCCAAATTTATCATGTGCATATGATCAAACTGCTACTAGGGGATTCAAAAAATATTAGAGCAGATATAAGCCAATCATTACAATGACCAATATTGTTATGCATCAATACAAAACCAGCTAGTTTGACACATAAACACTACTTTTGTAGAATAAATCTAAAAACTTCACCAGGTTTAGTGAAGGTTTTGAGCAACAAAGGGCTACCGAGGGGCTGGCCAGCATCGAGGATCTAGGCGGTGGGCCGAGATGGCGTGGAGCGCCGGGCGTGGAGACGGCGGGAGGTGGCGGGTGTGGAGGCGGCGGGTGTGGAGACGGCGGGGAGGCGGTGACTAGATCCGAGATGACGGGAGGTGGCGGGCATGAAGACGGCGTGGAGGATGGGCGGAGGCGGCGAGATCTAAGAGCAGGAGGCGGCGGCGTGGAGGCGTGGAGGTAGCGATCGGATCCGAGACAATGGGAGGTGGTGTGGAGACCGCGGTGGGGCGGCGTTGTGGAGGGGAGGCTGTGGCCGGGCAACGGCGTGGAGGCGGCAAAGCCCAACGGGGACGGCATGGGGGGGGATGGCAACTGGGTCTAGGCACAGGGGTACAATTTAGGTTAAAGGTATGGGAAGGGTATCCATAAAGTATTGGTGAAGTATCGGAATTTTTTTTTTTGAAAATTCAAAAAAGCTAGGATACAGGTAGGATACGTATTGGAGCGTATCGGAGGAGTATCCGTATATGATACAATATCTAATACTAATACGTGACTTTTGAGAAGTATTCACATAACGTAGTAGAAAAGATAGATTGGACACTCGACCACTGGTGGCAGGTCAATTCATTTGGTGGGAAAGCATATTACATAACATCCAAACTAACTCACTGATGCTATCCTCTCAATTTTATTTATTTATGTTTACTACTTGTTTCCTTTTTTCCCTGAAAATTGTGCTGGTTATTTTTAGTCATCGACAAAATTGTGGTGGTTTCATATATACATATAGAGAGAGTGCAAGACACACTCAAAACGCCCTAGAAAACCTAGCACCCCTCGCGTCGATGCGTAAGAGGAGTGTGACGAGATCGATGCCTCTCCAACCTCGGCGGCCGATGCTGGAGTTGAAGGTCAGGGTGATGCCGCACAAGACCACAAGAATGCACCAGCCGAGCGCACTCAAACGCAACGGAAAATCGTCACCGCCTTCGTCCTCCCTCGGGTGAACCTTCAATCTTCGGATTTTCCCTCACACCACGATAGGGTTCACACAGGAAACCGAATACAAAGGCTTCAATCAGAGATGGTGCAGAAGTCCCAATACTCCACACAACCCGAAGACCAGAGAGGAAAAAGACCCAAGAGGAGCAAGTTGATCGGAAGAGATACCACCGGGCCTTAAGAATTGAGACGGGTTCCCCGAGGTGACGTGACGTCGAGGTCCTCATTTTTTTGCCAAAGCCCTTACCGTTGTCTTCGAAATTGCCATTTTCATGCGATCTTTTTAAAAACTCCTCACAATTATCGCCTTTTAGCGCACGGGAGGTTCGTCTCCTCCCCCTTATCTCTTCGCTGGGCTCAGGCTAGTATATGTTGGTCCAGTCGCCTCATAATCTTTTTACATACTTTTCAATTAAAAAATTACCGAAATACCCTCGCATAACCAACACCGGTAATATTGGTCTGATATTGCAAAGAATATCATGATCTCTCCATAGCCATCTGCAACTCGGCTTGAAAATCAGTAAAAAGATATTGTTGATACTTTGGCTAGTATCTCACCGAGTTATGCATTCTCCACACTCTATTTTCTGATAATGTTTTTACCATGCAGGGGTTCACGAGAAACAGTATATGTGTACCACATTATATATCCACAGTATATGTTTACAATAGAACTAACTTGGGGATGGAGACATTTCTTTTCCTAATTTAAGCTCTCCTATCAGTCAATACATGTACGCACGGTTTAATTAAAGCAACTGTACCTATAGTGTTCTCCATCCCCAAGTTAGTTCTATTGTAGCCTCGCCCTTTCAACACTTTTGACCATCCGATCAGAAAGATCAATGCTTGATCGGGTACCGTCCCAAAGGAGAAATTAATAACTCTTAAAATCGGTGCAAATATTATCCCAAGGCTGGTTTTGTATGATGTGGCATCCCAGTTGGCATGATGTTCTGTGGTGGATTTGCTGACTAAACCATTACAACTGACTAGGATGCCACGTGGCGAATGTCACCCATAATATCTATTCAGGGTTGCATGACTTCAACATTTGAAGGGCATCAAATAAACGGGACTAGACCTGGCTCGACGGCGGTGGTGGCAATGCCCTGGGTAGGCATGTGGCCCTCCAAACCTCCTACCGAGTTGCAGGACGTGGCAGCCTCGACGTACGAGTCAACGTGGCCACCTTTAGAAGCGTCCGGTATGACGAGAGGGCGAGGGCATGCCTTGACATAGTGTAGACCCAATGGACAATGTGCAACTGTTGGGTTGATCTCAGGCTAACCGCCTCCAAGATTTCAGGGAGACTTAGTCTCCATCACGCACCCTGATCGGGGGTGCTACCAACAACTACTGGTTGCGGTCCCGGTCACCCAGCACCAAAATAAAAATGAAGAGGGGTTACGGCAAGGAAATTACACTAGTTGTTCTAAGCCTAAACATGAACCTCAATCAAGCCCGATTGCTAACGGGTGCTGTGGTGAACGAAGACCGACGCCACGGTACCTCTCATCGCCGCCTCCCGTTCACGGCTCCGCGATGCCGACAACCGACGACATCTTCTTCCTCTCCGACGGCACATCTACTTCATTCTCATGGCGATTTTCGGTTCGGGTACGTACTCTCGATTCCGCACTTATGTTTGTTAGATGTTCATGTTTTGAGTTAGGATCAAGAACTAATCTTCATGCTTAGACTTAATCCACAACTCTAACAGCAACAGCCCGTCATGCATCACCTCCAAACCATCGGTGAGCCTGTCCATGATCGATCTGGTGTCCCTCGCAATCTCAACGGTGATGTTTGCCTACAAGAAGTATATGAAAGCGTGAAACTAGTGATTGTGGTAACCATACTCAAAAACTTTGAAACACAAGAGTACCTACCGCGAGGGCGAAGTTCCGCACTAAGTGCGTGGGGTATGCATTGCTGGATGCTGGTACGTGAGCGGGGGAGGGTCAATGACACGCACCAGCCTAGTGCATGTCCGCAGAGCATACCAGCATAGGTACTTGTTGTACGCACTGGGGTCATACGCGGTGCCCTCCTACACGAAGTCCTCGAGTGCCTCCGCCCACGACGCCATCTTCGCAGCCCAGCTCATTCCGCTACCACCCCTCCTATTGTGCCTGTGAAACGTACAAATGCAATTAGAAGGCATTGTAATAGAACTACGAAAAATATAGGGATATGTGTTGTGTGTAACTCACACGTGGACCGAGTTAGGCACCTGACGCCTGACGGGGACAAGAACAAACTAGCGAAGGCTGAACTGACGCATCACCCTATGCACCGCGTAGTCCTTGACAAACAAGCCAAAAATGACCTTCTTTCGCGTGAGCCGATACGCTTGGTAACGCAAGCACAACGACGAGAGCCCGGTGGGGGCATAGTCTGCCATCTCCTAACCAGAGTATGGCTCCCAACACAAGTCATCAGCAGTAAGGCAGTCGAGGTGCTCGACGAAGTTGTCATACACACGGGTGACCTGTAGGTGTGCAAACTATGCCTGCGAGCCAGAACAGTGGTTACAAAGGATGAACCATAATACACGTACAGTAAAGATTTAGGAGAGTACGTACCCGTCTACGGCACCAAAGGGACCCTGCGGTAGGCCGGTCCACGGCGCCCTCGTGGTACATGTTGGCGCGGTATGAACCACTGTCGAGCAGCATCGGCCATCCGATGGGGAAGCACTCCAACGACCACAGTTGCAGCAGGAGTGAGTAGCCTGTGAGGACAGGGGTCATCCTCGTCCTGCAGCAAGTGTCGCACATGCCGTAGAACGTCGTGGCAAGTACAGCTGAACCCTAGCTAACTGGACCTCCTCCTCGTCGGTGATGGCCCTTGCATACCGCACGAGGTGGGCATCGATGGAGTCATCGTGGCTACTGGTAAACAGTACCCAACCGAATAGCCATAGCAAGTATGCCTCGAGGTGCTGCGACACCTAGTACTCGTTAGCGTCCGGGTCCATCCGCTCGACCTGTGCACAAACAAAAAATTAGTAAGCCCGCCATATAACAAGGATAGTGCATCGCTAAACATGGAAAATAGATAGCATATGTACCCGAAACTGAAAAAGCCACCGCATGGGCGTGCCATGCTTCTGTCGCGCCTGGAAGACGTGGTACACTGGCATGGCCTCGGCCGGAAGAACCTTGTCAAACCTACCGAGCAGGTCATCGTGCCAGTTGGCAGGCGCATTCTACAGGAGGCAGCCTCTCCCACAAAGTTCAGAAATTTCAAAAATCTGAAACATTATTAGCTGGAAGTACATAGACTATTTGATGAAAAAATTAAAAATACTTAGTTCATTGGAAAATAATTATTATACAATGTGTAGGGTGTTAATTTTTGCAAGTCCAGTAAAAGTCAGAAATTTTGAAAATCAGAAATATTATTAGCTGGAAGTATATGTACAATTTGACAAAAAAAATTAAAAATACTTAGTGCGTTAGAAAATAATAATTATGCAATGTGTTGGGTGTTAAGTTTTACATGTCCCCTAAAAGTCAGAAATTTCGAAAATCACAAATATTACTAGCTGGAAGTACACAGACTATTTGACAAACAAATAAAAATAATTTTTATATGTGATACTTTTAAGTGCATGAAATATGGTATGGTATTTTACGGTAAAGTAATTTGTATACTCAATATGAAGTTTTTGCATTTTACGTCCCACTACTGCAGGATACTAAGCTCCTGCCCATTGCCCGCAAGTCAGACCTACCGCACATGTTTCTGTTTGACGTAGCACTATTGTCTATGCTTGTCAACCATTGGAGACCTGAGAGTCTGAGACTCACACCTCCTACTTCCGGTGGGGGAGATGATCGTTACTCTAAGGATGTCGCTATGCTTACAGGTCTACCACTATGTGTCTTGCAGTAGTGCCACCTCCCAAACAAGCAAACTAGAAGATACATATGGCTCATAGGTTCGGTCACCCAATCTCAGAGAACATATCAGGTGTGCCACATTCTTGGCTAATACCGTACATGACCTACCTCGTGCACACAACAGAGGAGGTAGTGAGGACACACTTCTTGCGTACCTACTATTCTTGTTTGGGTGGATGCCGCTTCGACGTCTTTGGATCACATTAATTCGTACGAATCACTCCATTGTTATTACCCAACAATGGAGCTTTGCATAACGATGTGACCCAATGAGACAGCTTTACGCAACGACGTGACGTAACACTGCAACAAGACTCCTCGTCAGGGCGGATGCCTCACGGATGCGAATTTGCACCAGCCAAATTGCACTTTAGCCACATACACCACGCCGGCTCAGCATATAAGTAATACCCCTTCTGCCCTAGGTTCTCCTACATCAAGACTACAACACTAGCTCGCTCAGATAGAGCAGCAATGGGAGGAGATCCGCCAACTCACAAGGGCTGCTGCAACCTGGGACGAACAAACGGAGTGTGCCAGGAAGGCACCTCTCCACAATGACGCCTCTTGTAGCAGCAACCCCGATCTCAACATTCCTACCGAGGATTAGCCGCAAGACCCACCTCAGGGGGAGACGCCGCCCCTCAGTTGGTGTAGGGATACATGCAAGTTCTTTAAGTCCAAGGAGTGGCTAAGCCTGGGCATGTATTACTGGAGTTGCGCTAACTACGCCTGAGACTATTCCGACCACTGTTAGGACACGAGGCACTACCGGCAGCCGATAGGGACTGTTTATGGTACATTCCCCTAATATTTCTCTTTGAAAGTACGCACTAACATACTTTCTCATCTACCCATAGTCTCCAGATTTGCTATATGGCTACCACAACTGGATCGACCAAGAGATCCACCTACATAATCAGTGGTGTCTTGACTGCAAGGAGTAGGGTGCCAATAGAGACCGCGAGAGGAAGGAGGAGTGGCGCCGCAACAAAGTGCACAACGAGTGTATCCGGCAGGGGACACAAGTTCATCTCAAGGCGTATAGTCGAGCGCATGGTTACATGGCATGACGGTTCGACTAATTACTTCTGTTGGAAGATTTCATCACTTTGCTACCTTTGAGTACATTTGTAATCTCCAAGCCCGTAGCAAAATTGGACTTCGTAGTTGCTATGACAAGATCACAATCAACAAAATACAGTAATAACGTTTTGAATCATCTATACTGCGAGTCTTACAAATTTTTATTTTCCTTATTTCTTCTTCCAATTATCTTTTCTAAATGTTTTATTTGCAAATTTACTATAGGGGCCATGGTGCCGCGCCTCCCTAGCATGGCACCTTTCTTGGTCCCTGTCACGGTCGGGTGGCACGGCACCTTCGTGGGTCCTGCCACCTGCCGCGCCCAGCTAAACTGTGCCGCGCTGGAGTGCTGCCGCGGTGGGACGAATGTGCCTCTGTACAGGGCCATTGTAGGAGACCCATGTCACACGTTGGTTCTTCCGCGGTTAGTTAGGGGCTAGATTTACAAATTCGTGACGCATACGGCTACCTTTTGAATGTAAGGTGGCACAATGGGACCAAATAAAAAAGTTGGTGTTTTGCTCTCTTTGGCTCCGATCCCGTGGTTGTCCTGTGCAAGATGACCAGACAGAGCAGCATCACTAGAGTGTTGAGTGAAACAAACCGTGAAGTGATATTATGTTTTTTGTGTGAACATTTTTTTACATCTACATTAATAAGAAGAATTTTACATCGTTGTCAAGACAGGCCCGTCTAGCTCAGTCGGTAGAGCGCAAGGCTCTTAACCTTGTGGTCGTGGGTTCGAGCCCCACGGTGGGCGACCACACCATGTTTTTGTTCTTTTTTTTCTTTTCCCCACCTTCCTCTTAAACCAAACGCTATATTGCCCAAAGTCCAAAACCATGTTCTTTAGTTTATCCAGTTTTTTTTTTGTTAGATAATATCTTCAAAGCATGCGCGGCGCGCAATGATCGCTATCTTGTCCATGGGGGCCTCCATGAATCCACTTGATCGCCAAGTTTTCAAGTTTCTTTTAACTGTGTATATGCCCACTTGTTGTTGGTTTGTGGCTGAATTGCCGGCCTCTGTTGGCGGTTTTCGCTGTCCCATTGGAATTGATCGCCCCTCGCCATTTCTTGTCAGCACTGAACACTCTCCTATGAGCGCAGATCAATCCACTAGCCAAATTGCCCACACCATCTTGTCAAGTGCATCACTAGGCAAGTAGTTCAGGACAGCTCTTCCTGTAAGGAATTCTGAGTCGGACTTCGTGCGGTATGAACAGCTGAGATTCTGCTAATTTCAGGTTTTGCAGGTGAAATGAGGTTCTTGATGGCCGTTCTGTGGGTGGGTCTTGCGTACATGATCGATGGTGTGGCGCATGGCGGTGGGCAAGCACTGTCGAGGATTGCGATGGAGAGGGCCACGACTGCTCTTGCTGATTCAGCCAGCGTGAAGGCTCATCCCACGGTTCTTGGCCTGAAGGTTTGCTCCATATAGCCCCATGTATTGTTCATTAGTGTCATTGTGCCAAGGCGGAGCTAATGTCAATTAAGTTGATTACCAACATCAATTAGCCTGTTTACTTCAACTGCTGAAGAAGTTTCATTAGTCATGTTCTTTGTTTTGTTTTGGTTATGTTTCAGGGTCAAAGTAGTGGCTCGGTGGTTGTCGAATTCTTCCACCCGAACCCCTCAAACGATGATTGGATTGGTGTCTTTTCTCCTTCATATTTCAGGTAAGCTGCAAAAATGAATTCATGTATATATATCTTCCCCTTAATTGTGGACTATATTTATGAAGCGGTAGATGATATACTTCCATCTTCGATCCTTTAGCTCTGAAATTTGTCAACCTGAATACTATGGGGACCTCCCACCCTTACTGTGCACAGCACCAGTGAAGGTTGGTACCTTCCCTTCCATCTTATATCTTCTGCATATCTGCTCAACTTTTCTGGAGGCCTCTCAACTGTAAGGCTTCAGCATATCTGCTCAACTTTTGCATTATGAACTACCATAGAATAGTTTTGATTCTGGAGCATGTATAATTACGAGTGGCATTTGCTGATAATTTTTATCACTGGAACAGCCAAAGCTGATTGCTGTCTCAAACAAACTATCATTTGAAAATCCAAAGGCACCTGTCTACCCTCGGTTGGCACAAGGGAAATCTTGGAATGAAGTGAGTCAAAAACTTTAATTTTCACCCGTTTTGTCAATGCAAATGTTGATTGCTTGACAGCCTATGCATTTTCATATAACTTTCTCGCTTCGCTTTATCGACTGGATTATCAATATCATGGTAGATGACAGTCACCTGGACAAGTGGTGTTATGGCTGGGATCCTCTTTATTACTCGGTAAGCTCTAGATAATTGCCAGGGATGAGTCCGATCTCCTCCCTGGGAGGTGGATCTACTAATTCCTGGCCGCCCTTTCATCCTTTGGCGGATTCCATTAAATAGCCTTAGGGGCTAACTAATCTTATCTTTTATTTCCTATTATTCTTCCCTACCTAACCAACTTATCCCTAAGCAAATCAAAACTAAGTTGTGGATGGTTTGTTGCGGCGAGTATAGGTCTTGCCGACAAAAGCGTCCACAACAAGTGGATACAGCATCAAGGAAGCGGTACCATTTGTGGAACATTGACATTTGGCAGAAATAGCATGTGTGGTAGGGTTATCCTAGTTTATCAATTATCTTTTTCCTTGGTAAATGATCACTTGTAATGATGATAATGGCATGTTGCTGTTGCATAACTACTTGCTGCAGGTTCACCAGCACGGACAGTCTGATGGCGTGATCCTGGTTATATTCATACGAGTTTCTTGAAGGAATTGTGGCCAGATTCCTTGTATGTGATCTATACTGCCTCTTTTCAATCAGCAGTCGATTGTTAGTTTCTTGGATAAACCGTTTGAAGACGAGGACACATAGAAACCATGGTTCATTGGTCATGCTGCAGATACACTTACAGGCTTGGTCATAGACTACTAGATGCTACTCACATTTGGAGCAAGTCTTACAGCTTCCGCGCATCACCTTATCCCGGGCAAGACTCTTTGCAACGTGTCGTGATCTTTGGAGACATGGGAAAGTTGTAAACTCTTTGACTGTTTTCTTTCAACTCGTTTCAGTCTTTGACTCACATTTTCCTAGTTCAGGCAGAAATAGAGACGGTTCAGATGAGTACGGTAACTATGAGCAAGCCTCTCTGAGCACTACCAATCAGATCGTCAAGGACTTGGAGAACATTGATATGGTCATCCACATTGGAGACATCTCATATGCAAATGGCTATTTGTCGCAGTGGGACCAGTTTACGGCTCAGATAGAACCGATTGCTTCAACTGTGCCTTACATGGTTGGCAGGTACATTCAGTTCGTTCATCAGAAGTCAGAAATCATCGTTGGTTTAACTCCGATGTCTGCCTATTTCCGAAACTGTTGTTATCTCCAGGTACTCGACAGACTATGGCATGTTCAGGTTCTGCAGAGCTAATACCGAAGAGGACTGGAGGCCAGGAACTGAGCTGTACAGGTTCATCGAGCACTGCCTGTCGTCGGTCGACAGGCAGAAGCAGCCATGGCTCATCTTCCTCGAGCACCGAGCTCTTGGATACTCATCTGCCAGCTGGTATGAGATCATGATGGGGTCATACGGCGAACCAATGGGCCGAGAAGGCCTCCAAGATCTCTGGCAGAAGCACAAGGTTGATCTCGCAGTTTCTGGTCATATTCACAGCTACGAGCGCACGTGCCCCGTCTATCAGGCAAGCCTATAACTCGAACTGAATCAAGAAATTCTGTGACAACTTCCCTTTCACAGTGTTACATAGCAAGAGAGCTAAGCAACTTTGCAGGGATTGCTACGGTGAGAAGTACCCATGAGCCATGAGCAGGAGTAACTTCCTTAATTTTGCAGATTTATGAGTGTGACAAAATGCAGATTTCTTTGGCTGCAGAACCGATGCGTCCAGGATGGATCAAACCATTACAGCGGTCGATTCAATGCGACGACTCATGCAGTCGTCGGTGGTGGTGGCGCGAGCCTTTCTTCAGGGACTATGACTTTGGATTCGCGAAGCTCGCTGCACTGAACCAATCCACGCTGCTGTTCGAGTACAAGAAGAGCCGGGACGGCAAGGTCTACGACCACTTCACGATCTCGCGCGATTATCGAGTAATCTTTCCATATGTGCCTTCATGTATTTGTACCGACTTCGTGTCTCACATGCGCATTCATATGCGTGGTCTTCGTCTATGGGGCATCCTCTCGGCGATGTCGCCCGCCCGCCTTGTCCTACTCCTCCGACGGAACCCACGCTTGCCACGCCCCCGACGGTAAACAAGGCCGCCACTAAAGATGATGATAAGGATGCCTCCGTCTACCAAGAGGCTCGGATGAATCTGAGGATCGACCGGTCGCCTATAATCAATGGTACGACGACGACGCCGAGCCGCCGCTATCCGCCGCCGATGTCCGCCTCGGTTCTCCTCCGAGGTTGTGGGACTCTCCTCGGCTTTCGGATGTGGACTCATCTTCGTCGCCGCTATGAGCCATCTGGTGACGCCTTGTACCGTCCGTGGTCCGTCAGAGCATTCTCTTCAGCGGTGATGCTATCGTTGACGCTTTTACGCCGAGCTCTGCATTGCCGGCGGCAGTTGGACTCTCTCCGCACCGCCGGTTGTCGCTCTTGTCCGTCTTTGCCTAGCCGCACGAGCCGATCTGGAGTTTCGCCGGGTCACGAGTTCCTTACGCCGCCGTCCCGAGTTCGGCGGCGACGTGCCCGGCTCCTTGCACGTCACCTCGTGTCACTCTCCCGAGGCCCTTCATCGAGATCGCGGAGGAGACTCGCCGAGTGGTCTTTGGTCTCGATGTCACTCCCCTCTGTGCTCATTGCCCACCCGCTACATCGATCGCTCCCGCTTGATTACATCGCCTCCTTCAGCGGCTACCACAAAGTGGTGGTGGCGTCCTCCATCCGGAGGTGGCCGTCCTCATCGCTCCCTCTGCGACAAGGCCGGCCACATTGAGTCTCAGTGCTATAAGAAGAAGCGGCATCTTTCACGACGTTCTTCTACTAGCACTGACACTGGTACTTCTACATTGACGTCTGATCGACTACTTCGCAGTTTCTCACCGAGCAGGAGATAGCCGACTTGACGCCTACTTGTCGCCTCGTGTTCTTTCTCGGCGAGGTTCTGCGGTTCGCCATCGATTCTTCTGCACCGAGAAACCACCTTCTACGGTCGGTATCTCCCATGGATTCTTGATTCTGGAGCATCTTTTCACATGACTTTTGATGCTTCCACTTTGTCCTCTATAACACCCCTTGATTCTCCTGTTAATGTTCTCACGCGATGGTACCTCTCTTTACATCTCGGTCAAGGATCTCTTAGCAACTCATCTTTTTATGTTCCCTCTGTTGCTTATGTGCCTCGCCTTACCATGCAGCTTCTTTCTTTGGGGACATCGATTTTGGTTGTCGGGTCATTCTTGACTCGACTCTTGTTGTGTTCAGACCGCCACACGGGAGCTACGGTTGGTTCGGCCCTCGCGCCGTGACTCCAGCGTCTATGGGAGCTTGACTGGCTTCACCTTCCTTCCGCTGCCGCTGCCAGTCTCTCCGCCTCTACCGCTCCGTCTACCGGATCTTTCCAGCAGTGGCATCATCGCCTTGGCCATATGTGTGGCTCTCGTCTGTCGTCTTTAGTTCGTCGTGGTCTTCTGGGGTCTGTCTCAGGAGACGTGTCTTTAGATTGTCAGGGTTGTAAGTTAGGTAAACAACTTCAGCTTCCCTATCCTCATAGTGAGTCTGTATCTCAGCGACCTTTTGATCTTGTTCATTCAGATGTTTGGGGTCCGGCTCCCTTCGTTTGAAAGGGGTCATCGATATTATATCATATTTATAGATGATTTTCTCGTCACACTTGGATATATTTCATGTCTTCTCGTGGTGAGGCCTTGTCTATCTATAAACAGTTTGCCACTATGGTTCGCATACGTTCTCCACCCTATTCGTGTCTTCGTGCCGACTACCGGCGAGTACTCTCTCATCACTGCGTAGCTTCCTTGTCGAGGTGGCACTCTCGCCGATTCTCTTGTCCTGGTGCTCATGCTCAGAATGGTGTTGCTGAGCGCAAGCATCGTCACCTCCTTGAGTCGGCTCGTGCCCTGATGATTGCCGCCTCTATTCCACCTCACTTTTGGGCCGAGGTCGTTTCCACCGCCACCTATCTTGTCAACATCTGCCTTCTTCCGCTCTTCAGGGCGCAATCCCTTTTGAGCGTCTCTGTGGTCTTCTTCCTGATTACTCTGCCCTTCGTTTGTTTGGCTGCGTTTGCTACGTTCTCCTCGCCCCTCGAGAACGTACCAAACTAACTGCTCAGTCTGTTGAGTGTGTTTTTCTGGGATACAGTGCCGAGCACAAGGGCTATCGGTGCTGGGATCCTGTTGGTCGACGGATGCGGATTTCTCGGGATGTGACTTTTGACGAGTCTCGTCCTTTCTACCCACGCCATGTCTCTTCTTCTTGGCTTCCTCGTGGAGTCTCGTCTTTTTGACCTTTCGAGATACACCTATATCTCGTCTTACCGCGTCCACTCGTCCCACTGAGTCTCCTCATACCCCTTCCGTGGACTCTCCGCCATTGTCGCCTCCTGCGGCTCCTCAGGCTCCCCCCACTACACTCGTCTACACTCGTCGACCTCGTATTGAGGATATTCCAGAAGAGCCATCTTCTTCTGATGATTCTTCTTCTGATGCACCATCTTCCCCTGATGGGTCATCTTCTCCTCGCTATGTTCTCCACGATCGCCGATCGCTTGACCTCCGCCTGCTTTTGCCTTTCTTTGGCGCAGCTACTCGTGAGCTTTGTTTCTTCTGGGATCTCGCTACTCACCCCGAGTGGCGCATGCCATGGCCGAGGAGATTGCTGCCCTTGAGCGTCTTGGTACTTGGGATCTTGTTCCCTTCCATCTCACTCTCGTCCCATCACATGTAAGTGGGTCTACAAGGTTAAGACTCGCTCTGATGGTTCTCTTGAGCGCTATAAAGCGCGTCTTGTTGCTCGTGGCTTCCAGCAGAGCATGGTCGTGACTATGACGAGACTTTTGCTCTGTGGCTCACATGACCACCGTCGCACTCTTCTTTCGGTGGCGTCATGCGCCATCGGTCTGCTTCTCACTCGATGTCAAGAATGCCTTTCTTAATGGCGGTGCGTGAGGAGGTCTACATGCATCCGCCACCGGGTATTCTTCTCGAGGGCATGGTCCGCCGTCTCGTCGCTCTCTATGGCCTCAAGCGGGCTCCTCGTGCTTGGTTTGGCGCTTCTCCTCCGTGGTTCTGCTGCTGGTTTTTCGCAAGTGATCATGATCCTGCGCTCTTTGTCCACACTTCGTCCTCGTGGTGGGACTCTTCTTCTTCGTATGTTGATGATATGATCATTACCGGGATGATTCGAGTACATTGCCTTTGTCAAGGCTCGTCTTAGTGAGCAATTTCTTATGTCGGATCTTGGTCCTCTCCATTACTTTCTTGGGATTGAGGTTACTTCCACTCCAGATGGTTTCTTTATGTCCCAAGAAAAGTATATCCAGGATCTTCTTGATCGCGCTTCTCTCACTGATCAGCGTATTGTTGAGACTCCCATGGAGCTCAATGTTCACCTCCGACCCTCTGATGGCGAGCCTCTTTCTGACCCGACTCGCTATCGTCATCTTGTTGGGAGTCTTGTCTATCTTGTCTGTTACTCATGTCTTGGCGTGCCCAACTGACAACTGCCATCGGACCACCTTAGCTGTTTAAGCAACTTATGGAGGAATCTGATGATGATTACAGCCTCCATATTGATCATATTTGTGAAGTTTGTGACTAATCAGATCAAGAAGTGAGAGAGACAGAACGAAGAAACGAAGAAAAGAAAGAACAGAGAAAGAACCAAATCGAACTGAGCAAACTCAAATAGAAGAGATACACAAAATAAAGATCGAAGAATGATTTATTGCCCAGATAAACGATTTCATAGCCACTCCCTCAGGAAGACCAAGCTCTAACCGTAGAGCCACACCCACTCTCTAACCTAACTCCCGTGGAGGGAGAGGCGCCAGCCACCAAGGCTTGGTCAACCTGCTCAACCCTAACTCTTGCCTCCCCTCCACTTTTTATAGTCTCACAAATGAACCCTAGACATAATAGATCCCACCATTAGTCCAAATAAGGGATAACCCGTTAACCCCACCTAACACCGGGTTTTACACACACACGCTTCTCAAAGTGGCTTACATGTGGCCCCAATGACTTGTCGTCAAGCCTCTCACGCGTCCGGATTCCACCGAACCATTCTCGCTTGCAAACGACCCAAGTCACTTGGCGCACCACGTTTTTTTCCTCGCGCATGATAACACCAGGCATCCTTAACATGAGGCTGGCGACGGCGACGCCAAAGAACGGCGTCCGAGTAGCAGAGCAGCCAGCCGACGTAACTGGCCATGACCTTGTTGCTCGAATATTCTGTTGCGATCCAATCTAATGGCTTGGTGGTGTTCTTCCTATCTAATGGCTTGATGGTGTTCTTCCTAACAGCAGCGATCTGATTCCAAGCATGAAAACTTTCAAATAAATGGCAAAAGACTCCTGATTCATCACAAGTCCAACTCAATTACATGGATTTTCCCTTCTTTGTTCCTAATCTATAGGATGAATCTACACCATTTATGATGTTGTCCAGCAGATTAATGGTTAGATCTTTTCATTTAACGTGGAGTCAATCTAGACCGTTATAACTTGGATCCGCTAGAATATAGATAGACGACTAGAACTTTCTTTCTTTTCCTTTGTTGATCTAGATCTATCTCAATCATTATAATTTGAATCCACATCGATTGACGGTATAAATCTTTTTTTTCTTTGATTAATATGGTAATTTTTACCCTCTTAAGAAAAAACATGATGACTTTTTTAGCTTCTGATTTAATAATATAATAGACGTAAGATCTTAGAACGGAAGGAATCATCCATCTGGATTGCTATTACATTGCAAACTCTAGAAGTTGTCCAATTAATCTTTACTAATACAATGTGTACGTCTGTCCAATTAATCTTTATTAACACCAATGTGTACGCATGCCAAACTTCGTCAAAGTTTGCAAGCAGGGCACATAATTATTGGTATTAGTTTCAGGTAGCGTATGATTTTTGGTTGTAAGTTATGCCTTTTGAGCTCTTCGTAAGAGAGAGTATAGAGTAACAGAAACTCGTGTGCGGTTTTGATCGATATAAATGAAATCGTTATAGTGTATACTATGATTAATTTATAAATCATATCTTGAAAAGACACTCTGTTTAAAAATTAATTTAAAAAAATTAAAAAATAACTTTTAAAAGTCGAAACGAAGAGAACCATTGTACGCTGTATTTGACACATGGTCGCGCTCGCAGGGCGGACCATCCATCCTGACTGCAATTGCACCGCAGATTCTAGAAGCCGTCCATTTAATCTTTCCTAATACCAACGCGTACGCATGCCAAATTAATCTTTACTAACACCGATGCGAACGCATGCCAAACTTCGTCAGAGTTTGCAAGTTGGCACATGATATTCGATGCCATTGCCCCGTTGGGACCGCCAAGCTTCGTCGAAGCTTGCAGGTAGGCCCAGAATTATTGTACTATATTCGATGCGTCGCCGTGGGGACGGCGTCGCCGGTGCAACGAAGCTACCGAGCGTAAGCGTGGGCGAAGAGGACATGAAAGGTCGGCATGGCTTCCTCGCATGGACTCCTCCCACAGAGTAAGGAATCCGAGGTATAACGCTGCGAAGCTTGTTACCTCTTGTCAGTGAGAGGAGCTTCGCCTTAGGGCCACTTTGCATGGACCAAAAGGGGGTTGGCTATCCATAGACTAGAAAGAGGATGTGGTGGACGAAGTCTATAGAATCTATTTGTAACTTTACGTATGCTCGATGTAACGGGTGTGTATAGGTATCATTCGGATGTTTTCTTCTTAACAATTATCTAAATTTTGAATTGTTAGATTAGAGATCCAACGGTCTCTTTTTTTTTGAAAAGGGAGATTTTTTTAGAGGAGATGGGAGAATTCGTGACCGTTGAATCTCCGATCACAAATTTAGAAAATAATTAGAAAGAAAACATCCGGATGATATTTATCAATATTTCGATGTAACAGTATAAACAGATCTCTTTGAAGCATGTCAAAGAGATACAGTTTTGGAGAGATCAAAGACATTTTCCTCTTACACTCGAAAACCACTTCCCGCTCTGAAGAGCTTCAGGGTGGTTAACTTCCGCTCGCGAGGAGGCACCGAAGATCCCTTTTCTTTTACTGTTTGATAAGTAACAACGACACACTTAACAGCACAAAGTTTGCGGATCATACTGACACTGACTGAGTCAGTCAACGGTTATGGTCTTTCTTCTTGTGTGTGTGTGCTAGTCTTCTCCGTCAGCTCCACACGCCAATTTTCACTCGCAATTTGGATTCTTGGGAGCAGAGAATAGTCTTGCTCCTATGCCCCAGCATTACGCACACACCTACCTCAACGATTGGATAAATATCTGCATCCCTTTCCTCCAAACCTTCACACTTCGTCACTGCAGTCTCCAAGAGATCCTAAAGTTGCTGCCTTTTCTTGGTATACCTTGTTCAATTCTTGGAGATTGCCACAATTGGTTAGAAATTACAGGTAGTTGCTGTACTCTAGGCTTCCCCCCTTTTTTTTCTTTGAGCTGCTGTCTCAGTTGGGAATTTTTCAGGCTTCTGAAAGGAGTATGAGGCTGTGGGTGGTGGTCACATGGCTGGTTGTTTGTGCGGCGGCTCATCGCAGCGGCGAGCAGCCGCTGTCTAGGATCGCGATCGAGAGGACGACGCTCGCTGTCCACGAGTCGGCGCATGTCAAGGCGTCCCCTTTGGTTCTTGGACTGAAGGTTAGCCCCAATTCTCACCACTGTTGTTTAACAGTTGCAGAGTGATGGTTTACTGATACTTTGGGGGCACCTGTGAATTGTGATGCTCCAGGGCCAGAACAGTGAATGGGTAGAGGTAGAGTTCTTCCATCCAAATCCCTCCAATGGTGATTGGATTGGTGTTTTCTCTCCTGCCAATTTTAGGTAACAGTAAAGTTTGCATTTAAGCACATCGATTGTCACATGAGTCAATCCAATTAGGCATTTTTAGGTGCACCTAAAATGTTAAGCATAGGGTTTGATTTTGTGTTTCTTGTTTGAAATTGTCAGTGCTGCAATCTGTGAGCCTGAAAATGCGAGTCAGCAACCCCCAGTGCTATGCACAGCACCTATCAAGGTTGGCAAATTCTTTCCTGTTCCAGTTAATTGAGCTTCAGGTATAATTCATTGCCAGGATTCAGACTTTGTGATGTGCTCATTTCGATTATTGTTTTTGTTTCAATCTTCATTGCAGTACCAATTCTCAAACTTCAAAAATAGTGGCTATAATAAGTCTGGAAAGGGACACTTGAAGCTTCAATTGATCAACCAGAGGGAAGATTTCTCATTTGCACTATTTTCTGGAGGCCTCTTGAAGGTAAGATTATACTTTATTTTCTCAGCTTCTCTACATAACAGCAACTCCAGTGTAATTCTGAAAATGCATTTCCTCATTTTTCTCAAGTCTGAAAAAATCTTACCCATGTAACAGCCGAAGCTGATTGCTGTCTCAAACAAGGTCGCATTTGTGAATCCGAAGGCACCTGTGTACCCACGTTTGGCGCAAGGGAAGTCTTGGAATGAAGTAAGCTTGCCTATCAATCGACCATTGAGATGACCTTTTAAATTGCGCAATGTGTTTTTGACAAGAATCTACATTGTATTATTCTGTTCTCAATTCAACACTGAAGCTAGAAAGATAACATCAAATATACAAGATAGCTGTCTTCAGAGAAGGTGACTGGATTAGTATCACTGCAGATGACAGTCACCTGGACAAGCGGATACGATATTAAAGAAGCAGTTCCTTTTGTTGAATGGGGTGCGAAAGGCGGGCGTCAGCTTCTTTCTCCAGCTGGAACATTAACATTCGAAAGAAATAGCATGTGCGGTATGTCATGATTGGCCTGTTCTTCTTAAAGATAACATAAGCTATCTGCAGTTTAGAATTTACAACGTCAACATAACTGAGAATCTGCTCATATGGTAGTACCGGATGCATCAGCATCATTTGTTTTTTTTTTCTGAATCTCGTCAATCAAGCACTCTCTACTAATCTGCAAATGCAGGTGCACCAGCGCGAACTGTTGGTTGGCGCCATCCTGGTTACATCCATACTAGTTACTTGAAGGATTTGTGGCCAGACTCACAGTATGTGGTCTATCTTTCCTGTTTAACCTGTTTTGAAATTGCGATAAATCCAGCTACTAAGCAATGTTTACTTTCAAAAATTGCAGGTATACTTACAGGCTTGGACATAGGTTAATGAACGGTACCCACATCTGGAGCAAATCATACAGCTTCAAAGCATCACCTTATCCTGGACAAGATTCTTTGCAACGAGTTGTCATATTTGGGGACATGGGGAAGGTAGATATATTCTTTCATTTCATATTTTCATGTAACAATTGTGCATTTTGCAATACACTGATTCTTCTTTCCGACATTTTCCTTTAGGCAGAGGCTGATGGTTCCAACGAATTCAATGACTTCCAACCAGGCTCACTGAATACTACTTACCAGATCATTAGAGACCTAGACAACATCGACATGGTGGTTCACATTGGGGACATTTGCTATGCGAATGGCTACTTGTCACAGTGGGATCAGTTCACTGCACAGATCGAGCCAATTGCTTCGACTATACCATACATGATTGGCAGGTCAGTTTACTTTAGTGTTTCGTTTCAGAACGTCCTTATGTTTTCCCATGTATTATTGTTTAATAACTAAAGAAAATCCTGTTAAAAATAACTAAAGAAAAGGGACATTTCGGATCTCTGGTCTAAAACAAATGGGCATTTCTGCAGTGGTAATCATGAGAGAGATTGGCCCGGAACTGGCTCTTTCTATGGAAACCTCGACTCTGGTGGAGAATGCGGTGTTCCTGCTCAAACTGTGTTCTACACTCCTGCTGAGAACCGTGCAAAATTCTGGTAACTGTAGTGGCTCAATAAGGCATAGCGGTTCCTTCAGATGTCATCTCTGAATTTTACTGACAGAACAGCTGTCCTTCTTCAGGTATGCAACAGACTATGGCATGTTCAGGTTCTGCATTGCTAACACAGAAGAAGATTGGAGACCGGGGACTGAGCAGTACAAGTTCATTGAGCAGTGCCTGTCGACCGTCGACAGACAGAAGCAGCCATGGCTCATCTTCCTTGCACACCGTGTTCTTGGGTACTCATCCTGCACCTACTATGAAATGGAGGGCACATTTGAGGAACCAATGGGGCGAGAAGCGCTGCAGGAGCTTTGGCAGAAGTACAAGGTCGATATCGCCTTCTACGGTCACGTCCACAACTATGAACGGACATGTCCAGTATATCAGGTGTGTCTCTAGTTAGCATTTGCATCAGATCAAAGTCCAATTGTGTAGCTGTCACAGTAAAGTTTCTTTAACATTGTATGACAACATCTGATAAGTACTATTGCCGGTAATGCTACAGTAGAACATTATAGTCTGCAGGCTGAGGCTTACATTTCCTGTTACAATATTACAAGCCTGGTTACAATCTTTTATTGGTTGCAGAGTCAATGTGTCGTTGACGCATCAGATCACTACAGTGGCCCATTCCAGGCAACGACACATGTGGTTGTCGGTGGTGCTGGTGCCAACATTTTAGATTCAGAATTCACCACTTCAAATATCCTATGGAGTCACTTTAGGGACTTTGACTTCGGGTTTGTCAAGCTCACGGCCTTCAATCATTCATCCTTGCTGTTTGAGTACAAGAAGAGCCGCGATGGCAATATGTATGATCATTTCACAATCTCGCGTGATTACCGAGATGTCCTGGCTTGCTCTATCGACAACTGCCCAAGGACTACACTAGCTTCATGAAGTCCTGATAGTTCCAAGTGGGAAATCAGTTGATGGGGCCTCTTAGAGTAAGATAGTTATTGTACATAGTTTTTGGATTGCACCAATAAATCTAAATAAATATGGCATTTTCTTGCCTGCCTGCTTTGTTCTGTTGTAGTTGTAGGTGAATTTTTGAATGTTGTTTGATCTTACCTGGTGCTGAATAGGAACAGGTTTATGCTTAATGTTGTACTATTTGAAACTTGACTTGTGTATTGAGAATGAGATATCTCGGCTTCTGAGGTTACATTTTGATTTTTCATTTGCCTATTTCTTGTGAGTCCTCTTTTGTTGCGTAGCTAGGCGTTGATGCGGTGAGGAGTCAAAAGATTTGGTGTGCTTTTGTTTTGACAATGTCACTGCCTTCGTACTTTTTTAACTGTTGTTCTGGACATCAACACAGTCTTCAACACTCATCTTTGACCATTATTTTTTGTTATAAAACGCATGGCAAAAATAGAAAATCAAAAGAACGATAGACACATATTTAACGTGGAAAACCCTTGAGAAAAAACCACGGACGCACAAAGGCGAAATTCACTATATGAGAAGAGATTAAAAGCACAAAGAACGTTGGCGCATCTCAACCGTGCGACTATATGGATACATATACAGGCTAGGAATCAGGGTCTCTAACGAAAAAATAAATAGAGTCCTAGTCGTCAATAAAACAGAGACCTATCAGAAACTGGAACAATAACCTTTTCAGAGATGGAAACAACACCACGCTCAGAGAGTCTCAGAAGATAATGGTAAAGAGTTGTAGTCAGAAGTGCCTCGAATAGCCATGTCTGACTCCAGTCAGTGTAGAGTCCATCACAGATACAAAGATAATCTCAATCATAACCTCTGACCAGTCCTCATTGTTTGAATGAATACTGATCGAACTTTTCAAGCGGTCGGAAATACCAACAGTGGTTGGACTCGACTAGAATAGGTCAAACCTGACCAAATTCGGATCACAAAATACAACAATCTCCACATTGAGCCGAATTCCTCCTGTAGCGAAAAGAATGAAATAAACTCCTCCATGATGGTTGCACAAGTGATTCAAACTGCAACATATCCAAACGGTGAACGAAATACCAAATTCAGTTGTCCCCACAACTAACATTGTCTTTTTAAAAAGTCTCCTTGATTAGGTGTAGCCCAAATTGTGTTGAAAACATATAACTCCATCTTAGACTCTATATGTGCAGATCTTGCCATAGTAACCCGTAGTAGACGATGGATCGTTGAAGAATTACCAATGATTAATCCCACATAAATACAACCAATAATAGGCACAGCAGCCTGAACTGCAATAGACTCCATCTCAATGAAAGATATGCAGAGTTGACGACACAGCTTCTTGATAGAAGATGACAGTCGATTCAAGCAGAAGTTTGTCGACGGAAATGGTGCAATACGACACCATGGCATGGCGTCGAGCGGCGCGGGCGATGATGTTTGCAAACCTGGTGTTGGAACAGTCACCAAGGTAGAGCACCGATTGATGCTCGGCATGGCGCGCGTTGGTGCCAAGTCAGAGTCGAGATGCAGAACGGAGTCAAGGCAAGTCGAATCGCTAAGAACGATAACCTTCTGGATGCCACTCTTGATGTTGGGCAATGGCCACCTCAGGAGTCTCCTTCTCCCAGTGCATTGGCTTTAAACTCGAACCTAGAGCTTTGATATCACTTATTATAAAACGCACAACATAAATAGAAGATTAAAAGAACAGGAGATACATATTTAATATGAAAAACCCTTGCGAGAAAAAGCCACGAACACACAAAGGTGGAATTCACTACATAAGGAGAGATTACACAGGGAACTTCGGTGTATCTCAACCGTGCGACTATAAGGGTACATATATAGGCGAGTGATCAGAGTCTCTAACAAAGAAAGGAACAAAGTTCTAGGCGGCAACGAAACAGAGACCTATCGAAAACTAGAACAATAACCATCTTGGAGACGGAAACAACACCCCGCTCAGAAAGTCTTAGAATATAACAGTGAAGAGTTGTAGTCAGAAGCACCTCAATTAGTCATGTTTGACTCCAGTTGATGCAGAGTCCATCATAGACACAAAGATAATTCTAATCATAACCTCCGACCAGTACTCATTGTTTGAACAAATACTGATTGGACTCTTTAAGCGGTCGGAAAGACTAGCAGTAGTCGGACCCAACCAGATTTAGATCACAAAATACAACAATTTTTCTAATTGTATGTAAGCAAAAATTATTAAAAATATAATAATATGATAGTAATTTTTATGACAAATCTAGCAATATTATTTTCACTTGATAAATCCAAATATTTTATGTATATTAGACATCAAAGTTATCAAAAAAAGAATAGAGGGAGTAATAGGCATCCATCCTCTCGATGAGTCCATCTGGGACGGGTGTTATTAGGGGTGGAAAACGGTAACAGATAATTCGTTTTATTTGATATTCGTATATGAGAAAACACGGATATGGTAAGCAAAATCCGTATTCGAAAATATTCGTATTCGTATTCGAGAATATTTGTATCCGTATTTGAGAATATTCGTATTCGCATTCGTATTCGAGAATACTCGTATTCGTATTCGAGACTATTCGATTCGTATTCGATCCGTTTCTAGAACCCATGAAAAATCCATATGGATTTTGTGATTCAAAAATTAAATTTAGGCGATTTAAAACCGGTAACCGGTCAAAAACCGATGAAAAATCGGCAAAACCGCTAGGAATCCATTTTATCCGATATTCGTATCCAAGAAAATCCGTGTTCGAAAATATCCGTATTCATATTCGAGAATTTTCGCATCCGTAATTGAGAATATTCAAATTCATATTTGTTTTAAAAATATGGATTCGTATTCGTATTTGAGACTATTCGATCGTATCCGATCTGTTTCCACCCCTAGGTGTTATCACATTTTTAACTCTATTAATCTTTACTAATACCAATTGTACGCATGCCAAACTTCGTCGAAGTCTAAGTAGGGCACATACTCATTTTGTACTGTATTTGACACTAAACAGCACAAAGTTTGCAGATCATACTTGAAACAACCCGAAATTTTCAAAATTTTGAATCTTTCTTGGAATTTCTTTTGAATTTGATTTCTTTCCCAATTTGGCAAATCTTCGGTGAAAACCACTTTCCTTTCTCGTGTTTCCGCTTTCTCCATTCACTGGCACATTCTGGAGAAGCCGCCTTCTCCTCACCACCTCTCTGGAGCTGCTCCACGCGCCGCGCCGTTGTTCCACCGGATTGCGGTCGCCTTCGCCCACGCGTTCACACCGACCTGGCGCCGCGGTCCCGCCCGACATTTCTCCTAAAATTATCACAGAAAAATATCAAGAGTTTCTCAATATTCGACAAGAGGAAATATCTGTCATGGAGTATTTGCAACAATTTCACTATTTATCGCAGTACGCTCAAGAGGATGTTAACACTGAAGCCAAAAGAATGGCATACCTTATAAAAGGCCTACGACCCGATATAAAGCGTTGCGTTGTGACTGTCGGAGTTCCAAACCTATTGACTCTAGTCAATAGAGCCCTTTGGATGCAAGAAGAGATATCAGGACATGTAAGGGTTATAAAGCAAAACAATCCTTTGATCCTATCACATACAACTTGTTTTCACTACGAAGAAAATGGACATTATCGTTGTCAATGCCCACTAAAAGCCTTACCTAAGGAAGAGGCCAGGATGCAAGTAAAAAGATAGGCATCAACATCACACCAGCCACCGGTGGAGGAAGAAGGATCCTACCCTAAGAAAACCAGAGTGGACAAAGAAGCAGATCTACTCTAGAGAACAATATGAAGACAAGTGATAAAAAAATGGTCAAAAGAAAAGAGGGAGTCATGCATTACCACCCACCAAGAACAATAAGTAGAAGGAAATCTATTTAGTACTTCTGTGTAAGAGAGTTGAGAAGAGTTAAAGAGTTTGCCTGTAAATTATTTTAGCTAAAGTGTGCTGTGAGACTATGGAAATGTATGAAAGCTATGTGTACAAAGTACAAAGAATAAGAAGGTTGTGCTGTATTAGAGTCAATTCCAGTGGACCTGATTCTTAACATCAGACAGTAAAAAAAGAGGGGTACCAGAATGGAAATATTATGGACCTGAACAAACGGAGCACTGGTACAAAGTAATCTAGAAATGTATAAGTCAGCAATGCACAAGAATGATATACATGTATAGGCAATAAATGGCATAAGGAACCCAGATATGACCAGACAGGGCAAGAACTGATAGAACCCTAAGAAGGTAGCAAATATTTCATGCTCAGAGTAAAGGATACAATTTAAGAAAAGGAATCAGGACTGTAAATTTTTTTGTTTTCCAACCTAATTAATGGTTTGGGTGAATCTCGAGGCCAAGATTCTTTTTAAGGGGGTAAGGTTGAAACATCCCGAAATTTTCAAAATTTTGAATCTTTCTTGGAATTTCTATTGAATTTGATTTCTTTCCCAATTCGGCAAGTCTGCCTAAGCCACTTCTGATGTTGAGTTCGCCTTGTCCCGTAGTTGGTTAAAAACCTTAACACCCTGTCTGAACTCTACCGGAGCCACCTTGTGCCATGCCCTGACCCGTATCGCCTCCTCTCACTATTGGCCAAAATCATCACCCCTCAAGCCCGCCCAACCTCGAAAATGGAACCCCAAGACCTTGAGGAACCCGCAAATGTCCTTGGTTTCCGTCGGCGACCTTCGCCGACGCTCATTGGGCCGCCGCCACCGTTGCTCTGTTCTGTCGTCCTATAGCGCCAGAAGGAGTAGAGGGAGGTAGAAGACGACGGCGTGGCTCAATCTCATCCGTCCGCGTCGCCATTAAAGGTTCACGCGCGCGCCGGTTGGGCCGATTTGCTTGCGCGCTTTTGGCCCGGGCCCAGTACTGTTGAGTACCGTTCATCAGGAAAATCCGACCCGTTACTGTTTGAACCCGGTACTGTAGCTACCCGACCCGTGATGAACAGTGTTGAACCCGTTACTGTTTATCAGAACCCGAATTTACAAAAATACCCCATTTTGACCGTTTCGACCCCGTGAATCCATTTCCGACCTCCGTTTTATCAAATTAAATCTTGATGAAGCCCAAACTCACCCAATTCAAAAATCAATCATCCATTTCTAAAAATTAATCCTCCATTTCCAAAATCCGTTCAGCACGTTTATAACCTTTTTGATCGTCTCGAGCTTATCTAGTCCAACTCTAACCCTGTCAGCCAACCAAACACTGTTGAACTCCAACCACCCAACCCATTTTTTTATGTCTTTTCTTATTATTTATTTGCATTTTGTTCCCAGTTTGCATTCTGCAAGGCATGAACTTGTTTGACCGCGTTTTCTGCGCTAGTGAATGGGTTAAGAAATTCTTATAGGTAAAGTTGGGTAACTCTATGAAGTAATCACAATAGTATCTTGAATACGCCGTGCTTCCGGTAAGAGAAGCCATGTTCATGGGTGATTCCAACAGCGAGACATAAGTAGATTTGAAAATGAGTTGAAAATGCTAAGGTCTGTTAATCAAGTTTTGAAACCCTAGATCCTTAAGTAGTTATTATTCTTTTGTGTTTAAAAATATTGTCAAACAAAATTACATCTACATATTACAACAGAACAACTATACTCTCATCACTTGAGAATCCTAGCAAGTAAATATATAGCATTTCCCTATGTCATTTGCTGAGCACGGTTGATTGTACTCAGTCTTATAATGTTTCCACCGCAACAGATACCAGAGGAAAAGAGAATGATGTAAGTTTTCGTGTTAAGGTTACGACCACATTCAAGCGTTCCTGTGGAGTTTTCTTTGCCTCTTCCGAATGTAAGTTAAATTTGATCGTAACGCTCTTATTGTTACTAAAATTATATGTTAGATTTTATTTTAAACAATTTAACTTCTTTAATTATTCATGAGCAGATATAATACTCTTTTATCTATAACTAAACTCTTGAGCTGTTACGGATGATTCGGCGTCTCTGTTTCCTAAAAATAAGGACATTACAATACCGACACCGAGAGAGTCAACGTCTTTCTTGACGTGTGCGCTAACTTCCAGTCTCCATTTCCGGTGTTCAGTTCCCCACGGCACTTTTCAGTCGCAGTTTGGTTTCTTAGGAGCAGCGAATATTCTCCTATGCCCCAGTATCCGTACGCGCACACTCGTACCTCCATGATTGGATAAATATCTGCAACCCTTTCCTCCAATCCTTCACACTTCGTCACTCAATCGCACTGTTCTCTCCCAGGAGATCCTAAAGTTGCTGCCTTTTCTTGGTATACCTTGTTCTATTGTTGGAGATTGCCCCAATTGGTTAGAAATTGCAGGTAGTTGCTGTACTCTAGGCTTCCCCACTTTTTTTTCTTTGAGCTGCTGTCTCAGTTGGGAACTTTTCAGGCTTCTGAATGAGTATGAGGCTGTGGGTGGGGGTCACATGGCTGGTTGTTTGTGCGATGGCTCATCCCGGCGGTGAGCAGCCGCTGTCGAGGATCGCGATCGAGAGGACGATCCTCGCCGTCGACCAGTCGGCACATGTCAAGGCTTCCCCTTTGGTACTTGGACTGAAGGTTAGCCACTAAGCCCCGTGGCCCTCAAATCTTACCACTGTTTGTTTAACAGTTGCAGAGTGATGGTTTACTGACAGTTTAGGGGCACTTGTGATTTGTGAATTGTTATACTGCAGGGCCAGAACAGTGAATGGGTAGATGTGGAGTTCTTCCAGCCAAATCCCTCCAGTGATGATTGGATTGGTGTGTTTTCTCCTGCCAATTTTAGGTAACAGTAGAATTGGTATATCTGTATGTAGGCAAATTGATTGCCACGTGAACTCAATCCAATTAGGCATTTTTTAGGTGAACCTAAAATGTTGATCATAAGATTTGATTTTGTGCTTTTTGTTTGAATTTGTCAGTGCTGCAATCTGTGAGCCTGAAAATGAGAGGCAGCATCCCCCAGTACTATGCACGGCTCCTATCAAGGTTGGCAGATTCTTCCGTGTTCCAATTAATTGAGCTTCAGACATAATTTTTGACGAATGCTTCAGACATAATTCAACGCCAGGATTCAGACTTTGCAACGCATTCATTTCGATCATTGTTTTTTTTCGTATCTTCATTGCAGTACCAATTTGCAAACTTCAAAAATGATGGCTATAACAAGTCTGGAAAGGGAAACTTGAAGCTTCAATTGATCAACCAGAGGGAAGATTTCTCATTTGCGCTATTTTCAGGAGGTCTCTTGAAGGCAAGGCTATATTTTCTCTACTTCTCTACATAATTAGAACTCTACTGCGATTCTGAAAATACATTTCTTTATATTATCAAGTCTGAAAAAAAATCTCACTCCTGTAACAGCCGAAGCTGATTGCTGTCTCAAACAAGGTCACATTTGTGAATCCAAAGGCACCTGTGTACCCACGTTTGGCGCAAGGGAAGTCTTGGAATGAAGTAAGCTTGCCTATCAATCTACCATTGAGAATTTGAAATGACCATGTAAATCGCGTGGTGTGTTTTCGACGATAATCTACATTGTATTATTCTGTTTTCAATTCAACATTGAAACTAGAAAGATAATATGCGCTACACAAGATAGCTGTCTTTGAGAAATGTAAGAAGGTGACTGTATTAGTATCACTGCAGATGACAGTCTCATGGACAAGCGGATATGATATTAAAGAAGCAGTTCCTTTTGTTGAATGGGGTGCAAAAGGCAGACGCCGGTTTCTTTCTCCAGCTGGAACATTAACATTCGACAGAAATAGCATGTGCGGTACGTGACGACCGCCTAATTCTTCCTAGAGATGAGATGAACATAAGCTACCTGCAGTTCAGAATTTATGACGTCAACATAAATGAGAATCTGCTCATATGGTAGTACCACATTGTGATGTTCGGCATACCATACTAGAGGCACCAATCACGCCAGACACATACGGTGCAATAATTGCTTTCCATCCAAACTGGATATGGCACATTAATTACTTTCTATCTAAGATAAGATTGCTTACCTATTTTGTTAGGATAATTATCTTCAAGTTTGGTATGAATAGATACTATTGTTAGGTGGATCTCTCCCTATATAAGGGCTACCATATGAATGAAAAAAAGGAAGAAAAGAATTATCTCTAACTGCCTCTCTCCCCCCACTCTACCTACCTGCGCATGCTTCCTCTCCTCCCTTAGCTATCTCCACAACGGTGCCAGGTCGATGAAGCCTGGGGCCAAAGCCTACCGTTACCTACAATTATCCCATACGGTCACTAGACCGTGACAAATTGGTATCAGAGCCAATGATCTCTTGTGGCTATAGTGCACCATGGATTCCAACGAACAAATAGCTGTCGTTGAATAGCATGTGGTTGTTTTAATGCCAGACATGTCTGACGTGAAGGCACAACTGATCGGCCTAAAGGACACCACCGATCAGATCCCAACTGTGGTGTCTACTGTGACCAAGCTCAAGAACGTGATCCTCAGCCTAACGGATCGCATCAGCGCAATGGAGAAGGAGAAGCATCCTGCTGGCGACGGGCTACTACCAGCGTCGTTTAGCGCTTTTAGCGCGTCCAACTAGCGCATTGAGGAGAGCAATCCCCCACATTTCCACAAGCTGGAATTTTCGACGTATGACGACAAGGAAGATCCCCTGGGATGGTTGCAGCACTGTGAACAATTTTTTCGGGGACAAAAAACACTGGAGGCAAAGAAGGTATGGCTTGCCTCATATCACCTTGTCAGTATTGCTCAACAATGGTACTTTCAGTTGGAGCGAGATGAAGGCGAGCCCAACTGGAAGAATTTCAAGGAGTACGTCAACCTTCGCTTTAGCCCATTCATTCGGCACAATCCCCTAGGGGAGCTCAAGCAACTCTCGCAGACCGATACCGTGGAGGAGTACCAACAACGCTTCCTCGCGATACTGTGTTGCGCAGAGCACCTTCAACCACGCCAACAGGTGCAGCTCTTCACACCGGGATTGATAGAGCCCATATGAACAGGCATCGAGCTACAAAATCCGACGAGCCTCCAGATGGCGATGGCTCTCACCCGAGCTTATGAAAGGCGCTCGGGTTTTTCCGCCACAGCAGCTGCGATTAGGCGCTAGACCACTCCGGCTACAACCGACAGCAGCCAGAGGAGCTCGAGCAGGCCCGGCAACCGCCCCAGCAGCTCTGCTGGCTCCAGCAGTAGCAGGGCAACTAGACCTACCTGCTCTGGCACGCGCAGCAGGAGGCACCCAGGCACCGCGCCTTCGCCGGCGCTACTTGACACCTGCCGAGATGTCAACTCACAGGGAAGCTAGCCTATGCTTCAATTGCAAGGATAAGTTCACACCAAATCATCGGTGCAAGTGTTTGTTCGTACTCTTGGCCCCAAGCGATGACGACAGCGATGATCTACTAGCAGAGAAGGAGGATGAGCCTGGCATATCCTTGTACACATTGACCAGCATTCAACCGCGCGTAGCCCAGACCATGCGCCTTGCTGTGGAAGTGGCCAGCAAGGTGCTGCTGGCTCTTGTCGACTCAGGTTCGTTGCACAACTTCATCAACCAAGAGACGGCTATGCACCTCAGCCTCCATACGCAGGTGCGCATGGGGCTATGGGTCACCATCGCCAACAGGGAGCGGGTGCCCAGCACCGGTATCTACCACGTTTTGGCAGTCAAGGTTACGGCCGAGGACTTTCAAGTGGACTGCTACATGCTTCCATTGGATGGTTTCGACGTCATCCTCGGAGTACAGTGTTTGTGCACCCTCGGGCCGGTCCTATGGGACTTCGATGCCCTCACCATGATGTTCTACCACGGCTAGCGCTCGGTGCGCTAGCAACAGCTGGGCGCACCATCACACATGCCACGGTCGTGCGCGATCGTTTCGTCCAACTTGATGGATGAACTACTTACCGAGTTCGATGACATCTTCGCCAAGCCAACCAAAATACCGCCAGAACGTGGGCGTGCCCACCGCATCCATCTCCTGCTGGACACTCCGGCGGTCTCCGTGTGACCATATCGCTACCCCCAACTACTCAAGGATGAGCTTGAAAAGCAGTGTGCCGAAATGCAGCCTCAGGGAATCATACAGCTGAGCCATTCGTCGTTTTCTTTGCCGGTCTTGCTTGTCAAGAAGTGAGGCGGCTCATGGCGATTCTGCGTCAACTACAGGGCCCTCAATGAGCACACCGTCAAGGACAAATTTCAACCCGTTGTCGATGAGCTTCTCGACGAGCTCTGTGGTGCGTGCTTCTTCACCAAGCTGGACCTGCGTTTGAGGTACCACCAAGTGCGCATGCACCCCTCAGACATTGAGAAGATGGCTTTCTGCACTCACGAGGGCCTATTCGAGTTCCTGGTGATGCCATCCAGCCTCACCAACGCCCCGGCGACATTCCAAGCATTGATGAACGATATTCTACGACCATTCCTCCGACGCTTTGTGCTTGTCTTTTTTATGACAATTTCATTTATATCTCTTCATGGTCTGAACATCTCCGCCATGTACGAACGGTGTTTCGCGTGCTACGGAAGAACGTCCTTTTTCTCAAGAAGTCAAAGTGTTTATTTGGCAAGACATCTGTGGCATACTTAGGCCATGTCATCTCCGCCGACGGCGTCACCATGGACCTTCAGAAGGTAAAGGCGCTCCTGGATGGGCCATAACCGCGGACTATCCAGGCCCTTTGCGGCTTCCTCAGCTTAGCAGGCTACTACCGCAAATTCATCAAGGGGTTTGGCACAGTGGCCACCCTCCTCACGCAGCTGCTCAAGGAGGTGTTCGCTTGGTCGCCAGCCGCAGCGGCGGCGTTCAAGACTCTACAAGCGGCCTTGGTGGAGACACCTATCCTCCAACTGCCCGACTTCACCGTCAACTTCATCGTGGAGTGCGACGTGTCCGGCTCAAGCTTTGGAGTCATCCTACACCAGAGAGTGGGTGCCATCGCCTTCTTCAGCCGCATGATAGCACCACACCATGCAAAATTGGCGGCTTATGAAAGTGAATTGATCGGTTTGGTGCAAGCTATTCGTCATTGGCGCCCGTATCTATGGGGCGCCTATTTGTGGTATGTACTGATCATTACAGTCTCAAGTTTTTACTTGACCAGCGGCTCTCCACAATCCCTCAACACCCTTGGGTCAACAAGCTCCTTGGCTATGACTTTCGTGTGGAATTAAAGCCCGGCCGCCTAAACGTGGTCGCCGATGCCTTGTCATGGAGGGACGCTGAGGCCGACCGGTCTAACCATTAGCTTTTGGCCATCTCGGGACCCCTGTTTGGCCTCTTCGAGGCCATCCACAAGGAGACTGACGGTGATACCGAGCTCAGCCGTCTTCGCACTCAAGTGCTGGCCGGCCATCTCGGCTTGCCATGGAGCATCGTCAATAGCCTGGTCCAGTACCAAGTCCAGCTATTCTTGCCAGCCTCCTCACCGACATTGGCCTTGGCCTTGGAGGCGGCACACACTCCATCACTTCCGGGCGGACATCCACATGCCCAACATCCACTCAGCAATATTGGACTTTGTTCATGCTTGTGCAACTTGTCAACACAACAAATCCGAGCATCTGCATCCGGCCGGCCTGTTCTAATCGCTACCAGTCCCTTTACACATTTAGGATGACATCTCCATGGATTTTATTGACTGGCTATCGCGTGTGAATGTGAAATTGGTCATTCTCACAATTGTGGACCAGTTCTCCAAATAATATGCCCACTTCATTCCATTGGCACACCCATGCACGACAAGTTCGGTTTCCACAGTCTTCTTTGAACCAAGATCCAATTTTCACAAGCAATTTTTGGATGGCCCTCTTCGACCTCACCGACATACAACTCCATCTCAGCTCGGCTTTTCACCCGCAGTTCGACGGTCAAACAGAGGTGGTCAACAAGATTGTGACCATGTACCTTCGTTATTTTTCTGGAGACCGACCACGGCAATGGTTGGCTGGCGGCCATGGGCGGAGTATTGCTATAATATGTTGTTCCAGTCATCACTCCGTGACATGCCCTTCAAGGTGGTCTACAGTCGGGAGCCACCAACCATGCACTAGTACGCGGAGAACAACGCTGGTGGTTGTCATTGATAGTATACTACGCAACCACGACAATTTCTTGGCCGAGGTGAAAGAACGACTCATACAGGCACAGCAACATTACAAACGCCACTACAACATGCATCATCACGAGTTGTCCTTCGAGCCTAGGCAGTGGGTTTGGCTGCTTCTTCATCACCATCAAGCCGTCTCTCTTGCTGTTCATGCCCACAAGAAGCTGGCGCTGCAATTTTATGGCCCATGCAAGGTATTGGCCGGGATAGGCACGGTGGCTTACCTCTTGGAGCTGCCGCCTTGTGCTCGTATTCATGATGTATTCCACATTAGCATGCTCAAACCATTCCATAGCACACCGCCCGCTGCTCCTCCTGCATTACCTGAGCTCCAGGATGGACGCGTTTCCCCGGTACCTCGACACGTGGTGCGAGGCCATCGAGCCTGCGGTAAGCAAGATGTATTGGTCCAATGGGAGGCCTTGTCTGACGTTGACGCCATGTGGGAGCCATTGGACGACTTCAATCGTCGCTACCCTTCCTTTTAGCTCGAGGACAAGCTGTATGCTGAGGGAGGGAGAGATGTGATGGTCAGCATATCATACCAGAGGTGCCAATCACACCAGACACATATGGCGTAGTAATTGCTTTCCATCCAAACCGGATATGGCACATTAATTACTTTCCATCTAAGATAAGATTGCTTAGCTATTTTGTTAGGATAATTATCTTCAAGTTTGGTATGAATAGATACTATTGTTAGGTGGAGGGGAGCTCTCCCTATATAAGGGCTACCATATGAATGAAAGAAGGAAGAAAAGAATTATCTCTAACTGCCTCCCTCCCCCCTCTCTACCTCTCTGTGCATGCTTCCTCTCCTCCCTCAGCTATCTATGTTGCTTCCTCTCCTCCCTCAGCTATCTCCACAACAGTGCCAGGTCGACGAGGCCCGTGGTCGAAGCCTACCGTTACCCACAATTATCCTATACAGTCACTAGACTGTGACACACATGCATCAGCATCATTTCGTTTTTCCTGAATCTTATGAACCAAGCACTTTCTTGTAATCTGCAAATGCAGGTGCACCTGCGCGAACTGTTGGTTGGCGCCATCCTGGTTACATTCATACAAGTTATTTAAAGGATTTGTGGCCAGACTCACAGTATGTGGTCTATCTTGCCTGTTTAACCTGTTTTGAAATTGTGATGCATCCAGCTACTAAGCAAACGTTACTTTGAAAAATTGCAGGTATACCTACAGGCTTGGCCATAGGTTAATGAACGGTACCCACATCTGGAGCAAGTCATACAGCTTCAAAGCATCACCTTATCCTGGACAAGATTCTTTGCAACGAGTTGTCATATTTGGAGACATGGGAAAGGTAGATATATTCTTTCATTTCTATCTTAGTTTCATTTCATATTTTTATGTAAAAATTGGCTATTTTGCAAGTGCAGTGATTTTTCTTTCTGATATTTTTCTTCAGGCAGAGGCAGATGGTTCCAATGAGTTCAATGACTTCCAGCCAGGCTCACTGAACACTACTTACCAGATCATTAGAGACCTAGACAACATTGACATGGTGGTTCACATAGGGGACATTTGCTACGCAAATGGCTACTTGTCGCAGTGGGATCAGTTCACTGCACAGATTGAACCAATTGCTTCGACTGTACCATACATGATTGGCAGGTCAGCTTAGTGTTTCATTTCAGAACTTCCTTATGTTTTTCCCATGTATTATTGTCTAAAAACTACTTGGTCATTTCTGCAGTGGTAATCATGAGAGAGATTGGCCCGGAACTGGCTCTTTCTATGGAAACCTCGACTCCGGTGGAGAATGCGGTGTTCCTGCTCAAACTGTATTCTATACTCCTGCTGAGAACCGTGCAAAATTCTGGTAATTGCAGTGGCTCAATAAGACCATAGCGGTTCTTTCATATGTCATCTCTGAATTTTACTGACAGAATAGCTATCCTTCTTCAGGTATGCAACAGACTATGGCATGTTCAGGTTCTGCATTGCTCATACAGAGGAGGATTGGAGGCCAGGGACCGAGCAGTACAAGTTCATTGAGCAATGCCTGTCATCTGTCGACAGGCAGAAGCAGCCATGGCTCATCTTCCTTGCGCACCGTGTTCTTGGGTACTCATCCAGCTCCTACTACGAAATGGAGGGCACATTTGAAGAACCAATGGGGCGAGAAGCGCTGCAGGAGCTGTGGCAGAAGTACAAGGTTGATCTCGCTTTCTATGGCCACGTCCACAACTATGAACGGACATGTCCAGTCTATCAGGTGTGTCTCTAATTAGCATTTGCATCAGATCAAAGTGCAATTCTGTAGATGTCAATGCAAAGTTTCTTTAACATTGTATAAGTACTACTGCCGGTAGTTCTACAGTGAAGCATTACAGTTTGCAGGCTGAAGCCTACTTTTCCTATTACGATCTTGCGAGCCTGGTTACAATCTTTTATTGGTTGCAGAGTCAATGTGTCATTGACGCATCGGATCACTACAGTGGCCCATTCCAGGCAACGACACACGTGGTTGTCGGTGGTGCTGGTGCTAGCCTTTCAGACTTCACCACTTCAAACATACAATGGAGTCATTTCAGGGACTTTGACTTCGGGTTCGTCAAGCTCACAGCATTCAATCATTCATCCTTGTTGTTTGAGTACAAGAGGAGCCGCGACGGCAATGTGTACGATCATTTCACGATCTCGCGTGATTACCGAGATATCCTGGCTTGCTCCATCGACAACTGCCCAAGGACTACACTGGCTTCCTGAAGTCCCTATTATTTCAGACGGGGAAAATCAGTTGATAGGGGTCTTTTAGATCAAGCTAGTTACTGCACTTAGTTTTTGAACTGCACCAATAAATCTAAATAAATATGACATTTTCTGGCCTCCCTGCTTTGTTTTGTTGTACCTGTAGGTGAAATTCTGAATGCCTTTTGTTCTTACCTGATCCTTTATTGGCTCAGAATGCCAGTCAAGTGCAATGATTTGCAATGTTCAGGCTCTGACTGAAGAAACCTGCGAAACGAAAAGGAGGAAATTAAACATGACTTTTTACTAGGTCCATAAACATACTCCTGAATCTGCAATTGCAATGAAAGGAAACAAGTTTCCCTTAAAAAAACAAGAAAACAAGCAAAGGCACCAACTTGAACAACCACTAGTATCTTGTTAGTTCCTTGTAGTCTCTGTCTTTAGGTTTCCCTTGAAAATTAAACTGAAATGTAAGGTTTGCAATTTTCTCTGATACCTGCTATTGTTGTCTACCTATCTGTGTGGTGCAAACAGTATATTCTGTGTGGACCAAAGAAAAGAAAACATACCCAATGTTGTTTTGTGAGGACAGGGAAAAGTCCAGCTAGAAAAAGGTCCAAGAAAGTGAAAACCAAACAGAAAAGGTCATTTTGGTTGGCATTTTCAAAGGATGCTTTCCTAAGCAAAATGCCATGGATCCACCATCAATCAACATCCTATGTACCTCTCTTCCCATCGGACATTCCCCACCATCCATTCTTTAATCCTGTGCATATCTGAGTTATTTTATTGTTTTTGCAAACCTTACACACACAATTACACATATACAAATTTCTTGCCTAGATGCATAAATGCGTATTTAAAGCTGAAAATAAAAGTAAGAGGAGATTTGGAACAAAATCACCACAAATTTAGTAGAGATGTCCACTGGTTTTGAACAATTACTAGGTAGGTGTGGGCGGGATGGTACTGATAAAATATGGTCCATGCATATAATAAAGCTGAGTACATTCATATCATAATGGATGATAATAATGACAGCGATTAAAGTCCAAGTACAGATGACCAAACCCTAATTGAGCTTGAGCAACATGTGGGCCTGCATCCATTGATGGCATCCAAGAACCATATCACAGATAAGGACACATGGACGGCTGGGATTAAAGAAGAAAAACTTTCCCTTGGTAATGGTGTAAGGGTATCTCCAATAGTATTATCTTAGGTGTCTCTTAACTATATTAAATAAGTAAAATTTCATGCGAAGGAAAGAAGAGGTGATGAGAGATAATATGATATCTCTTATATAAGAGACGACTTAAACTCGCAAACCAACTCAAATCATGAGATGGTATGAGGCAGGAAGTTACGGTGAAAATAATATAAAATAGTTAGAGGTATGGTTTACTGTTGAAGAGGTTATCTCTATTATTGTCTTTAGATAAAATAGAAACATTAAAAACAATTTTAAGAGAAAGATTATTGTACATACCCTAAATGCCAAACATCCCTATTCCGTTTGCTTGTCCCCCGGAAAACAAGTCCAGTTCTTGGACACTGTACACAAGAACTAGCTATTCTTAAAGGGCGGAAAAGTCCAGTACAAATCTACTGTACAGAGGAATGCCCAGGAAAAGCCACCGAAGAAATAAAAGGAGTCATGCTCTTCTATTTTTTTTAGGGAACATGCACAAGGTTTGCATGTCATTATATTAAAAGAGAGGGAGAACACACATTAGGGATCTATTGTTTTGGGATACATAAAGGATGGAAAAAAAAGGAAAAGACTGACAGAAATGGGAACAATAGAATGAAAACTGAAGTCAGGGGAAAACAAGGTGTGGGGGCTACGCAGCGAAAACTGCAAGGGATCAAGAGTTAAACCTGCTTGTTGTTGTGTTTAGCGGCAACTTTGCGCTCGCCGCGCGCCAACAAGAAAGCTCTTGTTTTAGGATATCCAAGATCCCCTCAACGGACGTCTTGATTTTGTTGAACGTCCAGGCATTGCGTTCTTTCCATATCGTCCAGAAGAAGAGGACTACATGAGAGTCAAGCTCTTCCTGTGAACCTTGGGCACATGCTTGAATAAAAGTGATCCACCATTCTAGCGGATGAACCTGACTTATTGCTGGTTGTTGCGGCCTGCCCAAAAAATGTGAGAAGAGGCTCCAGACCTGACGGACCCGAGGACATAGCACAAGAAGGTGATCAATTGTTTCCGTGTTTTGCTCACAGAGAGGACAAAGAGTGTCTGTGGCGAATCTGCACCGCACAAGGCGATCAGCTGTCCAGCAACAGTCGTGGATTGCAAACCAAGTGAAGAACTTGCATTTTAGGGGAGCTTTGCATTTCCAGATGAGATTGTGGGCTGCGAAGTGGGTTCCGCCCAGGAAGAAAGCATTGTATGCGGGCTTAGAAGAATATCCTTGAGAAGGGTTTAGTTTCGAAATGAACTAATCTTCAGTTTGTGGTTGTAGAGAGATGGAGCCAACCTTGTGCCATAGGATTAGAAATTCAGCGATTACTTCAATCAAAATGGCGCCCTGAATACCTTGCACCCAAGAGTTGTGCATCAGCCCTTGAGCGACCGTGACGGATTTCTTGGTTTTGTTGCGAACCAGTTACAAACATTAGGAGCTATATCTTCCATTGAATGTCCTTCTATCCAGCTGTCTAGCCAGAAACTAACTCGATTGCCATCTCCAATTCGCACCGTTGTGGTTTCCTTGAACATTGCTAGTACCGACGGCTCATGAGAAGTTTGTAAGGTAGTCCATGCACGTGATTGATCTGTTTTCTGTCCCCATAACCAACCCAGATGAAGTGCAAAGCCCATTGTCTTGAAGTCGAGTATTCCTAGCCCACCAAGCACCAATGGTCTACAGACGGTTTTCCATCCCACAAGACAGTTTCCACCCTAGAGGGCCTCCGAGCCCTTCTAAAGGAAAGCGCGATGTCTTTTGTCAATTGATTTGATTGCCCAAGTAGGTAGGTCAAGCGATAGGAGATGGTAGATAGGTGCCATAGAGAGGACTTGCTTGACCACAACGAGGTGACCTCCTGAGGATAACAAACTCCCTTTCCAAGCCGGAAGCTTCCGCATGAACCGATTTATGAGCGGTTGGATCTGCTGTTTGGTTAGTCTAGATGGAGATAGTGGTAGGCCCAAATAATTCACAGGGAAGGACGATAGTTGACAAGGTAGTTCTTGTAAGGCCATGTCAATTTCCTCCTAAGAGCAGTGAATGGGGGCAATCGAACTCTTTTGGAAGTTGATGCACATGCCGGATGCTTGCCCAAAGTTAGATAGGATTTCTTTGACTGTCTACAAATCCTGTCTTGTCAGGGCAATGAAGCAAATGACGTCATCGGTGTATAAGGACACACACTCTTGTAGGTCTTGCATGCCCAACACGGAGAGAGCTGAAAGCAAAATTGCTTTGCGGAAGTAAGCATTGAGAGTCTCCATGACTAGTAGGAACAACATCAGGGAGAGTGGGTCTCCCTGTCTTAGCCCGCGGCCTAAGTGGATGGGATTCCCGGGTCTTCCATTGATCAGGATTTTAGAGGAAGCACTGGCGAGTAATATCGAAATCCATTCTTGCCATCTTGTCCTGAAGCCCGCATGTTTGAGGATTTGCAAGTGGAAAGGCCATGAAATTGTGTTTAATGCTTTAGAGATGTCCATCTTCAGCAGAAGTGATGGCTTCTTCTTAGCTTTAAGCGTTTTGGTGACTAGTTGGACCAAGCGAAACTTGTCATGGATCGACCTTCCGGAGATGAAAGCGGATTGGTTTGACCTCACAAGGGGCGGCAGTTTCTTCTTGAGTCGATTTACTAGGACTTTGGAGAAAATTTTTGCGAAGCTATGGATGAGGCTAATCGGGTGGCAGTCTGCTATCATGTTGGCTTTGTTCTTCTTAGGCAATAAGATGATCAACGCATTGTTGAGGCAATTCAAGCGACATCCTTGAAGATGGTAGAGGGCACGGAAAGCGTCCATGACAGTATGTTTGATCATAGGCCATGCACTTGTAAAAAGTACCCGTGAACCCATTAGGACTGGGTGCTTTTGCCGATGGGATATTTTTGATGGCTTCCCATACCTCGCCTTCTGAGAACTGTTGGTCAAGGTGGGAGAGATTCCATGTGGGTAGCTCTAGAAATAGTAGGTCTAGAGTATGTTGGCATTGGACATTGTTGCCAATGAGTTCGTCGAAGAATTGTTGGAAATGTGTTGCTTTTTTGTATTCGTTTGTGATGACATGGTCTTGGACATGGAGTGGCCCGATGAAAGTTTTATTCCGTTGATGAGAAGCGTGAAAGAAGAAGAATTTTGTGTTAGCGTCTCCTTGCTTTAGCCAGTTGATGTGTGATCACTGTCTCGCCATCGTTCTCTCTAACGATGCCAACGCCAGATGATGCGGATACACATATGTCTTACGCTTTTCAGTTAAAAATATTATTTGACTGGAAGGAATTATTAAGCTGCATTAAATATTATCAGGTGAATCTGTTTCTTAAAATATTTGCTTCTATTAATGAGAGTTTTATACTGCTTAAATCTAGTGTGTTAATTATTCTCAGGTTGAATCAAGAGAAGATGAAGAATCTGGCCAATTAGTTTCATACAACTACTGGATGTCTTACGTGAGAAGCCGAACACATGTGTGAAGGGAGTCACGAGCCTGCTAGTAAAGTTTGGGCCGACGTCATTTACCTCGTCTATGTAAACGTATTTTTTTAAGCTGAGTCTAGACATATAATTTGTGGCCGACTTGGAAAAGGATTTAGCCTTACCGAAACCGAGCCATGGCCTGTGAAGCCCTGCGTTGTACGTGTGCGGAGAGGACACCTTATACGGCCGCCGTATAAATACGCAGGACATCCATCAGAACGGGGGACGGATGAGAAAAACCATGAAGACACTACGTGACGGGAGTTAGGGATGAACAGTGCCATGACTAGATAATGAGTTGAGAGCTTGTACATGTTTTTGAACTTTTGATCTGCATCAAAAATCCAATGAAAGATGTGCGAGTTCTTGCAATTTGAGATCGTTCAACCTTTCCGCTGGGAATTGGGAGCACGATAGGGCTTTCGCTTGGTGGTCGTGAAGTCCGGCGCGTGTGATCTTGCGAATTAAAGAGCGTTCATTCTTGCATTGGCAACGGAGGATCGCTACGGTTCGAGAGGCTGCACGTGAGTATCCAATCCTACGTCGAGAAGATCGGGCGACCCCGTATCATCTTGGTATCAGAAAGATACTCACGTGATATCAGAAAGATACTCACGTGATACCAAGATACTCACGTATCGCCGACTGTGCAAATGGAGCTCCTTTAGCTCTAAATCGTCAACAAAGCGTTGGAACTTCCCCATGAGGTGCCTATGGATATTCACATTGTTCTTATCTGAAGCCAATAAAATCATGTTGAAGTCCCCCGTTAAGAGCCAAGGCTCCGAACAGGAAGCTCTAACTCCACAAAGCTCCTCAAGAAACAGAGGTTTGTAGGAGTCCGTGGTGGGTTCGTAAACAGAGGTTAGCCACCAGGAGCTATTGGTCGTGTGCAACGTCATCCGAACTAGGATGAAAAAAGTGTGATTTCGTTGTGATACAGATGCAAATGCCGTTTGGTACAATTTTAAGCTAAAAGATGATTTTAGGTAGTCTGATTGATTTAGCAGCCAAATGATCCAAGTCTCACCATTTGATCACATGACCTCTCTATTCTTTACTACTTTCTCCATTTCACAAAATTTGTCCAACTACCCTGTGCGAACAAACTAAGATTTACAAAATTAAAAACAGAAGATGTGCAATTACTACACTTTTGATTCTCTAAATGTACAGCTATTGCGAGACAACAATTACCAACAAATAGACAAACGTTGTGATACAGATGGAGCATAATGAAGTGTGGAATGTAAGCAAAGAGATGAACACTGAAGATATAGGAATAGGAGTACACTAACGTTGCCATCTGGTAACATATGTGTTTTACAATAATAAAAAATGAGGACATCTCACAACGAAATTGAAAAAAAAAAAAGAAATTACTCTACTTTTTTAGAACAATTCTGCGAGCTCCCTGATCTGGACCATAGAAATTCAGATTTGTTAATATATGAAAAGAAGGAAATTTATATTTGAACTCTAATGGTCTAAGGGTCTAACATAAATAAATCCAATCCAAAAACTGATTAATAGTTTCTGCTTTTATGTCATTCGTGTCCATCCAGCACGAATTGACCTGAAAGTTTGCCGGTAACAACATCTTGTATGCTCTACATGCAATTACTGAAAAACTACAGGATTTAATGCCCGGCGAGGCCAATTAGCAAGAAGTTAATGGCATTAATTCAAATGAGAGTAATGTGTTGCTATTTTTTGGTTGTTTTTTACTTTGGTCATTATTTTTCCAGGCCTTTTATTTAGAATGCATGAATGTTACAAGAATTTTGCATGACACAGTGCAATTCCCACAGTAACTAGGGAAATCCAAGTTTTCCAATACAGGGTCAAATTTATTAATACCATTTGCATATGACAACTTAAAATACTCTAGTGACAAGGGAAAATCAAGGATTTGCCACTCATAAATTTGGGTCTTAAAGGAATTGCCATTTCTTCCACTTTAAGTGATGTTGTGCCACTCAATTTGTTGCGTCACCTACAAAATGCCATTTTCATCCTCTTTTCTCATTTCTTTGTTTTTCAGCCTATTTCCACAAATGACTTGACCATTTTGCCGTTAGGTCAAATTGATCGGACCCAAATTGGCTCAATCTCACTTAGCTCAACTCAAATTTGGCACGACAAATTTAAAGATGTGTTTTTTTCGACTGCAGCTTATAGTTTATGGTTGTAGTTTATGTTTTTTGTTCTAACGCGAGTATTTGTGTGAACGAACTAAATAACGATAAATTATTTTAAAATTATTATTCTAATAAATTACTTTAAAACAACAATAAAAAAGTTGATCTGTTTATTTATTTGAAAAAAAAGGCCAAATGCCACCATCAGAAATATAGAACCCATCGAGTCTTCCTCACCCTTCTCTGCGCCACCACGCCTTCCCCTTGCTGTGCGCCGCTGCCCCAATCTCGAGCCCACCTGGTGCTGCCGTGCGGTTCAACCATGGCTGACTGATCCAACCCTGACCCTTCGCTGTGACCTGAGCGAGTGAGTGCACGGGCATGGCCGTAAAATCAACTGAAATTGAGCAATTTCAGTCACCTTGTCTTTTTTTTCCAATCCTCTTTTGTTTATGTGTTCTCCCTGTCTCCTGTGGTTTGGCTTCTTGGGATGTTCTTCTTGCCTTTTTCAGACCAACCCAAATCCCAAATGAGCCCAATCCAATGATGCTTCTCTCTACCCTCTAACTCGCACCTGAGCCGCCGCCTCAGTTCCTCGTCGCGGCATCGCGAGGCGGCAGCCGCGGGCTCCTTATCCTCCTCTCCTTTCTTGGTGAGAAACGCTGCCGGCCTTGGCGATTCTTGGCCATGTGTTTTGGAATTGATTTTTTTTCTTTTGCCCCTGTTTCTGAGGTTTTGGGGGCATTTCGTGGGGTGGGCTCTCGCCGAAATTCCATCTTACCTAGTAGAGGATGTTTTCGGGGCCGTGGTGAGGTGAATCGTAGCCAAAGTTTTGATTTTCATGCACCAGTGGGTGGTCTGAATGACGAATCCAAGTGCTCTTGTAGTGATTTGTGTGCGAATTTTTTAGCCAAGATTGGATTTTTGTGCGTCTCTGTGTACGTACGACTTCAATCGTGGTCAAAGTGTGCGGTTTTGTGCGATTTGGGTGGGAGATTTGGGGTTGTTTCGGCGGGCGCAGATTATTCGTGTGCCTTAGCCTTCGTGTTGATGTTGTTGGAGAGGCTTGCATCTCTCTCTCTCTCTCTCTCTCTCTCTCTCTCTCTCTCTCTCTCTCTCGTTCAAATGTTGCAGCTATATGCTCGTGTTCTTGGGCTAATTAGCTTTTGTATCATTGTATCATGTAGGATTGCTCAAGTTGGGGTTCCTATTGAGCTGTGGAGATGGAGCGTTCTCTGTGCTTTTGTTGAAGAATTAGTGCGAGGTTGGCATTTTCCAATGGATAAGCGGAATAACCACAAGGATGAAGAAATGGGGAACAGTGTGTTTCGCAGGATGATTCTTGGTCAGATTGCTGGGGACATTGGTTTTGACGAGGAGAATGTGCCCTGCAATACTCCGAGAAACTCCATTCATTCGCGGTTTGCTGGTTCATTGGCCAAAATTGTTGCTTCAACTAGCGGCAGTATCGGCACTGAGTATGTCAGAGATCCTGGATCCATATTGAGCTTGCAGCCTTGGATTTTTAAGAGAAGCGGCTCACGAAACAATGAGGAAAGGATGCTTGCAAGTGGTAGTAAGGTGGTTGGTAAAGGCAAGAAACTGGTGGATGGCTTTCGAGATGGTTCAGCCATTGAGGTCTGTCCCAGGAGCCCTGGTCTTGGTTCTGCGCCTGGGAGAGGTCGAGGTGCTCTTAGGAGCAGACAATCTCGTAGGCATTTTATTAAGCCATTTGTGCCAATGGAGAACTCCTACATTCCACAACTTTACAACAAGAATTTTGAAATCGAAGAATGCACATTTGGTCCAGTTCCATCCCCAGCTTCTGCTAGGCCATTCATTGTAACAGATGGGAGAAGAATAATTAGTAAATCACGCTATGAACCAGTGCCCTTACCCTTTGATATTGGGTTCGACAAGGAGGAATGTCGAAATGGCTCAAAAATGCCAGAAAGTGTGGTTGGGATCCTTCCTCTACCTGAACTGAAGAAATCCAAAAGGGAGGAGAGGGAATCGTACAATGAAAGGTTGGGTTTGCCTGGCTCCCATCGAAGTAGCAAACCATCAAAATCATCAGGTAATTTCAGCATCATGCCACAATTCTTGCAACATAATGTCACCTAGATACAATGCTCTGACATGTCACAATGGACGTGCATCCTGAATTCTTGTTTGCAATGTTGAAGTAAATTTTTTTTAAAAAAATGAAGTGTGACACACTTTGTCTTTGATAATTTTTAGATTTTTGGCATAGATAGTTGCATAGTGAAATATTCAATGGTTATCTGAGCATCCAGTTCTTTGTCCTGTTTTTGCTGGTTCTAGCACATACAAAACTTATGTATGTCATCTGTGTATGTACTCAACACTGAGATATATTCTCTGTCAATACTAGTAGAGAGCTGTCATTGCCTCATGCGTGGAACTTCTGTTCCTTGTGCCAGGTGATGCTAGTTGAATTATCATGTGCTTCGCTTATGCCATACTCTCCTCAAGTCAGTTTCCAGTATTTTAACAATCTTGTCCATGGTTTTTAAAATATTGTAATGACAATTTCAAGAAATTTCTTAATCCATGCTCATTACTTTGTACTTGCTTGGATCGTTAGAGCTGTTAACTGATTAGCAAATTTAGATGAGATTTATCCTTCCTACTCACTCCGTCTAAGTTTGTAGGGCGAATTTTTTTAATAGCATTGTCCATAAATATAAGGCGTATTTAATGATCTAATGCAAAATTAGTATGATGTTCTCTTTATACCCCTAATAAATATACAACTTTACTAGCTATTCTCTACATGTATGCGTCGAATGTAGTGCTTAGAGATAATAATTAGGAATAATTTAGCCATTTTTATTATCTCCTTGGTCTATGTACTAAGAGGAAATACGCTATATAAACTTAGACTGAGTGAGTATTTTGACAGGCTTACTGATTTATCTTTATCATTTGTGTGGTCTTGTTTGGTGACTCTGCTCACAGCTGCTACATTGTCAGTGTCTGGACTCAATTTCTTAGTTCTCTTGTCAGTGTCTGGACTCAATTTCTTAGTTCTCTCGACGCTAATAGTTTTTGCACATGCTTTCGTTGCAACATCTGTCACTGTAGCTCTGTATCCTCATTTCAGGAGGACAACAATGCGCTAGAACGAGAAATGATCCTTTCATCCTTATAGTTCAACATGAGGTTTTGTAGGCATTCATGTCTTCTAATAGCCACTTTCTCTGACCTCCTGCTAATGACTGTAAATGAAAAAGAGCCTATTAAGTAGGTTATATTGGATGCTGACGTTTAGCAGTTTTGCTACAAATGCTATGCTTCTTTATTGAGTTGTTGTCATTTTGGGCTTTCCCCCGTTTGAAGCATTCACGACCTAAATATATACATCTGATCTGCAGGTTTACTTGAACGAATGTCCATCTTCTCTACTGGGGTCAGCATTGGTGTTATATCATCCTCTCTATCAAACAAGAAGGATCTTGATATATTGAAGGGCACGCTGAAGCGAATGGAGAACTTGGTTCAAGATTTGCAAGATGAGCTGGAGATGAAAGAGGGGTTAACTGTAAAGGAATTGCCTGATGAAACTTCTGGCGAACATGACGGTAAAGCATCAACTGTCAAAATAAAGAACACTTTTTTGCATACTCTATACTAAAAAGCTCATGTTCTTTTGTCAATTTTCTCTGCTGTAATAGATGGCAATATTAAAGCTCATATAGTTGATTCAGAGCCAATGAGCAAAATCGAAGCTGAACTAGAAGCCGAGCTTGCAAGGTTGGAGTTAAATATCACTTCAAACCACTTGGAAGAACAACCATTTGACTTCAGTGAGGTAACAATACTGTACGAAAACGTTATGCATGACATCTTAAGAAGGCGCCTACGAACCTACTGAATAAAACTCCACATTTCTAGGTCGATCAGGAGCTTGTTGGAAATATTGTTCAGGGAGAACTGAAGATCGATATGGTCCGCCGTGACATCGCTGATTACAGCAGTGAGAGTGACCATGGCAGGGACAGCAGAGAAAGCTCCCCAGATTGCACACATGATGCTAACTATCCTGTCTCGCCTAGAGATCTCAGCCTTCGTCTCCACAAGGTGATACAACATAGGCTCGAAGACCGAATCAAGGAGCTCGAGACATCACTTGCCCAGAGCCAGAAGCAGGTGCAGCTGCGGATGTTGGCAACCAAGGGTGTCTTCTCTGAAAGAACCTGCTCAAACAGTGATTCAGTTTCTTCTTCCAATCAGGAAAGTCCAATGTTTGTACAAGATACTAGCCCCTTGGCACAACCGTTCTGTCTAAACCTAGCTGGAGATGCACTGGAAGCTTATGACGAAGCCTATGAAGAATTCATGAGAACTGCCGACTCCCCTTGCACCACAAGTACTAACGGGAAGCCCCAAATAAATGAAGATTACTCGGTGGACCACAGCTTGATCTGGGGCATGGAGGACGGCAGCGCTAGGAAGCTAAAAAAGGTGCCCACTTGGGAGCGAATTCCGAAGAGTGGAGAGGCTAACAGAGCTCAAGAGAGTGACGGAGACGACGAAGACGAGTCCGACAACGATGACCATGATAGTAAGATGCTCATCCAGCAGATTGTAGAGAGAACTAAACAAGGATCACCTGTACTCATACATGCTCAAAGAATTTTGTTTTCTGCGGATGAATAGGTTGCTGAACTATATAGCATATGCCATTGCATTTGAGATAGCATGTAGTGGTGATTGTTCAGAAAAAAGCAAAATTTTGTTTTTCTAACCATGTTCTGGTGATGCCTTTTTTGACATGTGTTTTAAGCTCCGCTCAGCTCGAAACTGTGATTAGATACATAATGTTTCTTGTTTAGTTGTGGCGACATTGTTATACAGGGCAAGTAAAAACTATCAGGGATCACAATGGGAGGAGATCATGTGCACATCACTCATCTACTGCTATTTGCATGTCCTTTGATGCCTAACTGATTAAGTTCAACTAGTTGTGCCATTTAAAGTTCCATTTTCACAGATGTGTCACACCAGGATTTTCTAATTTGTGCCTTGTAATACCAGAGTACAGCAGATAGCATGAATGGTTTCACTGTAAAAAGAAAAGGAAAAAGAAATATCTGATCGCTTAACTAAAAAGGGAATGAATTGGTAACATGCCGGTCGAGCAGACGATTCCATTGGAAATAAGATGCATTTCCGACAGAATGGGATGGCATCGGATTACGGGGTGCTGATGAGCTCAGGTTCATGAAATCGATGTCCCCGGGCACGGCCTCCTCAGAAAAGAAGAGTGAAGCTCAGGTTCATGAAGTCGCAGCTCTCGACCAGGCTCTGCTAGAAATTCTCTATCGTCACCTTCCTCTCCGGCGTGGTCCCACACGTGATCATTAGGTACACCATCACGGTCGCCGTGCTGGCCTACTTCCTACTCTTCAATACCACCTTCGTCACACATGACCGCATCCCAGACTATTGGATATGGTGAATTTTGGACGTATCTAACACCGTGAAAGCCAGAAATTCCAATTATAGTTCTCTGATCATGAAATTTTCATTTATGGCCTCCTTTCCGACCGCGGAACTCTGCCGGTGCGACACTTGTCCGATGAGCTACAGTGCAGTCGTGCGGTCGGGGACCGCACGACTCAACTGTGCATGACAGTCGTGCGGTCCGGTACCACATGACAGAGCTGGCCAACCGCATGACTATGCTCCCGACCGCACGTCTCCTCTGCCGTCTAATCGTTCCGCTGAAAGCAACATCTCCCTAGCCTTTTTCACGCCCGCTCGCACACGCGTCTGCAGCTCACTCCCATGGCCCCTCTCCGTGAGTGATGAATGCACAGATAAAGAGCTCATTCCCATGCGCGTATGGTCTCATACGAAGCCAGAAAGCTCATTTACAGTTCGTTCAAGTGAAGACAGAGCGAAGGAGGAAGTGAAGGGAAGTGAGGAGCGAAAACACGAAGATTTGAATTGTTTTCGTTTGGATTCAGCGGATTTGTTAAGTACAAAAGTTGTAAATCGTCTAGTGAGCTTCAAGAAGAGGTAAGTCTTGTGCCCGTGCAACTATATTTTTATGTATGTCATTAATCCGTAATTAAGCAAACCGTGTTTTGTTAATGTTATTTTATGTCAATCTTTAATACGCTATGTATTTGTAGCAAAACTCTCATATGTAGTTGTAGTGTATGTAATGTTATAGTTTATTTTTTGTGAAGATACGTATTGTAATGTAGTTTCATTTGTGTGAAAATATAAACTTGTAGATGTGTAGACATTGAGAAAAATACATATTTATATTAGAGTATTTATAGATGATAACAATAGTAGCAGGATTAGAAATATAAAATTAGTACGCTTATGGAAGCACTGGGTACAATGCGGGAGGTGGTAAAAATAAATTAGAAATAAATTTTATACATTAAAATTAAAATATAATAACTGTAATACAAAGTTATAGTAGAATTAAATAAAGTGAGGACATTAAATAAAGCGAGCAATCCAGGTGGACATTCTACCCAGTTATTTCCACTTTAAAGAGAAAGAACACCTAATTATTAAAGAAAATCCTTGAGTAAAATACCTGTAATACTCTGTTGAAAAAAAAATTGCGCAGAATGTAACAAGTTACTGAGACCATACAGCCGGCGATGTACATAACCAAATAAACAAAACAAAAGGCACTGAGACGATTCCTAAATAACCCAACCATCCGAAGCCAATTTTACTGTTTCATCAACAACACATAGCAAAAGATTCTTTGCTCGCTAATTTGCTCAAGAACGCAGCATACTAGAAAAAACCATCTGAAGCTACCACCCCAACGCCAAGGCAAGACGCCTGTGACGATGCCTAGGTCGGACAAGCATGAGATAAGCAAACATGATGGATCCTAATCCTATAGCAGTAATGACACAAGAACAAGGTGGTGGGGGGAGTAAAATTGTGAGACGAGGGAGGCACTGACGAAGTTGAACGCCCACTTCTCCTCGTCGTTGACCTGCGAGTCCCAGAACGACCTCAGCTTCTCCAATGCCGCCGCCGCCGCCATGACCGCCGACCCCTCTCTCCGATCTCTGCTTCTCCGATGAGTTCTAGCTAGGGTTTCGCTTCCCTTCCCTTCCCTTCTTCTCTCCTTGCCGCGTTGCGGCGGCTACGTGTTGTGCCCTCTTCTATAGGCCCCTTGGCCTTTAGTTGGAGGGCCATCAACTCGTGGGTATTTGGGCCAAAAATCTCTGGTTCCGTAGACGAGCGCCTTATCCATTGGGCCATGGAGTCACTAGCTGGCTAGGTGTCCCTCAAATTTTTTCTATATATAATAATGAACAGCATATCCGACGTGGGATTCCCGACCACTCGAGGGATGCCACGTGTCCGGGGACGGATCAGGCAGGCCACACATCATCTCCAGGAATGGTTGCATCGCACGAGAGCCATAGGTAGGTAGCAGAATCCATGGACGCGGGGAGAGCGGTGGCAATGGCGTCACTGTCGCCGACCACCGTCGCTGCAGCCACGACTAGGCCAAGCAGCAGCAGCAGCAGGGCCCGCCTTCTTCCCAGGGTCACCGCCATGGCCACCCAGAACTCGAAGCCCGCCTCCGGCACAAGAAGAACGGTAAACGCCATCTCCTGTTACGCCTGTCCAAGTTAATTTCAAGTGCGTGTCCAAGGACGGCGACTGATCAATCGACGCATGTGTGCGTCCGTGCGGTGCAGGGCACGACGGTGTTCCCGCTGGGCGAGCCGGGCCCGCGGCAGGCGTCGAGCGGCAAGGTGGCGCCGCCGGTGAAACTGCTGACGAACGTGGAGAAGCTGCGGCTGCTGACCAAGGCGGAGAAGGCGGGCCTTCTGTCGGCCGCAGAGCGCGCGGGGCTGTCGCTGTCAGCGGTGGAGCGGCTTGGGTTGCTGTCCAAGGCGGAGGAGCTGGAGGTGCTGTCGGCCGCCACCGACCCTGGCACACCGGCGCGCTGCTGGGCCTCGCGCTCCTGCTGCTCGCCGCCGGCCCCGCCGTCGTGTACCTCGTCCCGAGGAGCACCCTGGCAGGTGGCCGTCCAGGCCGTCGCCGCGCTCGTCTGCGTCGTCGGCGGCTCCGCCGCGTTCGCCGCCTCCAGCTTCGTGTCCAAGCTCCAGGGCTCGTCCAGCTGAAATTGAACGCTGCTGCGTTGGCATCACGTATTCGTGTGTTGCTACTCGCTTGCCATTTGTGTATGATTAAGCAAAGTAAGCAGTGTATTACCCTGTTCTAGCATCTTAATTTTGTGTAGAGTCCCAGCATCGCAGAGGTGGATTGATACGACGCATCATTCACTGTGAGAAGTGCTGTAATACTTGTTGAAAAAAATTGCGCAGAATGTAAATTGTAGAAATCAATTGGTTTCTGCTGAGCACCGCAGAAGCACTGTTACACAGTGCAAGGCTGTGCAATTTAATTAGGGTCTGTACGGTTCAAAACTTGAGTAAAATACCTGTAATACTCTGTTGAAAAAATTGCGCAGAATGTAAATTGTCTCTGATCGTTTATGCAGCTTTTAAAGGTCATGTAGAAGTCTTGTAACAAGTATCAAAGAACAGGAAGCGACCAGGATGATCGAAACGAGAGAAAGAGAAATAAAGAAAGCGGAGTGCTTTGGCTAATTGTAGGCAACAAGAGGTAAAGTTTCTTCTATGGTTAGTTTATTGGGTGAAGTCCCAGCATCGCAGCTGAGCACCACATGCTCGCCGCGACACCCATGCCGTCGGTCGATCTCACGGCCGGGTTCTGCTGAGCAGTTCACCTGATGTGGGTTGTAGCCATGCTGTATCTCTAGCTGTTCAGCCATGGAAGCCCTGTTCCTTATCATACTCTCCTGTTAATTGCAACTTTGCAGCCATGGATACAGGAGGATGGTTCCTATGTCTTGTGTCCTGGTGTTGTTCTCTTATGGGCCTATTGGGCCGGGCTAAAAGGGGGCCTACGGGCTCATAAAACTCCCGTGCAGAATACGATATCTCCCTGGACGCAAACCAACCATCCTCCGCCACGTGGCGCCCCGGGGCCCACCCCCTCCCTCCTCTATAAGAGCAACCTCCCCTGGGCCTTCGTCTCCATCCATCTCCGCTCCCCTCGCGTGCTCGCATCCGAACCCAAACCCGCGGAGCGCCTCGAACCCTAATCCCCAACGGTCTCCTCCTCCCAAACCCTAAACCCACTCCTCCTCCTCCTCCTCGGTTTCCCGCCCAATCCCCACTCCCCGCCACCGCGCGCTCGCACCGACCGAATCGGAATCGAGTTCGAATTCGAACCCCCCGGGAGCTCGAGCTCGAGGCGCCCTCCCGCCCGCCCAATTCGATGCGCGGTGGCGTCTAGCTCCCCCGGTTCGGCCCGGATGGTGGCGCGGCCGGCGTCCCCGGCGGCCAGATCTAACCCTAGCTCCGGATCTGGGATCACTGCTCCGGCGAGGTGCTCGACGGTATGAGTGGTGCGGAAGCGGGGGGAGGAGAAGCGGAAGTATGAGTGGTGTCGGCGGGGGCGGTAGCAGCAGCTTGGACGAGTTCGGGAGGGCGGTGGCGAGGGCGGCGGTGGCGCAGGCGCTGGAGGCGGCGGGGTTCGACTGCGCGCACCGCTCGGCGGTGGACACACTCATCGACGTCCTCCTCCGCTATGTCGTCCACCTCGGGAAGGCCGCGGCGTTCCACGCTAACATCGCCGGCCGCGCGCTCGCCAACGAGTACGACATCATACAGGCCCTCGAGGAGATCGGCACTGACATTGACGGCTTCGCGGGGGCGGCCACCTCCAGCCGCTGCCTTGTCGGCTCGGGAGTTGTCAGGGACCTCATGGCGTTCGTCGAGTCCAGGGACGAGGTGCCGTTCGCGCGGCCGCTGCCCAGGTTCCCGGTGCCACGCGTGAAGCCGCAGCCGGTGGCAAGCTTTGCGGTGGCTGGGAGGGAGACTGGGATGAGGCACGTGCCGGAGTGGCTCCCGGTGTTCCCGGATCCACACACGTATGTGAGGACAGAAGTGTGGAGTGAGCAGGCGGTTAAGGACCGAGTGGACAAGGTGGAGCAGGTGCGGCAGCGGAGGAAGGCTGAGAAGTCGCTGCTCAGCTTGCAGCAACGTTTGGCCCTTGCGGGGGCTGATGGGTTTAGGCCAGTGGTTGCTGACGATAGCACAGAGAAAGGGAAGGAGATACAAGCGGCTGGGAGCAAGAGAGATCCTTTTCTTGAGCCCGCATTGCCGCATGGGGAGAAGGAGGCCTCAGAGGTTGATATGCCACCAGAACGGAAGAAACTCTCTGTTCTTGAGGCATTTGCGCCAGCAATGCAGGGAGCAAATAACATGGAGCTTGATGGTGGGACAGGTTTGGACCAGAATCAGAACCAAAAGTGCATTGTTCCGAAAGAGAGGGCACCGGTGCACCTCAAGATTGGAATTGACAAGAAGCCGGTAGCATCAGCGCTGAATTCAAAAGCCTTGGATCTGAGGGAGGATCCGTCGTTCTTGAAGGAGGAAATGAAGGATGATCGGAAGCGGAGGGCTGGGATGATATTAAGGGCGTCAATGGAGAACCCACAGGAACTTCCTCAGCTTTAACGTGATTGGTGGAAGAAGTGTGGTACAGATAATGGAGTTGCATCTGGTGTGCTTCGGATTTGGGAATAGTGGAGCTATGAACATTTCAGATTTATGGCCGATCTTCAATTTGCGGAATCTTGAGGTATGTTGAAATGTTTTGTTTGTGATAACCAATTAGTGCTGGCTGATGATTCAAGAATGATAGCTAGGCATTTGGCAATGTAGCGTGTGTCTGTACTCTGTATTGAACCGTTAGGCACTTAGACAAGGGTGCACAATTGTAGTAAACCATCTATGTAGAATTTGCACCTTGCTATACACACTTTGACATCTTGTACGATAGAAACTTGGGGGTTCGTTGTGTTGCACGTGTTAAACTCACCTTTTAGGTTGGGCATCCTCTGTTAACTGTTCAGTACTGTTAACATTTTTTCCCTATGAAATGAAATTTTGAGCAATAGTAAGGATTTTTTGTTGTCCTGCTAGTGGCATTTAAGAGAAAGTAAAGAACTCTGTTTATAGAGAAACGAGCATGGTGGTGGCCTAGGCATATGACATATGAAATGAACAGTAAGGATTGTATACTGTCTGTTTTTTATTGCTAACAGGAAGTTGTGTCTGGTTGTACACCAAAAAGGATAATAATTTTATTAGCCTACTGCTTAGAAGTTAGAAATAGGCTATTCATCAAGAGAAGAAATTTTCTATGTTTGGCTGCATCAGCGACACCACATGACAATGCTATGATATATTACAAATATGGCAATTAAATTAGAAGCTACAACGCGGAAAATAATGCACTGTTACGCACAATAGATTTTGTCCACACGTATGCGCAGATTAGGATGTCTAACTAAATTCCTACCTTTGTTGCCTCTATATGAGCCTTATCCAAACGATCGCATTCACAGTTCTGCAACTCAAAACTACAATAAATGTATATACTCAATAGGACAGTTCTATTCTGAGGTATATCTCTCCCTAGTCCCTACCTCCCTGATAGTGCTACGCCTGTATCTGGGCTGCTTCGCCATACTACATGTATCAGGGTACCACCACATGGCCTTTGAGAGTTAGTGTTGATGTTGCCTCTAAAAAGTCGGCAGGCTAGCTTATTCGTTTTGTGCCACAATTGGTAGTGCGGCAGTATAATTTGTAACAGTGTTTCTAAATATATATTTACACTGTTGACGTATTTCCGCTCTGATGCGCGTGTATGAGAATAGTACGACTTTGCATGAAAAATTAAGAAACGGACAAAAGTACAGAGCTACTTATGGGAACTCTGAAGGCAGGCTTATTCAATTAATATGTCAGTATTATCCCCCCCTGAAAAGTTGGCCTCCTTTTCGGCTTATGGTTTATAGTTTATGGTTTCTTTTAAACAAACTAACAGGATGGATTTTTCGTTTTAAAGCGGCTTATTGGACAACCTTTTTAAAATGGCTTATCGGCATTCAGTTCGTTCATATAAGCGCTCGTACGAGGACCAAAAACTATAAGCTGCAGTCGAAAAGAACCCATCTATGCATTATATCTGAAGCAAGTGAAAGTAACTGATATTAGAAATGGTAAAAAGAATCGGCTTGGCATCCTTGCAGAACACATGTACGCATGACTGGCAACTATTGGGTGCACGGTTAAAGCAGATAATTAGCCGGTTGTGTGTGCAGCAATTAAACAAGCCCAAACAGAATAGCTTAGAACAAATCTAATAGTCCTTTTATGGTAAATGGGTCAGCCACCCAATTATTGATATGCAGTTAATGTTTTTCCTGATAATAACGCCTCATGTATGTCAGAAAACTAGGAAATTTATACAACGGAACGAATTTACTTTTAACGTCCTTGTAGGGACTTTTTAGCATTTGTTGAATGACTTCGTTGGAAAAGGCCTCTACTGCTCCAGAACTCAGTAAATTACCTGGTGAAATAAATTGTCTTTTTGTACTGGATCCTTGGTGATTTTTGCAGGCCAGGCATCCATGATGCAATCTTCCTTTCTGTTAGCCCAGACCAGCGGTATTTCCTGGAGAGTAGGCGTTGAACCACCAGATGTTGATAAGTTTGCAGTTCCCGCTTGTAGTACCGATATCTCACCAGAAGTGGGCCGTTTTGGCAGGGAGCTGATTTTGGAGGCCATGTTTGTTCTCCCTGGACATGACATCCAAAGGCCTCGGTTCAAACAGCCATGTCTTCTGCCTTCAGAAGCCGAAAAACCATTTAGAATATGTTAGCCTTTTACCTTTGTATTATCTATATAGATATAAGGATGTTTTATTATTGTTTCTTTATTTTTTAATTGAATACCTCAAGAAAAGCTAGCGGTCGTTATAATGCCATTTCGGCCAAAAATTAAAAAAACTGTAGCAATTTAGAGGCGCCCTCCTAAGCTCTCATCTGCTGTAGGAAGAGAGGTTTTTGTACAAAAGCTGACCTGATTTTCATGACCAAGGGTATATCTTAGGGTTTGCTCCCTTTTCACCCTTTTCTGCTGACAGATTCGCTCGCAAACATTGTTCTAGCTCTTTCCTCGTTTTCTCAATTCTCTTCTGAATATCCCCCTAGACATTCTTGTTCCAGTACGATAAATTGGATGCTACTCGTCTCAGACCTTCAGATGTACCATTTTCTGTTGCACCATCCCCAAAAGCTTCATTCCAAGCATCTGCAAAAGCTGCCTCTTCTAGGAGCCACCGAGCTTCAGATCGGAGAGCTGAATTCCCCTCTGATCGCGTAGTGCACTCCTCCGACTTGGTTTCCACAGCAATTGGTGTGTGATCCGAGTGTCTTGGGAACCCGTTTATCACTTTGTGAATCTCCCTTTACCTCGACGTCGATACTGAGGCGGGAAATGCCAAGCAGCGGTTTATCAAGACAGTCTTTTTCGTTATGCTTGAAACTAGCCACTGCGGACAGAAAACAGGATTTTCGGTAGTATCGCAGGCAAAACGTCAGTACTAGTCCTGATCCCTTGACCACTTTAGACCTAAGCTTCTCTAATTTAGTTGACTCGTTTCTTTCATTTGTTTACCAAGCAAACGAGCAGACTATACATCTAACTGAAGATGTCGAGATCAATTTGTTCACGTTTGTTGCTTTCATTCATGAAACCAAATGACTTCAAAAAGCAGTAAAATTGCACAAGAATATATATGGCAAGAAAGATTGTTCAATTCTCATGTGTGTTTATCTCTTTGTATATGAATGTGCAATTACAGTGTCAAAAATTTTCCTAAACCTAATCATCTTGTCTTTATCTTTTATCCACACATCTAACTATCAAAACAATCTACACAAAAAATGGAAAACTGATCGAAATGGCCTCTTATGCCCCTTGAAGTCGACTGTCTCGATACTGCCTCTGGAGCCGTTGAGCAGCTCTTTGGCCCGCTCCTTGGTCATGTTGCCGTAGCATACCTGGCCGCGAATGAGGAGAGCTCGTGGAGCACGACGGTGGCACTGGCCGTGGGAAATCACCGAGACGAGCGACTTGAGCGAGGCCGGGGAGGCAATGCAGCGGTGCAACTCCTCGTCGAGTGGGAAGAACACGATCACGGCTAGGATCTCCCCTAGAGACGACTCTGGCACCCTCAACGGGCTCGCACGCTAGGTGCCGGAACGCCGACGAGAGCGCGCGTGCGGCGCCAGCCGCCGAGAGAATTCAGATCGATCTAAGGGAGAGAGAGGAAAGTGTTAGGGGCATATTCGCGAAAGAATTCCTCCATGTAGGGGTTTTTGTAAAAAATCGATTAAGTTGGGGTATCCCACCTTCCTCGATCTGAGCCACATGGACCAGATTAGACGACTCTACTAAGATTTAGCATTTTAGCATTAAAATGCCCTTTAACACTAGATATGCTCCATATATATATATATATATATATATATATATATATATATATAGTATGTATTATACCTTATATATACTAGTTTTGGTCAAAAAATTTAGGTGTTCAGCTGAACACCCATGAACTACTGTAGACCCGCCCCTGTTCTTGTAGGTGTCGAAGAAATTGGCATGGTCGCTAAGGCTGACAAAAAAGCTTGTAGAGTTCGAATCAAAATTACTTCAATTACTGTGGTTAATATGTTTAAAATTGAAATGAGTTAATTTTGAGTGAAAAAAGGGTTATTAATGAGGCTCAACTCGGTAGTGATTCATTAGTTCAAATTTAAAATACTATTTAAAAATCAAATTATATTAGTTTTGAAAATTTTAAATCGAACTACGTTGATTTTGAATGAAGCTGTGAAGCATATGGTCGATTTATCGAGAATTCCTGCATCTGCGACGATCGACTAGTGCGGTATATGTGTGTTTGTTTATTTGTCGTTAAGTTGATTTGATTTCGAATATAATAATCAGATACCATTGAATCAAAATACAAAATTAAGTTTTTTTTTGTTTAGTATGAGTTCAAATCGAAATAAGCCGTGTTACATTCCCAGCTCAACGTCAACGATGAAATTGAAATACGTGTTGGATCTTTGAATCCAAATACGAAGGTTAGTTCTTATTTCTTAAGTATGAGTTAAAATCGAAACAAGCTGCCGTACGGTTTTCCAGTTCAATGCCAGTGATGATGTTTAAACATACACACGTACGTGTTGGATCTCACAGCAGGGAGACCGAGACGGACTCGATCGGAAGAGGTCCTCATTTAGATAGTTTTAAATCTTTTGGTTCAAACTTTAGAAAATTTGAGGATATATATTCTAGAAATTCAAATAAAAAAAGAAGTATAAAGGGAGTATACGTTCACGCCACGTATACACGCACGACGCAACAACATGCAAAAAACACATACACGTATGTGCATATGTTAACCAGTTAATAATCGCCGATATGCTGGAGTTTGTTACTATATGAAATACAAACATGCATCACTAATCGCATCTTGATTGTCGCGTAAACGTGGATATTTTTCTGGGGAGGTTTTTTCTCCTAGGATTAACGCGAGTGCTTCGCGAATTGATAAGGTAATCGCCACTTCTTTCTTGTTCTAAATAAGATTTCTTTCTTGTACGATGGAATCTGGTTGATCACGTATATATATACCTACTTTCTTTGCTTGACATGTTGTGCTTTTTTTTTTTGTAGAGATCGGCCATGGATCGCGACGAGGAGATGGGGCATGGCGACAGATCCTTGTTGTTCATCGGCGATGAGGACGACGACCTCGGGGCGGACCCGGACGGTGGCTCGCCGCCGTCGTCGTCAGACCCGGGCTCCTTCGCCGACAGAAGTGACCCCGGCGGCGGCGACGACGCCGATGATCAGGACGCGCTCGATGGCAACAAGCAGGGCACTTGGCCACGGAGTTACAGGTCGATAGATCGATCAATCATGACCCTCCTGACGATCTTGCATTGATGCGAGTTTATCTTGATCAATTCTCAGAAACTAACCAAATTGCACCATCCATGCAGGATTGCAAGTCAATGTTACCACAACTAATTTTGATGATTTTTGTTGTATATATTGCGCGGCGCAGGCAGTCGATCGACATGATGAACGCTGTGCCGTCGCCGACGGTGAGCAGGATCATGGCGGCGAGCCCGAGCCTGAGCAAGTTCGAGACCTCCTTCCTCAAGGTCGGGAGCTCCTTCTTCTTGAAGAAGCGCGCCAGCACATTGGGCGGCCCTGACTGCTCGCTGCCACTCACCAGGCCATTGCTGGCGCCTTCGCTGTCGCAACTGTCGCAGCAGCCCGTGAGACAGTCGACGGATAGCTTGCCGCCGCGGCCCCGGCCCCACAGGGATCGACGGTGTCGTCGAGGCCTTCTGGGGCGTGCCTGAAATCCAATTACATTGAGCTTCCATCACCGTCTTCCAAGTGCAGCAATGGCCAATCTATCATCAATGGTATGTTCAGTTAACCTTAACTTTTCATATTGTGAAGCATATGGTGCTCTGAATTCTCTCACTGCAAACCAAGATTATGTCATCAATTCTATTGGAGTATGGACAGGTCAAAGTTATCACATTGTATTTACAGTTTTTAACTGTAATAATATGGCAACTTGTGGCATCGCTAGTAATTATAGTTACTAACTAATGAGATTTGGTAGGCAACATCCTGTTGTCTCATCATTCTTTTAACGTAAAATTTCTGTACTTGTGGTAGTTCAGATGATGTATGTATTGTACATATCAATTGGGAAAGTAAACTATGAATTGGCAATATCAGGTTCAACTTGTTTTACATGACAAATTCTCTCTGACCTGAAAAGAAAACTGGCATTGTGATTGGTATCCAAAGCGTTACACCTGAATAGCACCAACTGTTCGAAATTAGTTGCAGATTTAGGTTCAGGTTCATGAAATGCTGCCAGTGATGCCTTAATTTGTTTTTGAATGTTTCTTTGTTGAATTTGCAGGGCTCAATGTCCTATGCGGTGTTGGAATTCTCACCACGTGTTTCGGAATCAAACAAGGTGGATGGTTAAGCCTCCTCTTGCTGCCCTTGTTGGGTGGCAGTGCATGCTACACTGGGTTACTTCTCAAGAAATGCATAGACAACTCACTGAGCATCGAGACATATCCTGATATAGGACGAGCAGCTTTTGGTATTTCTGGTCGAATATTTATATCGGTATGCATTTCCATATCCACTTGATAGTATAGGTTTTGCAAAACTCACATCACTCATTGTATATCTGAATGCTCACATCTCTTTGGCAGGTTGCCCTTTACCTAGAACTCTATATAAGTATTCCTGATATTATATTTAGTAAGCATTTGGTTCTTATACATGAGAAGTAAGATATCACATATTTATATGCAAGCTGCGTGGAGTACATCACGCTGCTAGGCGACAGCTTGTCTTCAGTGTTTCCTTCTGCACATTTAGCTTTTATCGGCATCTACTTGAACTCTCATAATCTCTTCGCCATTACAATGACCTTGACAATTCTCCCATCAGTCTGGCTCAGGAACCTTAGCCTCCTCTCCTATCTTTCTGGTAAGTAAAACACTAAAACATTAGTATTGCCCCCTAATTCTAATCTTTATAAGAAATGTTGGACTGTTCACAAACAATTTTTGTCTGAACAATATCAATGCTAGCATCGTCTCCCATTATCACAATTCCAATCTTTCAGTGCAATGTCAGATTGTTCAAAATCATAGATGTCCGAACAATAGTAATACATGCATTGCATCCTACCGTTAATCTTTCAAAGAGTGATGGACCGTTCATGACCATCTTTTAACTGAAATTTCACAGCGGGAGGCATGGTCGCGACAATAACTGTCATTGTTTGCCTGTTTTGGGTTGGTATCGGGGGAGTTGGGTTCCACCCTGGTAGGACTGTGCTGAATCTGACCACCTTCCAGTGACGTTTGGCCTGTATGGATACTGCTACTTAGGGCACTCAGTTTTTCCAAATATATACTCATCAATGAAGGAACGCTCACAATTTCCTTTTGTACTCCTATTCTGGTAAAGTTTTGAACTTGACAAATGAATCACTATAGTATTGTTCTATACTTCACACTGAACATGCCGCAACAGTACATTCCCCAAAATCGCCACTTGGATGACGGTATGAGGAAACTCACTGATAGTTCTTCCATTGCATCAAAATTAATGCACTTGTGCTCATTGCCACATTCGACCCCTTTGGTTTCAGATTGTGAATCCATATACCAAGTATGCCTTGACAATGACACCGTTCACCTTGTCGATAGAGGAGGCGCTGCCTAAGAAGATGCAGAATTACCTAGTTGGAATGTGTGTTAGCACCGCTCTTGTCCTCTCGACTGTTGTTGTGGCTTTGTCATTTCCATACTTTGGTGAGCAGCAACTATTACTTACCATTATTTCTCTCATAACTATTGAAACTTACCCCCCAAAATATCATGCATGCTAATGCTATGATCTATCCCATTTGAGTTGCAGCATTGGTGATGACATTGCTTGGATCTCTCTTCACAATGCTTGTGGTGAGTTTCTAATTGACTCGAGATTTTGCACTAGATATTTATTTGACTAACGGGACAAATTATTCAGTAACTTACAATGCTATTTCATCTGACGATTTGCATTTACAGAGCCTTGATCCTTCCATGTGCATGCTACCTCTCCATCAAGCGAGGTTTGGTGCCTTTGTGGGAGGTGATTAACTCAAAATGCAAAGACAAAAGCACCAACGAATAAGGAACATCTAATCTTGGAAAATGATAAACACCGTATACTAATGCTATAACTTCTCCTTTCTTTTCAGGTGGCCTTATGCATAACAATCATATTGATTGGTATCGCTGTGCATGCATTGCATCATACACCTCAATTAAACAGATGATAAATAGATAGTAGGGCGTGTGACCCATGTGTAATTGTTAAAGTTTCTTTTGGAATTTCATGGAAGTGGAATCGATTTTCCATAAGTTGTTTAGAGTGAAACCTATATTTGATGTGAAATAATGAGTGTTATGTGGGTTATGCTTACGCGTGTCAGCGCAAAATGTTCTCGCATGCATTCATTCCATAAATCAAACTGATTATAAGGTGATAGGTGACAAGTACGAACCAAACTTCTCTTTTTCAATGATTTTATTACTATATTGTGTTACTCCCTCTATTTAGAAATATAAATGTTATAGAGAATGTTCAATCAAACTTTTCTAAATTTGACCACAAATATATAAAATACCTTTTGAATTGGTCATATGAAAATGTTATCATTAGATTTGTCGTGTAAAGTATTTTGTGATAATAATAATCTTCTAATTTTTTTACTAACATATAAATATAAAAGGTGATAGTCAAGAGGAATAAGTTTTTTAAACCCTTAAAGTATCACGTTTTATCTAAAATTCAACCATTAATTACAAAACTGGATAACCAACCCCCGGCCCTCGTCTATCAATACTGGATAAATTACCCCCAACTCTTTATTTCATTGCTACAAACTTTTGATATAACAATAGTTTACACTCTTTTGGTAGTGACCCTATGACTCTACCTATGTGGCACCTCTTAATTCACTTGTAGCATTCTCTCGTAATCATGGTGGCTTTTTGGTACGTGAGAGGGCGTACCCCTATTTATAGGATCACAACATTGTTGGATTATGCTATGTGACAAAATGCTATCTATCCAACTACAAAATATCTTTCAGGCATAACATTCCCTAGAAATATCTATCACTAGATAATATTGTAACAACTTAGGGCCCAAATTTGCCTTTATGCCCAGCCCAGCATGGGGGTGAGCCCACACTTATCCTCGCTCTGTATAAGAGGATTAAGCTAGCTCTGCTACGTTTGGAATGTTTGTGATTATATGATGATCCAAAACTATCTCAACCTTTTCATGTGAGACTAATCTCACCACAACACTACTACACTTGGGGCACCACCAATGAGCCGAAATATTACACGCAGACCCAGAAATACATCTCTACATGCACTTGTAGCTACAAGCGCTATCAGGTTTGTGAAACCGGAAGAAGTAAATACAAGACAAGAAAATGTCTTAGTCATACTACTACAAATACACAATGACGCTGTCACAGTTCGTATTCCTGTATGGACGCCTCAAATAGCTAATAAAAGAAGAACAGGCACTAAACAAATCTGCCATTGCTGTTGGGCCCAGGGCTCTGTGAAGCCCCTGACGGGCCGGCCCAATGCAAGCCCATGGCCCTGGTGGTCACAAACAGGAGTAGGATCGTCTTTTATATACATCGATGCATTTCGACTAGTATATATTTTGTATGTATGGATGCAAGGACTATATATATACGGAGCATTGATCGTCTTTTAATTGTAAACGTAGCGTTGCCTTCCCAAGAGCATCCTCCAATTGTTCATCCTGCTGCTGAGGCCAATTTTGTAGCTTGATTTGATTAGACTTCGGGCCTGTTCGACAGTGAGGAAGTTGGTCGGCTTTTCACAGCTGTTACAGTAACTAACTTTTAAACGGAGTATTTTCTTAACACGGGGTCTACAAGTTAAACGTAGCACACGTTAAAAGCCCAACATCTGTACCAGCCAAAATCGCAAGTGAGTATCGATCTCTCCGTAATCTGTACTGTAAACAGTCAAAATTTAGAAATTTCAGCCAAAAACCATAAGCCGCAGCTAAAAAGAACAGGCCTGCAAAAAAAAAAGCTAGCTTGTAGCTTGGTCTGGCTCAAAAAGTGGTATGGAAATAAACGTAGTATACCGCTCTGTTTGGAACAAGTGAACTTTGTCTTAGACTCAGCAAATGTTTCATTTGACAGTAATTAATTTGTATAATCAAGAGTATGTATTTTCATTCCTCGGTAGTGCATGCATGTAGACAGGGGCGGAGCCCAATAGGCCTATCCGGTGTCACAGGACACCGGGCCCAAAAAAAATTTCAGTACTAATCAGCCCATATATACCATGTGTGCATCCCTTAGACTAAAATCCTGTGCACCCGGCACCTTCTGGGCTTCCAGTCCACCAAAAAAATCAGAAGCCCAGGCGTTACCGGTCCACGTACCAAAAATCAGTATTTGTCGCTACAAATTCCCGATGCATCGACGCATCGTTAGACGTGTAGGTGCAGCTTTCATGAATGCTGAGTGCGCCCTCCTCTTGCATCACATCAGCCTCATCCTCGTAACTCACAAGAGTCCATAGTAGCTACGCCATCCATCAGCGCAGTGGTTGTATAGTTTAGATTTGTTCCACATGGAAAGTTGGAAAGGACTGAAGGCATTAATTTGACTGGATCATGGTAGATGGTAGGAAAATATCTGCGCAAATGCATTCAGGTATCATCTCAAAGAGGGAGCAGAGACCAACATTTTCGTCATTGAAGTTATTAAGTATTAGCCCATCACTTCGTGTCTTCGCCGGTTGGGGATTGATACAGGCTGCTTTTTTGTTGTGTTGCTACTTGCTAGTTGCTACATCGCAAGTTCAAGTGTTCAACTAGGTACCTTCTATAATTCTATCTGTGTGCTCTTTTAGTTTGTTCTAGCTTTTTTAATTCCAGACGGATCCATTAAATTTTTATTCCATTTCGGCTTCAATGATTCAATCGATCATGCATTGGAGTCTACTTGATTAGGTAGCCGAATGTAAGGACAAATATCAATCTCACTAGTCACTATTACGAATTTATGTTGTTATTTGAAAAAGGTCTATTAGTAGTAGAATAAAAATTCCTATGCTCCAAAGGGGGCTTTAAAGCCTTTAATTCGTAGTTCAAAATTGTTCCTGGCTTCCTGCATATTATTTGTAGCATGTTTCAATGTTCTGGTCAGTTAAATCCACGAGCTTAATTCTGAAGAGAAGAATGCAGCAAGTATCAATCACATTAATTCAGGACAATGGATAAGTGTAGTAAAGAAAAAAAATCCTCTACGAATGCAACATACAAGCATATCACGGATTAAAACTACTTCCTAACAACTTATAATGTCTATGTAACAATCATGGTGCAGCTAGAACAACTTAATAAATCTTCTCAACTACAATGGGAATACAATCGTGTAGAGTTTCATGGGAACTTTGTCGATCAACCTAAGACACAGATGGACGTGTACTCTCAGGGAATAAACCTAAACACGAAAAAAGGGCTCTGGAAGTCAATGAACTTGTAAGATCCTTCAAGCGAGTTTCATGGGAACTTTTATCTAATTGAGTTTTTGAATACTCGATAAATGGCAGATAAATTTATGGAGAAGTTTCTGAAAAGGAAAGCGCCGAGATCTTGCTAATGCTAGAAATTCACCTCGAAGATATCAATTGGGAAGAGGAGATTCAGTTTGATCCGGCAAAGGAAAGGAATAGATGATTACCATCCTAATCGAAAGATGTGGTAAGAAGAAAGTATTTGGATAATGGGCCTTGTCAACCTCGTACTTATGATTTCCCATATACACAGTTTGGGGATAAAAACTGAAGGTTTAATCCTAAATGGTTTGATGAGTTTGGGAGTTGGCTTGAATATAGCGAGTCCAAAGATAGAGCTTATTGCTTTTGTTGCTTCTTGTTTAGGGATCGCAATAAGAAAGAGGCTGGGTATGATGCATTTGTTGTAAATGGTTGGTCTAGTTGGAACAAAAAAGGCAGACTAGAAGAGCATGTAGGTGGAGTGAATAGCATCCACAACCAAGCATTGAAAAATTGTGATGATTTGTTAAAAAGAGAACAACATATTGATGTTGCTATCCATACACAAAGTGAAGCTACTAAGATTGCTTATTTTACTCGACTAAGGGTCTCAATTGATGTTGCTAGACTTTTATTGAAGCAAGGATTGCCTTTTCGAGGCCATGATGAGTCGAAGGAGTCATATAATAAAGGAAACTTTTAGAAATTCATGAGTGGTATACTGAGAGAATAATCCATTGTAAGCAAAGTGGTAGGTAAAAATATTGCGGTAATAGCCTTATGGTGTCTCCTCCCATCCGAAGGATATTGCTCATTGTTTCATAAAGGAAATATTGCATTCTATCCTCAAAGAAATTGGACATGATGTGTTTTGCTTTGGTTGATGAGTCCAGGGATGTCTCTTGCAAAGAACAAATGGCGGTGGTCTTGCGATATGTTGATAATCACGGAATTGTGAAAGAGAGATTTGTTGGTCTTGTTCATGTGAAAGAGACAACTTCTTCCTACCTCAAGTCTTCTATTGACTCTCTATTTGCAGAATATAAAATAAGTTTGAAGCAAGTTAGAGGCCAAGGATACGATGGTGCAAGTAATATGCGAGGTGAGTTCAATGGCTTGCAATCATTGATCATGAGAGAAAGTAGTACTGACATATTATGTCCATTGTTTTGCTCACCAACTTCAATTAGTTGTTGTGGTGTTGTAAGAAAGCATAAAGGCATTAGTAATTTCTTTAGTATGATTTCTCTCTTATTGAATGTGGTGGGTGGATCTTCAAAGAGAAGGGACATGGTTCGAGATATTAATCATGAACAGGTGCATAAGGCCCTAGGTTGTGGACTACTTCAAACTGGGACAGGGTTAAATCAAGAGCAATGTCTTCAAAGACCTGGGGATACTCGTTGGAGTTCTCATTATAAAACTCTTAAGAGCTTGGTTGACTTGTTCCCAACAATTGTTAAAGTGCTAGAATTTGTAGAAGAAGATGACAAGGATAGAACAAATAGAGATCAAGCATTGGGTCTTCTAGTGTACTTTCAGTCATTTGATTTTGTTTTTTATTTGCATCTCATGTTGACTATATTGATAATTACAAACACCTTGTCATTAGCACTACAACGGAAGGATCAAGATATTGTAAATGCTATTAAATTTTTTGGCTACGATTTATGACTTATGCAGACTTTTGTTTAAATTTTTTGTATGAGAGATTATAGAGTAATGAAACTCATATGTGGTTTTGCCAATATAAATAAAGTCAAGAAAGTATGATCTACGATTAACTAGTAGACCTATCTTGAAAAAAATCTCGCTTCTGTAGATTCTTGTAGAAAAGTGACAGGCTTTTTAGTTGAAAATAACAGCCCAAATCCAAGTGAGCTTTTGTTATGTTAATGTGTGTGATTAGATTGGATTGGAGGTGAGATTTGATTAGCTAAGTAAGGCTAGTTTTTTTGTTTGTTTGGTGGGGCATCTCTTTCCATGTCTGCAATAATTTATGGGACCATGTCCCCTGGGCCTGGGGCAAGGGCCATGGGGGGCCGCCCGTTCGGCTTGCCCAAGCAGTGGTGCAAATTTGTTATGGATCTTGAAGTGGTAGCACGCTGCTAGGACTAGGATCTCTGTATTTCGACTAGTGTATATTTTGTATGCATCGATGCAAGGACTATATATATACGGAGCATTGGTCGTTTGCTGAGGGGACTAATTGATCGTCTTGTAATTGTAAACGTAGCGTTGCCTTCCCAAGAGCGTCCTCCAATTGTTCACCCTGCTGCTGAGGCCAATTTTGTAGCTTGATTTGATTAGACTCCGGGCCTGTTCGGCAGTGAGGAAGTTGGTCGACTTTTTGCAGTCGTTACAGTAACTAATTTTTAAACAGAGTATTTTCTTAAGACGGAGTCTACAAGTTAAACGTAGTACACGTTAAAAGCCCAACATCCTGACAAGACAAAATCGCAAGTGAGTGTCGATCTCTCCGTAATCAGTCAAAAGCAATCAAAATTTAAAAATTTCAACCAAAAATCATAAGCCGCAGCAAAAAAAACAGGCCCTGCAAAAAAAAAGCTAGCTTGTAGCTTGGTCTGGCTCAAAAAGTGGTATGGAAATAAACGTAGTATACCGCTCTGTTTGGAACAAGTGAACTTTGTCTTAGACTCAGCTAATGTTTCATTTAATAGTAATTAGTATCTTTGTATAATCAAGAGTATGTATTTTCATTCCTCGGTAGTGCATGCATGTAGACGTATACGACAAAATTCTACTGCATCTTGTGTACATACATACATACATACAGGATTCTAGTGGGCATGACATACGACAAAACGTGGATTAAGGCCATGTTTAGAACGTAGCGGACTCCCATTGAAATCTCGTAGGAAATTCCAAATATACATGTCAAAATTCCTACTTGAGAACCTAACATTTCGAGAGAACCAACTAATCCACGTTTTGGTTCGTAGCATGGCACTGTGCGATCTCTGAGTGCCGCCGAAGGACTACCTTTGTATTTGTATGATCGGTCCGGTGAGTCACAAGAGTGAATGACTTTTCTTAAAAAAAAATTCTAGGTGTTTCAACTCAATGTAATGCAACAAAAACACAAACTCACAAATTTATCAAAACCAAGAGGCAAAGTGCACCCAAGACACAGTCTCCTTCGGTCAGACCGTCGGCCAAGGAGTGGTTGCATCGCTCAGCCGGTCTGACCGCTCAAGTCATTGTAGTCTAATTGCTCACCACAGACAAAAGCTCAAAACAAAATTGCACATGATCAAAGAAAAGAACTAACTTCTAAGCCACTAATTCAAACACAGTGAAATTGGGAACAAGCCTTCCCTAGGATATTAGGAACATATTCCTATCATGGATCGAGAAGATGGATGCCAAAGCTCCGACTTTATCCAAAACAAGGAATGTTGCACTAAATTCGGATAAAAGAGGAAAACCTTGGTCTACTCTTGCTCGCAAGTCCCTGTTGATCTAGATGGTCTTAGATGGATTCTCATATGTCATAGCAAGTTATATCACAGCACGAACTAAGTCAAATTGTCACAAGATCAAAACCCTAAAATCTCTTTCTTGAGAAAAATCGAACAAACTCAAGAACTCTACTTAGAAAAAACCTAGATAGATAGAATATGATCTTCAAGATATATTTTCACCTCTTATACATCATTGGCACTAGAACGGCTACATCCTCCAAGATGTGACCTAAACGGCTTAGGTCACCGCCGTGGTTTTGTAAACCGCATCTCCAATCGGTATTAGATAATTTTCCAAATTGCTATCCACCAAACTCCACACAAAGATGTGTTGCCCATGACTTGTCACCAAGATTGTATGCCTGCTTTGAAGATCCTCACCACTTGAAACATCCAAATTCTATGACACACCATACCATAACTAGTCCGTGATGGCCAATTACTTGCCGCCAAGATTGTACGTCTACTCTGAGGATAGTCACCACTTGAAACGTCCAAGTCTAATTGGCACACCACATACAGACATTTGCCTCCATGTGATCCTTGTCTTTCTTCCGTGCTTCTCCACTTGAGATGATTCTTCACCCGAACTTACGCAACATGCCACAGCCTTAGGACCCCTTTTCCCAGTTTCGGTCTTGCCATTGACCGCAACAATCACCAAGCGCTCTGCACATCAAAGACTAAGCAACCATTCCGAGCACAAATGACATACATTTGGCTCTCATTAGTAAAACAACATATGCATGGACTCACACTATGTCTCACACTCCCACATGCGTGGACTCCCACCATGACTCACAATACCACAGCTCACTGAAAATCACCAGAGACCGACCTGACCGTCAACCATCGGTCAGTCAGACCACTAGCAAACTGACCTACTCCTCTTGGCAACAGGGGTCGGTCTGACCACAGCAATCATGCTAGTCAGCCCACCTAACTCCACCAGTCAGACCACTTCTCCAAATCAGTTTGACCGCGGGTGTTCATAACCGGGTTTCACGATTTTGCCAAACTGAAGAACAGGTTAAACACAGCTCACTGTCTGCAGCTACATGCGTGCATGATTATGCACTAACAACGGGTTGAATGGATTGAAAAAAACCATCTTTGTCGAGCCACTTTCACTGCTATCTTTTACATGACTGCTTGGTTTAAGAAATTCATTACACATCACAAAAACAAAATCATTTGTAATAAGAATATCATTGTAGTCTAATTGCTCACCACGGACAAAAGCTCAAAACAAAATTGCACATGATCAAAGAAAAGAACTAACTTCTAAGCCACTAATTCAAACACAGTGAAATTGGGAACAAGCCTTCCCTAAGATATTAAGAACATATTCCCATCATGGATCGGGAAGATGGATGCCAAAGCTATGATTTTTATTCAAAACAAGGAAGGTTGCACTAAATCAAGACAAAAGAGAAAAATCTTGATCCACTCTTGCTCGCAAGTCCCTGTTGATCTAGATGGTCTTAGATGGAATCTCATATGTCATAGCAAGTTAGATCACAGCACGAACTAAGTCAAATTGTAACAAGATCAAATCTCTAAAATCACCTCTCTCTCTTGAGAAAAATCAAGCAAACTCAAGAACTCTACTTAGGAAAAGCCTAGATAGATAGGATTTGATCTTCAAGATATATCTTCGCCTCTTATACATCATTGGCACTAGAAAAGCTAAGAGAGAGTTCCAAACAAGAAAACTAAGCAAATAAAAAACACAAGAAATATTCTATGGCACAACTCACTTGAATGAAGTTTAGACATTTATTTCACTTAAAGAGAAAAGTTTTACAGCCACTTCCTCATAGAGGAAAGAGCACTAACCCTAGAGCGCGCGCACACAAGGCTCTAACATAACAAAACCCTAATATCTCCTCATTAGTCTCTTAATCTCTCAACTCGCACAAAAGTTTATATAGTCGATGCTCTCACCTCACACAAACCCTAACCAGCCACTCCTTAGTGAATATATCCTATTACAAACGAGGAATCTGGTAACCCACACACAAACGGGTTTTATACTTAACATACTTGCATGTTTTTCAAAGTGTGAGTTATATGGTTCTAATAGCCCGATAAGACGCTACATCCTCCAAGACGTGACCTAAAAGGCTTAGGCCACCGCCGTGGTTTTGTAAACCGCATCTCCAACCGGTATTAGATAATTTCCCAAATTGCTATCCACCAGACTCCACACAAAGATGTGCTGCCCATGACTTGTCACCAAGATTGTATGCATGCTTTGAAGATCACCACCACTTGAAACATCCAAATCTTATGGCACACCATACCATAACTAGTCCACGATGGCCAATTACTTGCCACCAATATCGTACGTCTACTTTGAGGACAATCACCACTTGAAACGTCCAAGTCTAATTGGCACACCATATACAGACATTTGCCTCCATGTGATCCTTGTCTTTCTTCTGTGCTTCTCCACTTGAGATGATTCTCTACCTGGACTTACGCAACATGCACAGCCTTATGACCATTTTCCCTAGCTTCGGTCTTGCCATTGACCGCAACAATCACCAAGCGCTCTGTACATCAAAGACTAAGCAACCTGTAGGATCGTCGATGGCAATCAGAGGAGGGTGAATGATTGCAGTGCCTAGCAAAAGCTTTTTCTTTAATCTGTTAATCAAAGCAAAAACAAAAAGAACCAAGATTGCAAAAAAAAAATCTTTTCGTTCTGTAACACCATGCGCACAGCACTATAGCACTTATGCCGAATCAAATTAAACCAAAATAGATGGCGTTGTTTTTGAGTGTATATGGTGAGGGGAAACGAACGCAAATCATCAACCAACGGCTATTAATTACCAAAAACCTCATTAGCACTCACTACCTAATCACCTCATTAACTATCGTGGGCAGCTGCCCTATACCAAGTTTCGGCCAAGCATGTACCTGCTTTTGTCTAATCAATGTCTCAGGTCCAAGCCCAAGCAATACATAACACTTAATTAGCTGTCACTAATTACCTTGCTCCGGCCGGAGAAAAAGCACTGCATTTCTAAAAAGGCCTTGTTTATTACGAAGAGTATCCTTTAAATTTCGCCTCAACATTCTTTGTGATATGAAAATAGGGAGACAATCGGATTCTCTGGAAAAAAAACATGCAAGCTTTTTTCCTAAAAAAAAAGTAAAACTAATAAACGAAACTATTTCCTACATCTGACTTGTCCAACCAGTAGGTTGAAATATTGCATTCTGTCAAAGAAGGCATGGCAATCAAATCTGGATCATTAGGGTTGTCTTCCTAAGTAGAACCGATGAGATCACGACATTTCTTTAACCTGTTTTCTGATGCAACAAAACCACATGAAAGCATAATTCAGCAGATAAGCATGGATGAAAATAAGATGCTGAGATTTTTGAGGTACTTTGTCTATGTTAACAATATAGCCCCCCATTTTGTTAAAGGTGTTTTTGTACACTTCAATGAGAAGATCAACTGCACACTGCCACGTGGAACATAGATCAGAGAAACTGCAGATAAAAGACATAAAAGAATTGGTCGTCTCCTTTGTATCACGTTTTTCTGACCCACGTTGTACCATCACTGATATGTAGGGCCTGCTTGCCTGAGTTGCCTAAGCCACTCCCAACTTTTTGTACGTGTAACAGCGCTCTTGTAAGGAATCGTATTGTTATTTGTTGGACCGACAGAAGCCCACGTGTCTCCCGCCGCGCTAGACACTAGTAGACAGCAATTGCCACACATGCACGCGCGCATCAGGACAAGCCATGCGCAAGCAATGATCAATTAGGGAGCAATTATGGCCCAACTTTTTTACTTATAATTTAAAACTTTTTTTGAGTAAATAACTAAAATAGTTTTTTCTCTTTATTTCAAAGTGACTTACTAGGACATTATTTTTAAAATAATTTATCGGTATTCGATCGTTCGTATAAACGCTCATACTAGAACAAAAACTATAAACTACAGCCATAAACCATAAGTCAGATCCGAAAAAACCCATCCATAATATACCTAACTACTTCCTATGTTCTCTACAAGACAGGCTATCGACACAGCCTACATTACACACATTTGATCATTACCGTTTTAATTATATGTTGCTAAAAGTTATGGATAATAGAAGTGATCCCTTGTACATCATTTCCCTGTTGCAAATATAAACATTTCTATGTATTTTAGTAGTTAACTGCACATATATATTATTGCAAAACTGCGTCATTCACGAACGGATGACGTACTTGCACTTTATGCTGCAAACGACGAACAAGAGATCAAACGGTTTAGAGAGATGCCAATCAACGAGATGATACATTGCACTGAGTACCAAGGGTTTGAAATCTAGATTATCTATTTATCTGGCATCCATATTCGAATAGTATCGAATATGGTAAGCAAAATTATATTTGTACTATAAAATAAATATGAATTCAGATAGTATCCAGATTTTTTTTGTTGAATACAAATATGGTACACAAAATATGTGTTGAATCGAATACGGATAATATATGGATTCAGCACACATAACAACAACAACTAGCTATTACTTATCGTTTGTATTTAATCTCTAAATTGGACATATTATTTATGCATTTCAATCATCTCGATGAGATCATCACCATGGTGGACTCTAATTTGGCATTTGATATTTTCATTTTTCACATCCTCAATGAAGCTTTTTGCATACTCTTTTAGCAAAATTAAACATGTATATAACCGATTTATTTGCAATAACTCTAAAATTGGTTAGGATTAGTGAAAAAATAGCACCAGTGATCAATGGTTATGCAATAAATCTCAGAAAAAGGGGCATAAATATTACTACAAAACCGAGTCAACTCGTTACCTTTCATTATGTCGTAGGATATTCGGATCCGATCGAGTTGAGTATATATTCTATTTGTATTCGTATTTATTATAATATTCGATTCGTATTTGTATTTTAAATTCGTATTTGTTTAAAAATGTAAATACGAATTTGAAAAGACCTTTGTTCGATCTGGTGACACCCCTACCGAGTACTGCACTGCCTGCCATATGATTTGTCAGATAAGCTTAGTTTTAGCTATGATGATTGCCACATGCAGTTAGTTTATCACAAAACCACTAACTTTTAGCCACATGACTCAGCAAAGCATGAACAGCGGGATTTGGGCGCGCGCACACGTGTGATGATTTGACCGGTCAAATGCAGTACCGCGCATGACACGTGTCCTGATCGCGACGTGGATGCATCATGCCGGCCATGCTGTGACGGTCAGTACGTCCATTCTGAATCGATCAGTGTGCCGACATGTAGCCGAAAGATACGCAGATGTACATCCTAAAATACACACACAAACTACGTACGTGCATACTAAATACGGTACACGCAGCGACAAGAAGTGATAAGCAAAATCTCCTATGGTAGTGCAATAAAATGATACAATAAAATAGTGTATTTTGTGTCGTAAACAACTTTTGCATTGTCAAAATATATTCAACATATATCTCATTTTGTTAAGCTTGTAACTTTGAACATAATAGTGCAAACGGATCACATATAGGATATTTGTTTAAAGAGATAGTGCAATTCTATGTTTATAATCAAAAGAAAAAAACTCTCACATAAAGTACAGCAACCATCATGCAGTGGTAACACATAAATTACTAGATGTAATCTTTTACGATCAAACTCTAACTAGTGGTGCATACACTCCATCTGACTTGCCGACGGCCAACGGGCGAAGGGGAGCCACCGGCGCTGAGAAGCATTGCAGAGTGAGTACTGAGTAAGCAATTAAGCATTTGATTCTAATTTATGAAATCTGAATCTCTGATTTGGGATTTGTGGAAATGGAATGTTGTGATTGGAGATTTGGAGAGTTGAAATAATATTGTGATTTATGAATTATGCTATGTTACGAATTTGAATCCTTGCTTGAAAAATTTTACGTTTAATGAAATTCTCGAGAAAAAGGCAATTAAGCTCCAGCTATCCAGCGCAAAACATCTTAGAAAATTAAAGAAATGCTCTTCAAGGATGAATAAGATTTTATAAGAACTGGATGATACCGACCCGCGCGTTGCTGCAGAGATTGTTAATTAGCAATCTATAAGAGCCGATTTATTTAGTGAGGAAAAAAACAATGTGATAGCTGCAAGATGAACAGGCCCTTTTGGGCTTCTGGCCTTTTTGGCTGACCATGCAGCTTGGGCTTAGCTAAATGAAACGTTAGTATCGAACAACCATCTATGCCACTCATTGCTTTGCGCAAACCAGTATTATAGGATTCGTGGAGACGAGGAGCACGAAGCTAAACCTAAGGAAAACAAAAAGGGAAATGAACAGAAAAGAGCACCAGTTTAGTAGTCGCGCCGGCCTATTGGGCCAACGCAAACCCAAATAGGCTTGACAAGTGCTACACTAGCACCCGACGGGCTTCAAAGTGGACCCATCTAAAGGTCGGCAGTGAATCCCAGGCCCTAAAAGCCTAATCCACGTAAGAGCCGACTGCGGAGCAGCCCATCCTGGCGCAGAACTCGAAACCCACGCGCGACGACGAAATGGAGGCCCAGATCACCGTCGATACCTTCGCCTGGGAGCTAGATCCCGCCGTTGGATCCGGATTTGGTCAGCGAGATAGATATTTTTCCCGTACGGGCGCACAGGGCTCTGAGAGACTCCTCGCATGGGATCACGTGCACGGAAACTAGGCTGCTGTAAGCACTGACCTCCTCTTCTACATGTGCACGGAAATAGACAAATGCTTTGTCGAGATCAATTTCGATGCACGAGAATAATGCAGAAATTTTATAGGGTATAGTTTAATCTTTGTAGGAGTTTTGAAAAATTTTCACGATCCAAAATTTGGACCTTAAGTTTAAATTTTCATCAGGTGGTTTTGAAAATAGGGTATAGTTTAATCTTTGTAGGAGTTTTGAAAAGCTTGTCTTGTGGTCAAACCTTACACCGGATGCTCTTCATTTGTTACTGTTTATGAATCTGGTATGCAACTTTCATCAGGTTCTAATATAAGCTGGTTATGACGGTTGCTTGGAAGATCCTTTTGCCCCCCACAACTAATGTAGGATGGTCATGGATACATGGAATCATCACGAATCAGGTAAAAAAAAGGCTAAAAACACGTCTCTCCTTCAATTATTGGGATGGCAAAATAGTAGTAGTATCATTCAGTGTCCATTTCCTACGTGGGAAAACAAAAATGTCCTAGTCACCTGCCCAAAAAAAAAGGTGACCTGTCTTTGCTGAATTCGCAGCAGGTCAGAGCAACGTCGAATGGATGATCTGTGCTAACTGCTACAGTCTGAATTTGCGAAGTCAATTGTTTGTACAAACAGATAATAACATCCTGACTCATTTTGATTCTATGAAGCAGATGTGCGCATCGACTCTGGACAATAATAGGTTCAGCTTGGTTACTGAACAATTCCAAGAATCAGATGCTCCCTATTGGCAATTCAGAACAATATCTGAATGTCTTGAATAACAACCAGCTCAAATATGTAGGCAAAAATATTTGACTTGCTGTCACAACATGAATCGTGAATGAATCGAACAGTGACTTCAGAAAAGATAGTTCTCATGCACAGAACAGTTTAGACTAGCCAAGCCCAGGGTTCATGATTCATACAATGTTACTGTCTGCCACAGTGCAGTCAGCACCTAGAACAGAGTAACTAGTGTCAATTACAACCGGATCAATTGACTGGATTGATCACAAGCACAGGTGATATGATGCGGCAGCAAACATCATCCAGACCAGGACCTAAGTCTAAATTCTACATCGCATTACGCAGCAACATGACTGCATAAACATCTAATTCACATTACATTAAGACCATGGATTTCTACATGCCTGCTATTCTTTTGATTCGCACATCTTGGGCTACCCATCTTCCTCATAACCTGCATGGCATGAATGGGTTCATATGAGCAGAATAGCCTACCCATGGAAATCACAAGTACGTCTCGAATTCTGGATAGGCACAACTCTTTTAAGTCATCGAGTCCACTGAACCACCAAGGTTACTAACTAGGCCATGGATATTCATACATAACATACAACCACTCGTCATATTTATTGAAATACCTAGATCTATATTTGTAGCCAAGTAAAAATGAAAGCAGCTAAATATAAGAGCTAGCATCATTTGCCACCCATGTTGAGATGGCAAGGACGATGCGCCCCTTCCATCCCTGCAAGAGCCAATGGTGATCTATGTCGATCACAAAGTCCTTGTGGTAGCAGTCTTTGACCTTGTCCCGCACTGCCTGAATGATGTCTGGATTCAATGGCAGCTGCTTCAAGCCTGCACGTTGATTCCGCACCTGCCATTGCTTATATGTCTCAGGACGCTCCACCCGATCTGTACCCTCACACGCGATGACATTCAAGGCAGCCCGCCCAACCATGTTCTGCTCAATCAGCATCCTCTGGTCGCTGTTCCTTGGGGTGGTTGTGTCCAGAATATCAAACAAGGCCGAGTAATAGAACAGAGCCTCCCGGAACCGTGTCACGAAGAATGGTGCACTGAACGAGCCATTCACTATTGCATGGATGAACGCATGGGGCCGCATCTTCCGGATGTTATTGAGCACAATGTCCCTTGGGCTGTCAATCACAACGCTCTCATCCATCAAGTTCTTGAATTGATACAGGCAGTTCACAATGAGCACCTCGTCAGGATCGATGCTCAGATCCTCTTTGCGCACCATCCACATCTTTGCCGCCGCGATGGCATGGTACTTGAATGGCACATTAAACTCACGGGCATAATTACTGAGCCGGCGCCCTGTCTCCTCAATGCGCTCAGTTGGGCGGAACCCAGGCTGGGGGATGTCAATGCCGGTGATCCTCACCTCCGGTGGCCCACCCTCCCTATCTGCTATCCGTCGCAGAAAGCATGGCCACTGGAACCCATAATGTATACCATAATCGACGATGTGTATCTTCTTCTTACCCAATGAAGCGTTGAAGATTGTATTATTTGAGAACATGAAAGACACCTTCTTGAAGCAGATGGCAGCCATGTACAGCAGGTACCCCTGAAGTATGTCCACGGCCGAGGTTCGCTTTGCCATGAGTGACTGGTACACCAGGCTGCCCGTGCCGGCCAGCCGCGCCTGCAGACCCTCGGCGAAGCAATGGGCGAGGCGCTGCGTTGCATCCCCCTGCGGGTGTGCGTGCTGCTTGATCTGCTTCAGCAGCTCGGTGGCACTACGGCGGTCGTCCGTGGACACGGCCTGCGCGCAGTGGATGAGCAGGGTGCGCAGGTCCACCACGTCCGGAACGCCGCCCCGGCCCCTCACCTTCCCGTTCCCGCCCTTCCCACCACCGCTGGCCTCGTTCTGGGCCGCCTCCTTCTCCATGGCGATCCGCAGATTCTGCATCTGCTCGACGCACATCTCGGGGAGGTCATCATCACTTTGTCGAACATGTCCCGCGCGGCGACGTCGTCACCCAGCACCGCGGTCTGCTTGCTGCTCCTGCCACCCTCCAGCTCCAGCTCCTCGTCGTCGTACGGGTTCTTGCGGCCCCGGCCGGCCACCACCGCCGCATCCACCGCCTCCTCCTTTTTGACGCTCACAACCGCCGGCGGCCCCGCCGCTGGGGCTGAAACGCCGTTGAAGCCAATCAGCAGCTTGTCCTCGCTGGGCAGGAACTTGTTGGCCTCCTCTACGCCCCTGAGGAACTCCCCCGAGGAGGCCTCGAGGTCAATGACGAGCTTGCTCTCGATGGGCAGGAACTTGTTGGCCTCCTCCATGCCCTTGAGGAAGGCGGAGCTCATGAGGTCGGAGCTGGCCCCGGCGCGGAAGAAGGCCGCCGGGTCGAGATCGAGGTCGAAGTTGTTGGGGGCGGCGCCGAAGGGGAGCAGGTACTGGGCGGCGGGGTCGTAGGAGTTGACGGCGGCGGGGGAGACGGAGGCGTCGGAGGGGGAGAGGCGGTTGGCGGCGCCTCCGCTGCTGTCGGAGGAGTTGGTCTGGGAGGAGGGGTCGGAGAGGATGTCGAGGAAGGGCTGCTGCGCCTGGAGGAGCGCGGGGTGGTCAGGGTAGTCGTAGAAGAACTTGTCGTCGATGTCCTCCTCCATGAGCATGCGGGAGATGAAGGGCAAGACGAGGTCCTCCGGCGTGGACGAAGACGGCGACCCGCCGCCGCCGGCGGGCTGCTGATCGTGCTCCTGGTGCGGCGTCGGGGGGAGGTCGAGGAAGGCGGAGGGGGGGGACGGGGGTAGGTCGGAGAGGAAGAGGGGAAGGGTCAGCGGCATCGCCGGCGCTGGGGAAGGTGGGGGAGTGGGAGGAGGAGCCCATGGCGGGGAGGCGGAGGAGGAGGGTTTAGCGGCTCTGTAGAGAGGAGGTGGGGAAGGATGGAGAAATGGGGAGCGGATGGATGGATGAGAGGGAGACGCGGCCGAAGGTCGGGACGGAATATCCCCGGTGCTTCTGCGGCGGCGGGCCGGGCTGCGACGCGGTGGGCCTGCATCGGTTGGGTCGGGCTTGGGCTCGAGCCGGTCCGGCGAATCCGCGACGGCCACCCATCGGCTTTGCTCCGTGCCCCCCGTTCGGAACGCAGAAATTTCACACAGGTTCTACAGAAACTCTATAAAAACATCAATTAATCACAGAAAGGAAATCGCGCGTTTCAGACCGGTTTGGAAACTTTCCTTTTCCTCTCTTTGGTGCGTGTCATGTTCGTGCTGGCTGTGTCTGGCCAGCAGCTCCACCGGCTGGCTGTACAACGGCCGTGTTTATTCGGACTTACGCAACGATATAGGGCCATGTCTTTTTCGATTTCTAAAAATTATTTTTTAATTTTTTATAATAACTAACTTTTAAACAAAGTATTTTTTTAAGATAGTGTCTATTAGTTAATTGTAGTACATATTGTACCAACTTCATTTATATCGGTAAAAACCACACGTGAATTTCTATTACTCTGTAATCTCTCACACGAACAGCCCAAAAACCAAAAACCGTAACCAAAAACTATAAACCGTAGCCAAAAATAATTCATGCTGAGAAATGCGTAGTCGCGGTAAAGCTAATTAAAACCACGGGAGGAAGGGCATGTTTGGCAAGTCATAAGTTGATCAGTTTTTGATTTTTGTTATATTATCTAACTTTTAAACAGAGTATTTTTTCAAGACGGAGTCTACAAGTTAAACGTAGTGCACGTTAAAAACCCAACATCTGTACCAGTCAAAATCGTAAGTGATTATCGGTCTTTCCGTAATATGTACCATAAACAGTCAAAATTTAAAAAATTCAGTTAAAAACTATAAACTGCAGCTAAAAAGAACAGGTCCGAATCCTGTAGGGTCCATCAATTAGTCTTTGGTTACCTTGGACTCACTGATCCCTGGCTTAAACAAGCTTAATTAGCCCGAATTAGCAGCTCGATCGATGCGTACTATGAATGGCGGCCCAACCCGATCGATAATGCGGTTGGTTGGACGGCTCGATTCAACGTACCTCGATGACTGTGCAGCCGTTGAGCACAATAGATGGCGGCTGTGTTCAATATGATTTAAGCTTATGGTTTAGGTTTATAGTTTAAGCTTATTTTTACACTATTTATAATTTCGTTTTTTTTTTTGAATTTTTGATTTTTTTGAGCTTTTTTTCGGTTCTTTTTTTCTCGTATTCGTTTGCGTTGTCTGTGATGGGCTAACATATTTTTTATATTTTTAATTTTTTTAAATTTAATTTTTTAAATAAACCTCTGTCACCATACAGATATTTTCACCACCTACTGGTGTTTTTAGCTATAAACTTTCAACTTTCAGCCGAACCGATCACCGCCGGCAGCGTACGTGCATGTCTTGTATGATATTTTCGTTATACCATTTTCTTTCATTTTATGAACAAGTACTACTTGTACAGGAAAGACGCAAATATAGTCAGCACGCCTGAGACTCAAATGTAGAGCCTTACGCAGGTAATCTAGATGTATATTAATACCGTATATATAGTTTCGCCGCATTTCATCTCCTCTTAATTTACATAAATCTCCTTATCACAGAGAGCCAGAGATGCATATGCTTTCGTCTCAATGAGTTATTATTGAGATGAGATGGAGGCACTGTTCTTTTCAGCTTTTAAAAAATGATTTTCGACTTTTCTACAGCAACTAACCTTTAAATGAAGTATTTTTTTAAGATAGGGTCTACTAGTTAATTATAATATATACTTTACTGACTTCATTTATATTAGCAAAAATCGCATGTGAATTTCTATTACTCTATAATCTCTCATACAAACAGCTGAAAAGTCACAAACAGCAGCCAAAGACCCAGAGCCTGCAACCACTAGCTAGAATTAATCTGTCTTCTAGGCTTAGGATCCATAACCCGACAAAGACGAGACGAGCTGGACATTGGACAATGCAAGCTGCCACGCATGCACGCATCAATCAACAATGTCCTTAGCTTCAAAAAAAAATCAGCAATGTCTTAGGATCTCATTAGGACAAGATGAAGAATGAGTACTTAACAGATGACGAACAGCAAGCAAGGACCTATAAAACGTAGTACTAGGAAGCTAGCCACCACAATGGGAAAAAAACTACACACTACCCGTACGATGAGCAATGATCGGGGTTAAACCCACATTTGATATTATTTTACATCGTATTTATAAAAATAGCCATATATGTATCGTATTAACAAAAATATCGCTTTGTCATTCAGTGGGCGGACGGCGGCACCCGTGAGTCGACACGCGGTGCGGCCGCTGGCGGCAGGAGATTAAGCCAGCTTAACTATTTATCCTAATTTTTTTGTTTAAAATTTAAAATATACCAAATGAGCTCAAAAAATTATGGAAATTTACGTACAATCTCCCGATACAACGTACCTCACAGTGTAATTTTATGTGTTCCGAATGTTGCCAAAAAATTCATATAATTTTAAATATAGCAAACGAGCATCAAAAGTTACGAAATTTTATGTAAAGTCTCCCGACACAGTCATAGTTATTACGTATTTTTTTATGAATTTTATATACTCCGAATTTATCATATTTATTTGAGTTAATTTAATCATGAATTAAATTCACAATTAAATTTATCGACATTAAATTCATGATTAAAGTAATCCAAATAAATATGGTAAATTTGGATCACATAAAATAGTTTCTCAGTTTTGCTTCTTTTTCACAAAAACAGATATCAGAAGAAGAAAAGACATTTTAAGATTTCATGTTAGGGTTACGACCGCACTCAACCGTTCCTATGGGAGTTTTTTCGGATCTTCTGATTGTAAGTTAAGTTTTATGTTTGGACACCTGTTAAATTACTAAAGTCGACAATTATGTCTATATTTTAATCAAATTAACTTCTTTAAATATTCGTGAGTAGATATGATACTTCTTCTGTCCACAACAGAACTCCTAGATTGTTACGGAACGTACGATAGCTCTGTTTTTCGAAACGGGGCGTTACAGCATGTGTCTCAAAAAAAACATTTGTAGTGTCTAGCGAGCAGCATGCGTATTTTCATTCCACAGGGGAAGAAAAAGGCTTACAGATTGGTGATGGCTGCCATTCTTATCCGGAGCAAACTTTTGGCGTAGCCGTCGACTTTGAATTTGGTTTGCTGACGAGAGGCGGCGGCTAGGGCCACATGTAAAGCATCGCCCCCATTTTCTTATGCTCGTGTTTAATTGGGTTAGACTATTTTCCGCGATTGCGAGGTCACACCATAAAGAGTCTTGCATGGTTGATCTGCTGCCTACGGAAAATCTACAGCGGCTTAGCTGACTTTCAAGGTTAAACTAGCTGAATGTTCGTGCGTTTCTACGGATTTTAAAATTTAATTATATTATATGTTCTGATAACGAGTGATAAAAATTTTTAGAACATACAGGCGGAGGAGGGAAGGGAGGAGGCGAGGGAGAAATCAGGGGAAAGGAGCGCACGGGTTCGTAGGGGTGGGGGGAGGCGGGCGCACGGCGTAGAAGGGTGGGTGGGTCCACACGTCCGACAAAGTATCTTTTTGTCAAGAGAGGTGAAAAGGGTGGGAGAAGCCGCACCAACCACCAACTCTTTCTTTTATAATAGTTAAGATATCTCTCCGTAGCTAGCTTTACTACACGGGCACAACTTATGCCTCCTTTTGGCCTTTTTAGTTTTTGGAATCTTCGGACGTCAAAATAAATATAACAATTTTTTCAAACAGAATTTTTAATTAACTTTTTAAACATAAAAACGTGTGTATCGTTTGTGTCGGTGTACTCGTCGTCCGCTACTATTTAAAAACGCAGACAGAAGACATCAGCTATAATAAAAAAACATCAATTATAGCTCAAAAATATATATGTATTATGCCGTTGAATATATCGTAGCTCAAAAAACATCGTATATATCGTAGCTAGCTTTACTACACGGGCACATGCCGTTGAATTCAAAGTTTTCACGGCACATGGAAGCTCCGATCCAGGGGCAAGGTATGAGGCACTGACAAGGTGGGCCTGGCCAGCCACAACTCGCAAGCTCGAGTCAAAAGGTTGGACCGGTGCTGTGCTTCGGTTAGGTTCGAGAGAGGATAGACAGATATGTTGCTGTTCTGCGACCCAATTGTGGGCCCCACGCAAGGAATGGTTAACCCTTGTTAATTAGTGGAGCTAAAAAATTTCATGTTATTGTGCTAAGCAAGTAGATAGATGAGCATGCAGATGCCAATAACTCTATAGGGAAAAAAATTAAAACTCTCGTGTGTAGAAACTGTGGACATTTTCCCTGAATAATCGAAGAAAGAATGTGACAGAAAAAGGTCTATATTAGTATATCGGTTCCTTCTTTTTCGACTTCTGTTTTATTTTTATAAATAACTAACTTTCCTTGATAACTAGTTTTTAAACGAAATATCTTTTTAAAAGTGTATATTATATACACTATAACGATTTCATCTATATCGACTAAAACCGCATACAAGTTTCTCTTACTCCGTACTCGCACTTACAAACAACTAAAAGCTACTAGCAGCAGCACAAAAAAACAGACCCTATATTTAGCTGCCTATCACAATCAGCAACAACAAAAGGGGTTGTTTTTTATGACGTGGCTTATGCTTTTTAACTACAGCTTATTAATCTAATGAATAGTAACTGGTAAAAAAAATTGGCTAAAAACCCCCAAAAAAAACATGGGCGTGTGGTCAATTCAGACTCGCTCGTTAGAGAAGCCCTTTTCCAAACTAAAATTTCTCGTCTTCGAGGTGATTCGTCAAACAACTCATACAAAGGACCTGCCCAATCAGGATGCTAGGATACGTCCTAATCTTAGCAGTATCTGACTATCTGTACTAGTCTCCTCTGATTCTTGGAGAGCAATCCAAACCTACTCACAACAGCAAAATGTCAACATGCAAGATCTAAAACTAATGCTGGAAATCAAAAGGAACATGTTGCTACTAGTCAAAACTGGTACTGGTCATGTTAGCTACATACATTGTCCCAATACTTTCTCAACAAGGAACCAATGATGTCACTGCATCGGGCAACAAGGAACCAATGATGTCACTGCATCGGGTCAACAAGGAACATGTTGCTAATAGTCAAGAATGGAGAGAAAGCAAATATCTGAACTTTTGTTCAATAAAGTATTTGGAAGTGAACATAGGCATGTCCTCGGCAATAATCTTAATATCGCTAGCTAAGAGAGCGACTTGTTTCACTTATTTTATCTGTATCACCTAGCATTTTGACTAATTAATTTTATCTGCATCACCTAGCATACCTTTTTCTATTAGAAATTCTGAATGCTTGTTCCTTTCAACACTGACTTTATGTGCAGAAAGCGAAATTGCCAGCTTAATTGCAAAATGAACCATAAAGGACAGCAAGTCATCACCATCTATTATTACATACGACGACGCTTAAGACGATAACCTAGTTACATACTTCCTCAAGCTAAATAGCCACCATGACAATGTTTGCACAAGCCCACTGCTATTGATAGCAGCCACGTTCACGTACCATGATGATGATTGCCACGACTAATAAGGCACCAGTCCTCTTCATCCTAAAATATCCACACACACAAAACTTTGGGCCTGTTTGGCAACGGCTGTGACTTATGACGGTTAAAAATTTTGAATTTTGGTTGTTTACGGTACAGATTACGGAGAGAAATACTCACTTGCGATTTTAAATGGTATAGATGTTGGGTTTTTAACGTGTACATCGTTTAACTTGTAGACCCTGTCTTGATAAAATAATCCGTTTGAAAGTTAGGTACTATAGTAAAAATCAAAAATCGTCAGCTTCGAAGGAAAAGAACAACCTCTTTGTCACCATCTGCTCCCAAAGGCAATCCACGCTACACAGGTAGCTAGTGATGAGTGACCGTGTGCGCCCCTGAGAACCGTTTGATTGGGAGTGACAGACCCAGATGATCGTGCGCACTACCGTGAAGGCACACCCATGTTAGATCTGCCCCGCTCAAACGAGACCGGATCCTCCAATGGCACTGTAGTGACTGATCTGAGTGGCGATGGGAATTTTTTGGAGTCCGAATTCACTCTAATAACTTTGCTATATGATGGAGAACCAACAACAAGGCAACACAATTCGTGACCACTGTGCGCTTAAACTACCGTAGAATGGTAGATAAGACGCAAAGCAATGCAGCCATAACCACCATACGAATAAACTAGGTTATGATGGGACCATTTTCACGGGGGTTTTGTTGATTCACGCAGTGGGTCACCGTTCGTCTGGCCGAACGACGATTCGCACAATAAAATTCAGCGAATGCGATTTCTGCTAGGCGAACGATCTCTTTCTGTTCTCCCATAGTTTTATTTTAACTCTCACCTTATCCACCTCCATCTTCTCCTCGCAGGTTCGCATGTGGTCTTGGAGGGAACGTTCGAGTAGTTGCGCACCACAGATCCCTCGTGCAACGTGTTCGCCGAACGTGCTTAAGGCAAGTACCTCACAGACGTGACCTTTCTGTTTCGCATACTACATGTTTCCAGATTACTTGTTACCGTGTTGTCGAGTACAGTCCCATATCACTAAAATTACCTTGTTAATCTCATATCACTAAAGTTACTTGGCTAATTTCATATCACTAAAGTTACCAGATTACTTCTAATATTGTATTCATACCATGACGTTCTAGGTTATCTTGGTTCGCATGCTTTTATGTTTATTAGATTACTCAGTTATTAATGTTTAGAGTTCATGCTTAAAATCATTAATGGGGGTAGCGGATGATCATGTTGTAGACTTAGGTTAAAACCACTAACGATCTTTTAAATATCAATTTCTATGTTTAATCTTTCGATATCTTGATGTATTGTCGATATGGTTTCTTATGTGAGTCATAACCGATATAAATATATAAAATATATATATATATTTATTTATATTTATATATACACACACACACACACATATATATATATATATGTGTGTGTGTGTGTGTGTGAATTTGACTAATAATCACCTGTCACGTAATAAAACTTAGTTGGTTGTCAGCTCTTGTGTGAGCTATGTTAAATACCTCTTTTAGAATAATTCCTAAACCGTTATTACTTTATTATCACTTCACATCACCATCTATCGGAATCTAATGCTTCTCCATTTCAAACCTTTAGCGAATCCTTCCACTTATCATAACCACATCTTAGCCTTCGCTCAGTTCCATTAAGTTCACACCATTTTACCTATTAACAATGTAACAGTTATCTGGCCTGGGGTTATCCACATATAGGGGAGATTACCACCCACCTGATAACATACGGGGGGTCATCCACTTTCGTTACTCAGGATATTACACTTCGTCGGTGGTTATACAGTTGAGGACAGTGATGTGATTGACTATTCTCGTATAACTCGGTATGTGGAAAGTGATCGCCGGTGCCATTGTCATAACATGCTAAATAATAATTACCTTTAATTCCATTGATCTTGTCACCTCTATCTCTGATATTTATCAGTGTTTCTGGTAACCTGGTTTCATTGTATTTAACTTGCGTCAATTGCTTATTTGCATTACTTATCATTTACTCACTGTGTTACGACCGTTGTTGGATACTTGCTGAGATTTTCAGATCTCACGATTGCTCTTTCCATTCTTAGATAAAAGATCAGTGGAGTGATAGAAACATGCATGGTTAGGAGCACCAAAGCTCTCAGCACCGTGGCTTGCCACCATTATGGTATTTTATTTATTCTTCGTTTGGTTAGAAATGGATTGGTCCCATATTTCAAACATTACTTTCAGTTTTCGTTGGCTCTCTAATAAAGTATCTTTAAAGTTTTAATTTTTTTGTAATTTCTATTATTATTTTTATTTTTTATTCTTTGCTTTGATGGTATACATTTCCCCAAACAAAACTCATTTGCATGGTACGATTTGATCTCATGCAGCCAGGAGATTAGTACTACTATTGGGGAGGGGTCCTTCAAAGAAGAAAAAAAAAAGGAAAATACCGGCAAGTGTGAACAAAGTACGGAGAAGAAGGTAGAAAAGTCTAGCAGTTAGCATTGACCGAAAGCACACGTATAAAGAACTTTTCCCCACCATCCCGTCGTTACAAGAAGTGACCAGATGCTTAAGGTTCCATGAACCACACGTCAGAAATGCAGTTCATCGGACAGGTACGTAGACATACCGAAGGAAACGGAAACGACACCCTTCACCAAATGCCCACTAAAAAATTCTACAACTTCTGACGAAGAAACAGTGCACTCTACCGAGCATCAGGTCTGTGCATGCCGCTACTGCAAGTAGTGCTGGGAGCATGGCACGGGCAAAACGGGCCGCGGCATGGTACGGCGAGCTTGCCGGCCATACTGTGCGCCTGGCATGCCGTGCCTCAGTTGGACCGTGGCGGCATGAGTGCGACACAGCATTTGCCTGTCTTCACCGCCGTTTGCCCGCCTCAGAGTTGTGGTCGGCAACGCCGAGCCAGAGACGATGTTGAGGATAAGCGACGGACGGTGGACGACGATGGAATCTAGACTCAGACAACGGTGCCAACAGGCGAGCGTGGAAATAGAGGACGAGGATGGGGGCAGGGAGATGCGGCTCCAGCGGTGAAGGAGGAAAGAGAGGGACGGACCGTCGACTCGCATCAACCTACACGCGCCGCCTCGGCCGTCGCCACCGTTTGCTCGCCTTGGATCCATAGCCGGAAACACGGAACAAGAGGTGGCGTTGAGGACGAGCGGTGGACGGCAACGGAATCTGGACCAGGGCGATCGAATCAGACATGTCTAGAGATACCGTAGATATGTTTAGGGTGTCCAAAAAGGTTCTGAAGAGACCAGACATATCTAAAGTACCCTAGATATGTCTGGAGTATTAATGTGAATGAATATGAGAGTAGTTTGAGCGTGTGCACGGTATAGTTACCGATGTTTGCTTGTGTTGTATTGCATGATACATTATTTTGACTAACGTGAGTCAAAGTGAGTGGAACTTGTGCTCCGCATAGTTGCTTGGCCTTTAGAAGTGTAGGTGATTTGGAGAGTGCTAGCAGTCAAAGGCAAAGGACCGGAACTAGGCGGGAGAGTTGAGGTCCGTGCAGTTGGGTAAGTCCAAGTGAAGCTACATGCATGGCTCAAACAGGAAGCACAAAGAAGACAAAAATCATAAAGAGACGAGTTAGTGTATGTGGTGTACCGAGTGATGAGGCCGATGCATGTAGAGACGGTTTAGAGGAGTCCGAATATGTGAAGACTTGATGGCTAGTTATTAGGCATCACGTGTTACATGTCAAAACATGTGGAGATGCTTTAAGGTGAAGGTAATGATTATTGGCTCATCAATTATGTCAATTGATGATTTTGTGTTGTGTGATACTATGTAACGGTTTGCTTGTTTTTGTTATAATACTCCAGAGCTAGGTCATGGTGAGACGGACCGAGACCATGCTAGAAGAGCTTAGGTCCAGAGTGATCAAGGAATCGGGACTAAGCTAGTGGAGCTGAGGTTCAGAACAATCAAAGTTCTACTGGAAGATGACTAAGGCTAGTGGAGTGGTTATAAACCGAGAAGATAAGGAACCAGAGTAGGAACTACTGGTGGTGAACATGATGGACCAAGGAAAGGTGGGTCAGAGCTAAGCTCGGGGAACAGCTGAGACCTAAAACAGTCAAGGAAGCTGGGTGCTATCATGGTGCATAGAGAGGCATGTGGCACGCCAAGTGACTTGTTCCTGTTTGCAAGCGATGACGGTTTAGTGGAATCCAAATGCGTGAGAAGATTGATGGCAAATCATTGGGATCATATGGAGTTAAAGATGAAGCATAGGGTTGCTACAAGGTAAAGGAAGTGCAGAGCTTCTTGGAAGGTGGTTTGAGGGCAAAACGGTCTTTTTGGCCCTAAACTAGAAAGTTGAGAGTTGATCAAACCACGGAGCGAGGAGGTGCAAGAGAGGTGGTTGAGGTTAAGGCTGTGTTGAAAATGTTAAGTGGATCAAGTGTTGATATACTATAGAGTTATTTATTTATGCACTTCGAGAAGCACGGATGTGTGAGCATATTTGTCAATACCGTTCCGGAGACCATACCGGTTTGGTTCTTGGAATGGTACATTCTGATATTGGTTCATACCGGCGTATCGTTTCGGATTTAATATAATAATATGAGCATATATATTTATAAGTATATATTTGTTTAATTATATACACACCAAATGGTTTTTGTAATATTATTTCAAATACATAGTAGTACACCAAATGTTTAATTATATTTGTTTACCAGAGTATGCATTCATCTCCTAAATCAACAATTAAAGCGGCTTGGCGAACTAAAATTGCTTACGAAATGGAGTCCGAGACAACATGAATTCAGAGATTTTCTATGAAGATCATATGCTACAGGGGCAAAACATGTACACAAGAAGAAGAGATCCATTTGATCATCCTATAGTGCGAAATCCAATGACATGGCTCATTCTCACACTTTCGAATAAAGTCCTAAAAAGTAAATAATAAGAGAAAGAAAATAATAGTCATAAAACAGTGAACACATTTTTTAAGCTGTCAAAATCTATAAATAAAGAATAAAATATATATAATAGAGGTGGCGATAAACAAGCTACACTGCAGGCCCATAAAAAGAATGAGCCTTCTTTTCTCTCTCTCCAAGCAACTAAGACCCATAACCCATCTAGCCAATAAACTCATCCACTCGCCACCTATCTCTATCTCTCCTGTCGTGTCGGGATTGAGATCTTTGTAACCAAGGAGAATAGTAACTGTGACTTTGGTAATTTTCACCCATCGGATGCAAAAAGGATGATCCAGATCAGATACTATAGCTAAGATACTACGGTACACGAGCTGTAGTTTTTTTTGTTACGATATCTACTGCGTTATCTTTGCTATGGTATTCGAATGCCAAAAAAGAATTATCAAAATCATATATTACAGCCAAGGTGTACACGAGCTATAGTATTTTTGTTCCAGTATTTGTCGTATTATCTTTGCTATGGTATTCGGATGGATTTCAGCCTTTGTTTTTTTATCCAATGGCTGACAAGCAAAGTCACGGTAAGTTTGCTTGGCAGAGTAAGAGGATCCGGTTCCCACGCGTCGAGCCCCCGAGGCCTCCTCTCCGCCCGCAGCCACCTCTCGTTCCCTTCCCACCCTCGCGGCGGCGGAGCCTCCCCGGCGGTCACCCGAGTCACCGAGTAACTCTCTCTCTCTCTCTCTCTCTCTCTCTCTCTCTCTCTCTCTCTCTGCGTTCTTGCGGGCGTGTTTTCGTATGCACGAGTGCGACTGTGCTAATTGCCACGGCAAACCCTAGCTGCGCAGCGTGGGCTTGCCGGTGCCGCCGCGGCGAACCCTTAACAAGGCTTGTTTTCCTGCCGTAAATCTCAGATCTCGTCCCCTGTTGTGGGAGATTTGGACACTCGTGGTGTTGTTCTTGAGTTATTGCGCTGAACTGAGTGACCGTGGTAGATGCGGCGATGGCTTAGTTGGCGCCGCAGTGATTCGATAGTGAGGGTAATTGCGTGATTCAACTCGCGTTAATCCGGGTTGTCTGCCAATATTTTTTAGATCCTGCGTTGGATCTTTGGTGGTTTGTCTATGTCTTACATTGGTTTGGGCTGTGTTATTAGGGTATTGGTACGTTTGAATAAAACGTCAGCACAGTTTATGAACTGAAACATCAGATGAAATTTCGAAAAGACAAGGTGGAGTTTCCTTTGTTGAAGTTGTATGCTTCCGTCACATTTTGATTTTTGATATGGGAAACCTGTGGCAGAAGTTTCTGATGAAGTGGGATCTGTTTTGTTAAGCTTTTTCATCGGCTGTTCCCGTAATCCTACATGGCTCATTTTTTATGGAAAGGATAGTTGGTGCTACTTAAATGTTGCTTGCTATCCTCGTTATTGTGCCAACCTTCAACTTCTTCTGACCTGGGCTGGCTGACTAAATTTGGTGTGTCATGGTGTCTTAGCTCTTAAGCAGCCGCCCCTTGAAGATTGTAGACGCTCCTGTTTTATGTGGCATGCTTCTATTTTTGAGACATTTGATAAATTGTTTGTAAACTGTTAATATGCATGCTAGAAATTTGCTGTCTTGGCAAGCTGCATCCTATGAATAATGCTTAGGCTGTTTGATGTCACCTTGTATACTTTTAGCAGAGTGTTTATAGCTTTCGGACTTATCTGATGAACTGTGCTTAAGCTGGTAAGGTGCATGCTTCATTGGATTATGCAAACTTTTATTGATATGGAATTATTTTCTTAGGCTTGTAGTCTTAACTGGGCATGGTTACATGTTTTGTAACATAGCCCCATGCTTGTGCTAGCAGGGCACCTTCCCTATTTGTGTGTGTGTGTTTGGGGGGTATACAGGTTTTGGTTGCATCTGTCTTCTTGTTGTTAACATCTTCTTTGATTGTGTGTAATTAGAGATAAAACTATGAGGAGGTACAGCCCCCCGTATCGTAGCCCCCCAAGGAGGGGATATGGTGGCAGAGGAAGAAGCCCCCCTAGGAGGGGATATGGAGGACGGAAGGAGCAGGGTTCTGGAAGTCTCTTGGTCCGCAACATCCCATTAAGCTGCAGGTACAAAAACTGCGACCTGGATACTGTTTTCCATCACGATGACTGTATTTCTTCATGAAAGAAGCAAATATTTCATTTCGCAAGTTATTGACTTATTCAATTTTGCTCTCTTAACTCTGGTAGAGGGGAGGATCTTCGAGTTCCTTTTGAAAGGTTTGGTCCTGTTCGGGATGTTTACCTGCCAAAGGATTATTACAGCGGGTAAGTGTTACTAAGTCGCATGATGGGAAATGTAGATAGTCTGAACACTTGTCTGCATTGTCGCTGCGTAATCTTAGAAACTTTTATGAAGTTATGGATTAGACCAGAGATATAACCTCTGTTTCACGAAGGGAACATGCAAGCATCTTCCAGCTTTAGTGTGATGTCAATCTCTACAATCACCTTTGTGCATTTAAGCTCCATGGAAAATGCTCTAATCATTTTTAGTCTGCTGATGTATATAGTTGATTAATTGCTGTCACTAGAATATGTAATGCACTAATGTGGTAATCTCTATTTTACTTTGTCCTACTGATTCATCCTTGCCCTGTGTGAGTTACTTTTTTTTTTCTGAAATGGTTCCCAGGGTTGTATTGGTTTGAAGTAAATACAAGCCCTTGATTTGTTGAAGAATGCTTTTTAATATTCCTAACAATTCATTTGCTTGGCAAGATAGAGTCTTGTCCGAATGAAGTTCTTCTATGAAGACAAGATTTGATTCATTGAGAAAATTAATTTCACGAAGAGAAGATAAGAGAGTTGTACCGGGTTGTCCATGAGAAGATAAAATGGAGCGAAGTTGATTTCAAGTAATTTTCAAACATTGGGGAACTTGAAGCAAATGATTTACGAAGATGCTCTTTACGAGGATCACCATATGTAGTCGTTATACAAGAAATTCGGATACTAGAGCCCGGACATCTAACTGCTTTTTGCAACACTTGCTTCCCTTTTGATGGAAATGTTAGTAAGTTGTTGACTGTGCTTCACCAAGAATCATAGAGGGCACACTGAATTTTGAACTGTGATGGTAACATGGCATGCACAAACACTATTTACGAACACTTTATACCCTCTTATTTGTTTGTTATTTCATTTATTTTCCTTATCCTACTTTGTCTAATGAAATCGAAATATACAGGGAGCCACGTGGGTTTGCATTTGTCGAGTTTGTTGACCCTTATGATGCCTCCGAGGCCCAATATCACATGAATCGCCAGGTATTTTTTGGCCGGGAGATAACCGTTGTTCTTGCTGCTGAATCACGGAAAAGGCCAGAGGACATGCGCAATAGAGCTAGAGTCAGGTATGTTATTCACATTGTTGTTAATATTGTGCCTTATCTTCTGTTGTTGTGCTCATTTGAAATGACTTTGTGTGGTTTTTGCTTTGCAGGGGGTATTCTGGCCATGAAGGGCGCCGTTCTTCACATTATGGTAATTCTGGACTATGCCTTTCTAAATGCACAGTTGGAATTCTGGATCCTTCGTTTTTGCTTTCTACTAGGGAAAATGTACCCTATCATTTTTGTCACTGTTGCTGCTGGCAGGCAGTCGCCCTGAAAAGTGTTGAAAATTGCTGATGTACACTTGAGAGTTACGTTGTTTGTCTCAATTTATACCTTGTAAGGAGATGTAATGTTTAGGACATTGTGTGGTGTTTTCCTTTCTTTGCTACCCCCCTATGCCTATTACCCTCTTTTGTGGCAAAGATTACATGAGCTCTCCTCTACATGGCAGGGTGTGAGACTGATCCGTTGGAAAGTTATTGATTTTGTCTTAGCTTTCATATAATTCTTTTTTGTGTAACTAACGAATAGAGCATGAGATTCTTGATCCATTTGTGCTGTTGCAATCATTGTAACTAGTACACTTATTCAAGATTAATATCGGTTAGTGCCTTCCAAAGAAATATCAGTGTATATTTCTGCTCAATCAACAAAGTGCCTACAAGACAACATATGTGTGCACTCCCGCCCATAAACTTATGGATCCACCACCACTGCTGCTGATGTCTAATATTTAAGATAAGATAAGACCACATTATGTACCTTTTTTTGCAGTGTGCATAGCTGCCTATTTAAGATTTCAGAATAGTTGAATATTCCAAATTCCTTGCAAATTCCTTTTGCTGCAATACCAAATTACTGATAGCATCTCATCTTCCATGCAGGGAGGTCTCGTTCACGTTCCCGCTCCCCCCGCTATCGGGGCCGTCCTCGGTCAAGGTAGACCAATAATAGTTTTTGTTTAGTTTTGGTTTTCATATGATGTTCCTAGAACTATTCACCTTTGATTCACGAATCTTGTGACACTGTTCAACTTTTTTTTTAAAAGGTCATACTCTCCTGCTCCAAGACGGCGAGATGACTACTCTGCTTCCCCACCGAGAAAGGAGTCACATCACATAAAATCTCCCAGGCGTCAGCCAAAAGAACACGAAGACAAGAAGCAGAGATCCTATTCTCCCGCCAGTAGAGATGGTGACCAACGCGATGCTGATAATGCTTATGAGAAGTAAGTTCTAGTGTTTCATTACCACTGCATAAATCCACCAGTCTGCCTTCATCTCTTTATAGAACTCCAGAGCTAATTATGATCTTGTTATGTATCCCTTTAACCTTGTTCACTTTATCATCAGTCACATTAAGTTCAGTTTGACAATTATTCACCAAAAACAGAAGCTTGTTATTCAGAATCTCATTTGACTAAATTGGATTACAGCATGCTAGATCCGCCTTTATTCTTCTCTCTTAACAAAGCTGTTTTCACACTCAAATTTGGTCTGTTCCAAGTTTATTCTGCATACTCTGTACTCGACCATACGATATTCTAGTAAGAAATGACTGGTTGCGGACTTGCGGTCGCTGTTAGACCAGGGGCAGCACTCTCATCTTTGCTGCATACTTTTGGTCTGGATTCTGCATTACTTCCGGAATATACAATGCCCTGTAGAGTAATATGCTGATCACATAGTGAAAGCTCTTAACAATGTTTTATGTTCACAGAAGGTCACCACCACCTGACAGTGACGGATCCCCTCCACACCGGAGGTCATCCAGGCAATCCTCAGGATCGCCTCTGGGATCCCGCTCTAGGTCCGCCGACGGGTCACCTGCCCAAAGTGACTGACAGATGGGTGCTACGCTCATGACTGCATCTCCCCAGTGCCGCCATCTAGTCTGTATCTGCCTCTTTCCTGGCCAGATCGAGTTGGTTTGAGTAAACCCTACGGGGTATGTTGTGTTGCTAGTGTCGTCGTGCTTGGTAGCGGACGCATGTGACTTGTCGCCCGTCTCACAGTATGTGTGCTTGCTGTTGGAGACTTAATGGAGTCGTGTTGTTGAACCTTTAGACTTGAAGCATGGTATTGTGTTGTGAACTGGGCCACCGCCCATTTCCATCGACCTTGTTTGCAAAAAGCTTGTGATTGGATCTACCACTGACTGACCCAGTGGGGTCCTGCCCCTCTCTTCTTGCCACTGCACTGCATTGGAAGGCGTACGGATGAGGGAAATAGATTGGACTTGTGAGTGCTGCTGCGTTGCTGCAATGCAATCCCTTTAATCATGGAGCCAGTGCAGGTGCTTGGATTGCTTGCATGCTTCCATGGCTGCTTGCCATGGACATGGATCCTATCATGATGCAGTGAACTGTGAAAGGCAAGGAGATGTGATGGCACAGAAAAGTGCATGCCATGGCTGCTGTCTATGGGCCTGTTTGGTTGCCACCACAAGGAGAGTTTGTGATGTTTGGTTGCACACGGTTGTGGCAAGATTTTGCTAGGTCCCATGTCGCTGACTCAAAAAGTGTGGCAAGATTCCTTAGGCTGCTAAGGTGTGCTGTCTATTTTGTTGGCAAAGTGTGGCTAGCAACCAAACAGGCCCATAATTCTTTCTTTGAGACCATGCTGCTGCCTATGATTCGGTTGTGGCTGAAAAGTTGGCAAATGCGTCTGCTTTTGTTTCCTTCTTTCGGCTGAGTGACAAACGAAGAGAGGAGCGACCATCTCGGTGTAGTTGGACAAGGGAGGAGATTGTAGCCTATCATCGCTATACGTCCAGATGTTTGTATGTTCTGCTTCGTTGTGTGAAACTCTGCACCTACCTGTAATGCCTTCTCTCAAGTCTTAAGGACACCTTTGGAATTTCGCAGTTAAATTCCCGTATATATTGGGGAAATCTCGTGTTACACACGGAAGCATAAGTAGTGCTGCTCGTTTCATATATTTCTCCCTTTTTTTTTTTACAAAAACAAGGATGGACGGTTTATTAGCACGGAGATACTCCCTTTGATCATAAATACATGTTGTTTTGAATATAGTTGTAATCAAATTTTGAAATTTTGAATAGGAATATCTTTTTAAATATTTAAAATGAATATATGAAAATGATATGTGTAAATTTATCTCAAAAAGAACTTTCATAATATTATGATTTTATTGAGTTTTATCAATATTTTATAATAAAAATTAGTGACAAAACTTGTGTTTTAAAAACTATATTATGTACAAAACGCCACGACCGAAGGGAGTACAACAAATCACTGGTAATGGCACTGTTCTTTTCGACTTATACTTATGACAAACAGAATAGCTTCTTCACCACCACTTTAAAGCGGTTTATCGAGATAGCTTTTTAAAAACAATTTATTGGCTTTCAATTCTTTCATCACACCAAGACCAAAAGGTATAAACCAAAGTCACAAAATACAAGGTACAGTGGAAAGTATAAGCGTGCGGGTGAAGAAGAGCAGAAAGAGAAGGACTTTTTTGCCCCGCTGGAGTGGGCGGCGACTTTTGGTGTTGGCACGTAGGGTCATCAGGGCATGGCATCAGCCATCAGGGCATCGCGCTGCACGGCACACACGCTCCGCGTGCGGCATTTAAAGATTTCCCAGATGAGACGCGTCCAACCCGGCCAGCCAATGCCGGCAGCGCAGCGCGACCACCTCTGCAGCTCACCCTGCCATTGCCATGCCATCCTTCACACCAGGCTACAAGCTACTCTCTCCTCTCTCTCCTCTACCATGAGAGAGAGAAGAGAAAGACTAAGAGAGAGGGAGAGAGAGATGGGCAACGGAAGGAGGAGCCAGCCAGCCAGTGTACGTAGCGTCTGCATGCAAATGCAAGTAAAAAAGATTTGTATGCGACGAGGAACCCCATGGCATGATCGAGATGGTTACGCGGCTAGCTGGAACACATGCTACGTACAGTGCGGTAGCTAGGGACGTAAGGGAAGGTACAGCGAGCCACTGCACCGCGCTGTGCCATCGCCTGCTGCCACCACCACCACCGTTGCATCGCGGGGGGACCAGACATGGCATGCTAGCTAGCTACCACCCCGGCCTTCTTTTTCGAAATTTGGACGCTTTTGGCACTGTTGGTCTCATGAATTCCCGAAGTAGCTCCCACCGGAAAGAAATTCCCGATCTGGCCCCCTGCCGACCGCACGATTCACCGGAGGCCGACACGTGGAAGTCGTGCGGCCGGCGAGCGCACGACAGCCGAGTCATGCGGTCACCGACCGCACGACTCACCGAAAAACTCAGAGCACCAAAGTAGTGCGGTCGCGACCGCACCACTCCATTCGTCTGCGCCGCCGCACCACTCGCTTCTACAACACTAGGGTTAGGGTTTGCACCGATCGTTGTTTTTCATAATTTAAGCGATTTTTGTGTATTTTTGATAGTTCAATAAATCTTTTGTAATGATAAATATTATGCATGTACATGTAATCCGTTTGATGTGGAGTGCAGTTTGCTGGTAGTGTAAATTTTTTTTGCAATTACGAAAAAAAGAATTTAGGTTGGTAGAGTACTGACTAATTTTGTGAAAAGTAACGATTAGTGTATTTGTTATTTTCGTACAATGTCGATCGTGAAAATATGTTAAACTAGCAATAACAATTTTCGAAGATGTTATGTTGTTTTATTGGAAGAAATTTAAAGAAAATTGTTTTGAGGACAAGCGTGATATGAACAATTAGGCGAAAGGAAGGAAAGTGATATTTAACACGTAGGAATCGTTGAATGCGAAAACACGAGATAATAAGCTTAGTGAATAGAAATGAGCTTCACAATACTTTGGGAGTTACATGACGCGTACATTTTTATTACATGCATAACATATAGCATGATATGCGACTAATGTACCCAACTGCTCGTAGGACCTAATGTGTGGACCGGGGCCACTTTCCCTTCCTTGCCCGCTCGACGTCGAACTCCTCCGCGGCCTCTTTTGCCTGAGCCGCTATTTCCCTCTTTCGTCAAGGCCCTCTCGCGAGCCTCCCGCTCCCTCCGCGTGCACGCACGAGATGGGCTTGCGATTCGCGTTGTATCGCAGGGTGTGCTCGTGGTGCAAGGCGCTCCTCTGCAGCCTCTTTGTCTGGTTGACATTCCACTCCTCAAGTCGAGGGTCCATTGGTCGGCAGGTGGATCTCAAGATCGATCCATTTGCGGTAGGTACATAGGGGCCCGGAGGCGCAAAGCGAGGGAGAGAATGTTAGTACGTGATGTGAAGGAGGAGATGTTGGGAAAAATGGTGCATGTGTTCGTTACCGGTTGCCGATAGGATGAGGTGTCATAACGGCGGTTGGGGTAATCACTGGAGTAGTTTGCGCAACCCCATAAACGCATACCCGTGGTGATCGTTCCTTCGATTGACGAACTTGCACGTGTCCCCGCACCAACAAAGGGGGTGTCTCCCCTCGGGTGGGAGTTGCGCGAACGCTCGTTGGGGACGTCCGGATTGGGTTGTTGCTACGCTGCCGCTCATTGCGGGAGTCGACCCTTTAGCACTGCTGGCTTGTTCTACCCGGATAATAGCCCTTATTTTCTCATCGCGAGCGGCGGTGATCGTGCTAGGTTACGGTGTCCTCCCATTCCTTCACCATCTTGTCCCATTGCTTCTTCCGGTTTTTTTTGTCCATCCCGGTGAGGTGAAGGAAGCGCGGTGTAGTGTGGTGTTTGGAAGTGTAGTGTGGGCTGCGAAATGGAATGCACACCAATTTATAGGGTCCATTAGCACCGAGGGTCGGCCTCTTTGTGATAGCATCTTTTGACATATCGGTGAGTAAAGGCGGCTGCTTTTGTCATTTCACCGATCAAAGCAAAAGGCGCCCGTGTTATCATGTCACCGATGAAAGTCGACCGTGTTGTCATGTCACTGCGCAAGGCTGCAGTCTTTTGTCATCTCACTGAGCAAAGCTAGCCTCTTTTGTCATTTCACTGACCAAAGCTGCACTCTTTTGTCATGTCACTGCGCAAAGGTGGCATCTGTTGTCGTGTCAGTGATTAAAGCCGCCTGCGTCTTTGTAATGTTAGTGCGCAAGGTCGCAGTCTTTTGTCATCTCACCGAGCAAAGCCGCCTGTGTTATCCATCACCGATGAAAGCGCCCCATGTTGTCATGCAAGCTGCGCAAGGTCGCAGACTTTTGTCATCTCACCGAGCAAAGGCGCCTGTGTTATCATGTCATCGCTAAAAGCGCACTCTTTGTCGTGTCACTACGAATAGCTACCCTATTTGATTCCACGTGATCGGGCACGGTGGGCTCTTTTGGTCGTGTTTAAATCCTTCACTGGAGGAAGTTCTCTCGTTTGGTATTTATAGCACGGTTGGGGTCCAATGACATTGTACGCAGAGAACCTCAGTAAATTGAACACACAAGCTCCATTTCTTCGTCTTTGAAAATTTCATCGTGGTATTTTCGACGGGCCGGTCTGTTTAGTGTATTTGTGATTTTGTACAATCTCGATCGTGAAAAATATGTTAAACTAGCAATAACACTTTTCGATGATGTTATGTTGTTTTATGCGAAGAAATTTGATTAACACGTAGGAAGTTGTCTCGTTTTTGAGGACAAGCGTGATATGAACAATTGGACGAAAGGAAGGAAAGTGATATCTAACACGTAGGAATCATTGAATGCGAAACACGAGGTAATAATAGGATTGCATAGACCGTACATAGCGTGGGTCTATTACATTTTGTCTCTTGGGTGTAGCGTAGTTGTTTCCCTTTCTATTGGGCCACGAGGATGGCTCATTGCCTCATTCATCCTGTCACTCTTGTTCTTGAGAGCGCCTCTCGAGCTTGCGGCGCATCCTCCTTGGCCTTCAAGCGGTTTTGTGCCGACATCACGCGGCGCTCTTGCTCAAGACGCATCTGGCGTGCCACCTCGCGAGCCTGAGTCATCTTGACAAAGTATTGTCCTTTGTTTTCCACCTCCACCGCCCGGTCATTTGGCCATGCCGCGACACCGATCAACCCATTCGACGAACGTGCAAGCCTATGTGTGCCGTGGTAGATGTCATGGATCAAGTTGAAAAACGATAACGAGAAACAAATGATTTAGTTGTCGTCGTTACCACGAAGTCGTCATCCAAGTCTGGACACTTGAAGAACCTACGGCCGTATTTGGCTCGTTGGACTCGATCCGTCCAGACTCCCAACATCGTTCTGAAGCCGCAATGGCACTTCGGGCGCTCATGCCATTCGGCACTCAAATGGGTCGGAACTCCAGGAAGACATTGTTGTGTAGTAGTATTGTGATGGCTTCAGGAGGAGATGTGGTATGGAAGACATAGGAGGCCTTTATGTAGGCATGTGAGCTGGTGCAGTGGGCATAGTCCATGGAGAGGGTGTCGTACGAATATTTTCGCTTTTTTAGGGTGTCGTAGGCTTTTCCAGGATTCCAGAGCTGCAATAAATGTTTGTATGTAGGCTTTTCAGAGCCTGTAGTCTCTTAATAAATTAATAGTTCGTAGCCTTTTCAGTCTTTTGTCATGTCACTGCGTAAAGCTGGCCTCTTTTGTCGCGTCACTGAGCAAAGTCGGGCCTCTTTCGTCATGTCACTGCGCAAAGCTGGCCTCTTTTGTTATGTCACTGCGCAAGGCTGCCATCTCAGATGTGGTCATTGCAGTAAATCATTCCCGTTCGGTATAAATAGTCAGGTTGGGGTCCCATGGCATTGTGCGTAGAGGCGGCCGACCACGTCAAGGAGACCCCCGAGCAATACTCCATGTGGGTGCCACGAGGCTCGTTTGACATATAGGCAACGCGATGTATGGTTGTACCTTGAAACAGTATGAACACTTTCTACGATATGGAGTAGACAGAGTGATTAAGTTACCAATATGTCGTCTTTAATTTATTGCCTGTAGTTGACATATTTTGCGTACGTGCAATGTATGTGTTGTTTCTTGTTGGCGGTCGTGACCTGTTCAGATTCTACGTGGGCTCCATGACTTTACGGCCCCCGAGCCTATAAGAGAGTCATTCCTCACCAAGCCCCGCATTGTTCTCCCTCACCTCTTGAATTACTTCTTCCGATTGTGTGTACATTTCATTCGTGCTAACCCCCCCGTACGCCGATATGAGTCAGTTCAGCACTCGCCATCGGCACCCACGGTGATTTGCCCAAAATGCAACACGGTTGTTGCACGTAAGACTTCACACACGGCTGCGAATCCTGGGCGTCACTACTACAAGTGCCCGTTTCACTCGGTGAGTATGATTGTTTGGGGTTCGTTGAAATCGTAAAGGCAAGTTACAAATTATTCTTGTCATAAAATCGCAGGAAGCCCCCGGTGGTTGCCGATTTTGGGTGTGGGAGGATGAAATGGGGACTAGGACCGCATGTGTTGAATGACGAGTTGTCGTGGTGGTTGCAACCCGTCGAGTCATGCATCGTTTTGTGATGGAGTGGAAGATTAATTCTTGTTATGTGTTATTCTCTTCGGTGTTTATTGTTATCCTCAAGTTGTAGTTGTGCATGTTGTTCTCCTCTATGTTCGTAGTGAATTTTGTTATCGTGTCTTCTTCTTGTGGACGGATGGTGTATGTTTGTGTAATGCAAGGTGTTACGTTAACTGCATATTTGTTGTGAGTACGCTGTCATATTGGAATGGAGGCTAAATTATGCAAGGTGAAAAGAACGTTATATTACAAACACAACAAAAGTACATTACATTTAAACAAAAACTCATTGTCCACCTCGTCTTCGCCTCCTCGGCGTCGTATTTGATCCTCCGAGAACGTGAACCGCTAGGAGAGTGTGGTGCATCTCGAAGGTCGTCTGCGAGGCTGCATCGGAGGCGGTGGTGGGTACAACTCCGTGGAGAGTTGCGATGAAGGGCGAAAATTGAGCTCACCAATCGGAGGAGGTGTCTACGTCTGCCGAGGATCAAGCAATGAATTAGGCAATGAAAAGTATGAAATATTTGTAATGAGTAGTAATATCGTAAGGCATCTACCGGGAGTCGAAGCGTAGATGGCCCTCCGTAAACATCGTGTCCCTGTTGCTCGTGAATATGCGCAATTTTTTCACGAGGCGATTAGATGGCATTGAAAATACACATGTTATGTGCGATGCGTTAGTACATACACCGCATACTGTTTGTCCGAATGAGCGATGGCGTAGGCAAATCACGCATGTAGTCCCGGGATGTGTAACCTTGGTAGGTGCGCGGACCACTCATCCCGCCACAGTAGTGTGGTGACCTCCATGCGCAAATGTGGGCAACGTCGCGCCGGTTGTTCTTGAGAGTCGGTCGCTCGGAGGGATCCGTCGCCACGGAGAGGGATCCGGCATACGAAGACGATGGTCGCATCAACGTGCTATCGCGTCGCAAGTCTTTGCGAGGAGAAAATATTGGTTACGTAAGTAGCAATTGAGTGGAACAACAAACTATTGCGAAGCGTTGTACCGCGGTCCGAGCGGCTGCGACGAGGAGCGAGCGCCGTCGGCGAACGCCGGACTCGAAGGACGTCTTGATGGAGGTCTTGCGGCGGTGCCTCCGGCGGTGGTGCTGCCGTCCTCTGCAGCGTCGCGCATTCACATCATCCTCGGTCCGACTACGACTCATGGCCACGATCGCCAACCGTGCGTCATCGTAGATGGATGCGCAAGCGAAGCTAGAGTCGGTCCATGGAGCCGCCCTCCCATGACGGAGGGCCGCGGTACCCTCGTCTGGATGCGATGAAGGCTCTCGTACTGCAGGTAAATAACTAGTGAGTTAAAACGTACTCGACATACGCACTTAAAGTACTCTCGTACCGCATCATCGTGTCGTGCTGCTCGATGACGGTCCGGCCCTGCTTGTATGGCAGCCTCGTGCGCGATCTCGGCGGAGGCGGTGCGGGCAGCCCGGTAAGCTTGCTGCGGGTCCGTGGAATGTACCACTCTAGGTACGTACTGTAGGTGTGGAGGTCGTACGGCCGAGTCTCATCGACAACCTCCGTGGTCGCCGAGTCATGCCACAGTCCGTCACGGCGGCCGTGTGCCCCTCGATCGTCCCGGTGCCCTCTTGGTTTGCACGCAAGATAGTACACCCATTACACAATAAGTAAAAATGACACACTACTACATCAAGTACAGTTACCGTGCAATGACTTACTGGTGGGCCTTCCGTGATAGTGGCCGTCCCGGGAGGGGTGGCACGTGTTGGTGAAGGCCAAACTGTCTCAACACCCTCTGCGGGTTGTATGGCTCGACGAAGTGGGAGAAGGCGAGGTGGCACGTCGTCAACCAATACGTGTGGTCTTGGTGGCGGTGACAACCCGTGAGGGGGCTATGCTATGGATAAACTGTGCGTCCATGGCAACCATACTATCTCGCTCTCATGCGAGTCTCGAATCGGTTATGAAACTACGGGTAAACTCGTCTCGGTCTCTCCACGCCCACCGCGGTGACCATGTGCCCAACGCGTCCCCATCGTCGGCGCACTAATGGGGTCATCGCCTCGACCATATCGTACAACACCGGGTACTCGTAAGGGTGCACGGCACTGAAAGTAAGGCCTCCCAGCGGAAAGTGCTCCCAAGACCGATCTTCAGGGAGCACGTAGCAAGCCAAGACCGGCTCGTGGCAGAGTACTGCATGAGGCATCACACAAGCCTCGGTGAGGTCGCACTAAGAACAGCGGATCCCGGTGATTGCGGCACTGCCCGCCATGCATCCGCCAAAGACTCGCAAGGTGTATGTAGCTAGGGTGAGCGGAGTCTCCGGTGGTCGAGGAAACAAGACCCACCCGAACAAAAAAGGAGTGTACGCGACGAGGTGCGTCCGCACGACCCCCTCGGCGTCCATGTGGCGGGTCATGAGCTGCCGTAGCCACGAATGTGGCACCCGGTTTCACGCCGCCGGGATCGGGTCACCGGCAGGGCACCTAGGGTGACCTTCCGTTCGCCGCTCTAGGGGTGGCACTATCGCTGCACCACGGATGGGTAGACACATCGGCATGGACACGTCCGAAGTGTGTGATCATCTCCCCACCGGAAGTGGAAGGTGTGAGTCTCCGGTCTCCAGCGGTCGACGAGTGCGGACAACAACGACGCATCGAAGCGCAAGGCATATGGCACATCCACCATGCGAGCAATGGGCAAAAGGCGGTGTCTCGCGATGAGTGGGATGTACCGATGGTCTAGAGGCCGGTGCTCTCGGGGGCTCCTAAGGATCAAACTGAGGGCCGGCTCCGGATGACCAGCTGCGCGCCGGTGATGCTCATCCCAAAGGGCTCAAGCAACTCGTCGCCATCTCCTGGATGAATGAAAACAAATTAGTGCGGTATGACAAGAAATATGTACGTAATGACTATAAAGTGCGGAACAAATGAAGACATAATATACAAAAACGTATTTTGCGTGAATGACAACAAAATGTGCAACAGATGACAACAAATGACAAATGAAATATCAAATAAATGACAACATAACTTCGAAATAACTCAACCAAATTGTACACGCAAATAATATCATAACATACATTCAAAGACAGTTTGAAGGATGCTTGATCATGTGCCCGAGACACAAGATGAGTACAACAAAGTACCACAATAGTTACAAAACACGGAATCGGCTATGGGCGTTACTTGGCGTCGACTGTTTGGGCAATGCCTAAATGAATGGCCAACAGTCTTGCACATTCTGCACTTTGGGCGCCGAACACGATCTCCACGCTGGCTATCATCCATGTCATTCCGAATCCGAAGGCTTTGTCGTCGCCACGGCCGACATGCTTGATCTGCTGTTCGGCACCCACTTCACCGCCACGCCACGGTTCTCGTAATGCATGTCCACCCCATAGGAATGGAACTCAGACTCCATGTTTCAAACAGTGCTTGATGTCATAGTACTCGACATGTAATGCGTGGGCGTCGGTGCCATACCGCGCATGCCGCGTACACATGTGAGCATGGTTTGTGCAGCGATTGTGGCTTGTTGCAGGTGCATGATGCTCTCTCATCAATCGTGCATACTTGCTTACGGTCCCCTCTAGTCCGCCCCATCATATACTTCTGTCTAAGGCGGACCTCGAACTTTCTCCGTAAGCCATCCATGGGTTGAGCAATATGCGAACGAGACTTCTCCATCTTCTTGTGCATGTAGGCATGCGCTACCTCAGAAATCTCGCCTTCGTCCGGATGTTTCTTCGCCATCATAGCTCTATTGACAAAGTATCCAAGCGAAGCGGTTCCAAGTCTCTTCAACGATTCTTTGTGATAGGCGGGGATCGGCGCCTTTAGAACTCCATTGTACACCTCGGACATATTTGTTGTCATGATTCCATACCTTGCCCCGCGGTGTCATGCGAGAGAGACCACATCTCCAAGTCGGTGCATTGGAGTTAACCCATTGTGTGAACTCCCTACTCGTCGATCCTCCGCCACGGCCCCGGCTTCATCTCGCCTGTACACGCCCAACATGCTTGCCGGTCTCTGGTCAAGGTGCCTCCACAAGGCCTCGAACTTCCTCCTCTCGGTTACGCATACAAAGCTTCTTGAACATCTTCATTAGTTCCTTGCTGTGGAACCTTCTGTGGAAGTTCGCTGCAAGATGCCTCATGCACCACCGGTTCTTCAAATCATTCCACCGCAAGGGTGGATCGTCCCGATCTCGCATCGTTCGCATTGCGCACAAAGCAAGCTGCATTGCGGTCGGAGATGACACACACCTCGGACGATCTTGAACTACTGACCGCTTCACGTTGGCAAGAAACCACGACCGACTATCCGTATTCTCGTTCTCTACAATTGCAAATGCCACTGAGTAATCGGTCATTTGCATCTGCTGCAATCGCGGTCGGGATGGTACCTTGTACTTGCGGATAGAAATGTGCCGTCCATCGTTAGCACTGGACGGCACCACTTGAAGCCTTCAATTGCCTGCCTAAAGGCCCAGAACACTCTGTCAAGCACAAAACAATTTGGCCCTTGCGCCTCATTAACCCGCTCTTGCTTGTTAATGTAACTTCACGGGTTTATACGCAATTTGATGCGACATTCTTGGGACCAAATCATATGCCTCTTCATATGTCCCAAACTTACGCTCCAGGACCTTCATTTCGCCGCCATACCTTCTTGTAGGTGACATCAAACCCCACCGTGTTTGCCACATCCGCCATGAGAACCTTGAGAAATACTCACATTGCGTAACAAGATGGCTTATCGCCCGCAACATATGGCGGCGTCATGTTGCGGTGCTCGTAGTGGACCCGCAAGCTCACATGTGTGATCCTTCACCACGATTATCCGAATTCCGTGGCGGCGCCCTGAACCGCCGCCCACGGACCTTGCGTGGCATGAGCCGTCGGCGCACTTCACAATGTAGGTGTCGGGGTTCGACACATGCACCCGATATGTCCTACCGATGTCGACGGCATACGTGGCAATAGCTTCGCAAAGCACCCTTATTACGGAAGCAACGCCCTATAAGCGGTGTGCCCTCATTGAATCCCACTCGCCTCCTCCTTGGTGGCGAAACTAGGGATTGTCTTTGCGATGTCGTCAATCTTGACGACGCGACGCATGCCGTCCGTGGTTACAACACCACCTAACACACCTCCGCCGTAGGTTGCCCTTCACCCTCCTCTTACGAGGCTATCTGTTTCAACATACTCTTCCTCCTCGCTTTCCACTTCCTCCACCTCGTCGGCAAGGTACTCGTGGCGGTCAACTCGGGAGGCCCACCATCGGTCTCGCACCTTCATTCGCTCGAAAATTGTCCACGCCCTCGCGGTCTCCATCTCCCATTGATGCATTCACTCCTTCTTCACCATCATTTTCATGGACCGAGAGTAATGCGTGCTCTACATCTCCGCCAACAACACGAGCCACCCATGGCGAGATGATTACATCCTCTCCACAAATTGAACATACACCATTGGCACGGCATAAATCGCTGCGTCGGGGTTGCACACAACCTCCATGTAGTTGGTCCATAAGGCGTCACTCGTCACCTTTATAAGCCGACACACTTGTCTCCCTGCATCACCCATGCGGCATACACCGCCTCGATCCGTAATTTGTTCCTTGCGGTCTCCCGATCGAAGCCGAGCGCACGCATCTCCGTAGCTCGGCCAGCTCATGGTGTTCAGATTGGGTGACCGGATCACGGTCCGGTCACAATTATGTGAGTCGCCCGTCTGACCCGTCGCGTCTGAGACCACCGCCGTAGAACACAAACAAGTCTTGGATGTCACCCATGGCCTACCTAACATAAGTCCATCTTGAACCCTCTTAGTATATATAACGTGCAACAAATGTACCATCATTCAATATCTACCGTCCACCACATACAAGAGTAATATTTTCATCTTCATTTGTAAATCTAATTTTATTTCTTTCATGGGCGCTAATAAATTTCTATGCAAAAGAAATTACCAATGTAATGTACTATGTATAAATTTCTACATAAATCATATATATCATATGGTTTTGCATAACAGTGAGACCATACTTGCTCACTTATTATTTTGTGCTTGCCGCATACTGTCATATGATGATTAATGATTGCACGTTGGTTTACTCATGCTATTTACCTGAACCAGTATTATAAATTATTTTACACATTGTCACTAGGATGCTTTTTTAAACCATGTGCATGACAGTATTTCATATGTCATATACATGCTTATTTCATAAATTAATACTACAAGACCTATCAACATTAAAGCTACATAATACTCGGTATAACTAAATCGTACTCAACAAACCTACACAATTTATTCACATAAATTACATAACACATTACACTACAACTACAAACATTGCATCAAAAATGACATGCATGAACTCGTAAATAACGTTTACGCTAATTACGGACTAATCAACATAATAACATCATACACGCATGGGGATGATATTTACCTTTCCTTGAAGCTCGCGAGACGATCTACAACTTTCACAATTGTGAAAACTTGAGATCCTTGAAAATTCCTCCAAATCTCGTGTTTGCGGTCCTTCTTTCCTTCTCTTGCTTCTTCTTTTCTTTTGCTTTCGATGCGAATGGACAACACTACAAAATTTATTCACATAAAATGTAAAATACGATACACTACAACTACAAACATTGTTTCAAAAATTGACATGTATGAGCTCCGTAAATAACGTTTACGCTAATTACACACTAATCAACAAAATAACATCATACACACATGAAGATGATATTTACCTTTTCTTGAAGCTCATGAGGACGATCTACAACTTTCACAATTACGCAAACTTCAAATCACTTCGAAATTTACTTTAAAATCTGTGTTTCCCGTCCTTCTTTTCTTCTCTTCCTGCTTCTTTTCTTCTCTTCTTCGCTTCTTTTCTTCTTGCTTCTCTCTCCGCTTCTCTATGCGAATGGGCGAGTGAGTGAGGCGGCGCAACTCAACCCTTCCTTTCTTTTATCACAAGCGATCATATGCATGCATGCGGTGGGGCGGCTCACGACTTCAAACGCGCCAAAGCCGCGGTGAGGGGGGCCTCACGGCTTCAAAGCGCGCCCGACGACCGGAATCGTTGCTTTCGGTGGAGATGGGACGGGACACCGAGTGGTGCGGTCGGCTACCGCATGAATAGCCGAGTGGTGCGGTCGCCGACCGCACCACTCCATTGTGCTACTGATCTTGCCGAGTCGTGCGGTCGGCGACCGCACGACCTCGGTGTCATCGCTGCGCCGCCGGCCGCACGACTTACACGTGTCGACTTCGGGTGAATCGTGCGGTCGGCAGGGGCGGATCGAATTTGTTTCCACAGGCGCTACTTCGGGAATTTGTGGGATCAACAGTGCCAAAAGCGTCCAAATTTCTTCTTTTTCATGGGAGCTAGGTCGTCTCTCTTGATTGTGATTGATACGTGCTGCTTTGCTCCTCCCCTCCCTTCCCCTCCCCTCTATCCATCATCACACCTCTTGCTAAACTCTAATAGGCTAACATTCTAGAACAAATACTAATTTATACTGACACTACTACATAACAAAATCAAGTCACGAATGCATTATTGATATAAAACTTTAGCTCAATGACTTAACATAAAATATAATGAATAAAACATGACAAGACATAAATAATGTAGCATGGTAAAGATACAATTATTGTTCTTTGTCCTATCCTACTATTTCTTCATCACTAGTAGGATAAGAACCAGAATCTACAAAGACAACATAGTCATAAAAAAGATTGAATTTCACTCTTCCAATAACTAAACCCTGTCTTTATAAAGGCATCAACACCCAAGTTTTCAGCTCTATGATGCTTAAAGAGATAACAGTAAAAACAAAAGGACACATCTTTAGCAACATTACATTACAATCAATCATACCTTTTGAACAATGATTTCTGAAATCTCCTCTTATGACCTCCTTATTCTTTCCACGGAAATTTATGTTCATTTGATTGGCATGGTCCTAATTGCAAATAGTCCCTTCTAGCAGCATCCTTAATGTTTACATGTAGCTCCTCAATCGGTTTTTGAAACCAATGATTGGTAACTATATCATCTGGTTTGAGTTCAACATAAGGGTTATTTTGCTCCGTGTTACTAGCTTCAGTTTCAATTGCTTCCGGAAGAGATTGGTTGCATTATGTTCATATTGGAAAATAAGATGACAATGTCTTACTCCTCTTTATTTTGTATCCCTAATTTCTAAATAGAAAGCACAAAACATATGGCATTCAATATTTCAATTCATTTTCTCATTCAAAATTCAGATTGGGAAGGGTGGAGGAGTAGGGACTAGGGAGATCGGATGGTGCTTACGCTTGTGGTCGGATGGTCGGATCGCCTGCCGAGATCGACCTTTGGGATGGTGCTAGAGAAAATGAGGGGGTGCGGCTAAAGGGTGCTAGGCTTGTGGTTGGATTGTGGGCGGCTGGCTAGCTGAATGAATTTGTTTGGACTTGGGTGCGCCACTTTAGTTTGGAGGTGCAAATAAGGTGAAAATCGGTGTTAATAATGACACGATTTTTCTCTAGGTGCGGCTACTCGGACCTATTTGGGAGGCCAGGAGAGGCCAAGGTGCTAAGTCGCAGGGGAGGCCAGACCGCGCAGGCCGTAGGGGAGGCGCAGGACCACAGGCACGTAGCCACGCAGGCGCGCAATATTGTGTTGGCAAGCCGGCTGCCATCGCCCATCGGCCGTTGCTGAAGGCTAGAAGCCTAGAACCTGGAGGGTGGAGGCGACGCCCCCACGCAGGGCCACAGGGCAACCACACGAATAACGAGATAGGGATTGGGGGTGAGCGGGTGAGTAATGAGTAGGGTGGACTAGAGTTGGGTTGACTATAGGGGTGATGACGATGGGTTGTGGCCTACCGGTTGGAGAGCCTAAAGGGTTAGCCTTAGGCTGGGTCACAAGGCTTGGGCTGGGCCACTGATGTTTTAATTTTTGTGGGCCTATATTGAGGGTAGTACCCCTGCTGATTTTTTCAGGCCTCGAATTATAGTCTACCTAACTCGAGGCCAGATACGTCCCTGTATCTATCTGTCTGTCTATCTATCTATTTACCTATCTAGTGATCTAGTCTGGTCTCTGTGCCCTGCCCCTCTCTTCTCTCCTTGTTTTTACTCGGGCCCCATCAGTTTTGAACTTTTGATTTCATGCATGAGGCATATAGTAGCTGAAACATGATCTCTTCATTGCTACTACTCGCAAAGTTTTAAATTTCTCTTCATGTTAAAAGGTTTTAAATTTCTTTTAATGAAACATGTGTGGCTAATTTGTGCGTAGCACGGTAGATACGTGTTTTCACTCAGTGTCGCTTCACAAGTACTGATCCTAGGACACCTGCTTGGAACGCTGGAAGATATGTGTGTGTGTGTAAATAATAGGTGCTCCATGATAACCAGGCTTTATGATTGAGACTTCTCATTCATGATTGATTCAACATGCTAAACCAATGACTTTCTTTCTAAATTGACACCTTTTCAAATTAATGAATATTAACGGGTTTGTCTGATATATTACACTTACACATATCTAAAAGCAATCCAAAAACAGGAAGGTTTGGTACCCAGACACCATAGTGCCCTATTTCAGCGACACACACACATATATATAACTGGGATACCAAGTGTCTAGGCACCATGATCTAAAATAAGTATTTTTCATATATATCATGTGTAAAAAGATTTAAAATTATTTAAGCATCGAATTTAACTAGTTTATAGCACGAGTTAATTACTTTGTACCTACGAAAAACCATGCAAAATTCCCGCGTTACCCTTGATTCGTTCCATTGCCACGTTCACGCGTTCTCTCGATCTCGCCCTAATTATCTAATCAGATGAGAAAGATGCATGACAGCACGTACGGAATATGTACGTATCTCCATGCACGTACGTAAACGTAAGCTACTGCAAGCCAGCTCGTAGGCACGTACATATATACGCATGATTGGTTCGTACGTCTCGCGTTGTTGTCGTGCGCACGACACGCGCGCGTAGGCCGCTCGTTTGTCGATCGAACGGCCCGGCCGGGGTGACATGGAAAGGGAAAGAAATCAAGTGATGGATCGTTCAGGGCCATCTCGATCGAGCCTCGGCGCCGTATTGACGATGAATGGAATGGAAATGATGGCAGTAATGTTATTTTATATTTTGGTATGATCCTAAATTACAATTTTAATCGCCAGTTTTTACCGTGATAGATCTATAAAACCAATAAATTATACTATTATAAAAGTTTTTTATATAAATTTATACATATATTTCTATGTGTTTAATCTACATATTGAAATTGATATGGATAATCAAAGTTTATAAGATCTGGCTCACCTGCCCTAAAAACATGGTTCTTTTGTGACCGAGAAAGTACGGGATTGATAGGCTGGTTTTTAGCGGCAAATGCAAACGCAGCCATGCGTGCGTTCACATGTGTGTTTCTGTAGCTCGTGTACATATCAACACGTGCGTACGTACGTAACGTCGTCGCGTCACTGTCCGAGAGGGCGCGAGACAGTAACACCACCACCTTTGCAAAGCGTGGCTTGTTAGATCTTGCGAGCGTGTGCATTGTATCTTAATTATCCGGTTAATGTTGCGATATATGTACATGCTTGCGTGCACCGACCCAACCCAGGCTCCTTCCCAGTGTCGCGCCGCCGCCCCCCTCCACCACCGGACCGGCACCACCCCCTCTCCACCACTGGGGCCCTAGGGTTAGGGTTAGGAGCAGAGTAGCCGCCTACCGTCCTCCAATGCCGCATCGCTACCTCCACCCCTGCATCGTCGCCCCCTCCACAACCCCGGCGCCGCATCCCTCCCTGCAGCACCACCGCTGCCCCCACCTGACATCCCTGAGCACCGTCGCCCCCTCCACAGGTGGGAACGCCTTCAGCGCATTCTTCCCCAAGCGTTGCCGACAAAGTCCTCCACACCACTACCGTCGAATTTTCTTGTGTTTTTTAATTATGGTTGTTCGCGAGAGACAGTACATAGAAAGAAACCGTCGTATGCGATTTTGATCCATATAGCTAAATTTAGTACACTATCCACTATAATTTATATATAAAAATCATTTAAAAAAACACCACTTAAAACCAGTTACTAGAGCAGGAATCGGTAATCCAAAGGAAAAAGGGTGTTGATAGACATCATCCAGATGTTTTTCTTTCTAACTATCATTCAGATTTGTGACCATTGAATTAGAAATCCAACAGCCATGAATTCTCCCTCCCCCACCCCGTTCAAAAAAAATATCTCTCTCCTGGTCCAAAAAAAGGAATTGTTGGATCTCTAATCCAACGGTATTAAGTCTAAATAATTATTAAAAAAACATCTAAATGATATTTAGACACATCCAAGAAAAAAATCCAACAGAAAACTGAAAGACTAGTGGAAGAGGACAAGCGCTCCGCTACGCATGCTGCTGCTGCTGCCGCGCGGGCCCACTGCCGAGCCGTCCAGTGGGTGGGCCCCACGTGGCAGGACAGCGACGTTACCAGTCTCTGCCTCGCTCTGAGCCTGGCACGCCGCGCATGCAGCTTGAGGTAGCCAGCAGGCGTTGCCGCCAGCGGTCGATCCGTCAGCTTCGTGTATAACCCGGGGGCAGAAATTGAGGAGAGAGGAAGCGCAGGATTTGGAATTTTGGTTCGGGTAGGGTCGGGTCCCCCGTAGGGTGGAAAACGGTAACGGATAATTCGTTTTATCTGATATTCGTATCCGAGAAAACACGAATATGATAAGCAAAAATTCGTATTCGAAAATATTCGTATTCGTATTCGAGAATATTCGTATCTGTATTTGAGAGTATTCGTATTCGCATTCGTATTCGAGAATATTCGTATCCGTATTCGATCCGTTTTTAGAACCCATGAAAAATTCGTACAAATTTTGTGATTCAAAATTTGAATTTAGGTGGTTTAAAACCGGTAACCGGTCAAATCTGTTTTATCTGATATTCGTATCCGAGAAAATCCGTATTCGAAAATATCCGTATTCGTATTCGAGAATATTCGTATTCGTATTTGAGAATATTCGAATTCGTATTCGTTTTAAAAATATGGATTTGTATTCGTATTTGATACTATTCGACCGTATCCGATCCGTTTCCACCCTAGCCCGTCACGTAACGCGTACGCACAGGCCTGACCCATGCTGCCACGTTGTGCCGCGAAACACGGACTACTCTCTAGCTAGCCAGCTCCATCTCTCTCTCTCTACCATTCTCTCTCTCTCTAACCGTTCTCTCTCTACCGTTCTCTCTCTCTCTAACGTGCCGTGCTGTAGGTGTAGGTGCAGCGGTCCGGTACACGGCGGCTGGCTAGCACACATGCACTCGTCTCCTCTCTCTTGAAACCTCCTGCGATGGTCCCTGTCCCTGTGGCCCCACGTGCAGAGCCAGTCCACCACTGGCATCTCCGGCCCATGCATCTAGCGTCCATCCTGGACCGTCCAATGGGTGGCCAGCGAAGCTAATCTACGGCATGAAAACGCAATCCCCCTCTCTAGCTCCTCGGTTTGCTCACCGTGCTGTGCGTGCATGCTGCAGTGAGGCTGCTCTGGTGACTAGCTCTTCCTACCATCTGGGCCGCATCAAGGTGCCTTTCAATTAGACTAAAATAAACTAATTTATGATTAAGGTTATATTATAGCTAGTTAAAATTACAATGTAACTGATGATGACTTGTTTGGTGTAACTAAATTTTAAAAAATAAAAATAAAAAAACGGTTAAATTGCACTGTAGCTAGTTAAAATTACACTATAACTGATGCTGACTTATTTAGCGTAACTAAATTTCAAAAAATTTAAAAAAAATAAAAAAATAAATTAACCCATCACAGACAATATAAACGAATATGAGAAAAAAAGAACTGTTAAAAGGTTAAAAAATCTAAAAAAGACAAAATTTATAAATAAAAAAAATAAATTAGAAACCAGAGGCTGAAACAAGATCAACCACGAGACTTGCATGCATGTGTACTCTGCCCCACTGATGACCTACCTACTAATCCACCCAAGCTGCTACTTACGACACAACTTATTATTTATGAGAATAATTGTTTTAAAACTACTTATTGTTTTTTTTGATATCTCATCATTTACATAAACGTCCGTATTTGAATCAAAAATCATAACTATAATCCATACGAAAGCACAGCAGAAAACAGAAAAGAATCCAACCAATGCCATTACGACACAACTAAATTTCGGACCAAGGCATGTCAACTGACCATCACACACAGTACAACATGTCAATGTCAAATCAAATCGATCCCTAGCCAGCTAGCTTCTTCTTGCCTCGTTAAGTTCATGAGTTCATCGTGCCTTCAACTTCTGGTTTTGGACTTTTAAAATTAGAAATAACTTAGAATATATCAGTTTCTAATTTATATTTTTATTTTTTCAGCCTTTTTGCTTTTATTTGTTTCTCCTTTTTCTTTGCATTGTCTATAAAGATATAACGATTTTTTTCTTATTTTTATTTAATTAAATAACTTAAAAAACTAATAGCTACTATGGTATAATTTCAGCTAATAATCGAAAGCTATAGCCATAGGTTCCCGGAGGGCCCTTAGTGTTCTCTCCGTTGTTTTGGATGCTAGAGTGAGAGTAGTACGTGAGTAACCTGTGATCCTGGTGCCGGTTGCGGAGCAGTGGATACCGTCCGTACCGGGCTGGAGATCGATCGGCCCCGCCCCCTCTTCCTCTACACGTACCCTTCCCGGGCGCCTCGCGGTCACTGACGGGTGGTGCCGACGTCTAGCAGGGCCCACGCGTCAATGCGGCCGACGAGCTGAGCTGCTTCGGCTGTTGGTCTCCGACCTGCGTACTGCCGCGTGTATTGGCCCATGCATAACTGTACGCATGTGTCTGTACACGCTGCAGCGGCTGCCTGCTGCCTTCTCGCTTGTGTCGAAGTAGCAACCTCATGCTGCTCATATGCTCATACTTTTATTCGTATCATCGCTGCTACAGTTTTTGCCCCCATTCAGAACAGGGAATTTTTCCGATTACTACAGAATAAAACTGTTTCCTACGGATTTCCTACGTTCTAAACGAATCCTTAGGGTTTTAAAACATAGGAATTCAAAAACATAATAATAGAAAAAACACAGGAGTTAAATGTCATATTCATTGTTGAATTTCTAGTCCTCTGCTCTAACGTGACTCGCCTGGTCAAAACGAAGACACGAAACGAACACAGAACACGGCACACAAGTTCGTTTTCTTGCTCTCTCCTCTTTTATTTCTTGCTGCCAATTTCTGTTGCTCGCTCATAACTGCTGCTTTTCCAAGCATACGTTCATCTACTAATATACTCAGATATTGCTGAATAAAAAACGGAAATGGACCACAACTACTAGTCCCGTACACGGCAAGCCTCACATACGTACTTGTATACGAAATCAACTCAGATTCTACTATGAAACACATATATGGCAACTGACTCTGATATGACTAGCAATAGGAAACAAGATTAAACTCTAACAATCACCTACTTAATCTTGTTTCTCCATCTTGATCACGCCGATTTTCTAGTTTAAGCCTTCACTCTAGGATAAAGTCATGGGGCCCTTCCATCTAGTGGCCTCCCATGATGTCTTCTTACCCTAGAACAACTTTTGAAATTCTGCCAGCAAAGTGCTAAGTCTCTTAATAGTATAAAACAATTAAGTTCCTGATTTACCATGATTATTTAAGTAATATTAATAATAATACTAAGTCTTGTAAAGGTGAATATGCCCATCAAATTGAATCGGGCTTTTTCAGGTGGTAGGACATAACTAATATCATGTCATTCTAAATATTTTTGTACATAAAATAACAATACACAAATAACATAATGAAAATACTAATAAATAGATAATTAAAGGAATGTAGGTTCAATATGACAAAAAAAACATGTGACTTGCCTTGTGGATCAACATATTCTACAAGTTCGTATTCTTCCGATTCTTATGCTTGCACTTGAGCTTCTTCTTCCTGGACTGGCTGAAAACAATTCAATTTCGTGCTTAAAGGATTGAGCTAGGAATAAAGAAAGAAAATAAAGAAGTAAAATCTAAAAAAATAAAATAACATAGCTTTAGGGATTATAGGAGTCTGGTATGGGAAAACGGAGCTGAGAAATGGATATATGGGTTTGAAACGATCGAAATGGATATATTATGCATTTTAGGGTTTTATGATCAGTAATGGGTTTGGGTACTGTTCATCGCAGGTTTTACTGTTCACAGCGGGCTTAGTCCTTATCGAGTTGTCGTCGCGTACTCGGAGAATAGAGGAGTTTCGAGTACTCAGATGGTTTCGGGTATGACTACGAAGTCGGGTGGATGGTCGAGGTTCGACTTCAAGTGTGAAGTCAATGGAGATTGGACGGTGTTCGAGCGGCTTAAGAGCATCGGACGGCATTCGAGCGGCTTAAGAGTATCGAACGATGTTCAAGCGGTGTTGCTCAGGACTCGAAGTGGTACGACCAAAGTTTCTTTCGATTACAAGAAGGTCGGAGATTTCAAGCGGTGGAGTGGTCGGAGATTTCACGTAGTGGACGGAGATTTCAAGCGGTGGAGCGGTCGGAGAATTCGTGGTCGAAACAACAATTGGCAACCATGAGTGGGTTTCTGGGACCATAAGGATTCCAATTTTGGGCTCGATAGTGGCTGGAAGTCAGGCGAGCATCGGCGATGAGGTCTTCTCTTCTCAAGACTTCGAATAGCACAGGGGTTAACGGTGGGTTAAGAGGACAATAGCATTTGCGATAACGCATCTCTAGGAGTAGGTGAGCTTAGGGGTGTGGTAGTTTGAGTCAGGGATGGCTGAGCCAAGCTGTCCATGATGACCTCCTATGACCGAGAGGCGGCACTAGCCTCCAGTGCAGGAGGGGAATCGGGAAGCTAGGGGCTTTCTTCAGGAGTGTTACTAAGGGCATGAAGAAGCTGCAGGCAAAAGCAATCGGAACGAAAAGGACTGAATAGTAAGAATTAAAGATTGACTTACTTTGAGTCTTCCGACGATCATCGACGATGCCCAATTGGGGTGTGTGGCTCACATTGGACACCGGTGCTTTCGAATGGAGGGGCTCGGGAGTTTAAATAGGTCTATGAAGGCAGTTCGGCACAGGAGCAGGGCTAGGAGGCGGCGCATGGTAGGGGTCGAGAAGGTGCGGGAGGGCGCAGCGCGGCTAGCAGAGGGGAGGTACAGGCTGCCTCGGGCGTGGCATTGCGGTGATCAAAAGTGGTCACGTCGGCTGCGAGAGAGGTATAGTGAGAGTGTAGAGAGGGCAGCGAGGCAGTGGGAAGTGAGGCGGCGACAGTTCTTTGTCCAGGTAAGAGCTACGAGATTTATCAAGGATGTACGGTGGCTTGTGCTAGCAGCAGTGAGCTCAGGGGCGCAAGATTTTTGCGGCACAGGGTTGTCGGCCGCGAGATCGCAGAAGAGGCGAAAAAAGCAGAGGCAACGATGATCTTTGCCGTTTGCTCGATCGCAGTCAGTGCAATTAAGAGGGGGTTAGGGTAAGGTGGTATGGTCTTTGACCGATTTGCTGTAGTGTGACAGTGGCGGGAAGGGATGGGAAGGTCCGGTAGCGAAAAGATCTGGATGGTGGAAATATTTTTGGATGGTAAATAGTGCATACGCGTAGAGGGATGGAGAGGATGGAGACTTGACATAGGTGATGGATTAGGCTAGGTTCACAAGAAATTAAAGTTAAACAAGAAATTAAATCTTTTTTAATTTCGATTTTGTTTCCGTACGTGCGTACAGGCGATGGATTAGACGTGAGGAGATGGATTAGACGTGAGGAGTTGAGGCGACTAGCTGCTATGGATGAGAGGAGACAGTGACTTTCGATCTAGTGTGCAAGGCATGCCTGTGTCTCTCGCAGCCCGGCAGGCTCTGGCCACCGTGTAGTAAATTGAGTACTAGCCTGCACTGTCCGACAGAGCACCAAGGCCGGCACAATAGTGGTAACCCCCCTCGCTCTTGTTACCTTCCATACAAAGCTAAGCAAAGCAAATTCAAGAAGCAAAATATATATATATATATATATATATATATATATATATATATACATATATGTCGTATAAAAATTAGGAAGTGTCTATACAACATTCGACTATTTTTTAAGACAAAAATAATCAGATTTTAGGACGTTCGATGGTGATCTAACGCTCCAGATATTTTTTTGAAAGGGGTACTTATATGCGATATTTTTTTTGGAGGGGGTGCTTATATGAGTGGATCCGTTGAATAGAGATACAACGTCTCCAGATCATCTGACTATTTTTGTCTTGAAAAATAGTTGAATATTGTATAACACTTTTCAAAAATTAGACTTATCTAGTAAAAAAAGAAGATTCAAGAAGCAAAAAAAAATATACACATATATATCGTATAAAAAATTAGACTTGCCTAGTAAAAAAGAAGATAAAAAAAAAGAAGAGGGAGACGAGAGAAGCAGCTCTGTCAGAGAGAAGCAGCAGAAGGACGAAGAGGATAGGAGCTAGTAGTATCACACGTCACATCACCGACGCCCGTAGAGTACTACGTACGGATAACACAGCCCACGCAGCGCTACGTAGCCTAGCCGCTGCTATACTACTATACATGTGCTCTACGTGTACGTATGTACTCCTATACAGGTACAGGCGTACGTGCGCATTATACAGGACCTTGAGCGGCGCGCGCAGCCAGTGGGGACCAGCCACGTGGCTTGTTTCTTCTTCTCCTCCTCTTGCTCCCTTCGCAGTGAGCGAGTGTTTCCGTTCTAACGTCTACTCGGCCCTGGGCTCCTTGTGCGCTCGGGCCCTAAATGCTGCCATGTTTAGTCAGCATATTTCTCTCTCTTCTAGGGTTTCGCTTCGATCGAGATCGATCGGCGCGGCCGGTCGAGCTCCTCGGCCGGCTGCGAAGAAGATGGCAGCACGCGATCCGGGTGGAGATCTGCTTCGATCGAACGAGAGGAAAGCCAGCGGACGCAGAGATGCTGCGAGGCAGAAGAGAGGCCTCGACCTACCATTGTGGTCACTATGGAGACCTCGTAGGCTCAGCCGGAAATGGCTACCTAAACCATCGTTGTTTACTGAGTGTGTGTTTGGTTTATTGTATATCCTCTCAGTATGCTAGATGACTTGGTTAAAAAAAAAGCCGGATGAGCTCGTGCAAGCTCGGTTAATTGTGGCAATTAGCGATTATTAGCATGTTTTAGTGCTAATTATTGATTAGTAGTTCAAGGTTAGTGTTGATAGGTATAATTATTTGTAATTAGTGTTAATGAGTACTGATTATTGTGTGATTAAATGTTATTAGTGAAAGTTAACGGTATGTAGTTTAGTTAAATAATGATGATTAAAATTATATCATAATTTATATTAAAATTTTATTTTTTTCTAGTCTAATTTGTTCAGCTAAACATTCTCTACGCTCATCTTGTATTATCTCATCTATTTAACCAAGTATATTCTCGTAACATCATATTCGCCTAACCAAACAGACTATTTGGATCATCTCATCCCATCCAACCTCATGCACCAAACCAAACACACCTTAGTCTTGTGTAGGCTAGAGTCATAGGGCCTATTTTTGGGTTGTCGTTTATGGTTTATAACTGCGGCTATAGCTTTGGGTTTTAGTACGAGTGCTCATGCAAATGAACCGAAAGTCGATAAGTCGCTTCAAACTTTGATGGAGAAACCGTTCTATTATTTATTCAAAAAAATTATAAACTATAAATTAAAATAAACTAAAAAGAACAAGTCTATACACTGTTACTACTTAGACCGGTACGTACAATAGCACTACGTCCTAGATCGATGATGGTCATTGCTATTATTTAATGTAGCTTCGAGGAAAAAATGCTAACTAAAGAAAAGATGGGTTAATTAATTAGGGCTAGTTCCGAGCACAAGAGTTTCGCACGAAACATTTCAATCCCATGGTATCGAAAAATAATCTCCATGTTCCAAATGGAGCTCTGATCGCGAAAATTCAGCAATAACCTTCTCTTGCTTACCAACCCTCTCCCGAATTTACAGGTAGGGTCTGTGATTTATTTTATACCGAACACATAATCATGAAGAAAAAGTTGGCTTCTAGACGCTGCATTTTGTTGGCATTTATTAAACACTAGTCACGTAAGCGCGACGTGACGCCGCGCTAGCCACCGTGTGGATCGAAGTAAAAGAGATGATAATTCATGAGGCGTTTCTTAAAAAAAAATCGAGGACATATGCGTAATTTCGAAGAAACCAAAGGGTTTTTTCGCAAAAAAGCAGGGACCCGCAAGGACCTGTATGTAACTAAACAAGAACCTATACATAATTTTGAAAACCGCGGGTTGCTATCGGTGAAGTGGAGGGTGTTTTCAGAAAAAAAACCGCAAGGAATAGGACTGTTTTAAGACAGAGGACCTCTACACAATTTCACAAAGTACAGGGACTTTATCGCAAAAATGATGATGTGACCACGCTGGGAAGCCGGAAACCCCGGGTGTAATATAGTGATTATATCGTTAAATCAATAATTGGCTGATGGGCACCGTAAAATTGTTGTTATTTGTTAAACACTAGATTGATTTAAAATATTGTTATTTCGAAATTTAGGAGAGAGAGTGCACAAAAGGCACGCTTACCCTAGGATGTCAGTTGTCCATTCCTTATCTTATTTTTCCATGTCTTCTTTCATCCTCTCAGTGGAAAAAAAATAGGACCTGAAAACCTCTTCCTCTCTCCTAAATTTCAAAATAATAATATTTTAATCAGTCTTGTGTACGCAGCAGCGTCCATGGACAAATTTTGCCATCTACGAACCATGGTTCAACTAAGGTCGAAGCCAAAAACAAAAATGTACAAACTGGGTTGACCCCTAATTTGTACTCACTACATTGTTGTACAAAGACATGGGCAAGATAGCTAGTACACGGTACAGACCAGTACTCGATGATTCGAAACGGCGCCTTCTAAAGCGCTTTTTTTTTTGCTTTTGTAATATCTTACATTAACTCGTTTTTTTAAATGAAGTTTATATGTCGTTTGTACATAGATATTCTATCAACTTTAGTTATATCAGCTAAAATCGCATATAAATATCTTCCTTTTCGTAATCTTTCTTGCAAATAGGCAAAATTCAAAAGACATAAAATAAAAACCATAAATCATAAAAAATGCCTCCCAAACTTATCTTCCGTTGGTGACCATGTAACATTGTGGCCTATCTATCTACTTATCTCGGGTAAGTAGCAAGCACCATAACCACTATGACCAAGTTCCACGGACCAAGGCCTCTTCTATTCGGCTTTCGAAATCAGCTTTAGGTTTTTGTTACAGTACCTAACTTTCAAACAGGGTATTTTTCAAGATAAGGTCTACAAGTTAACTATAGTATACATTGAAATCCCATCATCTGTACCAGCCAAAATCACATACGAGTATATCTCTCCGCGATCTCTGTTTGCGAACAACCAAAATTCAAAAATTTTAGCAAAAAAAATATAAACCGTAGCTACAAAGAATAGGCCCCAAGCTATGAGAAGTTCCCTCCCTCTTTCCTACTTTTGGTCATGGGCTATTGATTCGTGCATGGAACCAATCACATATAGCATGTCTAAAAACTGTGTACAAGGCGCATGCTGATCCGTGGAAAGAAACCCTAGCTTTCCCCCTTCTCTCGTTGTCTTTTCCCTGCTGCTGCGTCGAAGTGTACTAGACAACAAACACGCGCTGCCACGACAAGACGCAACGGGCTCATGCATGCCACCGCGCGCGCGCGGTTTCCAGAATCTCCCCTGCAAATTAACCGTGCTAATTTGAGCTTTGCCTTTTAGTTTTTATCTTCCTAGTTTCATCTTTTTTATTTTTTTCATTCTTTTGTGTTGTTTATTTTTTATTCTTTTGTATTGTTTATGATATCATAGTCTTTTTTCTTTTTAATTTGAGCCATATTCTTTTTTAATTTGAGCCTTATTCTTTTGTATAGTTTCATTTTTTAGTTTTTTATCTTTTCTTTGTTCATTCTTTTATATTGTTTATGATGTCATAATCTTTTTTCTTTTAAATTTAATTATGATAAAAAACTAACTGCAGTAAAAAAATATCAACGGTACTAAATAAGTTAAAAGCTTGAGCTTAAGCCCAATGAAGTGCAGCCTTATTTGCTTTAGGTGCCGCTCGGTTGGCTGAAATAAGCTAGCGTATGGCTGAAATTGTACTGTAGTGGACTAAAATCACACTGTAACTGATGATGGCTTATTTGACGTAACTAAATTTAAAAAAAATAAAAATAGAAAAACGGGTTAGCCAAAAGCTAAAAAAGCCAAAAAACCAAAAAAGATAAAATTTATGAATAGTGAAAAATAAGGCAGAAGTCAGAAGTTTAAGCCAAAATGAGCGGAGGTAGTTAGCCCATTCCCCACTGCAATCCATTTGGATTTTTTATTCACCTCAGCTCACTCAATGTATATGCGATGAAATTAATTTAAATGTTCTTCTATTCAAAGTCTTGAAATTTTATTTTATTTTCACTCAGACGGCTCTCCGGAGTGTGCACACCGTGCCTTGTTCGTATTAGCTTTTATTTTTAGTTTCTACTTAAAAAAGTTAAAACCAATACGAACATCTGGCTTCTCGAAACGGTTTCTCCATTACTCTCACTACTATCTTACTTAGGGGATAAAGCGGGATGTCACGGGTGCATCACATACTCTACTCATCTCGCTCCTATTACGTGCATATATTTCTTTCTCACTTTTTTTACCGCTTATCCTGTTATTATAAAACTATTTCTTTCAACTATTACTATTTATTATAAAAGCTATTTTTTTCAACTATTACTATTTATTTTCAGCTAAAAAATATTAGCAAAAACTAATACGAACGTGAGTCTGCAGCCAGACTGGGAGTAGCGCTACTTGTACAGCCATTTTCCATCATCTCTAAGGGAATTCCTAGTACAGTGTGTTCGTGCAACAGCTCCTGTTTGATCCCCAGTAACCACCACTACAGATGGTGCATGAACAAACAATGCATTGTAAACAAAAAGTGAAAAAAAGAGTGACAATGCCCTGTAAAAAACAGTGAAAAAAAAGAGGCAAGCATCTCCCTGTGCATGATGCATGCTAGCCGCAAGAAATGCTACTTTCTACAGATGCATGGGAAATTATTTGATTTGAGCTAACCAGGCCAGTCAGCTAGGCTTCATCTGCTGTTCTTGTTCCATCTCCTCTTCAACAGTGCTCTCTCTCTCTCTCTCTCTCATCTCAATCTCTCTCTGCTCAGCGCCTCAGCCAGTGTGAAGTCAGCTCCAAGAAAAAGCACCTCTCTCTCTCACACACCTGTCATCTCCATCTCCATGGAGTCCATGTGCATTCATGTGTGTGTGTGGTTGACGGTGCTCGCAACTGTTGCTGCAGAAGCAGCTGCTGCTGCTCCTCGTCTAGCTCACACAAATTTCTCTCTGTTTCCCTGTCTATAAATACACACGCCTTCCCTTTCCACATATCGCTTTTCCTGCCCGTCTTTACCCCCCTCGCGTGCCCTAATTTCTCGCTGCCTCCTGTCTCCCTCCCTCTCCCCACCACCATCCATCGCTCGCTCATCCCCACTTCCATTCCATATACACACACGCACTGTGCAGGAGCACACACGCACAGGCATACTGAGGGAGAGAGGCTCACTGAGCTGGGGGAAAAGGAGAACATTTCAGTTCACATCTCCCTATCCCTGTCTTCTCTAGCTTGCTACTGGGAGTACTGCTTCTCCTTGCGATTATTTGGCTTCTTCTCTGGAGGTGTTCTCAAGCTTGAGGGGGAGGCCAAGAACAGAGCAGAGGATGGTGCAGTGGTGCCTCTGTAAGTGGATACCATCATACAAACCCGGTTCTCAATCTGGGCAAGTTCACATTTCATACTTCACTAGGTCTGTCATGTGGTGCAGATGTTATGTATGTGCTCTTGAGATGGCTGTTGCTTGCTTTATGGATTAGTTTGTTCATGCTTCTTGGTCGTGTTATGTTTTCAAGCTATTTATTTCTCTCCTGTTAGTTTCTTGCCTTGTAGAGAAGGTGGTAGAGGCTGCTTTCATGATAAGGATTGCTGGCTTGCTAGTTTTTGCTTTTGTTTTGCTACTTGGGATGCAGGATGTATAGCTAGGAAGTGTGGAATGCTGACTGGTATATTCTTAGAGTTTTCCTTTTGTGGTTTAGGTATATATTGTGATATGTGAGTAGGAAATTTGTGTTCCTGATTGAAAAAGAATGATCTAGTTCTTGTATCTTCACTTCTAGCATTAATGCACTAGTTGTTGGACGGCCTAGTAAATGTTTCATGTTTGGATTGTCCTTGCTGCTACCGGATATGTAGCTCTGATTCTGTTTCTTTGGCTCTCTGTTGATTCCTAACTGAAGTATGTCATTCTTTAGAGCCGTTTCAAGGTATGGAAAATATACCATTTCTCACTTGATTGCTTCATGATTGTTTTTTTACCTGTTCTCCCCCCTATCCATTGGAATATTCACTTACACATGAAAAACAAGGCCAAAGAAAGAAGGATGCAAAATGATGAGCAATTGAGAACTTGCTGTATGAGTTACCTGAAAGATAATAATACCCAGCACCACAGATCCAAGTTTCATCATATCTGGGAGTATACCCCCACACCGCCTTTAATTTGTCAGTAGTAACATGTAGCCAGGGGGATACAATGGTCCAAGCAACACCACATCGATTTATTTGGCTTTGCTACCATACTTTGCACATTCTTTTGCTTTGTTTCTTCTTGTTTAATGCATGGATTAGGAGATGAAGTGGATAAAACAAACCAGTCTTGAACACTTGTTCCTCAGAGTCTTTGACTCTCTCTTACCTGATTTTTTAGCTTTCCAAAATATATTGCCTGCATAGATCCACCCAACCGGTTTGCTTGAAATTCTTGCGGATTTTATTTATTATTTTCCATGAATCCTTCGTTAATAGGTGAAAAGATGCAAAATGGAGTGAATTTCTTGCCGTGTTTGGTTTCCCGTTTCCCAAATTCACCTGGCACACCTGATTCATCTTCACTGTGCAAACTAAAATCCCATCTCGTGTGTGATTAGCCCTGACCTGACGCCTTTAACGCGTCATTAGCAAGCGACATGTGGGGTTGCCAATGGTCCTAGTATCATCACATTAATTTGGATTTGCTTCCGTCTCTTGCACATTCTCTTATTTGTTGTTTTCCCGGGCTATTAGGTGGGTATTTGGCAGATTAGATTGTCCTTGATCAACACCCAATTAATGCTAGATGGCGTCATTGCTCAAGATACAAGACAAGCTCGCGAGAAAACAGTGCTAGCTTATCATTTGCTCACCCAGATGTGCCCACACCCTTCTTCACCTCTGAACTTGTCTCCATGTTGATATTAATAGCATGGCTTTGGCTTTAGTTAAGATTTTTTTCTTTGTCAATTCCTTTTTGACATTGGTTTATTATGGTAAGTAGCCTTGGTAAGAATTCTTGAAATCACCCCTTTTTTTTTGCCACATGCAGTAGTTTTACTGTAATCTGAAGAACTTGCAGGCTATCCTGCCACTTGAGTAATAGTTGTACAATGTCAAAAGAATAATCTTGCACAATTTTGGAGTACCAACATGTTGTAGGAGCATGTATTGGCTGGCTCTGGACAGTAGTGATAGACTAGTACTGTAGTAGTAGTTGCTGCAGGGATCCCTGAACAAATAACTCTGCTACTGCTTTTCCACCCCAAACTGAAACTTATAAATGCTGCAATGAATAAAGCAACTAACCACCCTGCCACTGAGATAATCACTGCCACTGTTCCAACCCAAATGCATTGAAGCATCTGCTAATCACTGTCCTGCTTGTGCAAGCAGCTGCAAATTGCTCCCCGATTTTGCTGTAGCAAGGCTCTGGCTGAAACATTCATGTCCTTTCCTAATGTGTGTTCCATTGTTGAGCTTGCTGAACATTTGATCTTTTTTTTTGTGTGTGTGGAATCCATTGCTTATCCTTGTATGATGTGTGTTGCATTGAGCTAATTAAAGATTTGATTTTTTTGTTTCTTTTGCATGGATGGATGCCAAAAAAAAAATGCGGATGCAGAGTGCAGTATGAGGAGTGAGGTGGAGGGATGGGCGATGGCCTTTGCAGCAAATGAAGGAACGACAGCGGTGGCGGCCTGAGGAAGACGCCATCCTGCGCGCGTACGTCCGGCAGTATGGCCCGCGGGAGTGGAACCTGGTGGCGCAGCGGATGAACGTGGCGCTCGACCGTGACGCCAAGTCGTGCCTCGAGCGGTGGAAGAACTACCTCCGGCCGGGGATCAAGAAGGGCTCGCTCACCGAGGAGGAGCAGCGGCTGGTCATCCGCCTGCAGGCCAAGCACGGCAACAAGTGGAAGAAGATCGCCGCCGAGGTGCCGGGGCGCACGGCCAAGCGGCTCGGCAAGTGGTGGGAGGTGTTCAAGGAGAAGCAGCAGCGGGAGCTCAGGGACAGCCAGAGGCCGCCGCCGGAGCCCAGCCCCGACGAGAGGGGCAGGTACGAGTGGCTGCTCGAGAACTTTGCGGAGAAGCTCGTCAAGGAGAGGCAGGTCGTGCCGCTGCTCATTGCCGCTCCCATGCTCCCGCCTTGGATGTCGTCCGTGACGGGGTCCAACGCGGTGCCCGTGGCAGCGGCGCCGCCGGGGCCGCCACGCCAGCCGTCGCCGTCTGTGACGCTCAGCCTTGCGTCCGCGCCCCCGGCCGCCGCGCCGTGGATGCAGCAGGCGGAGCGCGCACCCGGCCAGGACGCCACCGCGGCGGCGTTCGGGTTCGCGAGCCCGCAGGCGCCGCCGCCGCTGCCGGGCATCGGCGTCGACGGGCAGGCGCTGGCGGAGTGCTGCCGGGAGCTAGACGAGGGGCACCGCGCGTGGGCGACGCACAGGAAGGAGGCGGCGTGGCGGCTGAAGCGCGTGGAGCTGCAGCTGGAGTCGGAGCGCGCGTGCCGGCGCCGCGAGGCGGCGGAGGAGTTCGAGGCGAAGATTCGCGCGCTGCAGGAGGAGCAGGCGGCGGCGGTGGAGCGCGTGGAGGCGGAGTACCGGGAGAAGGTGGCCGGCCTCCGCCGCGACGCCGAGCTCAAGGAGCAGAAGATGGCGGAGCAGTGGGCCGCCAAGCACGCCCGCCTCACCAAGTTCCTCGAGCAGGTCGGCTCGTGCCGCCGCTGGCTACCGGTCGAGATGAACGGCCGGTGACCGCCGCCATCGCCGCCGATGCTGCTGCTGCTGCGACGATCACCTGTTGCTTTCTTGGACGTGACATGCAAAAGTAAAACCACAAAACGACGATGCCATGCATGCATGCAAGCTTGTTCGTTCGTTGCACTTCCTCTTTTTTTTTTCTCCTCTCCTCTCTTTTACAACTGTTGGAAGCTTCGCTTCACTTCACTTATCTAGCTGATCAGAAATGTAATGCTGCTGCTACTGTCTTAATTTGTTTCTTCTCCTTATCTTCCTCTCTTCACTGTCAACCTTTGATCGTGCCAAGTTTCGTTTGTTAGCACTCAATAAATGGGAAATTAAGACCAAGTTGCAAACCAACGGGGCCTGAACTATTCGATTGTGGTCATCACTGCCTGGACGAGTCTGGTCACTGCAGCCAAAAGAAACATTTGCTGTAACAAAATGAAACCACAGTTGTCCTCCGTTTCCTCTGGGTCAAACATACATAAAAGCATCAGCATTCAAGTATGCATACGTCTCTCTTTCAACACGAGTGAAGTGAAACGTAAAATAATAAGCTCAACAACATGAACATCTTCAGTGAAACATTAGTTTGTTCTTAATTAATTAATGAAAGCTCGATTTCAGCCAAGGCTAACATAACCTAACTAAACCTGACACTAGCTAGTACGTAACTTTATTCCTACTACTACATAGTACAGTATATCAGCATGTAAGCTAAAGAAAACTACATTCGTCCAGAACTACAGACTGAGCTAGCTTGAGCTGGCAGACTGCTCCCCGGAAAACACACTTCCACTGGACATTGCCGCCGATCCAGACTGAGAAATACCCGCGCCGCGGTTCCTCTGAATCTGCCTGAGCCTGAATATGTCTCTTGGCAGTTCTCGGCTCTGCACCGTCGTCGTATCGTCTTCCTCCTGCGCTTGCCCTGCATACAATAAGTCAACACTCGTCAGATTCTGAACCTAATACGATTGCTTCATCTTTTATGGTGATTAAATCATCTGTAATATGCCATAAAACAACTTCGCCTTGGAGGCCTGGATCAATCATAACAAAAAAAAAGCTCAAATATGGCAGCCATATTGTTCTTTCAGCACAACATGCAAACATATCTTCAGCTTTGCGGAGCAGTAAAGATTGGAGATGGGGGGTATTACTTTCAAAGCCCTTCCTTCTCGTGGATTGCCCACCTCTTGGAGGTCTATGAACGGATCCATTTTGGTTCAACCCTGATTTGCTGGGACCTGAGAGGTCACTAGTAGCAGGGCCAGGAACTTGTGGACCGGCAGAAATGGCTGATTTGCCAACATCATGCGCCGTTGGCAATGTACTTTGCAGTAACACGTTAAGCACAATATCCATATCTGGTGATGGTCCTGTGAAGAAAAATATACAGATTTACCTCAGAAAATATTTCAGCAGCCCATATTCAAGAGTTTGAACACCAATAAAAAGATGATCTGGGGTATTCAAAATTATCAATTAATTAATGGGCCTGTTCTTTTTGGCTGTGGCTTATGGTTTTTGACTGCGGCTTGTGGTTTTTAGGCTGTTTGTATAAGAGATTACAGAATAACAGAAACTCACGTGCAATTTTTACCAATATAAATGAAGTCAGTAAAGTATATACTACAATTAACTAGTAAAGTCTATCTTGAAAAAATACTCCGTTTAAAAGTTAGTTACTGTAGAAAAGCCAAAAACAACTTTTGAAAAGAACAGGGCCAATAACATATTTTCAAGCCTTCGACTGCTGATGCCATGCAATTGTGAAACCCTGAAAACTAAAGAAAGAACTGAATGCATGCTAAAGCAATATATAAAATCACCAACCCTTTAAAAAGGCTATGTTGTACTCCCTCCGTTTCGCTATATTTGTCCACAGCTCATTATGTACACAGATCAAGGAAACACTAAATCTAAGGAATAGTTAATGAGAAATGACCATGCATGTCCTCATTAAATGACATAAACACAACCACCTATTCAAAGAATTTAAGCAGGGGTAGTGAATGAAAAAATTGCACTATGAGTGAAAAAATTGCAATAACTCTCTCAGTGGACAAATATATTGAAAGGGATACTCCCAAAGCCATAGACAAATATAGCGAAATGGAGGGAGTAGCTTTCAAGCACTGCAGTATTTTTTTTAATAACCATGTTCTCAGGTTATGCAACCTGATGGTGATGAACACACGACAAACTTCACAAAATTTTTCAGAAGCATGCTCATGAGAACTAGTTTAAACTCTCGAGCATTTATCAATCAATGCACTACACCAGGCCTACACTAGTGTCTGGTTTAGCATGGACTGGTTCCCATGCTCTAATTCTAACAGCATCTGTCATTTGACATGGGAGGCTATTACCACATGCATCAGAGGACAGCGAGTAGTCATATGGCCGTACCTTCAATAGCAGGCAAATTCGTGATGAAGGACATCATCTGTGGAGAAAGCATTTTGAATATTTCTTCAACCTCCTTTGTGTACCCACTGGGTGTGGCTGAAAACACTGGGCCTGACAAATCAACAATGCTGTCTCATGAGATAGGTTGACAACTGCAAGTCCGCAACTGAATAGTTGGTGTATTTAAAGCAGGAACAACGATGAATTCAGCTTCCTCATCAAGTAACATGATGCAATGGGGCAGATTCAGAAGTTTGCAGTAACAGTTAAATGGGATGCCGATTGCCAAATGATAATTACAGTATTAATTAGGTTTTTTTTTTGTGTGGGTGGGGGTGCATTTCCTTTTTAGGATAATACATCGAAATGCGCAAAGGAATTAAATCCTGCTTATCTGAAAATCTGAATATGGCATACAGGATCATTAGGTGTCACGATATGATCGAGAGAACAGATGCATGTGTGGATTGTGGAATCACAACTTGCATCATTTAAGGGAAGCATGACTTGATCTAAGAGATCTAGCTTAATATATCCAATGCAAAGAAAAGAGCTCAAACATGAAAATTCTAGACTCATTTGTAAAAATACCTTTCATCTGTCTAGGATCATAAATAACCATTCGAGATATCTCAGGGCGAACAACTTTTGCAGATTGCGGCAACAACTTTGCATCAGCACCAACTCCAACAGCACCTTTATCTGAGCCAAAAATCGTAGACACAATCAGCAAACTTTTTTAATATCATGCTGACATAATTGCTAACAGAAAGCAGCTTACCTAAGGTAGCACCGCTAGTTAGCATAACTAACTTGTCGACCTTCTTAAAAATGTTTTTTGCAAGCCACTGTGATATTAACATCAAGAAAGCATTACAAGTGAGACTTGTCAATGGAAACAACATATGGACCCTGTGAAGTGTTACAGCATATAACCTGCACCAGAAACATGGAATAACAAAGAATGCATTCTCCAGCCAAATTAACAGATAACTTAATGACTACATCCAAGTTAGGTATCATAAATTTTATGGACGTGCTTTCAAGTTGCAAAGCACATAGCCACATACTCTAGCACCTACATCAACTAGTCCTGCAATTGTTGCCGGAAAGTCACAATCACTGCCGAGGGCCACATGTGCAAATATATCTTTTAAGCAAAATTGATAGTTCAATTAATATCAAGTCCTTAGTCAAAACAGCCAGATGCTAGAGGGTGAATTACATATATGGTCATGATATAATCGATAAATTATGCAAGGTCATTGTGTACGTGAGATAGCGCAAACCTCTTGTCTCGACAGATAATCCAATTCTTTTGATGAGCATGGCCAAAGATCCATATAACTGTACCGAGAAACAACATCATAAAGTGTGTTCTCCAAGGCAGATGAGACATCTTCTGATGTCCTCGATAAAACCTCCTTCCTTCTTTGTTCCACCTGAGAAAACACAATTTATAATATAATGAATTGGGCAACTAAAGAAAAGAGCATAAACAATACCACAACACTAGAAGAAAAAAATGCACAGGGCCCATTTGTGGTTTCAAGCTTTTGAAAATGTTTACTTGTGGTTCCAAAATTGACTGAACCATACCTGCAGTTTAATGTTGTCTCTACCATACTCGGCAGCATTTTTCCCTTAATTATAATACGTATTATAATCTTGCCCCTATTCTTTATGCAAAAGCTTACAGAAAAACTGCTGCAAGGTATGGCAGAGATGGCAGTTCCAAACCACAAGAATGGAGCAGGTCAATTTTAAAACCACAAGTATGCATTTGCAGAATTTATCTTTCATTGTGCAATGATAAGTTGATAACCTCTATATGCACTTTGCTTAGAGCCTCATACCTTTAACATGCTTGACAAATCCCCGTAAGTCTGCTCAAATTGAGCAAATCGTTTCCATACCTACAAGAGAATAGCAACAAACATGATATATTAATTCAGACAACTAACAAAAGGACAGGTGAATCTATATCTATTTGCATGTTGCACCTCTAACAAAAATCCAACAACATGAGCTCCCAAGGCAATGCAGTACACAGCAAAAAAAAGGGGTGGAAATAGTCGTATATTATTGCTATTGCTCTTGCTTAAGAGAGACTACACCAAATAAGATCTTTGTGAAAAAAATGCAAAGTAATGCTGAAAGGGCATCTTCTCATGATTATACCGATGTTGAGTAACTTTAGTTAGGATAAAATGGAAGCTCTACCTCTATGGATTCCTCGGGATGAAGTAAGCTCAGAGCTCGCTCAAACAAAGCACGTACATTTCTATCGTCATTTAAGCGACACAGGAAGTCTGCATATCTGAATCATAGCATCAGTTTTAGTAATCTACCAATTTAATATGACAGTGAAATGAACCCTTTTCAACTGCAAATATATGAACCTAAAAAAAGTAGCATAAAAACAACTAGTGGAGAGATACTTTTGGTTCGTGCAATGGACATTAGCGGACCATAAAAAGAAGATAAATTTTAAGTATCAATTAGCCAAAAATGAATACTTACTCAAGGATATATCCTGGCTCATGCATAAATCGTTTTAAACCAGCTTCAAAAACATTTTGAGCCACCTACAAGAGTATATTTAGCAGATATTACACGATAGATGAGCTATTGCAAACTGGAAAAAAAACTTGAATTCTATAATTAACGCATGATAAAAAATTCAGTCTAAAATACTCAGTATATTCTTATTACTCACTAAATTCAGCCTTTTTTTTATTAATTCCGCTTCCAATTTCTAAGGATGCAATTTGGTTACCACTTACATCTTTATGACTAACTTATACTCTGGCCTATTTGCAGGCAGTGATACATAGAAGGCAATGCTGGTAAAAACTAATGTGTCGGTGCATCATCGTAGGCATACTAAGCCACACTTCATTCTGAGCAGGTTTAAATGTTCAACAATCTTCTCATAATCTTTGCTCAAACCTGTTCAGTTTTACATGGTTGCTAAGGTACTGCATAGCACAAAAAAATGGTATGGCATGCCTACTCGATCCTCCCTGCATGACCCAAACAACTACTTTTGGGATGGCCAGATTCCAAGAGGACATCACTTTAAGTAACATCACATAAAGGACATGAAGGCTTTGTACTAGCTGGGATGGCAGGGTACCTGGTACAAGGTTCCAAAGGTGAAAACTAACAGTGCATGGTGATGACAATTTATGTATGGATATTGAAGATCCCATTTTGTGATGATTTTGATATTTGAGCTTAAAGTTATGTCCTAGATCATATGAAACCATTTTTTTTGTGCTAATTCTACACTTCAGTACTATTATCAGATGGATAAAGAATATAAGAAAGATGCATGACAGTTTGTACAGGAAAAAACATAAGAAGATGCATGACAGTTTGTACAGGAAAAAAACATAAGCATATATGTCATCACTCATAACCTTTGTATCCTTGTCGAGGCAAAATGCCATTGTAGCATAAGCAACATACACATGATAAGTGCAGCTTGGCAATTTCCGAGCATCCAAAAAGTACTTACGAGCTGCTTCAACGCCTTCTGTTCTTCTTAGAAACCGAATAAACTACAGTAGGAAACCAGAATGCTAAAGCTATCGCACACAATGCAGCAATAACCTTAAATACATTAAAAGTAATGTAACTCACCTGAATGTGTGCAAGTGAAGTCATGCTCGCATTATCAGCTATAAGAGACTCATATATTGTCTTAGCAGGCTGCAACAGGAAGCGTATTTAAGAAAAATAATGACCATCTTAAGAGTACTCGTAGCAGTATGAGAGTGCAGAGGAAGCTAATGTATTCTTGATCAAAGTAAAGGAAGCTAATGGACCTGGATTGCCCCTCTGGACTCTTCCAGTTCAGCAAAGGCATACTTTAGTACTTCAGATTCTACGAAAGAGAATAGCTAAAAAAATTTCAGGAGTTGAAAAATCAGATCAGGAAATGATACTCTAGATTTCACTTAAAGAAAGCCTACTAATAAAACTAATGCTCCAGTCTAGTGCTCAATGCAAGCATGAAACAGGGTTAGCATTAAGAACTCCTTATCATCCTTGCATATCTGTCGCACGCTCAACATGATCGAAGTTTAAGAAGGATAATTGTTATGTACATTAAATAATTAGCAAATCTAATGAAAAAAGGCAATCCATAGTACATTTTACTGTGGATATAATATTCATCCCATGATGTGTGTCTGGATGGTAGATTAGTATTTATTGTACATAACACACAAATTCTTATAGCCTACTACACAAAGTTGAGATTCTGGTGGTTATGAGTCACAGAACATGCCAACTAACCAGGAGCAGCTGCTAGCAATCCATATTGAACAAATTCTTGCTCAAATATTAACAAATGCATTAATTGATAATTGAATTTATATTTTAACATAATTTCAGGAAATTGATTAAATAAGCCTCACATAGAAAAATGCATTGACTACTGGAGTGGATATCACCACTGCACTTGAGCAACAGAACTTCAGGTGAGAATATGGTGGTAGCTCCCCCAAGGCACACTAATCGTAAGTCGTAATTTCTAATAATGAAAAAATTGTTACAAACAAATGAGACTGGGAGTACAAGGATCACATCGATCTAGCTAGTGCTAATACGTCCTTAGTAGCCTTTGATACATCCATATGATTGAGTGTAAAAATATCCTATATTCTATTGATATATGGGTCCCTCATCTTGATATAAGATGTAAGTTGAACTGTGATGAAGTTCCCACATGTGAGCTAAGATGTGGAAAAACTCCAGGGTGCATTTGGTATCCTCCTTAGAAATGTGTTCAGCCTTCCTGGAAGCTACGGGCCTGTTCTTTTTGGCTGTGGCTTATGACTTTTGGCTGAAATTTTTAGATTTTGGCTGTTTACGGTACAGATTACGGAGAGACCGATACTCACGATTTTGGCTGGTACAGATGTTGGGCTTTTAACGTGTACTACGTTTAACTTGTAAACCCCGCCTTGAGAAAATACTCCGTTTGAAAGTTAGGTACTGTAACAAAAGCCAAAAGCTGGCCGGCTTGTGACTTGCCAAACAGGCCCTACATTTAACCCTCCCTAAGATGTCATCTCCTGGAGGTAATGTCCATCCCCCGAGTATATAGCAAGTCAAGGTAATGTCCATCCCCCGAGTATATAGCAAGTCATCCAGGAATTTAGGTACACTAGTTATTCCCGAGTATATAGCAAGTCATCCAGGAATTTAGGTACACTAGTTATTTAATTCCACCTGGTAAGGCCATGTTTGGGTGGCCAGGATTGGGCCTGATCCCAGCCCATCCACATGTAATTTAGTTCAAATTAGTGAATTACATCTACATGTGGATGGGACCTTGGCCCATCCAAATGAGGCCTAAGGCAGAAAGCCAGTAACTACACATCTTTCTTGACAGCCGGGAGTCCCTCGAACCTCCGGTTTGTTTTCCTAAGGATCTTTCTGGACCCTCCGGAGAGCATGTTCTGAGACTTTCAACGGACCATAGTACCAGATACTAGCTTCAAAAAGGATATATTGACTACTGGAGTGGGTATGTTATCTGAATTGATCAACAAAACTTCAAAGTATTTTATTACCAGGGAGTGCTTTTAGAGCACGCTGAAATATTTTGATTGCAGAATCCATAGAGCCGTTCTTTGCATGCCACATAGCATAATCATACCATACATCAGGATGATGGTATAGATACATCAGGCACTAAAAATAAAAACAGGATGATCAAATTAATTAATTCAGTCCATGAATTATTAACAAAAAGCTAATATGTCCCCATGATCGATGGTAGAACTGGTAAAGCTCAGGTCTACTGACTAAAACATTTAAGCTAACAGAAGGTTACATAGGGTAAATGGCATCATTAGAATGACTTCTTTTCATGTCTTTGATAATGAAGCTAAAAAACTACAACTATAAAAGAAGAAACTATGTAAGAAATTGAATACAAGAGGTTTACACGTCACGATATGATTACAATGAATTATAGGAAAGAATAATATGCAAAGCATCATTACACACACAAACATCCCTATGCATCTACGTGTACACACCGAAGTTGGCTTACTTGCTCATAAGTAAAGGTAACACGCCTATTAGCAGTTGTAGCATCAATCCTTTGAGGGTTCCCCCTACAGTGAAACAGAATACTCGGAGTTAGCAGAAATTTGGGGGCTAATCTTGGAAAGAAGTGACATAAGGTGACAAAACGTGATATCAAGTTAGAACTATGGAAAATGGTTTAACCATGACTTGCCACCCACTGATTCAGAAAAAAAAAGAAAGAACTCAAAGAAGATAGATTGCAAAGAACTCAAAGAAGATAGATTGCAGATAAAGTTTCAAGATGGCAAACACAAATTAATTTGCTGGAGCAGAGAGTTTACACAAAGAATATGAAGAACAAAGATTAGCTGCTATATATCTAAGAATAAGATAAAACGAAAATCTTTTACAGAAATTTTGACTCATCATAACACTTAGCATATGTGACAGATATTTACTCACTTTTCAAATGCCAAAAGTCTTTTCCATGCCATACACTGTTGCTCTTCCTGTCAAACAATGAGTTACCTGCCAGTTAAATACTAGTCATGCATCTAGCAGAGTGCATAACAAAGTCAATATAGGGTTCCAATGCTGAAGAGATTCTCAGAAGCTTAACCAGTAAACCAAACAAGAAATATAGTATAGGGAAGGATGACACTAGTATTAAGTTAAAAGAAAAGTTCACTCTGCTAGCAATAACCTAAACTCGAAACATCTAGAACTAAATATGGATGAAAAGTTCCATCGGATGCATCTCAAACTGACACAGTGAACTGTTTCTTTATCACCTAAGCATATATCTTCTGAAATATACCATAAGTAAACTTCTGTTACTGAAATGCAATTGAGAAATTTTTTAAGAAAGTGCTGGTTAGGGTGTTGGAACTTCAGCTAACTATACAGTTTAGAGAAATGGTGGAAGTTGCCAGGGGTGTGAAAGGACTAGCACTATAGCAGTGCATATTGACAATGAGAATGTAGTGGTTAAGGAAAAAATCCCTGTTAGCCAGCTTTTGTAGCACATTTAAAGTGTTCTGTTTGCAATAACCAGTACCACAGCAATGAATGGCAAAGGGAAAAAAGAGAGAGAAACTTTGGTGTCAATTGTAATTTATGAGATTGAAAAACATTCCCAAATTCCAACAGCAACACGGCAAATAATTATTTTAAAAAAACTTTGTAAAGTCAAATAATTGTAGGTTTGCATCATGCCCAGTGTAAATCAACGTTAGTGCCTGACCAACTGTTTACCTTGTAGGAGCCTGTAGGGGGAATGGCCAGCATGTTCCAATCAATATCGTCAATGTACTTCTTACGCTCTCTGTATACAGCTTTAGCACTGTTGAACTTTGGTTGATACTCAGATAGCAATCCTTTGGCCTGGAACATGGACATATAGTCATTATCTCCATATGAGATAAAGGCAAGTCAAGTTTGCATCGTGACATTTGAAAAAACTAAAATAGCACGAAAATATAAACAATGGAGCCTGCTAAACAGTAAACACTACTGGCACACTAGAATGCACTGAAGCTGCAAATTTTCACTCCCAAAGGAGAATTAAAAACCAGTTTTTTTCCAGCACAATTATTAGAGTTATTTACAAACTGCCTTTCAGAAAGATTATAGATCCGAAAGGAAACTCTAATTACCAAGGTGCGGCTAACGGAATTCTCAAAGTTATCATAATCCTTCCATAGCTGCTCCACATGACTAGTTGGAACTAAAATTGCCTTCTGATACACTTTCCGTACAGTAGTCATGCGATGTGACTCTTCCTGGGGCGTCACAACCTGAAGAGTTTTCAAGAAAAGAATTACACAGAATACAAAACCAAATGAAGGGCCCTTATATATGTTAACACGTGGGATAGAACAGAAAATAAGAAGGAATAGGACAAACCGGCATCGACTTCAAGAAAGCAATGTACTCCATCCAAACAGGGCCAGAAGCAACATCGTTGCCTGGCAAGTTTAAGCATTCTTAGTTCAAAGATTTCTACTCACAAAGTCACATGATCACCATACAGTGCTTGAAATCAGAAGTCTCTACTTACCAACATAGTTCAGCATGAAATCGAAAGCCTTTTTTGTCTCTTCCAGACCCTCAGAGCCCCTTTTATCGTTTACTTTCCTGATAAAGTTGATGTAACAACGCCTGCAAGTTACACCCAACCCAATAGGTTAATGTTACTACTGCACTTGCAAACAAACTAAACAAACTGGAAATTTTATGTTGAGAGAATACAACGACCATAACTAAGAGCAATACAAGGTGCAGCAAAATTGGTGATGGATTCACAAAACAATGACCTAATTGCTGAGAACATGAGGCAAAAATAATTGCACGGGACCGTTTAGTAATTTGGCGATTTATGTGCATGAATTGAGAGCGGGAATTCACGGCCAAAAGGCAAGGCACATCGAGGGAGGAGCATGTTGGTAGAAATAGTAGCGACGCTGATAATTTGCTGAGCGACAGTGAAGGAACTTCTTCGTTAACCGAAAAATGCATACTAGAGCCATGGAGTGTGCGGCTATCTACCATGATCATAGACTAATGTGAAGGCATCCCCTCACCAGAGACTAATGTGAAGGCAGCTGAGCAGGCATCTGCTGAATATCTGCTTGGCGGCTTCGTCGTCTTTCGCGGCCATGTACGCTTCCACATACTGCTTCCAGTATTTCGCCTGCGCATAGTAGGTGACGCAAAATCAAGCCTCAACCCCGCAAGATTGATAGGATAAACCTAGAGATTTTGGCGGAGCAAACAAACAAACATTCAGTCGGCACTGAATTGAACTCACGGCGGTAGGGAAGGTGGCGAGCAGCTTCTCGTAGATTGGGGCGGCCTCGCCAACGGCGAGCAGCTGAAGGAAGGAAAGGGCGCAACACCTCAGCTTAGTCGAACTCGAAAGGAGAAGGGGTGAAGGACGCGCGCATAGAGAAGAGAACGGATGGAGAGGTCAGGACGACTCACGAGGGCCTCGTTGGCGAGGATCTCGGCGGCCTCGACGTTGTAGATGTCCATCGCCGCCGCGGCCGCCGGATTTCTGGTCACAGCAAAGGAATTTGGGCTCGATTGCTTCGCGGCGAAGAGGAGACCACGCCCCGAGCAAACCAGAGCAGCAGAATTCCAAGCGAAGGAGTCGGTCCGGATGGACAGGTGCCCGCTCCACGGCCACGCCAACCTACTAGAGGGGAGCAGGACCGCCGACGCCGACGCCGACGCGAAGAAGAATTCGAGCGAGGCGGCGGAGAGCTTGGGTGGATGGATGGATCTCTCGTTGGTGATGACGTGCATGGTTGGAACCATGGGCCAAATGGGCCCACCGCAATGAAGGAAGGAGGCGATGGGCCTTGACAACTTAAGCCTAGTAAGAATGGGCATGACAAATACTCTGTCTCGTCCCTGCGAAGAAAGTAAAACCCTGTTCAAAAGGTTTTTTTTTGCCTTTTAACTGGTTGTAAAAGAGGTTAAGAAAAATAAGAGATAATCACGCTGAGAAGTCACTTCATTCAAAATAACTCCTATAATGATTTCTACAAACAACTTATAGAAACTACCTTGAGAAGCAGTTTTTAAAAGCTAAAAGCCGAAAACTGTTTGGAAGAGAGTCTAAAGGGCATGTTCTTTTTAGCTGCGACTTGTGGCTTTTGACTGGCTTTTGGACTGTTTGTATGAGAGATTACAGAGTAACTGAAACTCACATGCGTTTTTTGCCAATATAAATAAAGTCAGTACAATATATAGTACAATTAACGAGTAGACCCTATCTTGAAAAGACACTGTTTAAAAATTAGTTATTATAGAAAAGCTAAAAATTTCAGCCAAAAGCTGAAAAAGAATAGATCCTTCTGGCCTTGCCTTAGGCGCTGCCGCTGCATCGCCCTCCACCCTCAAATCTCCACCGTCAGTGAGCCCCCCCTGGATCTCCCCTGGTAACTGTCGGTTAGTCTTCGCCTCCTTGCTCTTTTACATCTCATCCTTAGGGTTATGTGGCGATTCTAATTTGCTCATGGTGTTCTATTTTGGCTTGGAATTAGGTCCTTTCTTCCTGCCTACTTGATGTCTCCATGAGTTTTACGCACATCTAGTTCAAGAAGATAAAAATGGGAAAGTTCGTAACTAGAAGGGATCCCATTAGTAAAAGGAAATGCCTTGTGAAATTGCAACAAGGAAAGGCTTATTGGTTCTTGTTTATTGGGTGTGTGCTTTACTGTCATAAACTTAGTGCTGCCTAATAAAGAATTGGAAATGGATATGATACTGAGGCAAGGAAGAAGAATTCTGAGAAGGGATGCCGAAAAGGAGTCGCATCTTTTCTTTTATTTAGAACATCTGTTGCTAGATGGGATACTGGAGATTATGAACAAGAAATGGGAATAAAGAGAGCCCTGTTGGTAACTTGAGTCAGTAGTTGTTTCTTGGCTACTTAGTATTACTGAGGTAGTAAGGAACCATATTATTACTTGGTTTGTTGCTGTTTATATTTGCAGGGATGCCAACTTGGAGTAAGGCAGTGAATTGTTCATTTCTGAAATTACTGTAGTAGCGGTCTGATCGGGTTACTGTAGCATCCCCTATTTTTATTGTTCATAGTGGTCTGACCGTCCTGGAGGTCAGACCGCCATGTATGTAGAGGTCAGACCGTCAGAAGTTTTCAAAGCACGTTTTGCTCCATTTTGATCATATCTTCTTTTGTGATTATTTGTATCTGATCTTCGTAGCTTTTACAGCTACTAGAGTGAAGGATTTTACTTCTGCTCAAAGAAAAAGATTTTAAAAAACCTTAAAATTAATTTAGACCTCTATTCATCTCTCTCTAATCGCCATACTCGATTCTACCGTCTTTGCATTGGGCATGGCCTTAGGATCTTGTTTTGTACAAGCGTCCACGCAAAAAAGAATTCGCATTTGTTTAGCATCATGGAATCGAGCGAGGTAGGCTTAATTAGTTTACATGCTTACATTACATCCGCAGGTTCGCCGCGGCAACGAATACTCCTCGTTTATTCATATTTCTGCGAAACTACATGCATAAGATGTACTAACTGCCTCGATCGGATGGCGCGCGCTCGCCGGCCTAGCTTGATCGGCCGGCCGGTCACTGCCGGCACTGATCCTTGTACGTGCACGGCCGGGTGTAGGACCCTCCTCCTTTGCCGGCGCACGAGTTGTTGGGGCACACCGGCTTGTCCTTGTCGAGGGCGCGGTACGAGATGTCGCGGTCGTCCCCCGCCTCCAGGCCGGGCGGCCACCGGGAGCTCAACTCCGGCGCCACCTCGTCCTCCAGGCGCCGCCGCATTAGCGCCGTCACAGCATGGTGAGTGCTAGCCGCACCCCTGGCCCCGGCGGCGTAGCCGGTGATGACGACTCGGCCTCTGTATCTGTCGGCGGCGGCCGGAGCTGCGGATGCCACGAGGACAAAGACGGCAGCGGCGACGGCGACGAGAACGCTGGCCGGCGGGTTCCCCTGCATTATGTATGCTGGTCGTTGTGCAATCTTTCGATCGTGGGAGGGAGAGAGGTGTATGTATAATCCGCTGTGGCCTTTAATTGGTCGAATTGCTCAGAGTAGTGGCCGGTGCACTTAGTTTGCGGTGGATGCACACATCACTACAGAAATCGGGCATGTCATTAATATAGGTTGGTTCTTTTTTTTGCTTTAGTTTTATCTTATCATTTTGTGTTATATTAACTAACTTTCAAATAATATATTTTTAAAATAGAATCTACAGATAGATTGTAATAGATATTATATCGAGTTCAGTTATACCGATTAAAATTATATGCAACTATTTTTTTTTCTATATACTGTCTTTCGTGAACAGCTAGAATTTAAAAACCATAAGCCAAAAATCAAAATCACAGCATACTGTCTTTCGGTAGAGCTACTTGTCATGATCGATTCAGTGATTAGGTCACACATGGAACGAGCAAGAGTTGTTACCTGCGGCTAGCAAGCTAGGACGTCATCAGACACGTCATGCGACAACAGGATATATCGATGCTGTTGGAGTAGCCAGTACGTGCTCCTGAAGATGTTTCCAACTGAGTGGATGCATAATTGATAATTCATCCTAAGTGCTGCATGCACCTGAACTACCGAAGCCACTGATGCAGAAAAAAGTTCAGAGTTGTTCACACAACTTTGTTGTGCTGGCTACCTAGCACCTGAACTCATCCGGATTAGCTAGTAAGTATATGTGCCGGTGAATGATCTACTGTTGCCGTCAAAGAATTTTTGACTGCAGCACCACCTCCCTTCGGAGGGTGTCAGGGTATGCCATGTGCCAGCTGATTTTTCAGTAAATCGGTAAAGTTGACGATAAATCTGAATAAAAATTGGTATGGGACAAAACGTTTATGCGAAGCAATAAGAACATGAATAAATCTCGAAACATGAGATATGTATAACTCACAGATTGATCAATATGTCGATGGAAAGTAATATTGATCAAAATCGAATTACAGAGGTAAGCTTCTACTAACTAGATTCTACTCCTAGGGCACATAGAAAAGTAGATACAAATAAGGATTTTTGGATGTGTATATGTGTCCTTGCAAACCGGTACAGTGCATTTATACTCCTAAAACTGCCGACTCAGTTTTGGGTTATGCTTCAGGTCACTTGCATCAGACATTTATAATCGGCTTGTTAAAAGTGGCTAGAGTACAATGTATTTATACTTCTAACCGGTACATGTATTTATATTAAGTTATTAACCGTCCGTTTTTGTGAAAGCCTGCAGCGCCGGCTCGCCACATCTGTCTTTTTTTTCTGTTCTACACTTACATACAGTTGAAAAGATCATCATGGGATGTGTAGTGTAACTAATGGAAGAGGCAGAACTGCCAGGAGCTGTTCTTCAAACTGACAAAGTTTCTTCTATTCTTCTGGAGATCGAGCTTCAAACTGATCGGCCGGGTTGAGCCCGTGTAGGAGAAGAGCATGCGATGTTATTCTGCAACTACCACTGGCTGGTATTGGGCGCCATCTTGAATTGATCATTCTAGAGTGGGCTTTGGATGAATGGGCCTACTGATACTGCATGCATGCTGGGCTGGAAGCAGGGGAGACCAATCACGTAGATTTGCTGTGCTGCTCGTTATCCTCCCTGGAGACAGGCAAACACCAACTTTCCCCGCCTGTCCCAAGGAAGGGGTAACCAATCTGATCTTGCAGCTCTCTCGATGGAACCAACTGAATACCTAAAATTTTTGGCAAAAAATTAGTATATACAAGGTATAATACATATGTGTACTAGTAGTTGGGCCAAATTCTTTCTGTTTATACCTAGTCAGTCCAAATTAGAGCCGGATCCTTTTGGCCCATTCCCCTCCTATCGACCTATGCTACCGACTGGCCCGGGCCCACTGTCATGTCTCCATGTGTCGTGTGAGTTGTGACCGTATCTCAGTCCCTACTCTCTTTGTCTCTCCGTCTCTCAGCAAGCGCCTGGTGACGGTGGGTGGCTGGGTTCTAAAGGCTACGTAGTGCGCACTATCTTTGGGCGGCCGCCGGTGAGTGAGCCTTGCCGCCGCTGAGCCTCACGGCGGTGACCTTTGGCTTGACCAAGCGGTAGGGTCTTGTCGTCTTGCGCTTCCTCTGCTCTGAGCCCTCCGCCTCGCGTTTTGTCTTGCCATCGGCACAGGTTCGTCCCCGACCAGGCAACCCCCCATGGCCCCATATTCCTCCATCTCCTCCCCCCACGATCTCCGATTGCTTTAGAATCTAGATGCGTAGATTTGCTTGTGCCTCTAGGATTTCCGGCTTTGACTTTCAAGCTAAGTGGACTCATGGATGGATGTGCTGGATTTGATATATGTTTCTTCTTTGTTCGGTGCTTATTGCTTAGATCTTGTTTAGATGTGATGGATTTGGCTCAGTTATCTTTGAATTATTGCTTATGAATTGAAATCCATATTCTCCATATCTTTAAGCCTGAGTAGCAAGTATGGCAATATGCTAAGTATTTTCATAGGTCTGAGCTTCATCTGAGCACTTTGCTAGGATAAGGGATAAAAGTAGACAACACATGTACATTGCAAATGTAACTATCTTACAAAGGTATTTGAAAATAAGGTCTGATCATATATAGACAACATAGACATTGTTAGTTTATCACATTGTAGTTGTGATTTGTAAAGAAAACATACCGACATGGTGACACCTGTAGTTCTGGAAACTACTCATAATAGAAAGTGGCAATTGCCATTTGCCAAAGTGATAACAGCATAATACTTATCTCTACAATCCAAAAAAAAAAGATAGGCATATTAATTGATTAAATCATTAGAGATGTAGGTGATATTTTCAGAAACCCTGTTTTAAGGTTGTAGTTGAGCTGATCAACCTGATATATTTGTATTTTATGATTTTATAGATCTTTGAGCTTTAAAAAATGAATAAGACTGCAAATTTGAAATCTTTGTTGGAGAGAGCTGAAAAGAGCAAAAGAAAAAAGCAGGATCAGCAAGGTATGCAACTATCATTAATCTCTATAATTTGCTATGTAATTCATATCATTATGCTAGCCATATGTCACCCATTTTCTTGTAAGTAATCATTCATTTCTTTATTTTTTGTATTTTTATTACATCTTTATATATGTATTGTTGTATCGGTGCTTTGGGAGAAACAATGTCGCCGTATCTGAGAAACCTACCTCCGAAGTCCGAATACCCATCCTAAAAATCCTAGTCCTGCCATTGCATATAGTTGAACATCTGCAATCATTTGGATCAAATCATCGAAGGTGATGTCTATTTTGTAAGGTGGCTTATGTTTACTTAATTACAAGTCACATTTTCCAACCATGGTATCAAAATCAGAATCAAGCACATGGGTCTCAAAGCTAATCCAAAACTAGGCAACTTTATAACTACAAGTTGCAAAAACCGATTGTGAAATCATGACTGACAACTATGATCAGTCATACATGTAAAGAGTACTAAGCCTTTGCCGACTCCTAGACGGCATTGGAGGCGTCGTGCGCGGTGAGCTTCTTAACAAAGGTTGTGAGAAGACCCGGCGAAGTGTGAAGGTTGGATCTCACCTACCCGGAGCAGGAAAGAGCTACCACTAGTGGATTGAGGTGGAATGCTTATTTCGTGGAGCCGGTCCGATTAGTTCGGACTTACCTCAACGTGGACTAGGGGAGACCGGCAAGTCTCCGAACACCACGGTAAAAAGCAACCGTGTCATTTGTGGTTTGTTTCCTTGTGCTCTATTTAATTCAAGCAATTTACATTCATAGAATTAAATTGATTGCTTACATACCTAGGATTGCAAACCTTGACATAGATTAGAATTTGGTGCACTTAGGCGAATTTATTTGATCTAGGCGCTATTTGAGCTAAACCAAATTGATTTACGCTTCCGCATTGTATACTTGGTTTAGGCAAATAGAAAAGGTCTTGAATTACTAGTATTAATTTAACGAGAATTTTTAGACCGCCTATTCACCCCCTCTATACGTCTCCTCGATCTTATCCTCCTTCACCACACCATGCTACTGATTGCCCCCCGCATGTAAAACAATACACCAACTTGGAGAAAAACGGCAGGTAGTGGGCAGAAGGTGACCAACCTGCTCAACACACTGCCAACAATGACCAAGCTCCAAACCATGAGATGCCAAAGGGCAAGGTGATCATGTCCAAACACCACTGGAAGCCTCCAACCATAAGGGTTGCACAGCTTAATCTGAAGCGTCGATTGCATGATCCGACGGTCCAAAACGTGTATGGTCGGTTGTAGTTACGACTGCAATGGATCTCGTCCATGGCAAGGTGAAGAGAGTTGATGGAAATAGGGCAGCAAGCTGGTGTGCTCTACCAAGGTGAGGCACATGTTCGGATGTGCTAGCTCCTTTCAGTCTTCAAGCCAGTACAAACACTACAACTGCTTCGGTCCCTCACTAGTGTTATTAGTACCGACAAGGACATCTGGACATGCTAATCCATTCATTAGCAAGGTAATAATAAATAGCGAATAGCAGGGTAGTAACAGATTGGCGTCCGCATAGCAGATAACAGGAATATTGCGGACGATATATTTTAATAGTAGAATCTAAAAATACTCACAATTTTGAGATACTCATGTATATATATCATGATTCATGACTTACTTGAATTACATGATCATTTCCTATGCCTAATTACTTGACTGCCTAAGCAAATGGAGCCATGGAGATAGCTGTTTCGTACTCAACATGAGTCTCTCTATTGCATTGCAATCTATCGGTTTCAAAATGTTGGCCACACAAACAAGATCGTACAAAAATAAAAGTGCCATGTAAGTCCACACAAATAAGAATGGGTCTCTATACTACTCACATCTAAAATGTGCAGACTGCTGCTCACTATAATTAATAATAGGATGTTGAAATGTAGTAGATGTGGTGCTAAATTAAACTACAAACAACTAAAGCTACATCATAGGATTCCAAAATAGATCGAAATAAATGAAACTAACCATCACTACATCCTGAAATCCGCAATTGCAGCCGCTATATCGGCCTGACATCCGCAATTGTGACCGTAAAATTCGCGAGCGCTATTTTCCATCGCTACTCCTCCTCGGTAGCGCTGGCCCGTCGCTACCACAACTACAGCCGTTATAAACGCTATTTAGTACAGAGTTCATTAGTTTATCAGAGAACAAAAGGAAATAACTTGAAGCATGGTGATGTTAATGTCATGATGTATTCATGTGCATGGTCCAATATTTTTTCTTCTCTAACAAAGTGGATGCCTAAAGGGAGGGCAAGAAAAAAAATCTCTTTACAAATCTTGTACTATGTTGTTTCAAATCTTGTACTATGTTGTTTCTACACTTCAGAGAAATAATAACAGAGAAGATAGCAATGGTCGTCTACTCAAGATTCCTGTAACTTCATGGATTGGACTATGGCATGATACAGTCAAGAACAGGAAAGAGATCCAGAAATACTAAACTCTTCTCGGTGAGCTATAAGAGGATATCGAACTATTAAGTAACACCGTGCCACATAACAGGAAGAAGCCTTTGGATACAAGAATTCAGTGTAATTTTATTCAACTGGATAACCAGCAGTTGGTTCAAGTGAAAACGTAACGACCCTCATCTCCTCAAATGAAGTACTCAAATCTTTAAAACTAGGCAACTTTATAACTACAAGTTGCAAAAACCGATTAATGAAATCATGACCTGACAACTATGATCAACATACATGTAAAGAGTAAGCCTGAGCTTCCTAGTCGGCATTGGGCGTCGTCTTGCAGTGATCTTCTTAACAAAGGTTGTGAGAAGACCGTGAAGTGTGAAGGTTGGATCTCACACAGGAGCGGAAGAGCTACCACTAGTGGATTGAGGTGGAATGCTTATTTCGTGGAGCCGGTCCGATTAGTTGGACTTACCTCAACGTGGACTAGGGGAGACCGGCAAGTCTCGAACACCACGGTAAAAAGCAACCGTGTCATTTGTGGTTTGTTTCCTTGTGCTTATTTAATTCAAGCAATTTACATTCATAGAATTAAATTGATTGCTTACATACCTAGGATTGCAAACCTTGACATAGATTAGAATTTGGTGCACTTAGGCGAATTTATTTGATCTAGGCGCTATTTGAGCTAAACCAAATTGATTTACGCTTCCGCATTGTATACTTGGTTTAGGCAAATAGAAAAGGTCTTGAATTACTAGTATTAATTTAACGAGAATTTTTAGACCGCCTATTCACCCCTCTATCGTCTCCTCGATCTTATCCTCCTTCACCACACCATGCTACTGATTGCCCCCGCATAAAACAATACACCAACTTGGAGAAAAACGGCGGGTAGTGGGCGAAGGTGACCAACCTGCTCAACACACTGCCAACAATGACCAAGCTCCAAACCATGAGATGCCAAAGGGCAAGGTGATCATGTCCAAACACCACTGGAAGCCTCCAATCATAAGGGTTGCGCAGCTTAATCTGAAGCGTCGATTGCATGATCCGACGGTCCAAAACGTGTATGGTCGGTTGTAGTTACGACTGCAATGGATCTCGTCCATGGCAAGGTGAAGAGAGTTGATGGAAATAGGGCAGCAAGCTGGTGTGTCTCTACCAAGGTGAGGCACATGTTCGGATGTGCTAGCTCCTTTCAGTCTTCAAGCCAGTACAAACACTACAACTGCTTCGGTCCCTCACTAGTGTTATTAGTACCGACAAGGACATCTGGACATGCTAATCCATTCATTAGCAAGGTAATAATAAATAGCGAATAGCAGGGTAGTAACAGATTGGCGTCCGCATAGCAGATAACAGGAATATTGCGGACGATATATTTTAATAGTAGAATCTAAAAATACTCGCAATTTTGAGATACTCATGTATATATATCATGATTCATGACTTACTTGAATTACATGATCATTTCCTATGCCTAATTACTTGACTGCCTAAGTAAATGGAGCCATGGAGATAGCTGTTTCGTACTCAACATGAGTCTCTCTGTTGCATTGCAATCTATCGGTTTCAAAATGTTGGCCACACAAACAAGATCGTACAAAAATAAAAGTGCCATGTAAGTCCACACAAATAAGAATGGGTCTCTCTATACTACTCACATCTAAAAATGTGCAGACTGCTGCTCACTATAATTAATAATAGGATGTTGAAATGTAGTAGATGTGGTGCTAAATTAAACTACAAACAACTAAAGCTACATCATAGGATTCCAAAATAGATCGAAATAAATGAAACTAACCATCACTACATCCTGAAATCCGCAATTGCAGCCGCTACATCGGCCTGGCATCCGCAATTGTGACCGCAAAATTCGCGAGCGCTATTTTCCATCGCTACTTCTCCTCGGTAGCGCTGGCCCGTCACTACCACAACTGCGGCCGTTATAAACGCTATTTAGTACAAAGTTCATTAGTTTATCAGAGAACAAAAGGAAATAACTTGAAGCATGGTGATGTTAATGTCATGATGTATTCATGTGCATGGTCCAATATTTTTTCTTCTCTAACAAAGTGGATGCCTAAAGGGAGGGCAAGAAAAAAAATCCCTTTACAAATCTGGTACTATGTTGTTTCAAATCTTGTACTATGTTGTTTCTACACTTTAGAGAAATAATAACAGAGAAGATAGCAATGGTCGTCTACTCAAGATTCCTGTAACTTCATGGATTGGACTAAGGCATGATACAGTCAAGAACAGGAAAGAGATCCAGAAATACTAAACTCTTCTCGGTGAGCTATAAGAGGATATCGAACTATTAAGTAACACCGTGCCACATAACAGGAAGAAGCCTTTGGATACAAGAATTCAGTGTAATTTTATTCAACTGGATAACCAGCAGTTGGTTCAAGTGAAAACGTAACGACCCTCATCTCCTCAAATGAAGTACTCAAATCTTTAAGGATTACAGATTGATGCTGACACAAAAACCCCAAGGTTAGAAACTTGACGGGGGCAAGAACATCCATTCGATTAGTCAGGTGTGGCAACGCCCTGGTTAAGCTCAGCAAATCTCATGCCAACCCTCATGGAGTGCTTCAGGAACTTCTCAGCACAGCGGCGGACACAGGACTCCTCTTGCTTGTCCAGGGTCTTGCGGCGGAATGTGTCGACACAGTCTGTAAAGCATCTCTCCACCAGGGCATTGTACATTCTTAAACTGTGAAATGACAAAGCAAAAGCGTGAGCATTCTCCAGTTGCAAATTTCACAAAGAAGGCTATAAAAGTGTAGATTAGCCATTTACCCATCAGGCATAACCGAATTTGCAAGAGTATTGGAGGGAAAACAATAAGAATGCATATTCATGAGGAAGCATTTATTCAAGCTACATGAAAGAATATGTTATTTGTAGACAACTAGACATACTATGAAAGATCATTATACTGGGCTATAGTATTCAGAATCATCATCCTTATCGACTCCATGATTTTAAAACTTTAAATCATGTCACATATAGCGACATAAACCAGGCAAAAAACCAATCTTCCAACCTAGGTGATTTTCGATGGCATGAAGCAGTGATCAACTCGTGTAAACTAATGGAACCATTCAAACACTAACCTCACCACCTTTGCAAACTCTTCAAGAACAATTTGCAAAAACAATCAAATAACATATGTACTTGCATTTCTGGTTAAGGTATGCACACCATGAACAAAACATACCCTATCTGAACAGATAAAATGATACAACTACCGGTCAATCAAAAAATCAAATGAGCACTGCCAAATCACCCCAAAAGAACAAGTTTGATGCTTATACCCATGTAATAGTATACTCAACCACAATAGCTCCTACGACCTCAATACAATACCACATCCCTTTTTCTTGAAAGTTGTATCATTAACCAATGTGATTTCAAGTTCAACACAATGTCAGCGGCTAGAACTACTGACCAAACGAGTCAAACACAGGAGAAATGAACATACAAAAGATACCAAATCATTTAACGCAAATACCATCATTATCCCGTAATTGCAAAACAAGAAACTATTAAAAACATCCCTCAAAGCTATTAAGTTTCACCCACAGCACCCTTGGTCGCCACCATAGTGGCTAATGCGAGAAAGACGTTGGATCACATTTACCTGCTAGGCTGACAACACCTCCAAAAACCTAGAGTACAAGTGCTTAGTCAACACTCGCCACAAAAGTAGCTAACAGCACCAAGCAGATGAACAAACCACACTAATTACCACCGAAAGCAGCTGATACTACAAGTAGATGAACAAATAACAATCTCAAGCAAGAAAACGAGATAAAGCAAAAAAAAGTGTGGTATCTTTCAGCAATATTATTTGTCAGCCACCGACCTAATTCCCTGCAAATCAATCCCAACATCTCAAAAATCTACCTCAAGCTTAAACTAATCTTACCTGGTTTGGAATATAAGAGCTGCAAGATCACAAAAATCTAGTACATGCCTACAAACAGAACACAACAATCCTAGCACGCCGCATAATCTCACCCAATCGCTTACAGATCTTTGGAATCCTAAAAGAAACCAACGGCAGAGGGACCGACAAAGATCGCTTCTTTAAGGCTTCTCCGCCAACTGAGCTGCCCGAGTTCGCACGCAAAGCACCTAGATCATCCAAGGAGTATATTATCAGGGAGGAGGAGTATGGTGTGGACCTGTCACGGATCTGGAGCTGGTCGACCATGGCGGCCATGCGCATCTTGTCCTCCTCCGGGAGGCCGTCTAGGTCGCCGAGCATGCTCTTGTCCATGGCTGCCGCCGCCGCCGCCGCCCGAGGAAGAAGGAGGAGGAGAAAGCTAGGGTTTTGGAGGGGAAGGACCGAAGGAGAGACGGCGAGATCGAAAACCTCGAGGAATTCTTTTTTATTTATTTTTTATTTTATTTTTTATTGGGTGGATGGATGCCAGACGCCGTAGTGGGCTCGTCCAGATTGGGCCGGGCCCTATGGGCTTCATATTTCTATGTTCGGCCTGTTTGGAGATATCTTGTGAAATTTCTACGGAATTTGTGTGTCCTAGACAAGCTAGTTTTTCGAGTATTTGACCTAAACAAGTTAGCAGCCAGTCTCACCGGATTAGCACTCGCTTGCTACCAACGAATGGTGAAAAGAAGCAAAAGCCGGGTCGATACTTGATACACACCGACCAAATGCGGCTACTTATGCTGTTCTTTGTGCACCGTGTGTGTGTGTTTTTCCCAGACCCGGTCGTGTGCTCATCGCCGTGTGCTCATCTATGGATGACCTAGGAGAAGTTACTTAAGGAAAGCAAATGGTTCAGAGGCATCGATCGGTCGATCACATTGTGCCAATTAAGAAGAAGAAGAAGAAGAAGAAGCAATGCACGATACCCAGTGGTACACTAGAATGAGTATGCTGTCTGCACACTGATGAATCGCATCCGACCACTCACACATGCTTACAAGTGGGCCTGTTTATGTAGGCTTTTGGTTTTTCCTTTTAACTTTGGTTTATAACTTCAGGCCATGACTGAATTTTGATCTCGATTGTGCCCTATAGTGCTTTCTTAATATACATGCATACCAGTTGCACCACACTAAGCCTGCTAACAAGAGTTTTGCTCTCAACCTTGTTGATTATAGCAAGACCCACATCAAGCAATCCTTTGCTAAATTTTGTCGTTGCGCTCCTCATCTTCCGTGATCTTCAGATTTATCTCAAAATAGGCATCAGCGCGAAAAAGAACTCCTCTACTTGGGTCAGTCATAATTAGATCTCCACCCTACGAGGAAGGTTACACAATATGTCAGCAATTTGTTCCTTGAGTACTACTGTGGCAGTTTGTTGTACATTAACTTTGCTGAAACAACATATGATATGAAAGACAATGTTGCAATGTATACATCTTATGGTTGCCGTTATATTAATTTGTTTGTGTGCAACAACGAGAATGACACGATAATTGATTCATACATATACCATGCATATGTGTTGTTCTTTTTATCTACGACGCCTTCAGATGTTCTTGATATGCTAAGCAAAAGAAGTGTTGATGACAAATATATATACCATGCATGTACGTTATATTCTTTGCTTAGTACAATTTTGTGCTACCAAAAGCCGAGGACAACTTTTCTTGAAGAACGGGAGGATGATGCGGATACGCACAAGCTTATCACTTTTCAGTCAAATACATTATTTCACTGGAAAGAAGTATTGAGCCGCATTAAATATTATCAAGTGAATTTGTTTCTTAAAGAGTTTCTTTTAATTGATGATTAACTTGGAATACTACATCATGCTATTATTTTATGTATTCTTAGGTATGATTCATGTGAAGACTTGGGAGAGCAAAAGGGAGAAGCACAAAGATTTAAACTACAAGTTTTGGATAAGATTTTTAAGCCAAATTCGGATCTCCCACGTGCTCAATCCAATTCAAACTCGGATTCAACTCGAATTCAATTCGGATTTGGTTCGGGACAGACCGTGAGGCAGTTACTAAAAGGCCATAACTTTCACAAGCGAGTCCGATTCAGGTGTTCTTGTACTCGTTGGAAAGATAATTTCAAGGGCTACGCAATGGATCCAGCCCCACCTTCAAATTCATCACAGATTAAAAGTTATGACTGAAACATTATGACAACTTAATTTTAGATTTTTCCTTTTGTGTGAGTTTGTTTCCAAATACATGTAGGGATGAGTTGGAGTTGGTTTATGACCTCTTCGCCAGCCATAAGGTGGAGAGAGAACTATATATTGAGGGTTAGACCCCCATTGTAAGAGACCACGTTTGAGAATAATGAATCTACTAAAATTTGTTCGAGTTTAGCATTGCTACCGAAGTTCCATAGGGAATTAGGAGTGATTTTCTTCAATCAAGATCGTTCAACCTTTCCATTGCGAATTGAGAGCGCGATGGAACTTTATCGGTGGTCGTGAAGTTCAGCACGTGTGGTTGGGCGAATTATAGAGTGCTAACTCTTGCATTGGCAACGGGAGATCACTACAGTTCATCAAATCCTCGTGAGTATCTTGATCCTACGTCGAGAAGATCGGGCGACCCCGTATCAACATAGGTCTCATGTGTCAGAAATATGTAACTTAGCATAAGCGAACTTCACAAAGCATGCTCATGAATATGCATGAGGAGAATGATAAATTGTAGGTGGTCATGCATAGAGTCACAATCACATGCAGGAAACAACTGATAAACTATAGCAAAATCATGAAAAAAAGAAAAATGACATCAGAATTAAAAACGCAGAAGATTGGAATTGAAGGCAGAGGACTAAGTGTCAAAGATGTAAAAATACCAAGGTTAGCACGCTACACCATTTTGATGATAAAAGTACAAAGCGCATACTATACTCCATTGTCGGTATGATGCAGAGTTGTGCATATGCACTACTCGACGAGAAGAGACATTTCTGCAGATTCTGCACTTGGAATTATATCATCAGCACCAAAAATGGCAAGGTAAAGATCACCGAGAACGTATATCTACCAGCCTCTAAACATGCATGCTTCTTGATGCTGGACATCGGATAAACACGCAAGAGGATGTATGAGATGCTGATCCTCTTAAATGAATTCAAACATGCAAATCCAGTTGTGAGGCGTCCGATCAACATGTAAACTCGTTCATTCGATCTTTGGAAGATGATAAGTCTAGCATCCCTGCATACAGAAGCCAAGATCAAATCCAACGAGCAGGTTCACACAATACACCCGCTGGTAAGCGCCATCTAATTGAAAGCAGATTTGGAGAAAAAAGACATTACGTAAGACCATGTGGTGGCAGCCCTATATTGATGACGAGTATTTAATCTTACTTATGCTTTGCTGTCATTGCTTGAGTTTGATTTTATACCATTTTACTCGATTTTCTTTGTCGAGTGGCGTGATCCTGACCGCAAACCTATGTTGACGGTCGAACGGACATGCGGTGTAACCCTAGCAATGGCCCCGACCTACCAGTGTGGTTCTACCGGGCCTGGTGGCGGTCTAACTAGTGTGTGGTAGTACCGTCTTGTAGTTGACGGTAGCTATTTTTTAGAGAGGTGCTCGTTGTGTTGTGCAAAGTTCTTTTGGGAGCGATCTGACCGATCAAGAGGTTACTTGCCTGGTGGCCACGGTCAAACAGGCCCCTGTTTCTGAGTTGAGTTGGTTTCAAGTGTGAGTCATGACTAGGGATGGCAATTGTGCTCGTTTACCCATGTGCCCGCGGGTAAATACCTTAATAGAGTTGGGTATGTGATGTTTTCTTTACCCATGGGCATGAAAATGGGGGGAACACTCTACCCGTCGGGTAAACGGACACGGGCATGGGTAAGCTTCACCCGTACCCGTCTCGCCTATTTACCCACGATATAGATTGATAGATGGCATAGTTATTGCTGTTGCTTTCTGATCAAACATTTAACTTGTTAGTTTTCCTTTTCATTAGAAGCACTCCTTGTTTGCAATTAGGTGCATGCTTGCTTGTACATGCACATTTTTAATACTTCAATTAAGGGAATCTTCTTCAATTGTACAATTCTCTTCTCTATTATTGTTATTTAAAACTGATCCTAGACACTTTAGTTCCTGACCAAGGGGATAATTGATTTTCATAATAAGTTTGGAAAGGACCCTAGTAAGAAAATCTACTAGTTTGAAACTAAATTTAAACAGAACCAAAAAAGATAGCTATTATATGTGTTACCCAGTTTTCTCATTTCTAAGTGGTGTGATCTACTAAGGAGTGACTGGTCGTTAGAGTTAAGTGAGAGTTGAGAGCCTCCACTATGTAAGCCCTTATGTGTGATAAGAGAAGCATTAAGAAGTAGAGAGAGATTAGGGTTTTCTTTGTATGGAACTTTGTGTGTGCTCTAAGCTTAATGCTCTACCATCCATGAGGAGTGGTTATAAAATATTTCTCTCCAAGTGAAATGAACATTCAAAATTTGTCCAAGTGAGTTATGCCATAAATCCCTTCTTGTACTTTTGATTTGCTTAGCTTTCTTATTTGGATTGCTCTCTTCTTGATCTTTCCTGGTGCCAAGGATATATAAAAGATGAAGGTAGTGGATCCGGCTGCGGCGACGGCGGATACGGCGCACCTCCATGCCGTCTAGATGACATGGACCTCCAGGCCACCACGGCAATATAGCGACGAGATATCGCCAATATCTCGACGCCTTAATAACCATGATCCAAACTTTTGCTAATCAATTCTAATGATAACTACAGTATACAAATACTAAGATTCCACCACTTGTTAAAATGTTTACATTGAGGTGATGAAATTTCTTGCCAAAACAATAAACCCCAGACAGGCAGACACAATGTGCACGAATGCGGAGTGCACGATTGACTAAACATGTATATACATAGCCAAATAAAGATGTATCAGTTAGATAGGTCAAGGTCAAGCATTGTTCCAGACCTTTTTTGACACTGATGAACCAAGAAAACACAATCTACACTCTAGTTTCTTGAAGTTGAACTGACAAATTTTATATTCACAGAAGTATCGCATTTCTTACAGAGAACTTATAAAGATGCCGACCTGAGATGTGTATATTTTACTAATCAACAAATAGTTCTTGAGGGCAATTACTAAGGAGGATTAACAAGATCAGATTTAAAAATCAAGATGACAGGAAATGCATATATAATTTAACATCAGACATCTATTCTTTGCTTTAGAGATTTTGAGCTCTACATCATCATTGTAAATTTCATAAAGGCACTATCCAAATTTAACACCATCCTTTCCTTCTTCCTTGAAGAGACGTAGAATGAGCTACATATGAAGAACAAGCAACAAAAATGCTGTTTTAAATGTTTTCTCCAACTGAAACACTGCAAAAGAGAGATGTCAGAAATTGTTGTCTCGATATATCTCAAGCATAAAAAGATAGAATTGAAACAATGCAGTTAACAAAATGGGTATCAACAGTTAGGCTCAGTTCCTTGCAAAGAAAAACGCCTGCTACCCACTATATAAAACTTTGCAAAGAAGTCGAGAACTAATACACAAAGCGGGAGACAACATGTGTCAAATCAATACAACGTGGACCGTTCATCCTTAAGGACCATAGTTTTGTCTGTTCATAATATGTACTAGCCACGTAAGCGCGGCGCGACGCCGCGCTAGTCACCGTGTGGACCAAAGTAAAAGAGACGATAATTAGGTAGGTTTCTTAAAAAAAATCGAGGACGTATGCGTAATTTGAGAAACCAAGGGTTTTGTAGAAAACAAGGACCGCACAGGATCAGTATGTAACTAAACAAGGGTCTATACATAATTTTGAAAACCGCGGGTTGCTATCGGTGAAGTGGAGGTGTTTTTAGAGAAAAAAACACAGCAGAGACTGTCTGCAGAAGGGACTGCATTTGCGATGACGGATGATCTCTACTAAAGCGCAAGGACTTTCTCATAAAAATGATGGCGTATATCACTGGAAGCCGGGAACCCGGTGTAATATAGTGATTATACCGATCACGATGGTCTTTGGACAAGAACGGTCAAAAAAGAAAAATATAATCCTTGACGGCCGACAGACATGCGGTAACCGCTAAGCGCGGCCCCGACCTACCGTGTGGTGGTCTAACCGCCGGTGGCGGTCTAACTAGTGTGGTAGTACCGTCTTGTAGTTGACGGTAGCTATTTTTTAGAGAGGTTCTCGTTGTGTTGTGCAAAGTTCTTTTGGGAGCGATCTGACCGATCAAGAGGTTACTTGCCTGGTGGCCACGGTCAAACAGGCCCCTGTTTCTGAGTTGAGTTGGTTTCAAGTGTGAGTCATGACTAGGGATGGCATTGTGCTCGCTACCCATGTGCCCTGGTAAATACCTTAATAGAGTTGGGTATGTGATGTTTTCTTTACCCATGGGCATGAAAATGGGGAACACTCTCCGGTCGAAGCGGACACGGGCATGGTAAGCTTCACCGTGCACGTCTCGCCTATTTACCCACGATATAGATTGATAGATGGCATAGTTATTGCTGTTGCTTTCTGATCAAACATTTAACTTGTTAGTTTTCCCTTTCATTAGAAGCACTCCTTGTTTGCAATTAGGTGCATGCTTGCTTGTACATGCACATTTTTAATACTTCAATTAAGGGAATCTTCTTCAATTGTACAATTCTCTTCTCTATTATTGTTACTTAGAACTGATCCTAGACACTTTAGTTCCTGACCAAGGGATAATTGATTTTCATAATAAGTTTGGAAAGGACCTAGTAAGAAAATCTACTAGTTTGAAACTAAATTTAACAGAACCAAAAAGATAGCTATTATATGTGTTACCGGTTTCTCATTTCTAAGTGGTGTGATCTACTAAGGAGTGACTGGTCGTTAGAGTTAAGTGAGAGTTGAGAGCCTCCACTATGTAAGCCCTTATGTGTGATAAGAGAAGCATTAAGAAGTAGAGAGAGATTAGGGTTTTCTTTGTATGGAACTTTGTGTGTGCTCTAAGCTTAATGCTCTACCATCCATGAGGGAGTGGTTATAAAATATTTCTCTCCAAGTGAAATGAACATTCAAAATTTGTCCAAGTGAGTTATGCCATAAATCCCTTCTTGTACTTTTGATTTGCTTAGCTTTCTTATTTGGATTGCTCTTCTTGATCTTTCCGGTGCCAAGGATATATAAAAGATGAAGGTAGTGGATCCGGTGCGACGGCGGATCTGGCGCACCTCCATGCCGTCTAGATGACATGGACCTCCAGGCCACCACGGCAATATAGCGACGAGATATCGCCAATATCTCGGCCTTAATAACCATGATCCAAACTTTTGCTAATCAATTCTAATGATAACTACAGTATACAAATACTAAGATTCCACCACTTGTTAAAATGTTTACATTGAGGTGATGAAATTTCTTGCCAAAACAATAAACCCCAGACAGGCAGACACAATGTGCACGAATGCGGAGTGCACGATTGACTAAACATGTATATACATAGCCAAATAAAGATGTATCAGTTAGATAGGTCAAGGTCAAGCATTGTTCCAGACCTTTTTTGACACTGATGAACCAAGAAAACACAATCTACACTCTAGTTTCTTGAAGTTGAACTGACAAATTTTATATTCACAGAAGTATCGCATTTCTTACAGAGAACTTATAAAGATGCCGACCTGAGATGTGTATATTTTACTAATCAACAAATAGTTCTTGAGGGCAATTACTAAGGAGGATTAACAAGATCAGATTTAAAAATCAAGATGACAGGAAATGCATATATAATTTAACATCAGACATCTATTCTTTGCTTTAGAGATTTTGAGCTCTACATCATCATTGTAAATTTCATAAAGGCACTATCCAAATTTAACACCATCCTTTCCTTCTTCCTTGAAGAGACGTAGAATGAGCTACATATGAAGAACAAGCAACAAAAATGCTGTTTTAAATGTTTTCTCCAACTGAAACACTGCAAAAGAGAGATGTCAGAAATTGTTGTCTCGATATATCTCAAGCATAAAAAGATAGAATTGAAACAATGCAGTTAACAAAATGGGTATCAACAGTTAGGCTCAGTTCCTTGCAAAGAAAAACGCCTGCTACCCACTATATAAAACTTTGCAAAGAAGTCGAGAACTAATACACAAAGCGGGAGACAACATGTGTCAAATCAATACAACGTGGACCGTTCATCCTTAAGGACCATAGTTTTGTCTGTTCATAATATGTACTAGCCACGTAAGGCGGCGCTGACGCCCTAGTCAGTGGACCAAAGTAAAAGAGCGATAATTGTAGGCGTTTCTTAAAAAAAAATCGAGGACGTATGCGTAATTTTGGAGAAACCAAAGGGTTTTTTCGTAAAAAAACAAGGACCCGCAAGGATCTGTATGTAACTAAACAAGGGTCTATACATAATTTTGAAAACCGCGGGTTGCTATCGGTGAAGTGGAGGGTGTTTTTCAGAAGAAAAAAACCTGGCAGAGACCTGTCTGCGAGAAGTAGGGACCTGTTTGCGATGACGGATGATCTCTACGCAAAGCGCAAGGACTTTCTCGCAAAAATGATGACGTAGCCACGCTGGAAGCCGGGAACCCGGGTGTAATATAGTGATTATACCGATGCGATGGTCTTTGGACAAGAACGGTCAAAAACAGAAAAATATAATCACAGTGGGACATGAAAGCTGGATCGTAAACTAACCATCTATCTTATAACATCTTTATATCTATCCAATATTACTAAAGAACGAAAAGCAGCTCTTTCATTAAGACTTGTTATGGTACCTCGTGTAACTATGTAAGTAACCTAGCCGAACGTAAAGACTCGATGACTAATCATTTCAGTGATGAATCCAGACTCAAACCATGCGGGTCAAAAAATTTTAATTTACATATAAATTTCAATGATATCTGGAACCCTTGGGATCAATCGATCCCACGGCTGCGGCCTTGTTCTTTTTGGTTTTCAAAAACTGTTTTTCAGTTTTTCTACAGTAATTAACTTTGAAACGAAGTATATTTTTAAGATATGATCTACTAGTTAATTATAGTACATATTGTACCGATTTTATTTATATCGGTAAAAATCACACGTGAATTTCTGTTACTCTATAATTTCTTACATAAATAGCTCAAAAATCACAAACCGCAGCTAAAAGCCACAAGCTGCAGCCAAACATGCCTTCACCCTTGCCAGATTTCCCCTATCAAAGCGCGTGCCTACAAAACTGTTGCTTCCATCGAGCCATCCTACCATCGCTTCAAATCGTTCTCACCCAATTTTCCACGAGAAACGGGTCAGTAATCACTGGCCGCCGGTTGGTAGCCGGTGCAGCTCCACCTGCCAACAAATGAGGACGGAATCTGCCGTGGAAGAAAGGGAGAAGACCCAGCCCAAGCGATGATGACCTGACCTACTATGCATTCGCAGCGACCCATGGCCAATAAGACGCCACCGCTCTTGCCCGTATTTACCACTCTGCCACTAGGCCCACTACGCGGTTTCCGCTTCCCACCGCTCGCTCGCTCGCTCGCCATCCATGGCTGGCGAACGCGAGGAGGGGGAGCCGGCGGCGCCGGCGGGGGCGTCCGCGGCGGAGCGGGTGGCCGCGGCGGTGGAGGCCGTGGCGGCGGCCGGGAGTACCGGAACGCGTTCCGGCGGCAGCTGCTGTCGCTGTCCCGCCGGATTCGGCTCCTCGGCCCCTTCGCCGAGGAGCTCCGCGAGCGCCGGGCGCCCGCACCGGAGGAGGAGGAGCGGGCGCTGGCGCCGCTCGCCGACGCGCTCGAGAAGGCCCTCGAGCTGCTCCGGCTCGGCCGCGAGGGGAGCAGGATCTTCTTGGTACGTGGCCTACCTATGCGGGAGCAGTTCTTGATTTTGCTAGATTCGTGCTACTTGGCTGCCTTTGGGACCAAATATTGGTGGATGATTCGATAGTATTTTTTTTAGATGAAAAAAAAGTGCAACTTTAAGCTTTACTTTGTGCTAAACATCTAACTTTAGTCTCCTAGAAACCTTGTGGCTTTAGATTCTTGGATCAGATCTGCCTATTGTTTGCGTGCTTGGAAAACTTACGAGTAGGATCTATTGTGTGACCTAGCGTTTAATTTGCTGAGGTTGTTATTTAAAACAAAAATTGCTAAGGTTGTGAACTTTAGCTCCATTTTCTTCTGTATGAGAGTTGCACTCTTAGGGCGATCCGGTGTTTGGATTCTTGTGTGTTGATATTGTGTTTGATTCGCTTAATTTGTATTTTAAATTTCATGTTGGGGACTGTATTCTGTTAAATTGGGATGGATTATTGAGAATTACGGCCATTCCTTTGTTTTTGTGGTGTAATTTGGTAGGTTTAGTGGCTAGCGTTCATATTTTTGGGTTATTCCTTGGTCAAAATTTATACTTTTTGGATCAAACATCAAAGTTGTTTCATCCTCTGCCAGGATAACAATTACACCTAGATATGAGGTGGATTTGTTATAGATTTCAGAACAATTACACCTAGATATGGCATAAATGCGTGGACTGGTTCCTCTCTTTCTTCTGGTCAGATTTGGTGGTTTCTTTGCTTGTTGAAAGGTCTACTATCCATGTCTTCAGTTCTTCAATGGATCTATCATCTATGTAATTAATGGTTTCACGTATGAATGTTCTTAGCCCAATTCAGGTTGTTCCAAGCGGAAAACAAGGGGTTGTTGTTGTTAATCGGGACTGAATATGACCATTTCTTTACTTTCGAGTGTAGTTTGTGGGTTTTAGTGGATAGTGTTCAAACTTCTGAATTGTTCTTTTTGTCAAGGTTGTGATCTTTTGGGCTTGAACAATTTGAATTTTTAAGGTTTCAGCTAATTCTCTTTGCAAAAGAGTTGCATTGTTAATCCTGCTTTATGCTAAAGTTGCAACCTTTACATGTTCTTTTGGACCATAATTTTTACTTACTCGATCATTCTCTGTTCTCTAGCCAAACTTGGGCTATATACTTATATGCATGGTACATACAGTTGCAAACTCATATGAGTATTATGTTATCTTAAGTACAACATTTGTGAATTGTGATATTGAAATGTTTCTTTGTACGTTAGGATAATCACCATAACTACATTTGAGGTGAATTTTGTGATTGATTCAGTGACAGGCTTCACATCATTATGACAATGTGCTTGGACTACTCTTCCCTTTGTTTTGGTCAAATTACTCAAATCTGGTGGTTCCTTTCTGTTAGAATCGGAACTCCGAAGGAAATAGTTATGGTGGACTGGAGACCATGGTCGGTAACTGCGGCGACCTGGAGCCGTGGCAGCCACCGGATTGTACGAGAAGGAGGATGGGGAGGAAGAAGAGCAAAGGGGAAGGTTAAGATCTGATTCTTTCTTGCCGAATCCCGAATTACATGACAGCCCATATATACAGGACTGGATCCCCTAACTTATCATATCTAGCCGAGTTTGTTAAGCAAGCTCGGTGACCAACCTGTATCCGACTCAAACTCCTAACCAAAAACTCTAATACTTTACTATTACTATTATTCTTCCAAAACTCAGCCCTATGGCCTTTCCGTGTAACTCTGTACTACTTCCGCCATTTGATTGTAGAGCATCACACGTTGTCAGCTGCCGCTGCTGGTCGTTCTGCTATCACGTGTTCTGCATCCCTCTCATGCTGTTGCCTCCCTCTACGACTGTATTGAATCCCCCACATAACACTTTCCCTATTGATTATCCATGCTACCATACCTCAAATCCATCATTTAACCTATGTACTTGATGATTTTACCTAGTATGATTGTAGCTACTCCATTACATGATCAGTAGTGTTTGAGTATTGTTTTCAATCTGGGTCACTCGTACATGTATATTTTGGGGATTTCTGAATTAGGATTTGGATCTTCCAAGTAGTGATTGCCTGATTGGTTGTACTGTCGTTCAGGTTAGGCCCTGTGTTTTGTTCGAAATAATACATGCCATACTGGCTAATATAACTTCTGCTTGCTTTCAGATTTGAGTTGTTTGATAGTCTGGCAACTGTTTAAATGTATAAAGAATACTTTTTGGAAGCGGCCATAGTTCTTAGTAGTCATCTTGGTTTCTGTGCTTACTACTTGCTCAGCACAGTGACCCCAAAATTCTTACTAGGCACAATAGGTAGAAATATGTGCAGTTCACTAGGGGTGAAACATCGAAGCACCTCCCACAAAACAAATAATCAATTACAAAAGATCCCTAGGTTCTTGTTGCCAAAACCAGAGTAGATCAACAAATTTGTCACTTAAAAGTTCAAATCCCAAAACAGTGCAGTAGAGCAGCACACCGCCGTGGATGAGGTTGCACTCGCCCTCCCAGAAGTTGACGAGCCCATCGGAGGAGCCGCAGTAGAGCACCAGCGCTATGGCGCTCACGGCGAGCACCATAATTCAAAATGAACGAAAGTAGCGAATAGGCATACCGGTAGTCAAGGTGGTTCCGAAATCCTTCAAGCATTGGGTCGATCTGGTATATTCTCTGCCCATCTCCTGGTGGTGGGATAACTCGCGATTTCTCCTCCACGACTGGTTCTTTAGCTCCTTTAGTTACACCATCAGTGACTGTTTCATCAATGCCCTTAGTCGCATCAGAAGATTGAAGTTTGCTTTTGGCCCCAACTGCTATCCTTGCTTCAGCCGCTGCTGCACTTGCCTCCTCTTCCACAACCGGTTTCACTTTATTATCTTCAGGTGTCTACAGCACAAGAAACATATAGATTTTAGATGAGAACCACAGAAATCAAACAGTGCATTCTTTTGTAGTTTTCTTGCTAGGTGGCACATCCAGCTTAGTTTCCAGTAGCCCAAGAACCAGCACAGGGCCACAACTAACAAAATGCACAAAGCATTGCACAATGCCGAATTGTTGATATAAAAGCACGAAACATGACTCTCCCACTTACCTGAATTCATCATGCATTTGGAAGTGAACCATGAGCGTCTGAAGAATTCCGCACAAGAGCACATTACCTATGATCCTTCGAGCTGCGCTCGAGTGTCCATGACAGGTTCGGCAGACAACGCAAGTCGTCACTCCCACCGTCGGGCACCAGCACCTTCCGGAGCACCTGTGCAGCTCAGAATTGTGCCTGCAAATGCAAATGCTGACTCCACTAGTAAGAACAATACCATTACCACCACATACAACAATAAGAAAACATCAGCCTCACAAAAAGAAGGGGGTGTGTATATCTGTGACAAGAACCAGTCCGGACGCTTTCTCTTGTAATCGAAATCAATCGCGCAGTCAAGGGAGACTGGCTAAAAATAGGGATGGTATTTGAGGAGAAAGCAAGCGAGCGAGCTATACGAGGAGTCCTTCCTGAAGAGCAGCGACGCAAGTCCACCCTTCTCCTCCGCTCCCCGTTGCCGAATCGCGTGGCCCGCATGACCCCAAGCCTCACGCCGGACACCACGAACGATGCCATGGCCACCCCCACGCGCCCAGATCCCACCCCTCTTAGCCACCGAAATTCTGCGCCGAGCTGGGCGATGCAGGGATGGGCGAGTGAGTCGGCTGTCGAGGCGAGGAGCGTTGAGAGTATTATTAAGAGAAAAGTAGCGTGAATGTGAGCTGCGAGCCCGCTGGAGAGTCCACGTCACGGTCAACCGTTCACGTCGCGATCAAGGCCAATCCGACCTCTTTTGGACCTTCGATGACCCACTTAAATAGGTTTAGGTACGGATTGGACAGTTTAACTGATTAGGGACCCATGTGAACCCCTCTGACAAATTTAGAGACCCACAGTGTACTTTACTCTAAAAATATGTATGTGATGACTAACCTTTGGGGAAAAGCATTTGTGCTCTTAAGGGTGCATGCAGTTGTGCACCCACAATCCATACCGTGAATTCAACTTTGTGTTCATGGTCGTGAAATGTTTTCTTTTAGTTTTGGACTTCAAGATTATTGCGTTATATTTTGTAAATATAAATATAGACCAGTTGCCTTACTATGAGCTGCAGTGCTGCACCTTTGCTTTTGAATTCTGATTTCAAAAGATATCAGACACACAGCAAGAAGATACCAGGCAAAGTTTATTTCTTGTATCTGCTTATTGAACCACAGTCTTTGAACTTTTGAAGTGTCCATGCTATAGTTTGAATTGTTCTTGTTGTGCTTGTTGCTGGTGTTTCCATTTTGTTGCTTATATCTGTTGTCTTGTTGGCATTGGGATATATCATGACAAATTAACAATTTTATAAATCATATTTTTGTAAGCATGCTCTTCGAAACACTACTTTGGTGTTGTTGCATCCCAACCTGTTATTTAGCTAAACTGTATTTTTTTTGGGTGCTTGCAGGTCTTTGAGAGGGATAATGTAATGAAGAAGTTCCAGGAAGTAATTGGCCAGTTGGAGCAAGCTCTGTGTGACTTTCCATACAATGAACTGGATATATCAGATGAAGTTAGAGAACAGGTAACATTAACAAAACTGAAAAGAATCCTTTGCTCAGTGCAGTAGAGCAGCACACGCCGTGGATGAGGTTGCACTCGCCTCCCAGAAGTTGACGAGCCCATCGGAGGAGCCGCAGTAGAGCACCAGCGCTATGGCGCCACGGCGAGCACCATAATTCAAAATGAGCGAAAGTAGCGAATAGGTATACCGGTAGTCAAGGTGGTTCCAAATCCTTCAAGCATTGGGTCGATCTGGTATATTCTCTGCCCATCTCCTGGTGGTGGGATAACTCGCGATTTCTCCTCCACGACTGGTTCTTTAGCTCCTTTAGTTACACCATCAGTGACTGTTTCATCAATGCCCTTAGTCGCATCAGAAGATTGAAGTTTGCTTTTGGCCCCAACTGCTATCCTTGCTTCAGCCGCTGCTGCACTTGCCTCCTCTTCCACAACCGGTTTCACTTTATTATCTTCAGGTGTCTACAGCACAAGAAACATATAGATTTTAGATGAGAACCACAGAAATCAAACAGTGCATTCTTTTGTAGTTTTCTTGCTAGGTGGCACATCCAGCTTAGTTTCCAGTAGCCCAAGAACCAGCACAGGGCCACAACTAACAAAATGCACAAAGCATTGCACAATGCCGAATTGTTGATATAAGAAGCACGAAACATGACTCTCCCACTTACCTGAATTCATCATGCATTTGGAAGTGAACCATGAACGTACGAAGAATTCCGGCACAAGAGCACATTACCTATGATCCTTCAGGCTGCGCTCGAGTGTCCATGACAGGTTCGGCAGACAACTGCAAGTCGTCACTCCCACCGTCGGGCACCGGCACCTTCCCAGGAGCACCTGTGCAGCTCAGAATTGTGCCTGGAAATGCAAATGCTGACTCCACTAGTAAGAACAGAATACCATTACCACCACATACAACAATAAGAAAACATCAGCCTCACAAAAAGAAGGGGGTGTGTATATCTGTGAGCAACCCAGTCCGGACGCTTTCTCTTGTAATCGAAATCAATCGCGCAGGTCAAGGGAGACTGGCTAAAAATAGGGGATGGTATTTGAGGAGAAAGCAAGCGAGCGAGCTATACGAGAGGAGTCCTTCCTGAAGAGCAGCGACGCAAGTCCACCCTTCTCCTCCGCTCCCCGTTGCCGAATCGCGCGGCCCGCATGACCCCAAGCCTCACGCCGGACACCACGAACGATGCCATGGCCACCCCCACGCGCCCAGATCCCACCCCTCTTAGCCACCGAAATTCTGCGCCGAGCTGGGCGATGCAGGGATGGGCGAGTGAGTCGGCTGTCGAGGCGAGGAGCGTTGAGAGTATTATTAAGAGAAAAGTAGCGTGAATGTGAGCTGCAGGCCACGCTGGAGAGTCCACGTCACGGTCAACCGTTCACGTCAGCAGTCAAGGCCAATCCAGCCTCTTTTGGACCTTCGATGACCCACTTAAATAGGTTTAGGTACCGGATTGGACAGTTTAACAGATTAGGGACCCATGTGAACCCCTCTGACAAATTTAGAGACCCACAGTGTACTTTACTCTAAAAATATGTATGTGATGACTAACCTTTGGGGAAAAGCATTTGTGCTCTTAAGGGTGCATGCAGTTGTGCACCCACAATCCATACCGTGAATTCAACTTTGTGTTCATGGTCGTGAAATGTTTTCTTTTAGTTTTGGACTTCAAGATTATTGCGTTATATTTTGTAAATATAAATATAGACCAGTTGCCTTACTATGAGCTGCAGTGCTGCACCTTTGCTTTTGAATTCTGATTTCAAAAGATATTAGACACACAGCAAGAAGATACCAGGCAAAGTTTATTTCTTGTATCTGCTTATTGAACCACAGTCTTTGAACTTTTGAAGTGTCCATGTTATAGTTTGAATTGTTCTTGTTGTGCTTGTTGCTGGTGTTTCCATTTTGTTGCTTATATCTGTTGTCTTGTTGGCATTGGGATATATCATGACAAATTAACAATTTTATAAATCATATTTTTGTAAGCATGCTCTTCGAAACACTACTTTGGTGTTGTTGCATCCCAACCTGTTATTTAGCTAAACTGTATTTTTTTGGGGTGCTTGCAGGTCTTTGAGAGGGATAATGTAATGAAGAAGTTCCAGGAAGTAATTGGCCAGTTGGAGCAAGCTCTGTGTGACTTTCCATACAATGAACTGGATATATCAGATGAAGTTAGAGAACAGGTAACATTAACAAAACTGAAAAGAATCCTTTGCTATTATTGTTAAGCACTTAAATCCAGCACTGGAGATACTTAGCAAAATCTTGTCCAGGTTGAGTTAGTGCACGCACAGCTCAAGAGAGCAAAAGAACAGGTTGATATGCCCGATGATGAGTTCTACAATGACCTACTATCTCTGTATAACAAGAACTATGACCCAAGTGCAGAACTGGCTATCCTTGAAAGGTTGTCAGAAAAGCTACACTTGATGACGATCACTGATCTCACACAAGAATCACTTGCCTTGCATGAGATGGTGGCATCCGGTGGTGGTCAGGACCCAGGAGAGCACATTGAGAAAATGTCAATGCTACTGAAGAAAATTAAGGACTTCGTGCAAACTCAGAACCCTGAGATGGGCCCTCCAATGGTTTCCAAGGTAGTGGATTCCAATGGGGATCCAAGACCTATAACCGTTCCTGATGAGTTCCGGTGTCCAATTTCTCTCGAGCTCATGAAAGATCCTGTTATCGTTGCTACAGGCCAGGTGGCTATATCTAATTCAATTTTTTCAGTCCCAAAGTGTAACTCAACATCAATACACATTTTGAGATAGTAGTTTTTTTGTTTGTTGATTTGCAGACATATGAGCGGGCATGCATTGAGAAATGGCTAGCATCTGGGCATCATACTTGCCCAACTACACAACAAAGGATGGTGAACACGACATTGACTCCAAACTATGTCCTTAGAAGTCTCATTGCTCAGTGGTGTGAAACCAATGGGATTGAGCCGCCCAAGCGATCATCCCAGCCTAACAAGCCTACACCCGCATGCTCTTCGAGCGAACGTGCTAACATTGATGCTCTTCTGTCTAAGTTATGCTCTCCGGACCCTGAGGAGCAGAGATCAGCTGCTGCAGAGCTTCGCCTCCTAGCAAAGCGGAATGCAAACAATCGGATTTGTATTGCTGAGGCTGGTGCCATTCCCTTACTATTGAGTCTGCTGTCGTCATCTGACCTGCGGACTCAGGAACACGCTGTTACTGCACTTCTGAACCTCTCCATACATGAGGACAATAAGGCAAGCATCATGTCCTGTGGTGCTGTGCCGAGCGTAGTCCATGTCCTGAAGAATGGCAGCATGGAAGCCCGGGAGAACGCTGCAGCCACGCTCTTTAGCCTTTCAGTGATCGATGAATACAAAGTAACAATTGGGGGAACAGGCGCCATCCCTGCCCTTGTAGCGTTGCTAAGCGAGGGCAGCCAGCGGGGAAAGAAGGACGCAGCAGCAGCCCTCTTCAACTTGTGCATTTACCAAGGGAACAAAGGCCGCGCGATACGAGCTGGCCTTGTGCCACTCATCATGGGGCTGGTGACCAACCCCACAGGAGCTCTCATGGACGAGGCTATGGCAATACTCTCGATACTATCCAGCCACCAAGAGGGGAAGGCAGCGATCGGGGCAGCAGAACCTGTTCCTGTTCTTGTGGAGATGATCGGAAGCGGGACACCGAGAAATAGGGAGAATGCTGCAGCTGTGATGCTGCAGCTGTGCAGTGGCGACCAACTGCTTGTGCATCTAGCTCGTGCGCAGGAGTGTGGGATCATGGTCCCATTGCGGGAGCTGGCATTGAACGGCACGGGAAGGGGGAAGAGGAAGGCAGTCCAGTTGCTCGAGCGGATGAGCAGATTCCTGGTACAGCAACAGGAGCAGCAGGAATCCCAGCTGCAGGCCTCCTCTCAGGTCCTCCCTCAGGCCCCTGAACAGGTCCAAGAAAGCGATATCCCTGAACAGTTGGACAGTCCAGCGCCTCAATACCCTATGTTGGTATGAATATGATGATTATATCCCACGCTAGCTAGTCGTTGCCATAATACTACCGAAACTGGGAGTCTCGTTGAGTAGTGTCTGCCACTCGAGAGAGTTTGTACGACAAGCTTCTAGTATCAGGTGAGGTCTTCAAACCGACGATGACCCATCTGCCTTCGTCCACGCTTGTATGCTGAAACTCCCGTCAGGTTGTCGATCGGCATGAGAAGTAGCCCAGAATGTCGAGATATGTACAGCTCTTAAATATGCACCTTCAAATATCATGTAGCCGCATGATGCAACGTTTTCCCATGTATATGCTCAATGTAAGAACTTATGTAAAACAGAAGTTCTAATGGCGGATTTATAATCAGTAAATCTCGTTGCCTACCGCTGTTTGTTGCTGCTAACTTTTGTGAGTTTTGATTCCTAGTAGTTCTTTAGCTCTAATCAAGTGCTTGTTCATCCCCCCATCCTTGATCCAGAATTTAGGCCGGCACGATTGGCCGAGCCGTTTGTCCTGTTTTGGTCCAGACTAGAGGGCCAAAAGTGCCTAGATTACATGCATGTCGCATTATGAATTTCTGACACAATCAAACACGCTCACAAAGGTGTTGCACATCGGCTGTCACATGACAACATCTGAAACAATGCTTAACTTGAAGCTGAAGCTGCCGCTGCTGCTCTGCTTAGCTTTAAGGTTATTCAGATTCGGAGATTGAAAGAGAAGAAGGGAAATAAAAAGAAATAAATTGTTTGGTTGCACTTTCTGTTTTGTCGCAAGCATCTATCCGTCTGACAACCGCAGTCATCGGCCGGTATGCATGGGTTTCTGTGCTTCATGCAGCAGGCCAACATCCTTGGCATAGGCTTCGATTTGGTCTCGACGTATTGGCATCTTTTTTTGACCGGCTTATTGTGGTGTATTCAAAAGAAAAAGAAAGCTTGGAGAATCTAGGGCAGGAGAGGCTATGGTAATTGCTAACGGTAGATCTAAGTGTTAAAGAGTTTTCAAGAGTTGTACATGTTCAGTACAAAATTGTCAGCTAACCACTAAGCCATCACATGAATCCCGGTACAAGCTAAGCTATACGGTCACATACTCTCTACCAACACACATATTAGAACATATGAAATGCTATGGATTGTGTAAAAATATATATAATTCTTGAAATTCAAATAGGACAGTTCGGAGAGTTGTGCATGTTCAGCACAAAATTGTCGGCTAACCTCTAAGTCATCACGTGATTACTGGTACAAGCTAATTAGTCATACGGTCTCATACACTCTACCAACACACATGTTAGAACATATGAATTACTATGGGTTTTGTACAAATCTATATAATTCCTGTATGAATCTATGGAATTCAAATAGGATAGTTCTGTGAGTTGTACATGTTCAACACAAAATCGTCAGCTAACCACTCAGTCATCACATGATTGCCGGTACAAGCTAAGCCACGTGGTCGCATACTCTCTACCAACACACATGTTAGAATATACGAATTACTATTGATTTTGTAGAAATATATATACTTCTTGCATGAATCCTATGAAATTCAAACAGGACGGGATACACATAGTACAATAATGTTGTCTGCTTTGATCAGAGTGGTTTACTGGGGATAGCAGTAAAACCTACCATTTCAGTACTCAATGTACAAACACGCGCACCAGAGTTAGCGAACTTTCAGTCTACAGCTTTGCCAGCAGATTGTCTCTCCCAACGCTTGCTTCAAGGAAAGATGAAAAAAAAACAATGGAGGGAGAAGCAGATGCTATGATTGTGTATGCACTGTCTGGATGGATAGGGTGTGGGGCCAGGGGAGCAGTGGCTCCTCTTTCTCTTTCTTTGATGTGATATTTGGCAATAGGCTGGAGGTTGGGCTGCTTTTCCCTCCTCAGGAGAGGAGAGAAGAGAGAAGAGAAGAGCAGAGGAGAGAATAATAGCTAGGCAGGCCGCATTGGAGTTAGCGAAAGCAGATCTCCCAAAGCAAGCCCAGATTCCCTCTGCTGGTGACTGCAGCTGCATCATTCACCATAGATTAAATTAAACTAAACCAAATTAGTATTTTGTCCAGCAAATCAAGTGCATATTTGGCAACCGCTGCGGTTTATAGCTTTCAGTTGAAATTTTTGAATTTTGGCTGTTTACGGTATAGATTACGAAGAGAGATACTTACTTGTGATTTTGGATGGTACAGATATTGGACTTTCTTAAGAAAATACTCCGTTTGAAAATTAGTTACTGTAGTAAAAGCCAAAAGTCGCTAACTTCCCAGGAAAAGAACATGGCCTAAATCTCTTGATTTGCCACGTGTCCAAATCAAGCATGAGTGCATGACCCCGTCTCACACCACATAATTAAGTTGATCTTTACTGTTGTTAATGTTTTTGGAAACAGTAGTTAACATAGCTCAAAGCAAGTGATCATTCTGTTAAGATTTCTCTTCCTGTCTAGACCTTTTCAAATAGTAATTAAGGTCTAGTACTACATCGACCAGTGACTACTTACCTGATTGGTGTGAACCGATGGATCGACGCCATAATCATTTGATACGAAAAGCAATCCTCAATTCATCAAGTGCCCGGAATTTCATGTCTCCCTCCTCGGTCATGGCACTTCATTTCAGCTATTAATTTTCTGTTCATGCCGTACTTTTTTGCCAATTAAAAAAATTCTTTGATATATATGCGTATATTTTCTAATGTATTTTTTAGGACGTCTTTTGAAGTTTCGATCAGTTCGTCGCCTGCTGCATGGCCTGTCATCGACTGCCTTTGCATTAGTTTATTTGCGGTTTTTTACATTCTAGATGCTGCTTGGATCATCGATCTTTCTGAACAATGGACGTACATAGGCATGTACATTAACATATTCATGAATAATATGTATTGTTATCGATCTCAAGACCGAGACATGCAGATCTTGGCAGCACATTGTCTCTCTAGCTTACTCTCACAAACAAATGGTACATATGTAACTTAATTAGCTCAATTCTCATGACAAAAATTCAATGTTGCAATGACAATCAAAGTAAATTACATATCTCCCTATAAGAATTCCAGTTTCTTGTTTGCTGAACACAATGGCAGTTGTAGCAGGGGAAGTTCTTTTGTGTGTCGAAGCATTTATGATTGTTTAATCTAACACTGATCAGTCCTGTTCATCAAGATCAAGAAAGGATCACAGGGGACATATATAATTAACTACACAGCGAAGATCACGAAGAATAGGAGATACCATATTTTATTGGACCCTTACCTTTAGTAGATACTAATCACCTTGATTTGGAACAAATTTTGTAGGCAAACACACAGTGACACAGTCAGATCACACATTGGAGAGGTGTGCTAGCTACTCGTATATATCCGTACTAGAGAATCTAGGCTAAATGTTCAAACTTACAGTGATCTTGAGTAACTAACCACTGCAATTACTTTGGTTGATTTTCTCATCTGTGTTGATGAAATTTATTTTTCACTATTCATAATTTTGTCTTTTTGAACTTTTGGTTTTTTGAGCTTTTTACGTATTCGTTTGCGGAGCGTGATGGGCTAACATATTTTTTATATTTTAATTTTTAAAATTTAATTATGTTAAATAAGCTTTTCACCATGTATTTTTTTAACTTATAGATCAACCATAAGCCACCAAAAATAGGTCATGTTCAATATGGCTTAAGCTTATTTTTGCATTATTCATAATTTCGTCTTTTCTGAATTTTGACTTTTTGAGCTTTTTGTCGGTTCTTTTTTCTCGTATTCGTTTGCATTGTATGCGTGATGGGCTAACATATTTTTATATTTTCAATTTTTTAAATTTAATTATGTTAAATAAGCTCTCTTGAGTAACTGATGTTTTACAATTACTTACAGTGTTTTCACCATAAGCCATAATGAACACCACCTAAGTACTGTAACCATGCATGTATGGTACGTAGAGTTATTTCCAAGGTGACCAAAGTACGTACTATTGCCAATTTGATCAAGGGTGAACCTGCAAATTGTCATCTCACACAACACGCAATCATAACCACCGAGATATCACATTTTGAAATGTAAATAAGCTAGGGAGCATGCATAACCATAACCATGCATGCACATTGTTCCATTGAGATGAATTTCAGAATATTACCATCAATAAGAAAAGAACAACACAAATGTATATATATGCCCAAAGTTTAATGGTGTTAGCTCAAATGTTATGATGTCTCAACGACATGTGGGCCCGGACCCGCATGTCGTGAGACATCATGGGCATTTGAGCAAACACCATTAAAGTTTTGCGCAATTTTTCCAATGTATATATATACAGATGGTAGCGTTATTTTGCGCCGCCTACGTGTTCTGTGTGCATAGTTTTGCGCCCCAGAGAGTTATCACTGGCTGTGAAAAAAGTTATCATATGTGCGGAAAGTTACCACAGATTGTATACTGTGAGCGTTCGGCAGTAACTTTCCTCACTACCGATAGTAACTTTATTCAGAAATATCAGTAAATTTCATGTGTATTTTACATATGCGCGCTGGTTAGTAATTATCTATATAGGAAAAAAAATTTGAAGGGGATACAAACTATCAATTACATACCAAGTTCCTCATACAATTAAACATAGTATAGGTAAGTAACTTAACACATTTCATATCACCCTCCATGAGTTAACAACCCTTGCAACATTTCCAACTACATCGATCCTGCTACCAGGTACACAACATTTAACCAACTTACAACTTAAAAAAAACATGTAAGAAACAACACCAACCTGATTGAAGAACACAACACCATAACCCTAAAACTAAGGGAGACCTAATTCGGTGGCAACCATCCATGCATCCCCGACGGTCACAACACATTCCCCGACGACGACGAGCTGAACCCGGACAAGAACTCTGTCGGCCACCCGCCGTCGCCGCCTCCTCCGGCCCAGTACTGTTCATGCGCTCCGGCGAAACCTCTTCCGCCGCCGAGCTCCTCCATCTTGATCGACGCCAGCTGCGCAAGCAGCCCGGACGCCACGCCCCTCGGGAACCCGTCGGCGAGGGTGCCGACGTCGCCGTCGGCGAAATGGTACCCGTGTAGCCCTTGCTGCAGGAACTGCGGCTGCAGGAGCGGCAAGTGGTGGTCGTGGTGGCGGTACCCCTCCAGCGAGGCTTCCAGGGCTGTGGCGGAGGCGGCCGACGGGAGGCCAAGGTGGTGGGGCAGGGCCTGCATGCTGGCGATGACGTCGGCCGCGGCCGCGGCGGCGCTTGTGGTGGTGGCCGTGGTGGAGGTGGTGGAGGAGGAGGACGTGGCTGCGGTGGCACCTCCGGCGCCAACGCCGCCCTGGCGGGAAGATTTCTTGCTGGAGCGCTTGGTGTTTCGGCGGCACCCGCCGCCGACGGGGACGTTGCGGAGCGCGCCGCCGCGAGTCCAGTAGCGGCGGCACGCCTTGCAGAAATGGCGCGGCTGCGAGAGCGAGTAGTTGTTGAAGTAGCAGAACTTGGTGTTGGTCGAGTCGCAGCGCGGGCACCGGAGCGTGCCGGGTTCTGGGAGTGGCACGCGGGCCAGCCGCGCGCGCTCCGACATCGACACGGCCGGCCGCGGCTGCGCCACCCCCGGCCCCGCTGCCTGCAGCGAGGTAGACGAGCCGCCCGCAGCCGGCGCGCTTGCAGCCGTGTCGGCGGGGCCGCCCGGCAGCGGCACGAGGCCTGACGGCGGAGAGATCAGGTGGTGGTGATCGCTACCGCCACTGCCGATGAGACACTGGTGTGGCTGCTGCTGTATCTGCATCAGGTGTAGTGCAAAGATTAAAGGAGGAAATTAAGATTGAACAAAATTTAAAGCATGGTATATTCAAGAACATGCTTAGGGTGGTGCCTTTTTTTATCTATATGTATGCTCTTGAAGGCTTCACAAAATTGTGACCAAATAATAAAACTTGAGATCAATAAAATCATAGATCATGAACAAGTAGCTAGTAATGCATCGATCAATTCATCTACATATAGCTGCGTTAAGTGTTGAAATGGATGTAAGTAGTAGTAATAGACTAGTAGAAGAAGAAGTGATAGATGATCAATCACCTGGCTCCAATTTGGAGGATCTAGGAAGATTGGGAGCGAGGAGAAAACCATGGTGATGTGATGAACAAGTCCCCTTGCTTCGCCCTCTTCTTCGACACTACTAGTTTCTTACTGACTAATACTTTGTGAGAGTGGTTTCAGAGAGGAGGTGTGAAACAAGAAGAGATGGTGAGGAAGAGGGAAACCACAACTTTTCTTTCCTTGCTATCCCACAGCAAGTGGTGTCCTTTATAATTTATGTGGCATTCCTTAGCAGCCAAGAGAGAATGAGCTAGTACAGCAACTGTGCAAGAGAGAGAGAGAGAGCTAAGTTAGCTAGGTATAGCTAGTGGGGATGGATGCCATGACTCATATGAGAGAGGAAAAGGTGACGACAGGGGAAAAGCAGGAGGGGGAGGAGACCATGGCAAACCCTAACAGTAGGGGAGAGAGATCGGTGTTATAGTGTGCAAGGTGTGAGGTGACATGCTAAGGAAACAACGGAGGAGAGGAGGTGAGAGGTGAGATCAATGGAGGCCCCTCTCCTGCTGCTACTGCCCTGTATTTATACACCTCCAAAGGCAGAAAAAAGAGGGAAAGCTCGCTGCTCTTGTTGGTGCCTCTGCCTGCCTGAGACTGACCCCAGTGTTTGTTCCGTGGCCCTATCCCTAGCTAGCTGCGGGTAGAATTAATTATTTTCTTATGTACTATGTATGTACGGACGCGGTCATGTATATGTGTATAGGACAAGTTTATTGTAGCATATATATACTCCCTCCGTTAATAAAAAAGTATAAAAGAAATCGGTTTAGATATGGACATAATGCCTAAAATACAGCTTTAAGTACGCATTTATAAAGTATGCTATAACTATAATATTATGAATATACTTCACGGGACGAATTTATATATGTACTATTTTCATGTATCTATTCTATACATTCAAAAATATATTGATAGCCAATGTTTATAATGTTTAACTGCCCATTACCTAAAATGACTTCCTCAAAAGGAAGGAGTATATAGCTTAGGTAACTCTCGAAAAGCCACTTACATACTCACAAATAATTTCTGCTCAACTGAAGACAAGGTTGAAACAACGTGGTAGCATACATAATTCGAGATTTCCTACGACTCATATTATGTCCCATGATCCTATATTTCACACTTGTATATTACTTCTCTATTTCTATGCTTTTAAAAAAAGTGTGTTGCTAGCGTCTAGAGATACGCTCCTCTTATCCATTGGGTCTTACTCAATAACCTATTCCCCACCCGTCAGATATATGTTCGAAGTGGCATGACACTCCAACCATCATTCACAAGGAGACATCAGGAGGAGGAGCCGCGGAAGTGGCGACGTCGCCTTGCTCCTACGGCCACTCATCGCTCCACCACCCTATCCTTTCCGGTCTAGAGAGGAAGAGAGAGAAACAGACAGGAGCGAACTCATCCAAAATTGATTTGTTTGCAACAAAAAATGTCAAGAAGTGCAACAACTAATTCTGAGCTTGCAACAAAAAATTGAAGAAGTGCGACAACTAATTCTGACCTTACAACAAAACATCCATTTTATGTAACAAACCAATCACAACTGGTGCAACAAAACTACAACCCTATTGCACAAAGAAAAATAACACAATGCAACAAATCAATGACTTCATTGCAACAAATACCTCTTGCTATAAAGATTTAATATAGAAAGACTGCAATAAATAAAATCACTTTTTGCAACATCGAGGAAAGTGTGTTGCCACAAATTTGAGAAATGTCTGCAATAAAAGCATACCCAATGCAGGGATGCGTTAGACAACTGTGAGTAGCTAAAGCTCGTTCAAAGGAAGAGGAGGCCGGCTAGCCTCACCGGAACACCCTAGATCTAAATGGGGCAAAATCAGGCTAGTGCCTCACCCTCTCCTCGTCAATCTAGGGAGAGAATGAAGGGGGTCCACTTATGGTGGCAGCTCTATAGCAGCAATAAGCATAGCCATCGGGATGTGGTGATTATTGATGCTATCGGGGGGCAGGCGACATGGGACTTTGGAGCAACATGGCCAGAGGAGTCTAGCTTTGAGGAGGAGGAGCGCAAGTACGGCAGCGAGCTCCGTCGCCAACGAGCCCACTGGATGGGAGAGGGGATTGGGAGGTGAGTGAGAATGGAATGAGATCGGATGGGCCCACTACAATATTTAAAAAAACATATTACAATAAAATAAAACACTACATGCAAAACTTAAGAAAAGGTGTGGCAAAAAATTGTAAAAATGCTCGTAACATACTAAATGTACGAGGATGAGGCGGCGACTAGCCGAGATCGAAAGAGGAGGATGAGGTGGCAACACACCACCGCAAGCTCTGGTGTCCCAGCCACAAAAATATAGGGTGATGAACCTACAGGAGACCCAACAAGTGGCGCTAGGCTCAAATCTACTTGCCGTTCACTACCCCCAACTACCTCTCGCACATGGTCTGCTACCCCAGCTCATTCCGACTGATGTTTGGTGTGCCACCAAGACGCCCCTCCTCACCGCCCCTAAGAGAGAAGAAGATGGAGGGTGGAGGGAGCAGTCATACGAGGTTGAGTGGCCGGCTTGTACTGGGCATGGGGAACTAGAGGAAGAGGGAGCTCAAAGGAGAGAGAGAGAGAGAGAACACGGAGCACGGGAGGACGAAGCACTCATGGCTTGGGAAGGAGGAACGGGTGGTGTGGGATGGGACGATGTGGATAAGCATAAGCAATTAATGGCAGTTGGACCGAGTAAATGACTCGTATGAGACCATGGTCCGTGGGCGTAGAGCCAACGTCCAATACTTTCGGACTTCTGGTTTATCAATTTCCTTGGAAAAAATCTATTCTGCGTGCGTTCCAAACCGGGATGACAGTGAGAATCTAGGTCCAATTTTTTTTTTGACACGCATATATACGCTGGTCATGCAGATACACACATCAGTTAGTTAATTCTTCTTTGGATCCTAACCTACATACTGGCACTACTAGTCTACTACTATTCCAATCTTAGGACTTGCAAAGTCCAGCAGCTGCAGCAATGGTCGCCGGATTCGATCGGCGCCAAGTTGAAGCTAAGCATCGAAGCCGGCCTGCCGCCGCCGGTGGTCCAGATCGGCGAGAATAAGGTCTCTTTCTTTTCTGCCCTAATTAATTGGCACCCTCCTTCATCTGACGCCGTTAATTCTTTTTAATCGTCACCGTTCGATCTCCTTCTGACATCTGATCTCCTTTCGATAGATATTTAATTACGTACCTTGGTTATGTACTTAGTGTACATACATAAATAAAAACGTAGCCATCTATAGTCAAACCAACCGGAGGTATATAGCACGCTCAACACTGTTCTGATCGGTTTCAGCTCAAATCAGTTATAATTATTGAGTTTGATGCACCGATCAACTATGGTCTGTTCGAAGACAAAAAAAATACAAAGTAACCATAGGATATACTCTCTCTATTTAAATTTATAGGACGTATTTTTTTAATAATCTTCTTCACAACCATGGGATCTACGACTATCGAGTATCAAATACCGACCAGTAAAGTTTTACGACTATCGAGTACCGACCAATAAAGTATACGACTATCGATCAGTACTGTAGCTACGGCCATAGATAAAGTATTGTAACTTGCCAACTTCAACCAGTTATGGTTGTCTGCCATAGTCGATATTCTGTGGTCGAAGTCGGACATGATCGAAGTAGAACTTGGTCGTAGTCGAATGTGGTCGTAAACGACTCTGAGTGAACGAGGTCGTAACCAACATGGTCGAAGTCTGACGTGGTCGAAAGCCGCCGTGGTCGAAGTCTGCCATGGTCGTTCAGTCGCGCGATCATCTGATGCCACTCGAGTGTCGTTCAATATTCCGATGCAACTCAAAAGCCGTCTGATGCTCTAGAGCTACTTGAATGTTGTCGGATACTCCGTTGCTACTCGAAAGCCGTCCGATGCCACTCTGACCAGATCGGACTGGTCCAAAACTACTCAGAGCAACCAAAACCACTAGAAGCTGACTGAAACTACTTGGAGCAGATCTAAACCATTCGGATCCGAGCAAAACAACTCGTACATGATCGAAACCAATCGGAACACACTGAAACCACTTGAACTTGAAATCTTCAACCGCGATCGTCCAAAACTTTCACAAACGCAGAATCCAAAGCAATCTAAATACCAATTATTCATCATAACTTTATCTACAACTATCCACATAATCTAATAGCTAGTGACCAGATCCTGGCTCCTAGCTAGTGAAATCTTGGCCAGGAAGACTCCTCCGTACAGGCCCTGTCCATGTCCGACCATCGGCGCGGGCCACTGACATATAGTCGGTCAAAGATTGCGAAACCGGGATGGCAGCAGCAGAAAAGCGGCAAAGGGAGCGGAGGCGCTCGCGGCGGTGGTTCCCATGTGATGCCAATCGCCGAGGCGAAGAAGAGAGATTCTGATCGATACAACAACACACGCACAGAGAGAGAGAGAGAGAGACAGCAGCAGCAGCAGAGGCAGAAGCGCGCGGACTCCGAGGCACGAGCAGCTAGCTTTGGCTGATGTTGGGGCAGATCTGGGTAAACAAAGCGCCAGCCAGCCCGAAGCGAGAAAAGCTCTTTCTGCCTGCTGCGACGATGAAATGTTACGCAGCTCGAATCAATCCTTGTTCAAACGAGAACTGATGCAGCCCATATGTCATCCTCTAATTCTTTTGTGCTTCGTCTAGTTCTTGTGCCACTCGTGTTCATGCATAGAGGTGCTCTGGATTACCAAGTCAGTTTGATTCAAACAAGAAAGAATCGAAAATAAAAAGGAAAGCACGCAATCATGCCAAAGAATCGAATTTGATTTTGATCGGTATAGCTGAAGTCGGTACATTATCTATTATAATTAATTTATAAATTTTATTTAAAAAATATTCTATTTAAAAACTAATTACTATAAAAAAAAAAGAGCCATAAACACGAAACCGAAAAGAACCAGCGAAGATGGGAAACAACTAACAAGGCTGGGTATTCCGACGCGATCTTCTGGTTGAATTCCAGCTGCACATCAAGCCCAGGATTGGATCCTACTGCTTCTAAACTGTGGGCCCCACCATGAAGTTGGCGCATCAAACATCAGAAAGTCTATGCTAAGTACATGAGTAGATTTTATTAAGTACTTTTAGGGAAACCAGTTATTCCATAAGAAAGCTGGCTATGTTTTTTATTTATTTTTGTTACCACATTGCACTATGGGTGTTGGTCATTGCCTATAAAAGACCATGTACTGCCACTACTACAGACGGTGTTATTATAGACGGTTCAAAACCGTCATTACGGATAGTTTCTGAACCGTCTGCGTTTATATGTCAGTGATAATAGGTGGTTATCACAGACGGCTCTCACACCGTCTGTGATAACTTACAATACATACGGTTTTTTTATAACAATCGTCTGTGATATTCGACTATCACAGACGATTTTTGTTATTAACCGTCTGTGACATAGTTCATATCACGAGACGGTTCGGTGTTTGAAACCGTTTGGGATATATATCACAGACGGTTTGGAACACCGAACCGTCTTTGATAACTATTTCAACAGCGATTTTATTTGCTCTTTTTCAGCTAACATCAGGATATGCTAGCCATGCCCTCTGAAAACAAGTAATATCACATATATAGCACAAGACAATTATTACATAAATCACACAGATAAATGAAACAACACCAGCAGATCATACACACATACGCACATATATACATAGCATGGCAATCGTTACACAGATCTCACAAATGAATTAAATTGAATGAATTGCTTGATTAAGCACAATTGAGTGATTACAATTGAATCCAATGTTTGAATATCTAATTATCACATTAATTGCTAGGGTGAAACTTTCCAATCTTGTTTATGATCGAGGCGGACGGCGACGGGAGGGAGAGGCGGACGGTGTCAGGAGGGAGAGGCGGCGTCACGCGAGTGAGCAGTCAGATCTAGCAAAACCTAGATAGCAGTGGCGGTGGAGACGGAGTGAGTGAGTGAGGATTCTGCGAGCAGAACCTATTGGAGAATATTTATATGAAAACTATCACAGACGGTTCTATAAAAGAACCGTCTGTGATATTTGACATATCACATGTGGTTCTTTTATAGAACTGTCTGTGATAGTATCATCACAGACGGTTTCTCATCTCCGGAGGTTTGGATGCAAGGGTGTGTACCTATACCTCCTCCACAACGCACCGCAATGGGTCCTCTCCGAAAGACTGGGATATACGTTGGTTATGAGACAACATCCATAATCGTATTTAGTATTTAGAACCCATGACATTAGGGAGGAGATTTGCATGGCAAACCACGGAATCCATGCCGCAAATAGAAATTCATTGATTTGCGATTACATATTTGATGAGAATAATTTCCCAACATTAGGGGGAGGAAATAACCCCTTGATGAAAACTATCGGGAAATTACGTGGCAAACCACGGGAATCCATGTACATAACCCGCACACTAGTGAAACAAATAGAGAAGTCCAAAAAATCATTGATTTGCAAGCATTGCAAATCAACTGCCTGACCACTTTAGGAAGCGAATTATTATCTACAAAAGAGCGGTGCCGAGTCTATGAGGGTATTAGCTATTTTGTATAATGAATAAAAAAAGCAATAAAGAAAGATCAAGAGTTCTCTCTATCTATCTGTGTTTCAATTACTATTTTGTTTTCATGTTATTGATCTGATTTTACATAAAGAAAGAAATCATCCAACTAATCGCCAACGACAATTCCTCAACAAGAACTAGATTGAAGAGCACGTGCACGCGGCATTAGAAGTGGAAAGGTGCGTATGCTTTGCTCAACAGTATTTTACACCATTTTTGAAATGTCTAAGAGCTTAAGTAGAAAATAGAACAACAAAGAACATAAGCTTCGGTAGTAGTTGCAGTAAAGAAAGTAACACTGTAGTAAGCAACATGGTATAATGATTAAGAAGAGAGCAACCGAAGAAAAGACAACCCTTGCTCCAGCGATGTTTTCAAACGTAACATGTTTCAACTCCCACAGATAATACCAACCATCACGAGGTCCAAAAATTAACCACTAGCAGGAAGATAACTCGTAGCACGGTAGTAGATTTCACACCGCTGCTACAGAAGGAAGGAAGGGTGCTGCTTAGTCCACCTCCTCGATCTTGGGGCCTGCGCCGCTGCTGCCGCCGGCCGGAGCGTCCTCATCCATGCCCGCGGCGCCGCCCATGTCGGCGCCGGCGCCCTGGTACATCTTGGCGATGATGGGGTTGCACAGGCTCTCCAGCTCCTTCATCTTGTCCTCGAACTCGTCCGCCTCGGCCAGCTGGTTGCCGTCCAGCCACTGGATGGCGCCCTCCACCGCGTCCTCGATCTTCTTCTTGTCCGCCTCCGGCAGCTTCGACGCGATCTTCTCGTCCTTGATCGTGTTGCGCATGTTGTACGCGTAGTTCTCCAGCGTATTCTTGGCCTCCACCTTCTTCTTGTGCTCCTCGTCCTCCGACTTGTACTTCTCTGCCTCCTGCACCATCTTCTCGATCTCCTCCTTGCTCAGCCGCCCCTTGTCGTTCGTGATGGTGATCTTGTTCTTCTGCCCCGTCGTCTTGTCCTCGGCCGACACGTTCAGGATGCCGTTGGCGTCGATGTCGAAGCAGACCGTGATCTGGGGGACGCCCCTGGGGGCCGGAGGGATGCCCGACAGCTCGAACTTGCCCAGGAGGTTGTTGTCGCGGGTCCTGGTCCTCTCACCCTCGTACACCTGGATCAACACACCGGGCTGGTTGTCCGAGTAGGTGGAGAACACCTGCTCCTTCTTGGTGGGGATGGTGGTGTTCCTCGGGATCAAGACAGTCATCACTCCTCCGGCTGTCTCCAGACCAAGAGAAAGAGGGGTCACGTCCAGCAGGAGCAGGTCCTGGACTTTCTCGTTGCCCTCTCCACTCAAGATGGCAGCCTGGACGGCAGCACCGTAGGCGACGGCCTCGTCGGGGTTGATGTTCTTGCAGAGCTCCTTGCCGTTGAAGAAGTCCTGGAGAAGCTGCTGCACCCTGGGAATCCTAGTGGAACCACCCACCAGGACGACATCGTGCACGCTGCTCTTGTCCATCTTGGCGTCCCTGAGACACTTCTCCACAGGCTCCATGCACTTCCTGAACAGATCCATGTTGAGCTCCTCAAACCTGGCACGGGTGATGGTCGAGTAGAAGTCAATGCCCTCGTACAGCGAGTCAATCTCAATGGTGGTCTGGGCAGTGGAGGAGAGTGTCCTCTTCGCCCTCTCGCAGGCTGTCCTAAGCCTCCGGAGAGCCCTCGGGTTGCCACTAATGTCCTTCTTATTCTTCCTCTTAAACTCCTGGACGAAGTGGTTGACCATCCTGTTGTCAAAGTCCTCACCACCAAGATGAGTGTCACCAGCTGTGGCCTTGACCTCAAAGATACCCTCCTCGATGGTGAGAAGGGAGACATCAAAGGTACCGCCTCCAAGGTCAAAGATGAGGACGTTCTTCTCGCCAACGCTGGTGGCCTTCTTGTCCAGACCATAAGCAATGGCAGCAGCGGTCGGCTCATTGATGATACGCATAACATTGAGGCCAGCAATGACCCCGGCATCCTTGGTGGCCTGCCTCTGTGAGTCGTTGAAGTAGGCAGGAACGGTGACAACAGCATTCTTGATGGTGGTGCCAAGGTAAGCTTCAGCTATCTCACGCATCTTGATGAGAACCATGGAGGATATCTCTTCAGCTGCAAACTGCTTATCCTCACCCTTGTACTGGACAACAATCATAGGCTTGTCGGCAGGTCCAGGAATGACCTTAAAGGGCCAGAGCTTAATATCACTCTGGACAGAAGCATCAGTAAATCTCCTGCCGATGAGACGCTTGGCATCTGCATAGTAGCGTTCATGTCAGAAGTTGCATGCATACCAACCTCAAATGTGATAAGAAATAAATGTAAAAAACTTGTCATGTTACACGTACAAATAAAGGGCAGAACACAGCAAGCATACAGGAATTTCAATCTCAATTCTACCTAATATGAAACCAGCCAGCAACCAAATGAACTTAGAAAGGAATGCCTTGGAGTAACAAAATTAGCCAGAGTCGCATATGCAACAAAAATTACAGTATATTTTTCTAGACTAACTGTTCTGCATTGGTATATTATAACATGTAACATGCTTTGGGGTAAAAAAATCATAGCCAGAGTCATACGCAACAAAAGACAGTAAATATATTTTTCTAGACATGCATATAATGCATTGACTCCATAACAGGTAATGCATTGACTCCATAACAGGTAACTCTGCATAATGCAGTTTACGGTTCACACTTTACAAACAGCAATACTAGCAAGGCAAAGGCATGTAAACGGGGATATAGTAACTAGAAGCTCATCAGGGAGCAACCAGTGTCGCAAGATCCGTTCCTGCATGTTTTCTGCCATGTTTCGAGACACATAATCATAAAAATGATCATGTATCAGATACCGAATGGCATTAACTGTAATAACAAATCGTAATCTAAAACAAAGTAACATGTACTAGTGCAATCTCAGCCGAAAGATGGTGATTTTGATTGTAATAATCACAATGATTCAGCAAATGGGATTATTTGCATCACAGATTGCACCACAACAAGATCAGTTCAGCACTACATTGCTTCTTATTTTACTAACTTACAAGATTACCAAAAGTATTTTCTCAAATAAAAATAACAAGGGGAGATCAGATGGTAGTGCATGATGTAGATTGATCATCACAATGAATGCAGAAATGTGGTATGGATATGATATCATCACTTCTCCCATCAACTTTTTAAAGAATGACCAGAACTCATAAACCAAAAAAAATATTGAACTGCAATAGTACCGTATCAAAATCAGAAATAAAAAACTGCCAGTATAACATAATGAAACAAATTTGAAGAGCAAAGTTTAAAGAAATTCAAGGAAAAAGCTTAAGCTGCAGACGGTTCACATTGAAAACCATGAATGCCATGGTATCATAGCAACATACAAACAAAGGCATTATAAAATAGCAAAAGAAAAAATGGAAAGATAAATTAAGCTAAATTGGTAGAGCGAGCAGTAAGGTCAATCAGACAAAACGTAAGACCACCTCAACATACAGTGAAGCAGCAAAGAAAAGACCCAAGCGCTTAACATGCAAAAAAGCAGAGGTAAATTTAAGAGCTCACTACAGACTAAATATCATCATGTTAGTTACAAGAATAAGTTGAAATGTACAGTTTAGTTGGATAAGATAACCAGTCGTAACTCACAATATGCTAGTCGTATACAACACAGATGAACAATTATAACATGTTTTGAGCACATCCGTAGCATGCACTAATTAAATGATCAATTGAAACAAAGCCCTCAATATATCCATTCGGCAGAACTGAGTACGTTTACTTCAAAACAATTGCACATTCAAAACTAAATCCACATTGAAAACATGAAATTCCTCTTAATAGCAAATCCATGAGCATAGTTATTTTATAAATCCAGGTTGAGTAACAGCCTAACACGCACAATTCATAATAGAATTGGCATGGCAGATACATGTTCTATACAGTTAATGTATGCACAAATTTACACCGTCCTACGGAGTCTCAAGGATACCAAACAAATTCAACAGATTTAAGATTTCAGAGCAACACAGCACCAAAAAAAACTAAGCAAACCGTAGTCTGGGTCTACTAAAAAATAACAGATCTAAATGCCTAGAGCAACGCACCAACAGTCAGGCAACACTACGCCGACAAAACGAGCGGATATGACTGAATCACCAAGTTCCAATCGCACAAGCTTAGTTTACCACCAGCAACAGATCTGGATCAAGCAAATCCAATTGCAGTGAAGATAGAGAACAACTAGTTCCAAGCAAATAATACCAATCAGAACCCGCTTCAGATCGGACCAATCCAAGCACAAACAGCTCCGCAGCTACCACGGATCTGAGCAACCATCCACGCTTCCAACCAAACGCGCTGCAAAAATCAATCTACAAGACTACAACCAACGCGGATCCGCCTAAAACGCACTGGACCGAGCAGAACGAAGCACTATGGCTAGCAGTGGACCACTAATCGCGTCGTCAGAGCAAAGTAGAACAGACAGATCTGAGCAAGGATGGGGATGGAAGTGAAGAGAAGCTCACCGAAGACGGTGTTGATGGGGTTCATGGCGACCTGGTTCTTGGCGGCGTCCCCGATGAGGCGCTCAGTGTCGGTGAAGCCCACGTACGACGGCGTGGTCCGGTTGCCCTGGTCGTTGGCGATGATCTCGACGCGGTCGTGCTGCCACACGCCCACGCACGAGTACGTCGTGCCGAGGTCGATGCCGATCGCCGGCCCATCGCCCTTCGCCGCCATCTCTCTACCTCTCTAGGAAGCTCTCTTCTAGGGTTTCTCTCCCCGGAGGTAGAAGTAGGAGGCGAAGTGGCGGCGGGTTGCGGTGGAGGAGGACTAGGGTTTCGTGAGGAGGAGGGATGGAGGCGGGCGGGGCTTTTATAGAGAGGGGCGGGTGGGCGATGCTGTTCTAGAAGGTTCCACGCATGCGGTCGGGGGGTTTGGAGCCGTTGTGATCTGATCGTGCGGTCGAGGACGCGCGGGGTTGTCCTTCGGCTGGCGCCTTCCGGTTTCGGTGTTCAAACGGCTCTTTTTGGGACTCGGGCGAAAGAGTTTGCTTTCTGATGCGTCAAAGGAAACCTTAGACGGAAGCTCAAGGATCCGTTTTTATTTTGATTTTATAATAACAGTTTATAGATAATTGTATGAAGAGATAAATTTACGTACGAATTTAGATAATATAAATAAAATACTAATAGATCATGTCTTAAAAGCACACACCATTAGAAATCTAAATACCGTAGAAAAACAGCTTTTAGAAACTAATTTAAATATGACCTATGGCTTCTGGTTATAGCTATTAGCTTTTAACCGAAATTATACTTTAACAATTGTTAGCTTTTTGTGAGCCCTTCAATTAAAAGAAAATGAAGAATAAAAAAATAAAAAAACATTGTTATATCTCCATAGATAATGAAAAGAAAAAACAAAAAAACAAAAATAAAAAAGCTAAAAAAATCAAAATTAGGATCCAACATATTCCAATGACTTCTAACTTTAAAAAGCCAGAAGCCAGAAAAAATCAAAGTTAAAACCGTTTAGTGCGAGGCCTGATTTACTCCTGACAGGACTAACATGGGTTAACCCTCTCTTTAAGTATTAGTACTCCTATCCTCTTTTTAAGATGATGTTTGAAAGTGATTCATCTAAAAACGGTTTGAAAGTGGTTGTTTTCTTTCAAAAACCTTTGAACTTTCAGAGTTTATTTTAAAACACATACTTCTACGTATCAGGAATGCAAAACCATCTGTTTATTTGTCGTTGAATATGAGAGAAATAGCGAGAGAATGGGTGATCAGTACGTGAAGTAAGGGGTAATTTGGTAATTTCCAACGGCTTTCTCCATATTTTTTTAAAATTCAAAAACTCCTAAAATAAGTTGATGGGAGGCCACGGTCGTGCCAAAGAGAAATATAAATTTCATTCTTTCTACTGGCAATGCGGCATTGATGCAATTAGCCGTTTTTAGTGGCAAATCCTAGATTGGGTGTTTTGGCAACGACAAACATGCAATTGCTCCACGGAATACAGAGAGTATTTTAGTAGATCTTCCAGTGAGTAGGCAAAGTAACATGAGAATTTGCCCATTTAGAACTAGTTTTGATACAGGAGAATGATAACTAAAAAATGCTGCCCGGTGGCTAGTGTCGTTCGGTTGGACTGAAATAAGTTAGCTTATGGCTGAAACTGTATTGTAGTTGGCTGAAATTACATTGTAGCTGATGGTGGTTTATTCGGTGTAACTAAATTTTAAAAAAAAATTAAAAATAGAAAAAACAAAATAGCCCATCATAGATAATGCAAATGAATACAGGAAAAAAAGAATCAGCAAAAAAGTTAAAAAAATCCATAAAAACTAGAAAAAGATGAAAATTAGAAATAGTAAAAATAAATCAGAAAGCAGAAACTCAAACGAAACGAGTGAAGCCTTAAAAACCTTGGAAAGCTTGAACTCGCATCCAAAAGGCCTCATAAGTGCTTTGAATCTTTTGGATTACGACTTGAGAATGACATAACTTTTCAGAATCGGCTTATTCTAGATACTTCTAGCCGTGTCGGATTCTATCTTTCCGATTTTAACCTCACCTAGATCCTTCCCACCCACGTCCAGTTCCATATACTTCAGTCGGTTATTTTGCCCTTCAAAATACGGTGGCAACAGTATCGTCTCTACCATGCAAATACGTACACACACCAAAAAAAAACACCATTTCATCTGTGACAGTGGTCCCGAGAGTAGGGTGCAAACGGATCGGATTCGAACGGATATTATTGTTACCATATCCTAACCCATATTTTTTCTCCGGATTCGGTATCAATCAGATTCGGTGCCGGATCGGTCGGGATTAACCCGAGCCATTTGCACATCTACTTGTTTGTAAGAAATGCATGCAATACAACAAATAGAGTAGATGACGTACTGTCAAGAACTTGATGTTACTACTTAATAGCTGATGTGGAAGATTTTATTTTACCATTGCAAAAGAAAATGAAACATCAAATAGTAGCACTAACCTGAAATCAAACTTGAAGACGTATCGGATTCGGACGGATATTGCTGTTATCATATTCTAACCCATATTTTTTCTCCGGATTCGGTACCAATCAAATTCGGTACTAATCAGATTCGATGTCTGATCGATCAGGATTAGCCCGACCTATTTACACCCCTACCCGAGAGCATTGCAAAACGAACTTCAAGAGTACAGTCAGAGAAGCACAAACGCATCCGGAAACAAGGCCCAGATTTGGCGAAAGAGCTGTTACAGCTTCTATCCATGGGCTGGCACAACACAATACACCATCAGGTGACCAATTCGAGGCGAGCTTGAGGCCCAGGATGGGGAGAGTGGCCGAGCAGGCCCGCCCCGTTGCAGAAACATCGCAGCAAATATTTGGACCAGCAGGGCCAGCCTGAGTAGAAAGCCCGGCCCGGCCGAGTTTCACGCGCCTAAGAGTCCAGGATAGGATACTCCTCGTGTCGATTCTTCTTTCACTTGGGCTCAAGCTATGCTGCGCATTCCCCTCAAACAAAAAATGAAAAGTCTATCCAGCGCATTAGCATTGGAACATACGAATTTTTTACCATCTTTATAAGAATTAGACTGTTTTTTAATGTGAAACTGCCGGTATAATTTGGCCATCTTCGTTCCGGCTGTTTGCCGATGGCTTGTTTGAATAGATTAAATATCGATAAATTATTTTGAAAAAATAATCTATTAAACTGTTTAGAAACAATATCAAAAAATTATTTCATTTATCTATTTGAAAAAATCATGAATTATAGATAATAAATTTATAAGCTGAAAACAACCGGAACTTTGAATGCTCGGTGGCCAGAAATGAAAAAAAAAAGACGCAGAGACAGAGGAGCCGCGCGAACAGTGGCAATATTACAGCCAGCGCGCACTGGCACTCCGTACGTTTTGTACCTTTGTTACTAGTGCCGTAGTGCGCCACCATTCGAGAAGCCGCTGCCCTGCTGTCGATTAATAATTGTTTGCCTTAAGCTAATTCGGATTTCGGACATGGATGATAAGGTCCGCTCCAAACTTTTAATTTATTTAAGTTAAACGTCATTTGAAACGCTTAGTTTTAAATTTTTGTTTATTTTATTTTTTTGCCTTTTTCCCTTCTCTTTTTCCTGTTGTTTATTTGTATTATTTGAGGTGATACAATGGTTTTTTTATTTTATATTTGAATGACTCAGAAAAAGCTAACAGTCATTACAGTGCGATTTTAACAAAAAGCTAACAGTCAAAGCCATAAGCTTGAAGTCTAAGCTATTTGGAGCGGAATATAGTAGACTCAGTTTCCTCTAAAAGCTGACCGATTCCTCAAACAACGGCGATGGAGACTAGGTACCTTCGATTAGAAGGGTTCGTGTGCCTTCAATTGGGAGGGTTTGTTCAAGCTTACATGATAAACTGCATCTGGTTTTGGAGAGCTTAAGCTTATGAGACTTTAAGCTGAAGCTAAGGGTGGGTTCTTCTGAGCTGAGCCTTAGAGATGTGGTTTTTTAATTCTGGCCTGTTCGTGAGAGGCAGTGCATAGAGAAAAATAGTCACATGTAATTTTAGCTAGTACAGCTGAATTCGGTATAGTTTATACTACAACTTACCTATAGACTCAGTCTTAAAAAACACAAAGTTTTATGACAAGTTATTGTAGAAATAAAAGTCAAAGTCCAAGTATAAACCTAAAAGAAGGCGATCTAAAACTGAAAAAAAAAGAATAAATTGAACGTTCATACCATGAACGCATCCAACAAAACATTTACGAATTCACAGTGATTCGTGCTGTGAACGCACATGTATTGACTCTCTAAGGGAAAACACCACGAGAAATTTTTAACAAGTACGGAAATTCGCCATTCATTTTAAAGAGAAGAGAATTACACCAGCTCTCGAAGGGAAAATACAAAGACACCAACACCAAGGGACTCAACTGAGACTCCTATGAAGTACCTACTATATCTAGAAGACAAACACCCTTTGAAGCAACAACAACGACTCTCTCTGGAAAAAGAGAGGGGTGGCTCTTCCACTTACACCGTTGGAGTCCACCACCGTTCAAGCACCACCGTGCATCGCCCAACGTGTGCCATCCACCAACGCACTACCACGACGCTTGTCACGTGCATCATCGTTCGTCGCCCATCACACACACGCAACGCGGCAGTTCCAACTTCGCCGCAACGAGCATCGCCGAAGCGTCTAAAGAGACACATGAAGTGATGCATCGCCAAGCCGTCGATGACACCTAAGCCCAAACCAGCGCGAGCTCACCCGAGAGTTGTGAAGTCGTCGCCACTTGCGAGCTCCAACGCTCGTCGCTTGTCATTGTTGCCGCCCGTCGCGCACCACGGCATTGTAACTCTAACGTTGCCACTACAAATGCCGCCAAAAGCGTCCAAAGAAACGCCTGAAGTGAAGCCTCAAGCGAGAAACGACGCCCAAGCCAAGTTGAGCCTAAGCTCACCGAATACCACTGAACCTCCAAAGCCATTGCCACCTACACGCCAAACACCCCATTGGGACACCTGTCGCATGTCATCGTAGTCGCCTGTCGCGCACTCACGACGTGATAGCTTCGACTTTGCCACGACACACATCACCGAAGTGACCAAACGAAACCTGTAGCGTGCCCTATACGCCGACAACAACACCTAACTTGTGTCGGCATGCACCGCCACCAGGTAGACAACCACTCACCACCGTGCAGCCATGGATAGGCCCAGCCAGACATAAGCACACCACATGCGGCCAAGACCTATCCCGACCAGCAACGCCGAACAGGGTGACAAACGTGCCGCCGTAACCTCGAACCGCTCGCCCCAACACGCCCACAACCATGCCCAGCCAACTGCACGTACCATATACATCCATGACCAGGCTCGGACGGGTGGTCAGGGGAGGACAAAGTAGTACCATCCAGAAAGCAGTAGCAAGCACTAATCGCAACCGGGTAGATCTGGTAACGCACGGCGATGCTCGGGTGGACGATGGTGGAACCAGAGAGGGAGAATGTCAAGAACAATGGGGTGGCTCTAGATACGCTAGGTTCCAAGGGCGACGGTGCATAGAGACGAAGAAGAAGGATGCAGGTGGCACTAAGGAAAGAAAAAAAATCAGATCTGAGGAAAAGAAGAGGAAGGAGAGGAAGGAAAGGTAGAAAATAGAGAGGGAGGAAGGCTTGGGAGGAGTGGCGATGTTGGCCAGCGAGGAGCTAGAGACACGGGGGCTTTTGGTGTGTTGGCGTGGCCTCTAGGGTTTGCCTACAAGAGTGACATGGGAGCTGTTTGTGGGTCTACTTTTTAGGCTGCGACTTATTGCTCTAATACGAGTGCTAATACAAATGAATCAAAAGTCGATAAGTTACTTTTAAAAAACTATTTCGATAAACCGTTTTAAAACAATGACAAAACAATCATCTCATTTATTTGTTAAAAAAATCATAAGTCATATGAAAAAACAGCCCGGTATTTCCTCCAAAAGTAACACGACGGGACCCACTGCTGGCACATGCATATGCTTCACATCGAGAGCAAACGACAAGCTTTCGCGTGATCTCCATCTCGGCCGAGTGCGTTCACGTGGACACTGACACAACTCGCGCTCCGATGCATTTACTGGTCGCGTATTCACATATACGAGTGCATATGAACGACCATACGTAGATATCAAAACTGAAACAGATAGCTAGCTGCTACCATACGGCGACCAGGTAGTAAGTAGTACAAGAAGTACAATACAAAAGTAGACGGTGCGTAGTAGACCAGTATACTACCAGTCCACACATACAAGTGTACGTACGTACGTACGCACGCCCGCCTTATTCCCACGGCACGGCCGGCCGGAACACATGGCGACGAAGCCATTCCCAACACACACTTACACACATGTACTACTACCACGCACTTAACTAGCTAGCTAATTAACCTAATTAAACGCGCACTGATTGAAGACCAACCCTAGTTAGTTAATCAACCAGCTAGCGCTAGCATCGGTCCTAGTTGTCGGCGACGACGGTGCGGATGAGCCCGGGCTCGCCAGCGCTGGCGCCGACCATGGCGGACTGGCAGAACACGACCTTGAGCTCGCCGGGCGCGAGGCAGCGCTGCGGCACGGGCTCCACGTCGCTCGGCGTCGTCCTCGTCAGCGGGCAACTCTCCTTGAAGTAGCTCGCAGGCCCCTTGCACGCCACCACGCGGCCGCCGGCGCCGAACACGCGCTGCGTCCACGGGCACCGGTCGTTCAGGTCAGCCGCGCACCCCAGCGCCGGGCACTGCCCGCCACCCACGGCCTGCGGGCTCACCACCGCCGGCACGTTGAACCCGTCCACCAGGCTCACGCTGTACACCGCCAGGTCCTGCTGCCCGCCCTCCGGCGAGTGCACAACCAGCTGCACCACCGTGAATGGCTGCGCGGTCCCCGTCTCGCACCGCGAGGAGCTGCCGGAGCCGGCGCATCCCGTGCGCACCACCACGCGCCCGGCCCAGAAGGTGGGCGGGAAGCGGAAGGACACCAGCCCGCTCCCGCCGCCGTCGAGGCGGATGGTGTTGTCGGAGATGGAGGGGAAGCCGCCGTTCGGGGTGACCAGCGGCCACACGGGGTACGGGCACAGGTTGTGGAGGGTCAGAGTGGTGGCCGCCGTGGAGGCCGCGAGGACGGCGGCGACGAGGAGGAGGAGGAGGGACTTGACCTTGGCAGGCATGGTTTTGGGCTCAATCCTGGTTTTCGTTGGCTTTGGAGGATGATGCTAGCTTGCCTGCTTGGTATAAACGGGATGGCAAGCTTGTTTTATACTATAGACAAAGTGGCAAATGTCTTATTCACATCATCCGTATGCACACGTGTAAGTCTACTACACGGTATATAAATAACTGTTGATCAAAAGGCTTAGGACTGGAGAACGGTTTGGCTGCTGTACAGCCGATTAAAATTTTTTATCTCTTAGTTATCTAAAATTATATTCTTAATTAATTAAAATTGTATCTCTCTTAAAAAAAACACATGTAAAGTTGTAATCCTCTCTAAAAAAATTATTTGTAACTTTAGGTGATTGAGAGATAAACAAATTTCAATCGTCTGTACAATAATCACTCCCTCTCGAGAATAGCACATATTATCCCACTCAGTACACATACACACGATGAACCCAAGAGTTAAAACATGGGCGGTCAAGACGCTCAAGTCTCAACGCAAGCCCTCGCCAACCGAGCTAGGCTCAGCCCTCAGAATTTGAATGCATGCTACTTCCAAAAGAACCAAAGCAAAGGCCACCGGTAATATAAAAAACTGTGGGTCTTTTTTGCTCTAAAAGAACGATGCTTTTGTGCTGCAATTTGTGAAAAGTGTCATTTTTATAAAGTAAATAGAATTCAGGGATATAAATTGATGAGGATTAAATAAATCTATAAATACAGTTTTAATATTTAATTAATGTCATGTAAAAAATATTGCTGTAAACTCTCGATGTGAAGCATATGCTTCCGTGCGGAGATGACTGCTTGGAGATTATTTGAATGGGTACCTGGACTAGATGATTGCTCGGAGATTACTTAAACTGGTACCGGACCCAATTCCAAGTATATTTTTTCCATGCAGCGGATAAACACGTGTCTTATCCACTCCAAACATCACGACGTTTTCGACCCTAAGTCACTATGATAACAACCGATAGCGGTTGTTGCCCATATTCGTCTCCTGCTGACAACAACCGATGATCAGTTGTTCTCCCTTTGACAATAACTGCTTCACCGACAAGACGCACTGCTTCCATAAGGCGTCTTCCTAGCGGATAACTGGTGTCCATTCGTTGGTAGTTAAGGCTGGACGATGATGACATTCAACAAGGGGTATAAGGGATACAATGGATTCAATCTCATTCAATTCGGTCTAATAGAGCTAGTCTCCTGCCTTGTTAAAGGCACCTCTGTAGCTAGTTCATAAGGATTTTTAGCCATTTTTCTTATATTATTACATAAGATCGACGACTCGATCGTCGACAGGTGGTGTCGTCTATAGGAAAGAAGGTGCTAAATCCTTGAAGTTCTTCATTCAACAATCCTCGTTCTTTTCTGATTGTTGTTGTCATCACTCATGCGATCACAACAGTGGCATGGGATGAGAAGAATTGGTTTGATTTGGCGGACTATACCGACCACGACATAGACGTATGCATCCACGCCATTTTGCACGATGTGTCGCCATCATCCTCTTCCATCCTAGGCTCGCCGCACTTTAAAACCAATAAGATTGACCGGATGGAAGAAGATTCACCACCCCCGTCAGTGGCACTCCTAGAGGTATCGGTTGTTCCGACCAGATTGGAATGCCCAAGTACCTCGCAAGCATGATCCTTATGATTGGAAAAAACAGCGACAAATCTCAACACCGCAATTTGAGGTTCAATGTACTCTCGATACAGTCACGGGCGACCAATATTTGCCGATGGATCCTACGTATTTTGAGAGCCGACTAACACCTGGTCACGGTGTCGATGAAATACCATCGGTAGGAAGCTAGGTGATGATAATAACGCTTAGCATTCGATCAGTAATCCGCCAGATTAGGCCGAATCCACCACAAAACCCACCGAAGATTGTAATCTCCAACCATTCCCCATCGTGGAGTCTCTTTACCAAAGTGGCGGAAGGCTCTTCTTTAGTTACAACTGGAGCTCATCGGGAGGTTCGCGCTGGAGGCACGAGGTTAACGCAATCGGTGATACCGATCGAAATACCGTGCATGATTCTTCACGACAGACCCACCAAGACTAGTTGTTGGAAATAGTGCAAATGCTTGTTCATTACCTTGAGACGGCAGAGGCAACGAAACTGGTGGACATCAATCAACTAATCCACTTGTTTCTACCCTCTACTCGTGACGGGATGAACAAGACAAGCGGGAGTCTCGAGGGAAACTCAAGTCATCACACACCTTCCGCAAAATAGGAATCCTTCGAGACCCTCGATAACAATCCAAAATCTGCAACGAGTCCACCATATTTTAAACAACCTGAACCCTGCTATGGCAGAGACTCTGGGATATTCTCAGGTTGCAAGACAGGTGTCGGAAATCCTTCAGTAGACCATGCGGCGTACGAAAATATACAGGGAATAAAGAAACTCGCAAAGTCACACTGACTTTGTCCGAGCATTCCTCTCTCGATAGAAACTAGCATGGTAGGGCTGGAAACCATCCGACGTCTGGCTGTAGACCTCCTCAAAGATTTCGATAAGGGAGTCATGAGGGAAGACGGCTCTTCCATGAAGCCACTCCCGCTTGCCATGAGGAATGAACACTTGGATCAGATGATGCGACATCACCTGAACCAGATAGCCGGTCAGAGGCACCATGTGAGTGTCCATGATTGGGTCGAAATACCAGTTCCTCAGTATGTCTAGCAGAGGAATCAATCTCCAATTGACTACAATCTAGCTCCTTTTCCAAAGAATACTGAATACGTCATGACTCTATCACATGCTGTTGGGCATTCTCGGCAGGCCTTCAAGCAGTACACTTGCCGAACAAGTTCCGACCAGCAAATCTAGAGAAATTCAATCGAACTAAAAAACTATTAGAATTTCTTTCGATTTACACTATCGCCATCTAGACTGGTAATGGTGATGATAACATGATGGCAAACTACTTACCCACAGTCCTCGAAGGATCTGCCCATTCTTGGTTGGTCAATCAACCGGTCGGATCAATCTACATCAGGGAGCAACTCTGCCACCTCTTGATCGCAAAATTTTAGGGGACCTATGATCACCCCGTTAAAGAAGATGATCTCCACCAAATCCAACAGGAACCCAACAAAACTCTCTGACAATACATCAAGAGCTTTAGCTAGGTTTGTAATTCTATTCCTAAGGTTGCAAATTCCTCTAATATTTAGGCTTTCAAAGCAGGGTGTTACGGATAGCTTAGTCAGACTCCAGTACCATCGCCGAAACAAGTCCTAATTCAAATGTAGGAAGCTTCAAGATAGAAAGAGTAGTTTACAGATCGATTTCAATTAATGAATAGTTTTCGAACCTTGTTTTCCTTACAAACCTGAATATATTTTGTGGGATGTTTTTCACCGACTATTTTTATCGACATATAGATGGAGTTCAACCCTACACACATGCATGTTCGGATGCAGTTAAACGTGAGACTTGCCCAAGGTAAACTGAAAACGTTGGCTTACTCTGGTTCAATTAGTAGTAGAGGTAGGCTATTACATGGTTTGAAATAACAAGTGGTTTAGAATATATAGGAATAATCTGCCTCGCGAAGGAAAAGAAATTACAAGAACATTGGTGTCTATACTACTCATAGAAAAGCATAAAACCATCTTAGAATAACCTATATAAATAGGTGCATGGTTGTACATATACAGAAGACTCTCCCATCTCCCATGTACATTAGACCATGGAATAGTACAAGCACGAAGATGCTTGGAGCAATGGATAGAGAGGGTTCATTATGCTGACACACACAATGAATGTTTGCCCCCGCTCGGTTGGACTGAAAAATAATGATTTATGTTTAAAATTGTATTATAGTTGACTAAAATTATACTATAGCTGAATATAGCTTATTTGACGTAATTAAATTTAAAAAATAGAAAATAGAAAAATATATTAGCTTATCACGAATAACACAAACGAATACGAAAAAAGAACTGACAAAAAACTAAAAAACAAAAATTCAAAAAATCTAAAATTTATAAATAGTAAAAAAATTAAAATCCAAAAACTCTCGAAATGGGCGAGACGTAAGTCTAGCCTGGCCCTCACGTGAAAAACGCTAAACCAATGTGCATCGCACGTTGTATCTTAGTGCCATGATTTTGACTGTCAAGACTGAGTCATGATGCCGGCCACTTGGATGGATCTGCTTACAACTTTTTTACTAGCAGCCACGCAAAACCTGTACCATGAAATCCTATTGTTTTCTCAACTTCTTTTTTGAAACTAATGGCCTCTCATCTTTTTTTATAGAGTCTACTTTCAAATAACTTTTGATTTTTAGAAACTGATTTTTAAACAAAATAGTTTTTTAAAACAGTTTCTACAAGTCATTAATGAAAGTCACTATATAGTCTACTTTCATATGACTTTCGATTTTTAGAAACTGATTTTTGAACAAAAATAATATTGTAAAACAGTTTCTACAAGTTATTTATAGAAGTCACTTTAAAAACCACTTTAAATAAAATAACTTCATAATATAAGTATTACTTATTTCCTTAATCTCTTCTATGATCAGCTAAAAGTCACAGCTGAAAACAAAAAACGACGACACTTTTAATCAGGAACTTACTTTTCCAGATTTCTTTCTAGTAACTCCTACAACCACAGTGATTAAAAGGTAAGAAAAGGGCCCTGGTTCACGGGCTTCGTCCTGAAGCCTTTGTGGTTGATGCAATAAATAGACGTGTGACAGATGCGTACGATTAATACTAGTCTTCGCACGAATCATTGCTCTGACAGGTACGGGTACACGCGTGCGGTGCACTTCAATAATCGAAGGGCTCGCTCCTCTCTGTCGTAATAGTACTAGTGTAGCATACTAGCATTGCTTTCGCCGCTTTCTACTCTGCACTAGCTTTATTTTTTGGGTGGTTGGATAAGCACGGTGACCGAGCATACAGTGTGTGAGGCCCTGCTTCAACAAATATCAAGGGTGCAAACACATCGTATTCGGACGGATATTATTATTACCATATTTTAACCTATATTTTTTCTCCGAATTCGGTACTAATCGGATTCGATACCTATCGGATTCGGTGCCGGATCGGTTAGGATTAACTCGAGCCGTTTGCACCCCTACTTGTTTGTAAGGAATACATGCAGTACAACAAAATGGAGTAGGATGACATACTGTCAAGAACTTGATTGTACTACTTAATAGCTGATGTGGAAAATTTTATTTTACCATTGCAAAAGAAAATGAAACGTCAAATAGTAACACTAACCTGAAATCAAACTTGAAGACGTGTCGGATTCGGACGGATATTGCTGTTACGATATCCTAACCCATATTTTTCTCCTGATTCGGCACCAATCGAATTTGGTCTTGGATCGGTCGGGATTAACCCGACCTGTTTGCACCCCTATATCTGCTTCCGTCTTCTCACTTCATAATTTCATTTTTATTATTTTTTGAATTTTTTGTTCATTCTTTTTTCTTTAATTTTTTAAATTTAATTACGTTAAAAAAATTAATAGTAATTGCAATATATTTTTGATCTCTGTAGTAAAAAAATAGAAATATAGGCTTATAAACTCAAATGAGCACTGCTTAGTGTTGACTTTTTTGCTGATGGTTTTTACCTATGATTTATAATTTTTTTAGCTAAAAGTAAATAGTAAGTAGCTAAAAGAAGTGACTTTAAGAAAGAAAGCATGAGTGATGAAAAATGTGAGAGATGTGTGTATGTGATGAAAGCGAGAGAAGTAGTGTGCATAATGTACCTATGATTCTTGTCTTATCTCTCTAGAACGAGATATTAGTGAAAGGCGTAAAGAAACTGTTTTCAAAAAATAAGTGTTTATATTAACTTTTAGTTTTGTAAGTAAACTCGAAGCAGAAACCAATTCGAACAAACCATACACTGAATGGGACCCGAGCGAGGAGGGGTGAGGGGCCTGCGACGGCCCTGGGAAGAACTCGGGAAAGGGTCCGGCGGAAAGGAGAGGGGTGCGGCGGTCGTATCGGATCAACAAAGACAAAGGCGATTATATAATTGTTCTTTTTGGGTTGTTTAAGGTGCGCTTCTCTCCCTAATGGGCTATGTACAGGGTCCAAGAGTCCAAGTACGCCATGAATCTTTAGACGAAACAGCCGAGGGGCCAGGCCAAGTTATTCCTTGTCGGGTGCCCGCTTTGACTAGTCAACCCTATTACTTAGACTTCTCTTAAACAAATAAATAAATAAGATAGCTTAGTTACCACTATTTTAAAGTAGTTTATCAGGATCATATTTTTAAAACGATTTATCAGTATTCGATACGTTCATATAAACACTCTTGCTAAGACAAAAATCATAAACCACCCATTAGTTGCAGCCAAAAATAACCCACACACTTTACACAGTCCTGTGTTCGTAGACCCATCCAAAAGCAAAGTGGTGCTCGAAAGGGCTTATAATCCTAGACTTCTGGTTTTTTTATACTGTAGCAACTGAAAATACATTGTAATAGCTGTTAGCTTTTTTACGTCTTTATATTAAAAAAATAAAATAAAAAATATTATCACAAATAATACAAAGAAATAGGTGTAAAAAGAAAAACCAAAAGACAAAAAACCATAAAACAAAAAAACATAATTAAAAAGTTAGAAGTCAGAAGCAAAAGACCATTAAAACAGGGATTCGCACCCTCCGCCTTTACTCAGTGAAGAACCGGGCGAACCCAGTTCAAAAGGCCAAATACTGTAGCGATTTTAGCATTTGTTGGGCACTGTAGTGATTTTTTTCCCTGCAGTCCTTTTACTGTAGTCCGTGCATTGCAGCGATGATCCTGGGCTGTTCATTTTCCCATCGAACGGATGGGATTGAGCTCATGGCAGAGGATGCGCTTCCTGGCATATATATGCACCGATCCATGCATTGAATATACTTTATTTGGTACTGACAGATATGCTAAGTAAAGCAGCAAATTCAGTGAACTATGCGGTGGTTTGTGGTTTTAGTTGAAAATTTTAAATTTTAGTTATTTGTGACAGAGATTAATGTATACTACAATTAATTTATAGATCTTGTTTTGAAAAAATATTTCATTCAAAAGTTAAGTATTATAACAAAACTAAAAATTATCTTTAAAAGCTGTAAACAACATGCCCAGAGATACAACGCAAACCAAAAGACACGACTCGAACATGCATGACACGATACGAACTGACGAGACACGCATATGCATGCCTTGATGCATGGCTTACATATATGTGAGCTAGCCATGCATGCACATGGCCAGACCAAACTGCATGCATGCATTTATGCAACTAATTAACTAAGTTGCTAATTTATCCGACACGACAGTACTACTGGCTACTCCAGTAGCTACTTGGACTCGATCTTGCGAAGAAACTGGACCCAACTAGCTAGCTAGTAGGGCTTGTAGTAGATGATCTTGAGCTCGTCGACGTTGTGGCAGTTGCCGCCGGGGACGGCGTGCTGGAAGCAGCGGCCGTGGTCGGCGCAGCCGGCGGTCGGGCAGTGCCCCTGCAGCGGCCTGCCGTGCGGCGTGACGGACACCCTGACGGGGCCGTACTGCGCGTTGCTCACCTGGTACCACGCGCCGCCGTCCGGGCCGACGTGGAACTCCGCCTCAGACGCGCCGGGCGCCGACAACCTCCCCGTCCAGATGCAAACGGGGAACTCGGCGTGGGTGCCGTGGCGGAGCACGTATCCGTGGCCGAACAGGTTGCGGCTGTTCGCCAAGGGGGTGAGCGTCAGGGCCAGGTCGTGGCCGCACAGGTTCTGCACCGTGATCTTCCTCGTCGGCGTGCAGTATTGGCCGGCGGCTGACATGGCCGTGGCGGCGAGCACCGCCATCAGGAGGCACAGGGGCTTGGAGAACGCCATGGCGGTTGATTTAGCGGCTGATTAGGACTGAAGAGAGTTTGGTTCTCGTCTGGGTTGGGTTTAGGGTTTAAAGGTATCAGGGGCATTTATAGGCGCGCCGCGGCCGGGTTAGGGTTTGACATACAAACATCACTCCTCTCGGCGGTAGGAAGCTTCCTCACCGTTGATCATAGTGATTTTTAACATGATCTGAGACATGGTTAAGAGTCTATTTGGCAACGGCTGCGACTTATGTCTTTTGATTGAAATTTTTGAATTATGACTATTTACGGTACAGATTACGGAGAGAGATACTCACTTACGATTTTAGATGGTACAGATATTAAACTTTTAACGTGTACATTGTTTAATTTGTAGACTTCGTTTTAAAAATATTCTATTTAAAAGTTACGTACTATAGTAAAAATTAAAAGTTATCGTTTTGAAGAAAAAACAGATCCTAAGTCACCAGAACAGATGAACAATTATAACATGTTTTGATGCACATCCGTAGCATGCACTAATTAAATGTCTAATATTGAAACAAAGCCCAATATAGTCGTGATTGCAAAATAGTCGTTATTCACAAACACTTGAATAAATAAATCCACTTAAACATAAATTCTATTAATACAACATGAGATAAGTTATAATATCAGTTGAGTAAATCAACAGCAGAATACATATAGAATTGCATAAGTCATGTCATACACATGTAACAATTAACGTCACGTATTCAAGATACACAAATCATAATCAAGTTAAAGATCCAAAGCAAACAAGCATTAGAATTAGTTATAACCAGTAACAGCTAAAGCCAATCAACTGCACCAAACGCAACACATGCACGCTACAATAACAAGTCAACTACAATTACCAAATCCAAAGCATATGACTAGTCAAATCAGAGCAATACAACGCACAAAACAAGCAATAGTACTATACAATCAATCGCAGACTAGACCAACAGTCACAAACAGCCAATCAGTACGAACCCATCAGATGACAATACCAGCTCAAACGCAACAGCGCTCAACGCAACACCACTCAACACCGAATCACGCAATGACAACATACCAGCACACAACCAACGTCAGATGCCATAACAACAATGACCAACGCGACAGCACGTAAGTACCACGACTACGAACGACATGCTTGCATGGACCATGCAGTGTCAGAGCACAGCAAGCGATGAGCAACAGTGAACGCCGACGAGCTGGATTTCGACTGGTCTGAGTCCATGGCTGCAGGGACGCCACGACGCAGCAGTCAGTGCGTGCGATGCATCGCCACGCACGCGATGTCCGGTAGCTTCGTGGGAACTCGACCGGTCGTCTGCCCTCACGACGAGTAGCGTCATCGTGTCCGGTGCCTAGAGGCGATGCGTCGTGCTGCAGGATGGACTAGAGCCGTCGGGGTAGAGGCGGGTCGGTGGCGGGTTCTGGATCGCGGTGCACGTCAGACGGGTTCCCTGGAGGATGGAGCGGTGGGCGTAGAGGGCGGTGGGCGAGCGTTCTAGGAGTTCCGGTTAGGGAAGGGTTGGCCGTGGGGAGGAGGCTTGGGGGCGTGACAAAGGTGCGGTCGGGTTGTTTAACGTTTTGGGATAGAATTGTGGAAAGTAAACTTGACGGTTAGTAAGGTCATAACGTTTTATTGTAATTTTAGAAAAGAAGAGGACTAATTGCAAAATGTCGAACTTACACAAACCCCTATCGGCGTCTAGCCGACGCCCCCGCTTTCGGTGGCTCCGTTTTGCGGTTCGCCCGCCGCTCCAACTCTCTCCTTCCCCATCTCCGGATCCGACGGATCCGGCCGACGGCCCAACGAACCGTGGATCCGACGGATCCGCGACGGCCAGGGTTGTCGACCCGGATTTTTCAATCCGAAACCTCGTGATTTAATGCACTATTCCGGATCGAGAGATAGTGCTCACGCACGAAAATGAATATAATACATACCATGGGAAGCATAAATAAAATAATAACACCATGAGCCGATTAGGCCGAAATCAATAATTGCGCAATGAGACGCACAGGTGGGACCTTCGACATGCCCAGCGTACCAACCTGGTTCGCGACAGCCTTTGACGCTTCACCTTCTTTGTCTTCAAACCCCAAGATTGCCGAGGCAGTGATCCAATTACAAGTCGGATTTTTTGAAGCTTTAGTTTTCACTAATTCTAATTTCGTCATTCTGTTATGAATTTTACTTTTGCTGCTTTTCAAAGAGTTCGTTGTTTTATTTGCCGATGCTTGGTAGCATTATTTTATATTTTTAATTTTTTAAATTTAATTATGTCAAATAAGCCTCTTCCAAATGTTTTTTTCAATCCATAATTATTAATTCCCAAAACATTTTTCAAATGTCGCAAACCCAAACAGAGCTCAAGGATCCGCTTTTATTTTGATTTTATCTTATAAATAATAATAGTTTATAGATAATTACTATGAGATAAATTTCTAATTTATATAGTAAATTTAAAATACTAATAGATCATGTCTTAAAAACACACCATTAGAAATCTAAATACTTTTAAAAAACACTTTTAGAAACTAATTTAAATATGGCCTATGCTCGTATAGCTATTAGCTTTAACCAAATTATACTTTAACATAATATCCTTTTTTGAGCCCTTCAATTAAAAAAAAAAGAATAAAAAAAACAACAAAAACAAAAAAAAAATAAAAGCCAAGTCAAATCAAATTTATTAAATTTAGGATCCAACAAAATAAATCAAAACCAAAAACAAAAAAAAAGCTAAAAAATCAAAATTAGGATCCAACATATTCGAATGACTTCTAACTTTAAATAGTTAATCCAAAACCAAAATTAAAACCGTTAGTGCTAGGCCTGATTTACTCTGACAGGACTAACATGGGTTAACACTCTCTTAAGTATTATACTCTTCCTTTTTAAGATGATGTTTGAAAGTGATTCATCTAAAAAGGTTTAAAATTTTCTTTCAAAATTTTGAACTTTAAGACTTTATTTTAAAACACATACTTCTACGTATCAGGAATGCAAAACCATCTGTTTATTTGTCGTTGAATATGAGAGAAATAGCACTAGAGAATCGGTGATCAGTACGTGAAGCAAGGGGTAATTTGGTAATTTCCAACGGCTTTCTCCATAATTTTTAAAATTAAACTCCTAAAATAAGTTGATGGGAGGCCACGGTCGTGCCAAAAGAAATAAAATTTTTTACTGGCAATGCGGCATTGATGCAATTAGCCGTTTTAGTGGCAAATCCTAGATTGGGTGTTTGCAACGACAAACATGCAATTGCTCCACGGCATACAGAGAATTTTAGTAGATCTTCCAGTGAGTAGGCAAACTAACATGAGAATTTGCCCATTTAGAACTAGTTTTGATACAGGAGAATGATAACTGAAAAATCCTGCCGGTGGCTAGTGTCGTTCGGTTGAACGAAATAAGTTAGTTTGTGGATGAACGATTTAGTCCGAGAAATTGTTGTTTTATTTGCCGAAATCGCTTTTGGTAGCATTATCGCTATTAAACCCTAGTATTATTACTGCTACCTAAAACTTTCCACGGCGATTGCCAAATTGACTCACTTCCCTCAAATGCCATAATTGACTTAATTCCCCAAAGACACAATTTTCCTACTAAATGTCGTCTAAGACTCCAAACAATGAGTGGCATCATTTAGCTAATCCACCGATCAAACTCTTGATATATATACATTCATTTTGAATCCACCAATGTCTTCACGTATTCTGAATTCATACTAGTACAATCTTGAAATCAATATTCACCAACCCCCTACTTCTGAATTCCAATGATTCCCTAATAGGATTACTTTTTAATCCACCGACAACATTCATATCAGAACTTTCTAACAAATCAATCCATTCTGCTAACGATCCAAAGCCATAAATTGCTCTTTCCATAATCATCCTTATTTTCATTATTTATCTCTAACTATTTCATCAATACTTCTGCACCAAGAATAACGTTAATCTAGTTTATGCTTCAATTATCATATCTCCAAATTTCCTCAGATTCAAATCATCTATCTAGATCAATTCCTGTTAATCCCATAAAATCCAACAATTACCTTTACACTCTTCTAATTCTCCGAAATCATTGATCCCGATTATACTCCGGTAATTATTATTATTCCTCCGATATACCCAAAGATTAAATTCCTCCTTCCAGTATTTTAATCAAATCCTACCAATCACTTTATTACTAACATCTCTCAAGAATTTATATTATTGTCGTAATCCAACGATTTCTTTTGCACACTCTAATCTTCCAAAAATCATTTAAATCATCTTTCTAACCCATCCATTCATATAGACTCCACCGATTTATTTCTCCTAAACCCCTTTCTAATATTTTCTTTTTATAATCGACATGAATCCACCAATCCTCGCTATGTATTTACCACAATGACCATCCACTCTTCCTACGACTCTATTTATCTTCCTATCACTTTACTTTGTAAAAGCGTGCTTTATTATCATTTAGCTTTTGAAATATAATACATAGAAAACTCCCGAGACTTAGCGCTTGAACAAACATATTGTATATGAGAATGCAATAACGATGAGCGATTGATTCCATCCACCGTTACATGGCATCTCGCACCATATGCTTAATCCTTCGTTATAGCCGCTTAACTTATCACCGGGCGACACCAGACAACACAAACCGTGGCATTGCAACCGCCTTCACTTTTCCTTCCCACCCACAAATCATTTTGAAACAGAACTATATCCGTTAAGTTTCCCATGTCCGCCCATGACCGTGGGCACGGCTATTCGAATAGTTTTGACTCGCAGAGTTTGTACACTTTCACCACAAGAGACAATCAACTCATTGCCCACACGATTCCTTAGTCATGTGGTTGAGAGACCATCACAAAGGATCGTTCAAAGTATCTAGTTCCTTTATCATCTCACCTTATGGGCTTCTCCCACTGCGGTGGGTCCCATCTATGCACGGATGTTCTCCACAGCATTAACGCAAGCGGGCTCCACTTCCGCAACGCTAGAACAGTGGAAAACTTCACCCTCCCTTGGTGTCCCTTTAGGCCTCCCTTGCCCTTGCTTATCCACTTCAATCCACTACCAGTGAGATGAGTCCAGGAGTTTCGATACAACTACTTAGCCAAGTTGTACTTTACAGACTTGTGGTTGCACTGTTTTACGTGGGAGATCGTGACAAGATTCAGTCCTTAGTGGTATCTGGGCGATTCTACCACAATCCACTTTGTGCCTCCACTGCACCACTTCACACACACCATCGAACCATCCGCCCAGATATTCAAGCAAGTAGGGTTTTGGGAACATAAAATAATCATATCGAACATATACCAGTCATTACCACCATGACCGCCCAACCAAATCTTCTCATGATTGAAAGTGATGCTTGCCACGCCCATGAATATCTATGCAACACTACGCATGGCGTATAAATTACGGACTTATTTTCAAAAGATTACTATCATAATTTCGCTAGGGCGACAAGGATCATATATTCAAATATTCAACAAGGGGGTGTAATATTAATCAAGGCAACAATGGGCGTATAACTAGAACCTTGAATTAAGCATGTATTTGTACATAAAATAACAGCATGCAATTTGATAATTTAAACAAAAGTAATTTGCAGAAAATGTAGGTTCAATATGATCAAAGTATTGACTCGCCTGACGCGGTTTACCGCGGTCTTGAGCTCACACACCGCTTTCTCTTGGGCTTCGGTCTTTATCTTCACTTCGCTCGACACGCTTGATCTCTTGATTCTTCAGACTCCAATTGCTAATTACGTGCAAACGATCGAACACGAATAAAGCAAATAACTCAAAAGACCCAAGTAAACCCGAATAAATTCATTTTGATCTTTGCTATGAGTTAAGGGTGATTTGGGTAATTCGAGGCAAAGCTGGTGGTAGTATACGATGACTCGGTCTTTTTATTAATACTCTCTTTATTATTTTTGTATTTATTTAGGAAGTTCCATGAGCTAGGTTAACCTATGAATTGGTGTATTCGTCGGTGCTAATGTTCGTGGCATGTGATATATACATACATATATATATATATATATATATATACACACATATATACACAAGTAATGTTTGCAAATTTTAGCTTATCGAGTTAATCTCATAGTTTATGTTTTTAGCATTTTAAGGTGTGATATTCTATGCACTTAGTTGTCACTAGACACAATTTATTTTGGATTAGGATCCGCTTATATAGATTCCGACTTGTTATATATATATTTATGTTCAATCATTATTAAATTCAATGTTAAGATTTTATTAATGACACCCTTATTATTTTATCTATACTTCATTATTATTAGGCTTAGCTTTATTTTAAATCTTAAACTTCTTTACCTAGGCGTAGATTTTTGTACAAGATAATATTTCATCATTGCTATTTAATAAGATATATCACCGAGATTTGCTTAATGGTGGCTTGGTAAATATTGAAGCATATATCTTAATTCTTGCTCAAGGGCAACCTTTATTAAATTTGTCATTTTAACAAGAGTTATTTTTCTTTACCAAGGTCTTTAGTTAATATTTAGTCTTTTATATAATCATTCAAACCATATTAATTAATCATATATGTCTAATTCAAATTTTAAATCTTAAATAATCTCATTTACATTCTCGTTAAATTTATTAGCTTCGTGAATTAATTTCAAAATTTTCCTTGATTTTCCGAATTACAAAAGGTTAGAGAAAATAAAACAAAAGAAGAGAAAATTATGCGGTGACAGGTTCGAACCCAAAGTAGCGGTGACAACGGGCGCTAGCCACTCGGCTAGCCGGTCTTACCCGAATCGAAGGGCTGACGAGTAGCTGAGTCTGGCAAGGGAGGAGGCGAGAAGCTCTGGGCGGTGTGCGGCGGGGCGGCGGAGAGAAGCGGACGAACCCCAAAACGCGCTGCGGTGTCGAGAGGATGCCGAGGGTGGTGCCGACAAGGACCGAGGGGCTTTGAGCGGCCTACGGGCGTGCGGCGGCAGTGGGCGTGGGAGGAGCTCACCGGCGAGGTACGGCCAATGAAAGGCTCGGGAGGTCGGGAGTAGCCCGAGGTGCTCCGAGGATGATCCGGGAAGGAGGAATTGGTCTAGCCCGCTTGAATCGCGGGGAGATCGTCGGCCTACCGTGGGAAGATGGAGGTGCCGACGAGCGGGAAAGCACGGAGTTCAATTATTCGCTAGGGAGGGAGTGGGAGCTTGGGGATGCCTTGGGCGGGCGGCTATGTCCTATAAGCGCAAGGCTGGGTGTCATCTGGAGACCGCCCGGCCGGTCATGTCAGATGCGGCGGAAGCTGTGGCGGTGCAAAGCGGCAAGGGCGAGCGAGGAGATCACGGGATTTGTGCATGATGTCTGTCTTCGCTCGAGGAGCAGAGAGGAAGCTAGAGCCGGCGCTTGATGAGATGGAGCGAGCGGTAGAGGAAAAGGAGACGGCGGGGCTGTGGTGGCGCGACAGGGACGCCGTGTCCACCGGTCCGGCGGCGGCGACCAACGGTCCGGCGGGCGCCGCCCGATGGGCTGGCCGCACGTGCCGGGCCGAGCGAGGCGAGAGCGGGACACGGCCAGGAGAGCGAGCGAGGGAGCGCCGGAGAAGAAACACAAGGCGAGGTCGGGGGCGCGAGTCGGGTTGGTTGGTCTGGCTAGCTTGCCTACCGACCTCCCCAATGTTTTTTTTTATTTTATTTTCCTTTATTTTACTTTCAATTGTATATGTGCATATATGTATACACTTATATATTCCTTATAGACTGGATCATCTTTTCGGTAAAAATTAATTTCTAATCAAATATAAGGCAAAATAATGCAAAAGCTTTATATTTTTAATTACCAATTTTTCAGGATGTTACAAATCTACCCCCCTTAAGCGAATCTCGACCCCGAGATTCCGGTAGAGTAGAAAGAAAAGGGGTGAGGTTATATTGGCTAGCAATGGGTTTCGGGTGTTGCTTGACGATAGTTCTTCGATTTCATAGGGAGGTGAAATCTGCACAATAGGGGTTAGCACTTGGAGAAGTCGAAAGGGGAGAGAGAAACCTTGTCCTCTTGGGTAGGTCGTAGACTTTCAAATACTTGTTCTTCGACATTGTGGTCTTCACTTCGTCGTCGAATGAAGTAGTCGCATTGTTTGGTGGACATACGGTTGTAGAGTTTTACACTGATAGGTGGGTAGCGATGGTCTGTGTCTTAGGGGGTAGAGGGCCTTAGGAATGCAGAGGTGTTGATGGGTATTTTTGGTAGGGTGGTCTTTCACTTTTGCTAGGGTCTTGCCCTTACTCTAGGGTTTTGACAAGTCGGTGATTTTAGCTAAGGGTACATTTCGTAATCCTTACCTATGTAAGATTTTGGCTTTGCGGATCTCTGTGTTCTGGTTTGATTTGGCCAAACACAAACTGTTGCATCTCCAGGGTAGGCATACATCATATCGATACTCCCAAAAGTGATTACATGCCATAGTAGCCTTACAACAACTGGTCTACTCTTGCTACCCCCCTTAAAATAAATGACATCTAACATTAGTTGCCCTTTCTAACCCCGGGCATAACGAGTCCTATGGCGATTTGAAGACTCATTCGTTGTATCTCACCGCCTTGGTTAGCAACGGACTCATGAAGCAATCCTTGGGCAAGTGGTCTTGTCCTTCGCAGAGAAACAGTGATCTTGTCGGTCGGACATTCTCTGGCGGGTGGTCTTCTTCGCAGCTTGGGGCAACTAATGTACATTGACTTTTCTCATGTCCCTTTCTCCACAACGCCACAAGCTATTAAAGTTGTGAGGCGTCATCCGGATAATGATATTTCTTGCAAGATAAAATGAGGGAACTGGGCAATTGTAGTAGTAGTGTCCGTTTGTCCATGTGTGAAACAGCTCCTTGTCCAAGTTGTCGTAGTGGAGGGCGGTGTTGTGCGACATGTCCGCTTTGCCACACTCACTACATATATTATTCATGTAGCTTCCTCGGTCCGGTGACAAAGCTTTTGCGGTTGGTTCTCCTTCGCTTGAGTTGAGGTCGATGGTGACGGCATCCATTATTCGCTCGCTTTTCCCCTTGATGGGACAATTCTTCACATAATGTCCTTGGTCGCCATATCTCAAACACTTGCCTTTCTTCTTCCGAGTGCCTTTGCTTAGTGCTGTGGATGCTATTATTTTCATGATGGTACCCTCTCTTTGGTCCTCCTCGTAGAGTGAAGTCATGCGATGGTTGGTACACATGGTTGGGGCTATTGCGAGCATCGATTATTATTCTTCCCTTCTTTCTTCTGACTGTGGTAGTGGTCTTGCTTCCATCCATTGGGCCTAGTAGGGTTTTTCAGAAAAGGTGAGGGGGAAACAAGATGAGATGAGTGTCACATCGTAGAGATAAGATACTCTAAAACCCATTAAAAATTTTAAGAGAGTATACCCGTGTCGAGGTGATACTGAACCACACAAATTTTGAAAGCAAGCTTTTCCTGTGATGCGAAATAGGACGCCCGAGGGCAAGAAGGCAAAGGCATGGCCAAAGTGAAATCTTGCAACAATACAACGCCTATTCGGGAAGCAAACATAAGGGGCACGTGGTTCATCCGCATAGTTTGTTTAAAACGAAACCACTTTATCTTCATGACGATCTTCAACGTTCCTAACCTTAAATTTTTGGGGTAAGGGTACGAGATGAGGATCAAAAATTTTCTTCCCAAATCAATAGGAAGAAGAGGAAAGTATTTGCTTGATATCATTTCTTATTCCAGTACTATCATTATTAATATTATCATTTTAATGAAACTTTGTAGCAAAATGAAGATTTTTCTTTTAACTAGGGGTGATAAAACCAAACAGGAGTTTAGGTTTTACCAACATAACTCTTTCAAGGTAACACCCCAAGGTTAACCCTTAGGATCTATTTTTGAAAACAAAGTCCTTATTGGTGAAAGCTTTCAAGAAGTAACTTTATTTTGCACTATTTGAGAAACCAAGGTAATGTTTTGGATAAGTTTTGGTAAGTAGTTTAACTTATGAAAATTCTCGGAAGATCCGTGTTTGTCAAAATGAGTTTGAAAATGAATTTCGTAAACAATTTGATAATCTGCCCTCCAAGGATATATATATATATATTTTTTGAAATAAAGCTTTAAATTCAAGCATCATGACTATGGGCCCAAAATAGGTTTTCAAGGAGAGTTCACAAGAGGAGTACTGGATTTTCATCCTTTTGAGTTCGTGGTAAGAGAGCACGAGAAGTAGAAATGGCTAAGGCAAGATATAGATGAGAGGAATCATCTAAGAGAGATAAGAACGAGCAAGATAACTTGTATTTTCGGAGATAGTGTTTTTAAAGAAATATGTCTAGTCATGGAACTAACGGCCAGCTAACTAGGTCACGACTGCAATGATATGCTCGATACCATCCTCTCGCACCGGATTTTTCAATCCGAAACCTCCTGTGATTTAATGCACTATTCCCTGGATCAGTAGATAGTGCTCACAGTTACAGAAAATGAATATCAAATACATACCATGCGGAAGCATAAATAAAATAATAAACTTACACATGAGCCGATTAGGCCGAAATCAATAAATTGCAAGAGCGGAAGAACGGCACACAGGTGGGACCTTCAGACATGCCCACAGTGCACCAACCGGAGGTTCGCGACCCAGCCCTTGACGTCTTCACCTTCTTTGTCTTCAAAACCCCAGTATTGCTGAGGCATAGTGATCCGATTCCTGAGTCTGGATTTTGTTATGAGAGCGAGTGTGAGCACACTAACCACCGTGCTCCGCGAGCCAATACTCAGAATGCAAATATATAGTATGCATGGCTTATCAAAGGGAAGGCTCGGGTTGTTTTATTTGCCAGAAATCGCTTTTGGTAGCATTATCGCTATTAAACCCTAGTATTATTACTGCTACCTAAAACTTTCCACGGCGATTGCCAAATTGACTCACTTCCCTCAAATGCCATAATTGACTTAATTCCCAAAGACACAATTTTCCTACTAAATGTCGCCTAAGACTCCAAACAATGAGTGGCATCATTTAGCTAATCCACCGATCAAACTCTTGATATATATACATTCATTTTGAATCCACCAATGTCTTCACGTATTCTGAATTCATACTAGTACAATCTTGAAATCAATATTCACCAACCCCTACTCAATTCCAATGATTCCCTAATAGGATTACTTTTAATCCACCGACAACATTCATATCAGAACTTTCTAACAAATCAATCCATTCTGCTAACGATCCAAAGCCATAAATTGCTCTTTCCATAATCATCCTTATTTTCATTATTTATCTCTAACTATTTCATCAATACTTCCGCACCAAGAATAACGTTAATCTAGTTTATGCTTCAATTATCATATCTCCAAATTTCCTCAGATTCAAATCATCTATCTAGATCAATTCCTGTTAATCCCATAAAATCCAACAATTACCTTTACACTCTTCTAATTCTCCGAAATCATTGATCCCGATTATACTCCGGTAATTATTATTATTCCTCCGATATACCCAAAGATTAAATTCTCCTTCCAAGATTTTAATCAAATCCTACCAATCACTTTATTACTAACATCTCTCAAGAATTTATATTATTGTCGTAATCCAACGATTTCTTTTGCACACTCTAATCTTCCAAAAATCATTTAAATCATCTTTCTAACCCATCCATTCATATAGACTCCACCGATTTATTTCTCCTAAACCCCTTTCTAATATTTTCTTTTTATAATCGACATGAATCCACCAATCCTCGCTATGTATTTACCACAACAGCCATCCACTCTTCCTACGACTCTATTTATCTTCCTATCACTTTACTTTGTAAAAGCAGAAGCTTTATTATCATTTAGCTTTTGAAATATAATACATAGAAAACTCCTGAGACTTAGCAGTTTGAACAAACATATTGTATATGAGAATGCAATAACAGTAGCGATTCAGATTCCATCCACCGCTACATGGCATCTCGCACCATATGCTTAATCCTTCAAATATAGCCGCTTAACTTATCACCGGGCGACACCCAGGACAACACAAACTGTGGCATTGCATCGCCTTCACTTTTCCTTCCCACCCACAAATCATTTTGAAACGAACTATATCCGTTAAGTTTCCCATGTCCGCCCATGACCGTGGGCACGGCTATTCGAATAGTTTTGACTCGCAGAGTTTGTACACTTTCACCACAAGAGACAATCAACTCATTGCCCCACACGATTCCTTAGTCATGTGGTTGAGCGCACCATCACAAATGATCGCTCAAAGTATCTAGTTCCTTTATCATCTCACCTTATGGGCTTCTCCCACTTGCGGTGGGTCCCATCTATGCACGGATGTTCTCCACGATTATTAACGCAATGGCTCCACTTCCCGCAACGCTTAGAACATGGAAAACTTCACCTCCCTTGGTGTCCCTTTAGGCCTCCCTTGCCCTTGCTTATCCACTTCAATCCACTACCAAGTGAGATGAGTCCAGAGTTTCGATACAACTACTTAGCCAAGTTGTACTTTACGACTTGTGGTTGCTTGTTTTACGTGGGAGATCGTGACAAGATTCAGTCCTTAGTGGTATCTGGGCGATTCTACCACAATCCACTTTGTGCCTCCACTGCACCACTTCACACACACCATCGAACCATCCGCCCAGATATTCAAGCAAGTAGGGTTTTGGGAACATAAAATAATCATATCGAACATATACCAGTCATTACCACCATGACTGCCCAACCAAATCTTCTCATGATTGAAAGTGATGCTTGGGCGTTTTCACGCCCATGAATATCTATGCAACACTACGCATGGCGATAAATTACTGACTTATTTTCAAAAGATTACTATCATAATTTCGCTAGGCGACAAGGATCATATATTCAAATATTCAACAAGGGGTGTAATATTAATCAAGGCAACAATGGGCGATAACTAGAACCTTGAATTAAGCATGTATTTGTACATAAAATAACAGCATGCAATTTGATAATTTAAACAAAAGTAATTTGCAGAAAATGTAGGTTCAATATGATCAAAGTATTGACTCGCCTGACGCGGTTTACCGCCATCATGGTCTTGAGCTCACACACCGCTTTCTCTTGGGCTTCGGTCTTTATCTTCACTTCGCTCGACACGCTTGATCTCTTGATTCTTCAGACTCCAATTGCTAATTACGTGCTAAACGATCGAACACGAATAAAGCAAATAACTCAAAAGACCCAAGTAAACCCGAATAAATTCATTTTGATCTTTGCTATGAGTTAAGGGTGATTTGGGTAATTCGAGGCAAAGTCGGTGGTAGTATACGATGACTCGGTCTTTTATTAATACTCTTTATTATTTTTGTATTTATTTAGGAAGTTCCATGAGCTAGGTTAACCTATGAATTGGTGTATTCTGTCGGGTGCTAATGTTCAGGGCATGTGATATATACATACATATATATATATATATACATATATATATACACACATATATATACACAAGTAATGTTTGCAAATTTTAGCTTATCGAGTTAATCTCATAGTTTATGTTTTTAGCATTTTAAGGTGTGATATTCTATGCGCACTTAGTTGTCACTAGACACAATTTATTTTTGGATTAGGATCCGCTTATATAGATTCTGACTTGTTATATATATATTTATGTTCAATCATTATTAAATTCAATGTTAAGATTTTATTAATGACACCCTTATTATTTTATCTATACTTCAGTTATTATTAGGCTTAGCTTTATTTTTAAATCTTAAACTTCTTTACCTAGGCAGAGATTTTTGTACAAGATAATATTTCATCATTGCTATTTAATAAGATATATCACTGAGATTTGCTTAATGGTGGCTTGGTAAATATTGAAGCATATATCTTAATTCTTGCTCAAGGGCAACCTTTATTAAATTTGTCATTTTAACAAGAGTTATTTTTCTTTACCAGTGTCTTTAGTTAATATTTAGTCTTTTATATAATCATTCAAACCATATTAATTAATCATATATGTCTAATTCAAATTTTTAAATCTTAAATAATCTCATTTACATTCTCGTTAAATTTATTAGCTTCTGTGAATTAATTTCAAAATTTTCCTTGATTTTTCTGAATTACAAAAGGTTAGAGAAAATAAAACAAAAAGAAGAGAAAGTTATGCGGTGACGGGGTTCGAACCAAAGTGAGGCGCGGTGGCAAGGCATGCTAGCCACTCGGCTAGCTTGGTCTTACTGACCAGAAGGCGGACGAGGTAGCTGAGCTGCACATGGGCGGGAGGAGGCAGAGGAAGCTCGGGGGCGGCGGTGCCTGCGGCGAGGGGCGGCCGGAGAGAAGCGGACGAACCCCAAAACGCGTTGCCGGTGTCGAGAGGATGCCGAGGGTGGTGCCGACAAGGACCGAGGGGCTTCGGAGCGGGCCGGCGGCGTGCGGCGGCGGTGGGCGTGGGGAGGAGCTCGGCGCCGGCGAGGTACGGCCAATGAAAGGCTCTGGGAGGTCGGGAGTAGCTCCGAGGTGCTCCGAGGATGATCTGGGAAGGAGGAATTGGTCTAGCCCGGCTTGAATCGCCGGGGAGATCGTCGGCCGACCGTGGGGAAGATGGAGGTGCCGACGAGCGGGGAAAGCACGGGAGTTCAATTATTCGCTAGGGAGGAGTGGGAGCTTGGGGATGCCTTGGGCGGCTCGGCTCCTATAAGCGTGCGGGCGGGGCTGTCATCGGAGACCGCCCGGGCATCATGTCGGCATGCGGCGGAAGCAACGGCGGGTGCGGCAGCAGTGTGAGCGCAGGAGATCACGGGATTCGGCATGATGTCCTGGTGGCCGAGGAGCGGTAGAGGAAGCTAGAGCCGTGCGCTTGATGAGATGGAGCGAGCGGCAGGAAAAGGAGACGGCGGCAGGCTGTGGTGGCGGACGGGGACGCCGTGTCCACCGGTCCGGCGGCGGCGACCAACGGTCCGGGGCGCGGCCCGATGGCGCCGCACTGTGCCAGTGGGCCGAGCGAGGCGAGAGCGGACACGCCAGGAGAGCGAGCGAGGGAGCTTCGGAGAAGAAACACAAGGCGAGGCCTGGGGGCACGAGTCGGGTTGGGTTGGTGGCTAGGCTAGGTTACCGACCTCCCCAATGTTTTTTTATTTTATTTTCCTTTATTTTACTTTCAATTGTATATGTGCATATATGTATACACTTATATATTCCTTATAGATCGGATCATCTTTTCGGTAAAATTAATTTCTAATCAAATATAAGGCAAAATAATGCAAAAGCTTTATATTTTAATTACCAATTTTCAGATGTTACATACGGCGACCGTGGATCCAGCCGCCTCTTTGCTCCCCGCCGATGGCGTTACTCTGGATTCGGCGGCATCGACGGTGGATCCGGCGGCATCGACAATGATCCGCCACAACGACGACGGATCCACCATGCGCGACGGTGGAGGCGGCGGATCCGGCGGCGACAGCGATGGCAGCAGATCCGGCTGCGACAACGGTGGATCCGGCTGCGACAACGGTGGATCCAGCTGCGGCGACGGCGGATCCGGTTGCGGCAACGGTGGAGGCAGTGGATCCGGCGACGGCGGATCCGGCGACGACGACGGCCGACAATGCGCGAGCTGACAAGAGATCTCTAGGTGCCTCTCTCTTTCTCTCTAGACCACCTTCCGTCTGCCCTGGACCATCTTCTCGCCCCGCCTTTGACCGCCGACGGCCGCTTAAGCGGCTCGCCGCCTAGCTCACCGATTTTGGCCAAAGGCGGCGGCACGGCTCCGCCAGCGCTTAGGCTCCGCCTAAGCGGCCGCCTAAACCCGCCTTTTAGAACACTGGTCTATGCATGACCCAACACTGCTTGTTTCAGACATACTGTTCAGCCTTTTCTTTTTTAGAAAAAAAATGCAAATATATAGTAAAGGAGCTAGCTTGGAAATTGTCCACTACAAGGAGTTGGTTCAGCTCGGGAAATGGGTGGTGATCATTTTGGCTTATTTTTGGTGGCTTGGTGAAAAGCAATCAGTAATGTCTGAAAAACACTGGTGATGAGGCTTATTTAGCATAATTAAATTTAAAAATTAAAAATATAAAAATATGTTAGCCCATCACGACAACATAAACGAATACGGTAAAAAAGAACCGCAAAAGCTTAAAAACCAAAATTCAGAAAAACAAAATTATGAATAGTGAAAAATAAGCGGTAAGTCAAGTTTAAACGAAAGGGCCATGAACTGATATTCCATGGAATTCAGCAAAACAAAGCACACATATACTGCACTGTGATCGATACAAGCTTTCACTTAAAATTGATTTTGGTGCTCTGTTCGTATAATCTTAGTTAGCATGTATGTGTATGGGGATTTTCTTGGGCCGGCTACAGACATCGAAACAATGGCAGATTGGCATCTCTCGCTCTGGGTTGATCTATTGCATTTGCATATGCAGAATTAACAAATGAATTGCCCATTCCATCTTTAAATAAAAAAAAAACTCCATTAGTCTCTGCATGCTGCGTGCGTGCTCAGTGCCTGCGCCTAGCTAGGCTTCTCGAGATCCGAGCAGCACCGAGCTTGAACAGCACGGGCGCGCCTGGGATGCTGCAGCACAACGTGTGCCTACTTCAGGAGATTAGAGGTTAATTAGTTTAATCGAACCGGGGACTTAGTTTAAGCCATCCTACCTTTCGTGCTTGAGGAATGTTTGATTGCTTGTGACGAGTTTAATTACACTTACATGCATGCATGGGTAATATATACTAGCATGTGGACAGCACGCTGTTCCATATGCGATATGAAATAAGTCAAGTCCGAGCGTAATCGAGTTTCGTTCTCGACTCATTTTTGAGTTAATATCAGGTACTTTATAGCTTACAAACAACTCTAAAATCGAGCTAACTAGCGGATCCAAATCCAAGTATAATCGAGTTTCATTCAAATTTTAATTTAATTTAATTTTTAACAATTATGAGCATGTTCGTGAAGCCAAAGCGAATAAAATGCACCAAGTTCTATAAGTCATTTATATCGGACATTACTATTTGTTAGCCACTATTTTATGTTTTCGTATGTTGTAACACACTTTATATTTCATTATATAGCAATTCTATAAGTTGCATCGTGATTCAAATATAATAATATCTTTTGTTGCACCATCGTTAACTCTCTTTCTTACATAATATACTCAGCAAAAAAACAAAAACCATGAGCTAATACAAACACTCTAATTCCTATAAATCATGTCTGTCCATTATTACTATTTATCAGTTAAAACTTAAAATCATCAGCAAAATCAAATTCAAACAGCACTACCGAGTGTATCAAGACCATTAGCCGTTAACGAGCATTCTCCCAACCTAGACGATTAATCGGTAGTGGACGCTCCCATACGGCGGTTGGTGGCACAATGTCGTCGACTCGCCATGTCGGCAGTGAGAACGTGAATTTTAGACATATAACAATCTAAAAAATTTCTTAAAGCGCATAAATTCCATTTCTGCGTGATTGCCCATACCGCGGTTGGTGGCACAATGTCGTCGACTCGTCATGTCGGCAGTGAGATAGTTAGCCCTAAGAGCATCGACATGTCCGAACAGAGCATATTAGCATATGCATGAACAGAACAGTAAAAATTAAAGGGAATTGTTTTACACTGGTCCGGGCCCGGGCGGGCCTCATGGGCCTAGCTATCTCCTAATTAATCATAATTTCCAGAACCAGCCAGGTTCGGTTTAAGTTGGGCGTGAGCCAGGCTTGTTACTTCAGTTAAGGGCTACCATATTTGTCTTTCTCAAAAAAAAAAAAAAGTTAAGGGCCACCATAGGCCATGCCATGCCATGCCATGCCTAACAGCCCGTCTTGATGCAGTTTTAGACCCCGTTTGAAACACATTGATTTCCCGTGTTTCAAACGGGTCTTAGGCTTTTCGATCATAAAGCAGTTTGTTGTTGTTGCAATAGATCAGCATTTGTTTTTCTTTTTCAGTGTAAAATAAATATCAGGGTTGTACTGAAATAGCCAATAAGGCGACTGTTAAACTTTGTACTGTTGCCTAGATAACAAAGGACAAAGAGAGAGATTGTATGATCGTATGGTATAATCGAAAAGAGTGAATGATTATCTTCGTTTTTAACATTTGAAAACAAATCTTAAATTAGAAGAAAAGGAATATAAATTATCGGACGTAGATTTCAATCACAAGTCGCTCAACCGCTCGCTACGACTACCTTTGCATATAGTCGAGATCTCCCTCAGCGTGAAGACTTCAGCCACTCAAACACTTCGATCGCTCGAACAAGAACACCCCGAAAACACAAGAAAACGGTGCTCAGAAAACACACTATCGATGCCAGCTAACTTTTATTGGAATAGATCTGATGTATTATATCTATATCATGTTCTTGGCTATAAAGCGCCCTCACGGCACCCCTAAAAACGCTCTCAACAAAAACCCTAAAAAAATGGTCACGTTAGCTTTAGTCTCTCCCTGCTTTTATATGGTAACATCCCAATCGTGTCCGACTCAAACACGAACACAACAACTAATCTCTAATCTCTTCCGAAAACCAAGGAACGTGAAAATCTTTCGAACATGGGTTTTAACTAAACTCTACCTCTTATAAGTTATGGATCCACAACTCCTAATTCAACACGTGACAAAGCCTTTAGGACAACACCTCCTGTATCTCCATCACGTACCGTCAACTCTCGTGTCGAAGCCTTCAGGACCACACTTCCTGTAGATTCTCCACGCATCATCACATGCTCCAGTGTGAGCCCGATCACCTCGTGACATCCTCGCCCGTCTGGACCTCAGATTACCCCTCCTAGTCCTGGTCCTCCTCGTCACCGACCGTAACCGTCTCCACGCCTCCACGCATCATCCACCTTCGATCTCCATGTGCTTCAACATGAGCCCGACCACCTCGCGTGACATCCTGATCGTCTGGACCTCAGATTACCCACCCCTAGTCCCGTTCCTCCTCATCACCGACCGTAATCGTCTTCATGCCTCCACATCATGCATCTACGATCTCCATGTGCTCCAGCATGAGCCCAACCACCTCGTGTGACATCTTGACCGCTTGGACCTCATATTATCCCCTCCTAGTCCCGGTCCTCCTAGTCACCGACCATGATCGTCTCCACGCTCACCTGCACATGCAAAAGACCAAAGAAACTTTCTCCCGCACAAGTTCTCCACAACTTGACCGTTATTAGCATACACATTCACACCACCCTTGTCCATCAATAGACAAGAACAAAACCATTCGCGACCATCAACTAGGCTGTCCACGACCACACATTCCATCGCTTTCCACAAAATAGCTCTAGACAACTCATTACGACCGCTAACTCAACGAGTACTCAAAAACTATAAGTACCTAGAAAATACTATCGCTCCGCCAAAAACACTCGAGAACAACAAGCATCGCTATAGAGATCTAAGTCCTTCCGACTATCGAGTACTCCCATCTTTCGAGTACCAAAACCTTCATGTACCGTCCCTCCGAACACTATTCACCGATCACCAAGTACCTACCTGTTACTGTAGCAATGACAACCACCCATCGTTATTTTGAACGGTTACTGTGATGGTTTACTCAACCGCATATTATGGAATAGTGTAGGGCAACGAGTGAACTGTCTCTTGTGGGTAAAGTGTGCAAACTCTGCAGAGTCAAAACTATTCGAATAGCCGTGCACACGATCATGGGCGGTCATGGGAACTTAACTAGATATAGTTCTATTTCAAAAACTTTGTGGGTGGAATTGAAAAGTGGAGGGCACTAGAAAGTCCTGATTTGTGTTGCCCTGTGTGTCGTCCCAGTGATAAGTTAAGCGTTTATAACGCTAAAAGGTTAGCATATGGTGCAGAGGCCATGTAACGGTGAATGGAATCTGGATCGCTATTATTATTGCATTATTTCACACCTTATGTTTTAGTTAAAACTGCTAGGTCTCAGGAAATTTCTTTGTATCATATTTTAAAAGCAATTTGTGGCAAATAAAATAACCCGAGCCTTTCCTTGATAAACCATGCATATTATCTAATTGCATCCTGTGTATTGGCTCACGGAGCACGGTGGTTTGTGCTCACCCTCGCTCACTCAAATAATCCAGAATCAAGAGTCAAACCGCTACACTTCAACAATACACATGGACATGATGGTGAAGATGATGAAGATGTCAAGAACTAGGTCGTAAACCCCCAGTCGACTGCTTATGGGCACATCCTGAGGGTCCCACCTGTGTGCTTCGTTTCCACTGCTGCAATTTATTGATTTCGGCCTGATCGGCCCATGAGTAAGTCTACTTATTATATTTACGCTTCCGAATGATACATACTTTGATGTTTAGTACTGTATCTATGAGCACTATCTACTGATCCAGAAAATAGTATGGTGGAATCACATAAGAATCTGGGTTGAAAATCCGAGTCCGACAATATATATATATATAGTAAAAATAACGAGTGCTCCTTGGTGCTCGGGCACCATAGTCTAAAATAGATATGTATTGCATGCGAAAAAATTTAAAATTTATTGGATATCAAGTTTAACTAGTTTACTAACTAGTTCAAACAAGTTCGAACTGAAATTTAAACCGTAGTTGCCTTTTTATTGATAGTTTGATTGCGGTATGTGCGATTATATATATAAATCAGCAAAGCATGTGATCTAAATTGTTCAAAACTTTGAATTCGAGTATATTTTTCAAAGGTATATATTTCATTTGAATTGTTATAGATGGGTATATACCCTAAAACGATATTTTCAAAAATATACCCGAATTTGGGTTGAATTTATGCATTTGAAATCAGGTGCGGGCACACCGGTGCCCAATTTCATATATATATATATATATATATATATATATATATATATATATATATATATATATATATATATATATATATGTGTGTATATGTGTGTGTGTGTGTGTGTGTGTGTGTGTGGATACATAGTGGTGAAGCTAGATTAACGAAATTACGGTTGATTTCCTCGGCACACGTTTGGTCTCCATGGATATCATCGAGGTGGATGAATTCTTCGTCGAGAATTATGTGACGAAGGCATTCGAGGCTCACGGTGACAAGGAATTCATATTTACGCCCTACAACCAGGGGTAAGTGTTGTACTAGTGGCTATACTTGTTAATTGTACTTTATAAGTAACACAAACTTAGGTTTAATGACCATGACGACATATCTTTGTAGGTTTCATTGGATTCTAATTGTAATTATACCAAAATAGAGCTGGGTAATATACATTGATTCCCTAAAGAAGGTCAAAATCGACTTCTCAGTTGTCCAACAATTAATCGACATGTAAACATATGGAGATAATTAACTCTATCGTAGTATTTTCTTCCCTCTTAATGACTAAGGCTTACCTTTTGGAATCACATAGGTCGTTCGCCACGTACGTTGCAAAGGTATGGAAATCCGAGGGAGGGATCAACGCCCTGCGATATGATCTAGATTTTTCTGTATTCGCTAGTACACATGAATCCTATATAGCACTTCGTAGTACTGCCTCTCGAACTAACAAATTCTATTTTTACAGTGCCATCAGCAGCCACGGGGCAACACTTGTGGATTCTATTTTTGATACAACATGCAACTACTCATCAATTCTACAAAGATCAATGATCCTCAGGTTTGTCAATCTTATAATAATTATTTCATACTTACCCATTTGTATTTGTATGCACGATATTAATCTTCCTACCGACATGTTACGTCCATCACTACAACTCGTTGGAACATGTCGACCTCAAACATATTTGAGATAGCATGCACACTTCTTGATGTCTAAAGTCATAAAAAAGATAGGGATTTATATAATTGTATATGTGTGTATTTGTACTTGGATGGATAATTTATTTTATTTCAGTTAATTGATTTGTGAAATGGATATTCTTATTTCTCAAATGAATAAATGTGAATTGGATGTATACCGTATTGATTTGTTTATTTCAGAGGGCATGGCTAGCATTTTATGAGGCTAGCCAACAAACAAAAATAGATCGAGAGTAGAAATGAATATCATAAATAGTTATTAACTCGTAACCGTCTGTGATATCATAGATGGTTTTTTTAGTGAAACCGTCTGTGAAATATGAAGTATCATAGGCTATGTTCTTTCTTACGATGGCTGATGGTTTTTATCTATTGTCGATGACTTTTGTGTGCTCTTTTCGAGACGGCGGCAAACGATAGATACGTCGACGTGGATGACGCATACAGTTTTAGACTTAGGAAGCTATTTGAAGAAGCTGCTATAAGAAGTCGCTCGAAGAAACCAACCCCATTTATTTTAGCTTTCGGAGAGGCGAAGCCAAAACCACAAAAAAAAAAAGAACAGAGCCTAAATGAGGTGTTGAATGACCAGGCATGAGAAAGAGGACAAGCTTCGCTTTGCAGCATTCTCATGCAATAGAGTAAGTGCTCCATGATCCTGCATTGGCATGGCATTTTTCTGATGAACTTTTCAGAATGACGGGGTTATGTTATCCAGTGGTCCTAAAAGGAATCTTTTCCAGTGGCATTGCGAGCGTTTCTCTACATACAAATACCACAGCCGATTAGGCCTGCTCGCTCGAACATTCGGCACCGCAGTGGCTAAAAAGGGGTTTGCCCAAGCAGTTCAAGCGGCCGAAATGCCAAATGACGCGCCCCTCAGGGATCACTTGCACCATGTAGCAACAGAGTAAAATAAGTTAACCATTCTATTCAAAGATTTACACTAGACAATGTCTCAGCACCCACACAACCGGGCTCCACAGTTTCTCGCCCAGGTCTGCAGGAACCGCAATGAACAGCCAATGCTCAACACTCAAATCATTCATGGATGTGCAAGGGCACTAGCAGGGAGAAGAAAAGGCAAAATACCATATCATTTGACATCATTCATCATCATTCTCATATGCTCAACAAATGATATGACACATGTGGAGGTGGCGGCAGAGTTCCATAGAATAATACATTTTTTTTGTAAACAAATCCAACTCACAGCTGCGCCCCCAAAAAAAAAAAAAAAACCACCCAAGACCCTATAATTGTTTTTTTTTTCACCAGCCCAGCTTCAAAGAAACTGAAATGGAGCAGCATAGATAACAAAAAAACACAAAGGCCCGCTGATCCGATAGCACCTGGAAACAAACAGACGCACGCAGAAACTTGTACAATGGCGTGCCGTACCGTACCGGACCAAAGTTTTGACCAAAAACAACTCTTACAAAACAGACCAAGAATGAATGCAAGACACTGCAAGGGAAGAAAATACTAAGAAATTAATAAAGCTACCAGCTAGTGAGGGACATGTCCAACATAATGAACTTGGATGCCCTGAGCAATACAAAATAATCCGGTGATAATGCATTCGAGTGCCCTTTTGCTTAATGGATCCATAAGCAATCAAGCCTTGTACCGAGTGACCATCCGACCAAAGTTCGATGCATGCAATGAATGCAAGGGAAAATGATAGCACCCAGACCATAAGCATGCATGCCATGCCAAGGAACCATTGTCATGGCAGGCAACAATAGAAGCTCATCTCACCTCCAGTAAGAAATGAAGGTGCTAGATGCCTTTAGCAAAGTTAGCAGGTGGCCAACTTAACCCTCTTTTCTGCGAAGTGAAAAGGATGGGCTGACACATGTACTGATGCATTAGTTAGTGAGGACCCTCCGACTCTGCTGTAAGGATGGGTGGACTTCTCCAAAGAGCAGGTCTAGACATGATGCAACCGAAGACCCAGACATGACACGTGGATGGATGCATGTGCAGACTCGAGACCAATGTGACATCAACCCGAAACCGCACGGCTGATTGCAATCCTCACCCAATCAGCTGATTCTTTGACCAAAGGATCATCCGATGCTAAGCACTCCTCCAAAAACTGCTTGCTTGAGGTAGATTGACTGATCAACGGACCAGCATGGACACCCAATGTGTCTGCTAGATCTCCTAAGACGCCTATTGCAGTCTTCATCACAGTATCATCCCTGAAAAAGAAATCATTTTAGGGGAAAAAATCATATCAATAAGAGAGCAATGCAGGAAAGAGAAGGTAGGCTTGACGACTTACATATCCTTGCCATTGTAAAGAGCATCAAGGAACTGAAGAATATGTGGGGCATACTGCATCAGTAATTGTGTCTTTGGGGAACTCTTAAATCCTTGAAGAATACCAGAGTAGGCCTCCAAGATTCCATTCCTTAATTGATTGGTGTAGTCAAGCATTTCATCATCAGCTGCAGTAGCATGCGCTGACAAATCTGCTGCACTTTGTAGCATGGGCATGGCATAGATCAAATACTTCTCAAAGTTCTCCCCAATTGCCAGTGCAATATCACCAAAGCATGAGAATATAGGTGGTTTTACAGATCTATGCAACTGATTGCTGGATAAGTCCTTCAGTAGCTGGGTCATAATGCCGTCGCAGTAGGGTAAAATTTTGTCCTCCAGTGCCCTGCACAAGTCACCCACAACACCCACAGTAATGGCACAGACCTGATACTCCTCAAAGTTCTGAAGTCCCATTTCCAAATACTGATAGAACTGCGCCATGTATTTCGCAAAGTTCAGACCAGCTGCATATGCCAATGCACCAATAGCAAGCATAGCTTCCTCATGCACTGTGGCATTACGACAAGCAAAAACTCTCAAAAACAGATCCATCATCTGGTCTGCATACTGCAAGAAGGAATACTTTGTTGACTCCATTCCTCCCAACTTCTGAATAATGACCTGCAAGCAACCACAAAGAAGGCCCTGCAGTTCGTTCCGCTTCTCCCTCTCATCAGTTGACAACTTTCCCGCCTCAAGTGTCTGATGGAGCTCCATCATGATCACAGGTACCAACTGCATAACAATAGGAGCTGTCTCCTCAGTGGAGCACCTGACAACTTCATTTAGAGTCTCATAAGCTGCAGTACGCAGCCTAGACTCTCCAGAATCCTCCCTGTGAGTAACCATAAGAAGGTTCTGAACAATATCTTGAAAGAAAGGGGATAACGGTGATGCGGATCCAGCATCCACATAGCCTTGGGCAAGGAAATAGAGTGCCCCACATGCCTTTTCTGCCACATTTGGGACATCCTTCATGCTTTGAAGCAGCACAGTAAGTATTTGCTGACAGTTCTCAGCCGTAATGATGGGAGGAGTTTCAAGCGCAGAACCATGAAGAAACTCGAATATTCTTCCAAGGGTCCAAGCAGTTGTGTCCTTCACATGGTTATTCGGATCCTTGATCAATGCAGACAGCATAAAATTCAATGCGACATTAACAAGAGGAGCCAGTTTATCAGCTGATGGACCCTCCAAAATGGAGCCAAAAGCATATGTTGCAGCCTCTCTATGCCTCCAATCAGGCTTTGTTATGTTTTCCTCAACAAACGGCATTACAAGAGGGACAATATCATCCCCAACAGTCCTCGCCACCAGGCCCAAACAAGTTCCCCCAGCCATTGCAAGATTCCAGATGCCTTCATCCAAGTCTTGGTCTTCCTCCTGCTTGAGGAGAGTCTCCAACAGCATTGGCACCAAGGCAGGAAGAGCCTGCTTGATAAAATAGTAGCAAGGAACATCAGAGTCAGCTGTAAACTCGCTGCTATACTCGTCCAAAATGTCAATTTCCTCATCACATATGGAACTCCAGAATTCAATGGCCTGCAGTGCAACTGACTCCTCATCTTCCTTCACAGCCTTTGCAGTGATATTAAATATGTCCTGCATGTATGTGGCCAGCTTATCGTAATAAGTAGACGAAATAGCCACCAAACACTCAAAGGCAGCCTGCCTTATCTTCACCTCTGGAGACTGTGTTGCTTCACAAACAACTCTCATGATATAATCACGCTCCATGTCATTCGAGAAGTTAACCTGAGCAAAACCCAATGCATTATACAATGCTCGTGTGGCTGCAAGCCTCACATCAGAGTTCCCTTCAGAAGCATTCATACCCTGAACAACAGCCGTAAGTATTTTATTGACTTGGTCTTGGTCAACATCTTCTGGAGAAACTTCCTCACATAAATAGCCAAGTGTCTCAAGCGTCGCCTGCTTGACATTTGGCTGGACCTGATGTATGTTTGAGAGCAAAGATCCTATAAGTTCAGGCCATTGCTTCTGAGGAATCTCAATGCCAGCAACCTTTGCGATGACTTGAGAAGAGGTAGATCTGGCACTTGCAACAGAAGATGAGAGAGTTTGCAGCAGTAATGCTTTAATTTGTGCCTTGACACCAGCATCCAGTGCCAGCCATCTCTGGAAAAGCTCATTCTTCCTGTGCTGCTCCTTTGCATCCAGCGCGTTCTTGAGAATCAAGCCAGCCAACCTGCGGCTCTCCTCAGGTTTCTCCTCCTTGGCCAACTCACTTGAGAGGGAGAGCAAGAAACCTGGGAGGTTTTGCTCCTGGAACTGCTTGAGGCTTTCTTCAGCATGCTTCCTAATCGCGCCATCAGCAGATTGCGCACTCAAGAGAATTTGAGTAACATCCAATGACATATTGACTCTGCGAGTCCAATATAGAGGGAATTAGGTGCATATTCATGACATGGAAACCATACACATAGGAATGTAGCTCCTTTCTACTGTAAAATAAACAAGACACAGTAAAGTCCTCTATAATGTAAAGCCAAACAAGACACAATATAGCTCCTACATGATGTAAAAGTTAACAAGACATACAGATATCTAGAGTTATTATTGTTAGACGTATATAATCCTACTGGTCCATAAGAACAAAATTTGTACACTCTGTATAATAGCAACACAAGAATAATGATAACAAAAATGCTAGTTCATTAATCATTAAAAAGACATAACAATAGACATGGAAGAAATAAACTATATCGAGACAGCATGATGGACAAGAATATGCTAATAGCCAAACAAGATGTCATAGGACCAAGAACATCCAATACAACTTAAGAGGTCATCAGTTGACTTGTAACCTGTTGTAGGGGCGGCCCCCACCTAAGCCCAGCTGGCCTGTTAGAAGGTTGTAAGGCCCAAAATGGGACATGTACAATGACATAAATGCCCCTAAGGGGGTACTTGAGTGCAAGGGTATAGCTGTAAAACACTCACTATGTAACTATATATATGTCATCCAGGCTATGGGGAAACCCAAGGGCATTGCTCACCTAACTCTCTACTACCATACTCTCTCTTTGTTTGGTCTGTAACCACAACATAACCCATTGTGGACAAGACCGTGTAATAAGTATCACAAAAGAGCAGCGTAAGAATACAATAACACTTAAGCAAGCATCATTTTCACTTAATCCCTATGTACAAACATCCAAGCTTCAGATAACTAGACTGTTAATTTCCTAGCCTCTCAACACCGAAGTCCAAACACTAAAATCGAATGAAGCACAAGCAAGCAAGCAAGCAGGCACACTTACGCAGATACATAGTTAGTAATAATAAATTTCATTAATAAGAGGCCAACTGAAATTACCAAAATAGGAGCCGCCTATACATAGCAGGGCATGATCAGACCTTGATGAAATTTTAGAAATAGTCTTTGACTCACTTGCAAGGTACTAATATCATATTTAACATGAATGGACACACATAGAGGCTAGAGCTACACACAGTTCACAGTACGGCAACAAAAAGGCAGGAACATACATGAGTCAGAAATACTTCGATCAATTCAACTCTACAGAAAATAAGACATGTGCATCCAACTCATCGGAGACTCATAGCCCACGACGCGCAACTCAACCCCCGCGCACCAACACAAGACCACCACATCATCCACCCAAGAATCTAACTACCTACACGGCGAAATCGCTTAATCCTCAGCTGCTAGCCCGAGAAACCGGCCCAGATCTAGCATCACCCCCAAACCGACGAAACACCGCCCCGACGCATCGAACCAACCGGCCATCGACGAATCGGGAGATCACAAACGGAAGCGAATCGAGAGGGTCAATCAAGTCTAAGAGGGGGAGAGATCCGGAACGGATCGGGATCGGGCCCAGATCCGTTCTGGTGGGACTAGGGTTTTGACCTCTCACTTACGTCGTGGGGAGCGAGGCCGCGCGGCGCAGGGCGGGACGGGCGGCCGCGACCCGATCGGCGGGGCGGCGCGAGGGAGGAGGTGGGGAGGCGGCAGGGGCGGCGGAGAGGGCGAGGAGGGAGGCAGCGAGAGAGAGAGGAGGAGGAGCGGAAATCAAATAATGCGGCGAAAAGAAAAAGAGAAGGGCATCTTTGCTGTGGTGGGACGGGAGCAAGTTGGGGGCGCGGGGTGGGGGGATCTCGGTCGTCTGATCTGCGACGGGCGGTTACTGATTGGGTGGGGGTTTTAAAAATCTTTTCTTCTTGCTTCTCTTCGTGGGTTTATTGGGTCTGGACGCTACCGACTCGCGTGGCTTTTCAGGAGTCACAATTTGGTCAGAGCCAGTTCTCTGCGCCAGTTTTCATCGGTTACTATTTTCGGTTGTTTGAGATCATGAAAGCGTGTATTAATCCTAACTTGTAATTTACGTATGTTTTTTTGTTTGGCAAAATTATCGCACTTTATGAGATTAGATAAATGTTTTGTTCCAAAATATTGTGGTTTTTGACTTTTTGCTGTAATATTACTATAGTGACTGTTAGTTTTTTTTGAAGTATTCAATTAAAGAAAAAACAAAAAAAGAAGAAAAACACATTTATATCTTCACGAATAATGAAAAACACATTCATCTACACCATTGGATCTATTATATATTACATATTGGGATAGTTGCAAGCCCTTTCACGGATGGTTGGGCTACCCCTACAATAGGACTCCCTCAACAGCAAACACGGATGTCCCGATGGGCGAGTTGATGTGATCAAACTATCCCAGCCCTTCGTCCCCTGACAGCAAGCGCGAGGGTGCCGACTGGTGAGCCGATGCAACTGGTACCTGCCAGCTCTGGAAGAGAGTTCCTTAACTGGTCGTAACGCAAGTGTGCAGACAAATCCTGTCAGCGGAGCAGAAGCGGCGCCGTCCCTCCGAGGCGACGCCAATGGGGCAGTCGGCGAATTTGTGCCGCCCCACCGAGGCGATGCCTCCTAGGTGGGTGGCGAAGTCGTATACGGATGCAACCGACAGTGGGTGGTTGTCTACGAGGCGGGTGGAGAAGTCGGCGGCGGGCGAAGCTAACGCATGCTCCGGATGACGTCCTGACTGCAACATGGTCGGATGGAGTCTGCGACCGCAGCGCGGTTGGACGAAGTATAAGACCACGGTGTGGTCGGATGAAGGTGTACGACCGCGAGGCGGCGGACAGAATCGTCTTTGACGCGCGCGCTCCATCCCCCCGTTCGGACTGGCGTGGACGAAGTCGGTGGCAGGATGAAGTATTCAACGCACGCTCCGTCCCACACCGTTTGGATTGGGCCTTCTTCTTGTCATGCGAGTTGTATTTGTCATCCTCTATCTCCGAGTCAACATTACTCATATCAATGTTCTCAAAAGCGGCAAGGACCCGGTTGTATGTTCTCGTGAATTTAGTGGATAGGAGGACTAAGTCATCCTTAGGTAGCTTCTCTAACTGCTGATCACTCAAGGAGTGCAAAGCGGACAGAAAAAATCTAGATGAGCAAAAATCCAAAGAATCAGAAGTGCCACTCTGAGAAGGGTCAATCACTAAAGCCATTGACTTTGTCTTGGGGAGACGTGAGATGAAATCAATCTCATGCATCTTCAACCTCGAGTAGAGCTTATCCATGGTAAGATTACTCATGATAGAATTGCATTGATGGAAATGATCTTCATCCCCCAAACTCTCACATCAAAAGAACCCAAGAGCTGGCGAGCATTCTCAGACTTAGAAAACACAAGGCCAACAGCACAAAAATCATGGATGATATTTGAAAATCTTACCCATAACTCTTCCAAAGATTCACTAAGCCTTTGTTCAATCTTCAAGTACACTTTTTTGAGTTGGTTCTATCTCACTTCCTTAATCGCAGTAGATCCCTCATGGTAATCAATGACGGTCTTCCAAATCTCGTGAGCAGACCTCAAGTGAGTAACACACTCAAATTCAGATTGACTAAGCCCTTGAATCAAGAAGTGACATGTCTTGTAGTTTGCCTCCACATTGAGAGAGATCACATCATCATTGGCCAGCACTGCAAAAGGATTCTTGACTTTGAGCAAAATTATGTACCCATGAGCCTCGATGTAAGCATGCATGTGAGCCTTCCAATGTAAAAAATTGACTCCATGAAACACGGGTGGCTTGGTAGAATACTTGTCTAATACCATGGCTTCTAAGACTGGTTAATTTCTATGAGAAGAGCTAACCGGGCTTTGATACCACTTGTAGGGTCGATATAACAATAGAGGGGGTGAATGGTAACTTCAATTTTTCTCTAAGTATTTCCTTAATCTTCACTCCAATAGCTATGAAAAGCTATAAAGATTAAGAAGCCAAAAATCAAAAAGTTCTCAGTGAAACAGTGATTTCAACCCATAAATAGTGAAAACAACACTATTCCAAATCCGAAAACAAAGAAACTTTGATCCATTAATTCAAAGACTTAAAACTTGAATCAAAGCTATTTTATGATCTTAAGAACCTATCCCAACCAAAAAAACTGAAATAACTTGAGAGAATTGAGATCTTTTCATTTGTGAAGCTTGGCTACACCAAAACCAGGCTAAAACCTAAAAATAAGCTAACTCTCAAATCAAAACTCCAAATCACTTAAAATTTGGTATGCACCATCTCTATGATGTCTGGAACCTATTCTAAGCAACAATAAAACAATCATTGCCAAAGTTTTGATCTTTTTCCGTTTGAAGGCAGATTGCGTAAAAAACAGGTCAAAAACCACAAACGGTGAATATGACTTGCTCGTGGGTGAATGTTGGCCAAGATAGTTTTCAATGTGTTCCCACATATCCCATAAGCAAGAACACTAAAGAAATTAAGGTACAAATAGCTAGATCAAGAAATCACTCGGAGAGGCCAAAAAGAACAATAACAGGGTTTCTTCATGAACTTGTCAACCAAATGCCTAAATGGGTGGAGATTGATTTCTAGAGGTTATATCCATCTCTTGTACATCCTTGGCACTGCAAGATCAAGAAGGTAGAGAGAAGAGGAAAAACCAACCAAATCGAGAGCAAATCAGTCAACACAAAACAAATTCATGGAGATGAACAAAGATTGATATATTGCTACTTGAGGATGAAAGTTTTATAGCCACTCCATTTGAAGGATAAGAGAGAACATCACAACATTCAAATTCTCTCAAACCCTAACCCTAGAACTCATGAACACTTGGTCTCAAGTGAGGATGATTGGATGGTTAACCACAAGTCTCCATCCCAACCTCTCAAATAGATGGGCTAGCCAACCACAGCTAATCCTTAGTAGAAACTATCCACATAGCACAAAAGGAGAAACTCGATAACCCCTCACACACGGATTTTAACTCACTATACGTATGCATGCTTTTCAATGCGTATAAGCCCGAACATACTAAGTTCTTAGCCTTGATCCAACTTTAACTTCTTAGCCTCTCCTTGACCTAAATTGCTCTCCCAAGCATCACGATTTTGCTTTAAGGTAGTTTCCAGAATTTTGGTCAAACTACCAAAATAACCTTTTTTGACCCAGTCATCTCCTTCCATTGCAAGCAATCGTCATACTTGCTACATGTAGGTGCTCCGCTGGCTTGCCACACATCAGCAAGTTTGTCCCATTCTAATTCTACCAGACCACACCTCACTTGGACCGACCAAACCATATAGTGAAAACCCGCTGTTTGAAATTTCCTTCAATATTTTCCACCTTGATCGTTCTGGGCATTGGCTCCTCTATGAGCGTAGCCCCGATCCTCTCCGTTGTCCATGATTGACTCTAAGCGACTCTGTATATTCAAAGAGAAAGAAATCATTTTCGGGCATACCATCCATTTGATCTGGTTTCGTCTGTAGGATCCGTTGGATTCTTCTTCCTCCCCACAACATGGGAGCACCAAGATCCCTTTCCTTTTTTCTTCACATCTCCTCTCCATTGTATCACACCATCACTCTCCCTTTGAGCTTGTCATCTCTCTGCACCTTCCCCACCATGGGTGTGCAACATCGTCTGTCGCTGAAGAAGTGGATAATGTATGGTGCCTATGACGTGGACATGGTATGGTGCTTATGAAGTGGATATGGTTGACAAATGTGAAGAGAGTTCGCTCTCATGATAAATCCATTCAAACTGGTCATTTTATTTTAAGTTAAAAAGGCTAAGTCGTAGGTTTGGAAATTAATTATGGTAGTTACAGCAAAACTTTCTTCCTGCTAAAAGAACCCAAAAACCTTCCCTTGTCAAACCCTGCATCGCTATACTTCCATATGGCATAAGGGCTTGGTGATCGCTTTTGTACTTATGGTTGCTTAATATATGTATTTAGATGATAGAAACGAAGATCCAGTGTATGGATACTTCCATGCCCCTGGATATGAAGGTGAAGACAATGGCCATTACTAGATTTAGCCCCAGTCGATTGTCTGTGGCAAATCATGGAGGCTCTTTTGGTTTATTTCCCGTCTGATGCAATGTTTGAACAAACTCACTTGGCCTATCGCCTGTTCTGTTAAACTTGATCGTAAGATCTATTTATGGCTGTTTATGTAATATTAGTACTCCTTTTATTTATGCGCATGTATGGATATGATATTCACCATTGTTATACTGTATGAGCTAGCTACTGATCATGGGACTAGCTTAGAATACACAGAGATCTGGATGCAAATCCAGTCCAACAAGTATACAGAAAGATATTGGAAACTATGAAAGTCCATTATCAATAAATGATACTAACATATATAGCCCTATTCTTAATAAATGATATACACAGAAGGCAATGGAAAAAATATACAAATCTATTCTTAGTAAAGCTCTATTCTCAATAAATGATAGTATCTGGCCCTATTCTCAATAGATGATAGTAACATATCGAGCCCTGATCTCAATAAATGATAGTAGCATATCTAGCCCAAATCTCAATAAATGATAGTAACATATCTAGCCCTATCTGTACTAATTGACTTACCAATTTAGGAGTAAGGTAACTCTCATTATATTAAATCTCGAAGAGCATTATACTCATATCTACTTACATATCTACCAATAAATGATAGTAGCATATCTAGCCCATATCTCAATAAATGATAGTTACATATCTAGCCTTGATCTCAATAAATGATAGTAGCATATCTAGCTCTAATCTCAATAAATGATAGTAGCATATCTAGCCCTGATCTCAATAAATCTCGAAGAGCATTAAACTCATTATATTGATTTACCAATAAATGATAGTAACATATCGAGCCCTGATCTCAATAAATGATAGTAGCATATCTAGCCCAAATCTCAATAAATGATAGTAACATGTCTAGCTCTGTCTGTACTAATTGATTTACCAATTTAGGAGTAAGGTAACTCTCATTATATTAAATCTCGAAGAGCATTAAACTCGCATAAGTTGCTGGGTGCTTTGCTATATATAGGAGCACATATGCTGGAGTCCTAGGTACGACTTGAGGTTTGGGCCATTGTATCATCACTCAGTTGATCACCACAAATGGCTGGTAAAGTGTTAGCAGTTCTCCTCCTCCAAGTATGTGCGATGATTTCTTCCCACCAAGTGGCTGCTGGTAAAGGGCCCCCATGTACTGAGGATGAAAAGATGGCCATCCTCCGTCACTGTAATGACTACATCAAGCCTCAACCTCCCCTTGTCCTCCCATGGACAGGTAGTCCCTGTTGCACGGCAGTGAGACAGGTGCCGCACAGAAACATGCAATGCATCGTCGATTTACTTACTGCTGCAGAAAACAATGAACATAGTGCACGCAAGATCCTCCGTCTTGAATCATTGTGCGCACCAGAGCCGCCACCGCCGGTAAAAATCATTAACTACTGATCCATTCCATACTACACAACATGCAAGTGATAATATGCAAAGAAACGGATTAATCTTTCTAACACTCGTCCTTAACTATTTTCCCTACCAGGCCATGATGTTCGGGGACATTCGTCATTGACGGTGGAATCCATGACCGTAATAAGGTGTTTGAGAGATCAATCCTCTAGTTAATAAAATTGATCAAGTATCATTAATGTGAGATGTATCTTTTATTAATGAAAAGTGTTAGATAAAGATTTCCATCGCTATAATTTTTTTGTCGTGCATGAGTTCGCCCGTTCATTTCAGATAAAACACCCGTGACTTGTGATCATTTACCAAAGCAAAAAGAGGACGCAGAAAACTAGTAGGTGTGATCAGCATTCAGTAGCGCTGCACGTTTTGGGGATTACAGTGCGATCCCTTGACTTTGATAGATTGTCTAAGCTGGTGGGCAAGGAACATTTTTCAAAGACTGTAACACTTAGAATGTCAAACTAGAAAATTGCGTTCAAAAGCTGACTAGTTTTTAATGGTAAATCTGAACAAAGTAAAATTGCGAGGTATAATTGGATAAATGCCACTCTAAATGCCTTAACTTTGAAAAATGCTGGTCCGATCATATAATACTCACAGAAATGCTATTATGATCAATATATGGCCATTTTACATGAATACACCTCGCTTACATCGATATGTATTTTTGTATGGACATATGTGCCCCTTGGGCCAACCTTGTGTATTTGTTCCCTTGGCCCATCACATTCAGCATGGGCAGTTGTCGCTGGGCCAAGCCAGCAAGCTGCCATGCTGCTCATCTGCCTTCGTTACTTGCACCGACTAGCTACCACGCCGCGCAAGTCCACCGTCAGCCCCGTCTGCCGTGCCGCTGCCGTCCACCAGGCAGCACCACCACCCATCACGTCAACTCGCCACACGAACGCCGTTGTCAAGGACCTGCTCCCTCTGGCCTCTTGTTTCCCATGCTTGTGCTCATCTTTCCCCTGGTTGCTAGATAGTAGTTCACTGGATTGGTCATCTTTCCCCTCGTTATTAATGGAAAACTGGTGCTCAGGATTCAGGTTGCTAGGGCACTTGCAGGATCCAAATCGCACAAGTAAGTTTTGTGAATCGGTGATACATTATGAGTTTTCTGAATCTTTGATACCAGCTATAATTCTGTCAAGACCAGAATAATACCCAAGCTTTTCATGACAACTTAACATTGCTTGAGTTGCTGTGCACAACACAATTTAGTTGCCTTTTCATACAACTTTATGTTCTTGCTGCTAGGCTTCCTAGGGCTAATCAGGTTGCGAGGTAGAGCCCTCATACAGTGAATTACGGTGAATTGATGCTTTGAAATAGTGCAGCAGTGTTAAGAATTGGTTGCATGCATGAAAGCTCTGGACTCATTGGAGGCCAAGGAAGAGGCTAGGTTAGCAAACGAGAAAAGCCATTGTAATCGAGAGACAGATGCAACTGTTTGGTCGTATGACCTAGTGGGAATTGACTCGACCTTGCACTCCTTCAACACGGCCATGGATGAGAGCAGTGTGACAGGCGCGGGATGTGTCCTTCAACAGGGCAGAGGGGCGGGGCGGGGCCCTGCCATACCCTGGGCTCACGACTGCGAGAAGAGGAGGATGGGGATTGTAGGGCCCCAGATTTTACTATCTGGAATCCTCTGTGATTTAGTGCACTATTCCCTGGATCAGTAGATAGTGCTCACAATTACAGAAAATGAATATCAAATACATACCATGCGGAAGCATAAATAAAATAGTAAACTTACTCATGGGCCGATTAGGCGAAATCGACAAATTACAAAGAACGGAAGAACGAAGCACACGGTGGGACCTTCAGGACATGCCCACAGGCAGCCAACTGGAGGTTCGCGACCTAGCCCTTGACATCTTCATCTTCTTTGTCATTGTGAGCAATAGTGTTGCGATGCGATGGGATGAATCGATTCGGATTTGTTATGAGAGCGAGTGTGAGCACACTAACCACCGTGCTCATGAGCCAATACACAGAATGCAAATAAATAATATGCAAGGCTAATCAAAGGAAAGGCTCGGGTTGTTTTATTTGCCAGAAATCGCTTTTGGTAGCATTGTTATTATTAAACCATAGTGTTATTGCTGCTACCTAGAAATTCACACGGCGATTGCCATAATTGACTCACTCCACCAAATGCCATAATTGACCTAATCCATCAAAGACACAATTTCTTTACTAATTGTCGTCTAAGACTCCCAACAATGAGTGACATTGTTTAGTTAACCCACCGATCATATACTTTCTATATATTTATTTTGAATCCACCAATACTTTTTGTATTCCAATTTTCTTAATAATCCAATCTTGTATTCGCTATCCACCAGCTCCTCACCTCTGAATTCTAATGATTCTCTAACCTGGTTACTTTTTAATCCGCCGAAATAATTCGTACCAGTACTTTCTAATCATTCAATCCTTTCTGCTAATCATCCAAAATCATAATATGCTTTTTCCATAATCAGCCTTATTTGTCACTAATTGTCTCTACTAGTTCTTCAATATTTCTCCACCGAGAATATCATTAATCAAGTTTATACTCCAATTATCATATCTCCAAATTTCCTCAAATTCAAATCATCCGTCTAGGTCAAATCCTACTAATCCCATTAAATCCAACAATTACCTTTACACTCTTCTAATTCCCCAAAATTATTGATCCAGATTATACTCCGGTAATTATTATTATTCCTCCGATGTACCCAAAATTCAATTCATCCTTCTAGTATTTTGATCAAATACTATCAATCACATTATTCCCAGTCTCTTCCAAGAATTCATACTATTTGTCCGTATCGTAATCCCGTAATTTCCCTTGCACTTCCTAATTCTCCAAAAACTAGTTAAATCATCTATTTGTCATATCAATCCATTTAAGCTCTACTAATCTATTTCTCCTAAAACCCTTTCTATCGTTCCCTTTTTATGATCGACATCAACCCACCATCTTTATGCGTTTACCACAAACAACCATCTTCTGTTTTTACGACTCTATTTATTCTTCCTGACATTTTATTTTATGAGAAGTATTATCATTGTTTTGCTTTTGAAATACGATACATAGAAATTCCCTGAGACTTAGCAGTTTGCACAAAACATAATGTGTATGAGAATGCAATAACAGTAGCGATTCGGATTCCATCCACCGTTACATGGCATCTGCACCATATGCTTAATCTTTCAGCCTTATAGCCGCTTAACTTATCACTGGGGCGACATCCAGGACAACACAAATCAGGGCCGTGCACTGCCCTCCACTTTTCCATTCCCACCCACAAAGCTTTTGAAATAGAACTATATCTGGTTAAGTTCCCATGTCCGCCCATGACCGTGGGCACGACTATTCGAATAGTTTTGACTCTGCAGAGTTTGTACACTTTCACCACAAGAGACAATCAACTCTTTGCCCCACACGATTCCTTAGTCATGTGGTTGAGCAGGCCATCACAGTGACTTTTCAAAGTATCTAGTTCCTTTTGTCATCTCACCTTATGGGCTTCTCCCACTTGCGGTGGGTCCCATCTATGCACGGGATGTTTTCCACATTACTAACGCAGGGCTCCCCTTCCCGCAACGCTTAGAACAAGTGGAAAACTTCACCCTCCCCTTGGTGTCCCTTTAGGCCTCCCCTTGCCCTTGCTTATCCACTTCACTCCACTACCAGTGAGATGAGTCCGAGAGTTTCGATAAATTTACTTAGCCAAGTTGTACTTTACAGACTTGTGGTTGCACTGTTTTACATAGGAGGTCATGACAAGATTCAGTCCTTAGGGGTATCTGGGCGGTTCTACCACTAACCACATTGTGCTTCCACCGCACCACTCACACACCATCGAACCATCCGCCCAGATACTTAACCACGTTGGGGCTTTTGAGAACATAAAATAATCATTCCAACATATTCCAGTCATTATCACCATGACTGCCCAAACCAGTTTCTCATGAATAAAGTGATGCTTGGGCGTTCTCACGCCCATGAATATCTAAGCAATACTAAGCATGGCATATACTTACGGACTTATTTTGAAAGGTTACTATCATAATTTTGCTAGGGCGACAAGATTCACATATTCAAATATTCAACAAGGGGGTGTAAGATTAATCAAGGCAATCAATGGGCATATAACTAGAATATTAAATTAAGCATGTATTTGTACATAAAATAACAGCATGCAATTTGATAATTTAAACTAAGGTAATTTGCAGAAAATGTAGGTTCAACATGATCAAAGTATTGACTCGCCTGGCGCGGTTTACCGCGGTCTTGAGCTCACTCAACGCTTTCTCGTTCGAAGGTCCTAAGCTTCTGGTCTTTATCTTCACCTTGATCTTGGCCTCGCTTGACCCACTGATTCTTCGGAGCTCCCATTTCTAATTACGCGATAAACGACTGAATCCAAATAAAAGCAAATAACTCAAAAGATCCAAATAAACCCGAATAAACTCAATTTAGTTTTATTATGAGTTAATGGGTGATCCGGGTGGTTTGAGGCAAGGTCGGTGGTAGAATACGATGACTCGGTCTTTTTATTAATAACCTCTTTTTATTATTTGTGTATTTATTTAGGAAGTTCCATGAGTCAGGTTAAACTTACGATTTAGTGTATGAGGTTGGGGAGTATTATTTCGTTGAGCGCCATATTTAGGACATATGTTATATTTAAGTAATGTATACCATTTTTAGCTTACCGAATAAATATTATAGTCTGGGTTTACAACATTTTGTAGCATGATATTTTATACACCCTTAGTTATCACCAGTCATAGTTTTATCTTGGATTAGGGTCCATTTATACAAGCCCTAGCTGGTTACATACATTTGTGTATGATGTTATTATCTATTTAAATCTACATTAGGATTTCACTAATAGTTCCCTTTTTATTTTGTCTATACTTTAGTTATCGTTGAGCTTAGCTATACATATATATATATATTTTAGATTTTAGATTTATTTAATTGGGCCGAGCTTGCTATTTAGGGTCATATTTCATTATTTGCCTTTTAGCAAAATTTTACCACTAAGATTTATTTCACAGCGGCATGTTAAACATTGAGCCTATAACTTAATTTTGATCAAGGGCAACCCTCACTAATTTTGGATGTTTTGATAGAAGTCATATTTCTTTATTAATGTTTTTAACTAATATTTAGTCCTTTGGATAGTTACTCAAACCACATTAATTATCCACATATGCTCTCATCAAAATTTAAAATTTAAACAACCCTATTGACATCCTCGTTAAATTCATTATCTTCTAATTTTCCTAAATTTTTCCCTAACTAAAATGGAGTTTAAACAAATCGAAAACAAAATAAAAAAAAAAAAGCGAAAAGGGTGCGGTGGGATCGAACTCATGACTGGCTCGACGACTGGCTCGGTGGCCAACCGAGCTGCACTATGTGATATGGGGGGGGATGAATTATTAAGAGGTGGGCGAGGGGTGGCGGGGAGACACAGGGGTGGCAAAATGGGTTCACGCCGAGGGAAGCCGATGGGGTGCTTGGATGGAGGGGTCTTGGAGGCAGCGATGCCTGGCCGGAGACGGAGGTGAATTGGGGCGGCGGCAATCGGAGCTACGGAGCAGCAAAGGGGTGAGCGTGAGTGTAGATGGTCGAGGAGAAGCTCATCGACGAGTTGACGGGACCATGGCGACCGAGGTTTGCCTAAGCACTGCGTGCATGGGCGGCAGCAGACATGCTCATGGCGCCGTGAGCTGGGGTGGGGAGGTGCTCGGCGGTTTGAGAAGGTCCGGGTGTGGATAAGTTACTCCCACCGCGAGGAATCGAGGGGAAATCAACCGAGGAGGAAGCGGCGCGGTGGTTTTCGGGGAAGATGAAGGAGGGGGTGCCGCGGGGGTGAGGGCTAAGCAAGAAGGTCCTTTTTATAGAGCAGAGGGGCAACTGTGCCGACACTGGGGCTGCCGACCCGGGGAGCTGCGCAAGGGATGAGCGGCGACGGAAGAAACAGGGTGCGGCGGTGGCAGAGCAGTGAAATCGCGAGGGGGATTTGGGCATGATGGCGTCGCGCGTGCTGAGTGGCAGGGAGATGGCGCGCTCGATGCTTGACGCGACGGAGTAGAACGAGCAGGGGAAAGGCTGTCGGGGGCGACGGCGCAGGGCAATAGGCAGCGCGGCGACACGACAAGTCCTGTCGGAGGCGACGTGATGGTGGCAGGGCTCTGACGACGCGGCGCAAGGCAGGGAGGCAGAGCATGCTTGCCCCGAGGATTTTGGCGTAGGGGAGGCGAAGAAAGGGGAAGACGCGGACGGTCTTACGGCCACAGAAGGGAGAAGGGAGAAGGAGAAAAGGGAGAAGGCGTGGGCGCTCGGGAAGAAAAGAAAGAAAGGGGGAGGGACGGGCCCGGTCCCGCTGGCAGGTAGAGGAAAAAAGAGAGGGGAGAGAGAGGGGCTGGGCCCATATGGAAGTGAGAGAGAATATGTGAAACTTTAGCAGTTTTTGAATTTTTGAGTTTTGAATTTCTATTTCCTAATTAAAATTGTTGATTTTATTTCAAGCTTTGGTTAGATTTCAGAGATACAAAATCTAATAGTCCTCTATTTTCGATTTTATTTATTTATTTATTTTTGCTATAATTTGTATATATATATATATATATATATAAATTTTGAATGTCCAAATTTGGGTTTCAGTATGCTATTGTTTCTAAAATGAGATTTTATATTTTAACTCGCTTTCTCCTCATTATGTTGGATCATCTTTTGATTCAGTATTTAAAATTTTAGTTTTCTATTATTTGCATATTCCCTTTCATGCATTGCTAATATTGGTTGTATTTTTCGAGATTTTCTTCAATTTTTGGAACCTCAACCTAGAATTTTAACAAAACATCATGAAATCCAAATTCAAATAGAATATAAGGCAAAAATAATTCAAAAGCTTCACATTTTCAAAATTTAAATTTTGAGATGTTACAGGGATGAGGCGCAGCAATCTGGGGGTGCGCGCGCCAGGCAAGGGTGGTCACCATGGGCCGGCCGCCGCTCGCTGGGTCTGCTATATGGTGCGCAAACCGTTTGCTTGAGTTGAACCAAATACGGGATTGAGTCTTATAGAGCAGTCATTTTTTTCTTTTCTTTTATAGAATAATATTAGAAATATTTGTTCTTCTATTCATAACATTTACCATTGAATTATGGTACGTAACTCAAAATAAAAAATACAACTAAAAAATAAAAGTTATCATCTAGATTTTTAGTAAATTGCAAGACGAAAGTCACATACACTACCATCTGTAACTTGAAGTTATCATCCATAGCTTAACAAATCACCAACATAGGAGCTATCAAATCACCAACATAAATTTAAAATTACTATCAGTTTATGAATTTGAAAAAAAAAGTTTTGGAATTACCATGATTTTAACACTAAGTTATCATTATAGTTTTAAGAAATTATCACCCTAAATTCGAAATAACCACCATTTCTATAAATTTGAAATATTTTAAAACTTATCATTAGTTGCAATAAAGTTACCATCAGTTACACGCTAAGTTATCATCTACACTTTAAGCAAGTTATACCACCTTAATATAAGAATTTACCATCAAAAGAAAAGTTCAAGTTTTACCATAAGCTCCACCCTAAGTAATGATCATAATTGGTATGTTGAGCTTATCCATGTGCTCACTTGTACCATATTAGCATGTCTAAATCATGTTGTATTCTTGTCATGCCTTTATATGTATTTTACTTGTATATCTATATGTTAGCTAATTGTTCATATTTTGTAGATGTATAAGTTTTATTCTCTTGAGCATGCATTATTCTTGCAACATCTTATATTATTCTCTTGCTAGTATTGTGCTTCATGTATTTATGTGCTTGTTTGATGTCATGTATTTGCATGATTTTCTCGTCATGTATTTGCATGATTTTCTCATGTCATGTTTTCTATTTACATGGTAATGTGATGTATCATTTATGAATACATGAGCTTTATCTTCTTGGCATTAGCATGTGCTATTCTCAATTTATTCTATGTCATGCTCTGCCTGTTCATGCTCATATGTGCATAGGCTAGAATTATGACCATGATTTTCATGTATGCTTGAGCTTGGTTTTCATCATGAGCTTGTATTATCTTGTTGTATTCACTACCATGCTTTTGTGATATCTTGATCTAGATATCCATGTATCCATTAGAAATCCATGTTAGCATATCTTACTATTGATCCATGTTAGTATAATTTAGACATGTTTTGTTCAATGACATGTTTTATGCTTTCATGATGTTGGTAATACAAGTTTATTACAAATTATGGATATATGAGCTTTGACATGTGCTTACCATGCTGTTGACACGAAATTTATGCATATTTTACTGCCAAAACTCAGCGAAAGGCATGGTAAAGTGATAACTTAAACCTTGATCATACTCATTTATGCCATTATTTCCATATATTTTGCACATCAATGCATTTTGCAATAAAATACATAAAAAGAAAAGCACCAGAAAATCGCTAAAAAGGAGCAATGTGCCCCACCAGTGGGTTGGCAGGCCCAACCCTAGGTCAGCCGGCCAATTGGCCAGCAGCTTGACAACATGGGCCAGGAAGGCCCACCGGCCGACCAAGCCTATCTGGCCGGCCTGCCAAGTCCACCAACCTAGCTTTACACCATCTTCAGCCCAAGCCGCCAACCACCTTAGCTGAGTCAAGAAGACTTGGCCGCCCGGCCAAGTCGGCTCCCCTAGGCGGTGCACGTGCATGGACTCTGCTTTGCACCAAAAGGGGGGATCCTAGCCATCCACTCCTAGCTGGCTGGCCCATCAACGCTCCTTGGTAGGCCAGGCGCCCCCCTCTCCACTGACTTCAATAGCACGCCCGCATGGACGACATATGGCCAGTCGGCCCAACTGACCTTGGCCGGCCAGCCAAGGCTATAAATAGGAGGGTATCTCCTCTCAAAGCATCACCCAACACCATCAACAAGAAGTACTCAGTCACATCACTCCACTCTAGAATAAGTCCTATGGTAGTATAGCGACGCCGGAGTCGCTAGTAGCCCGGTAGGGTAGTAGGAGAAGAGTCGGCCTGAACATCAACATTTCTGGAGTCGTCCTCTTCAGTATTCCAAATGTGTCGAGTTCTATGTATCTACTTTACCTTGTAAGAGTGAATTATCATTTCAATAAAGTGGTCATTGGCTAGTATCTTGTTATCGTTTCTGTGGATTAACATAGAACCCAACTATTAGTACCGGTATATCCTGTAGTGGAAGGGTTGAGCTACCATTGGGCCCAAGACTTAGCACCTTCGTTGTATAGTTGCTTATGAACCTTAGCGCTGGGGGTTATACACACTTCATGATTTTTTGTTAGCACTTAATCATGATTCGCTACTTTTAATCATATGTGTGCAGAGCTTATACTCTTATAATAGCGCATGTCTATAAGGTGTTATGTAGAGATCCTCTAAGATTAGTCTAGCCACATCCCTGAGAGTTAGGCTAAGCTAGTGGCAACACTTAGTCTAACTTCCATGAAAACAGTTATTAGTGCATTGTGTTTCGCTTCCACAGATAAATATCATTCTACTCTACTTAGAAAAGAACATGACCACTATTCAGGAACCACTCGCTCCTACCCCTGCTAGCTATAGACTCATGCCTAGCTGTCTACCAACAGAACTTATCTAGAACTGTTACTTATTGTTTAACCTCTCCATATCCAAAAATTCGGAAGATAAGTATTTAAATAGTTAAGTTGATATCTCTGAGCTATAAAGCTTCCTATGGACAAATATGATACCCTGGAATACTCCAAGGTGAAGTGCTACATGATAATTTCCGTGCGCTTTTGGATAACCATTTCTAAGGCATAAGAATCGACAATACATGCTATGTGTTTTGTTGCTCATTTGCTTCAATGACTACCATATATATAGAGAGAGCTTGATTTATCTCTGTAGCATGTAGTGATCAAGTTTTTCTCATTGCCATACTATGTACACACATTCACATTCATATTCATACTCAAAATTATTTGCTTATGCTTATGTGAGCATTGAATTTTTATTGCCTACCTCTTAATTACTTTGTATCATAGCATTTTTCTTGTCATGTGATATAAGACTAGATTTGTATGTCATTTCTCACTAACCCTGGTTTTGAGGCACAAACAACTTCTTTTATGTTGATGTAGTCTTTACATGAAAGAAAGAGACCAAGTGTGCAATATTGCAGCTGAGTACTAGGGGAGCAGTCAAACCAATTTGCAAGGGTGGTTAGACCGGCCACATGATGGCAGTCTAATCGGCCTGGGGCAAACTCCCTATTCTAGAGCTTTTGGGTCTTCTTCTTTCTCCTCATTCCAATATCTAGTGATGGCGATCACTTTTGAGATGCAACTTGGCTCAGCTTCTACTCCTTCGACTACATCTCATTGCCAAGCGGTGTGACACATGTTTGTTTCATGTACCTTACCTTTGCCCTTGATTCATGCTTTGCACATCATTTTAGATCTTCTAGGTTGTGCTTTCCTCCAGTCTAGGTCGAGCTTGCTTTTTGAGTCACTAGTGTCCAGTAGTGGGGATTTCTAATGTTTTAGATTTGGTCCTTAGTTGTGAGTCATCATTCTTCTAGAGACCATGTGGAGTATAAAGCCTAACTCTCTCTTCTTTTAGCTATTCTAGCTATTCCTCGTGAGGAGAGAGTTTGGGGAGTGACTTTTGCAAGTTTAGATCTTTTGAGCTATTTCTTTCCTTGCAAGTGCTTTTAGATGTTTTATCTTGTACATTGTTTTTGGGGGAACTTGATCCTTTTTGTTCCTACAAGTGGTATGTTGCATTTGGGTTTTCTCTTGAAGTTAGGGGAAGTTTCATTTTCTTGCTTCTTTTTATCATGCATACATGGTATTTCATTGCGAGATATGCATTTAGATATAAGCTTGACTATTACTCAATTGTGATGTAATTTTAATTTGATATTGCTCATTGCCATGTTATCCTATCAGCTAACTTTGTCATTCTTTTGTACATATGATTAAATCTTTGCATACTAGCTTAATTTGCAAACTTGAACTAAAATTCACAAGTAATATCAATTATTACAATTGGTATCTTTTAAGTTTGCAAGGATGGCACTTTTGACTAGTTTACTCTCTAGTGATCGTTTTATGATATATGACTGTCAAAAATGCTCTATTGGGTCTTGAATCTAAATTGAGCTTTATATTGAGCTATGCTAGTCCTTTGTATTGCTTAGGGATTCAAGAGTAGATCATTGTTCTTGAACTGGAAACTACAATGAAAAATAATATTTTTTATGTGGGAAAAAACTAATCTCACCAATTCTTTCTCATAAGATGGCTTACCATTTTAGGCATGAATTCAGGGAAAGTTTTGGATGACCAAGACCATACTTTTAAACTTATCACTTGGGGTGATCGACAAAAGCTCGAGATCTAGCATATGGCTATTTAAATGTGAAGAAAACAAATAATTATAAAATGGTTAAAGCTTAGGAGGCAATTGTGGATGGCACCTAATTCTAACATCCCAAAATTTTGGATATTCAAAAACAGGAAATTTTCAAAACTTTTCTTGCATTTTGCTGGCATTCAAATTTTCTTCTGAATATTTATTTGAAACCTTATTGAGTTTTGTGGCATACAAACCCAAGATTGGATATCCAGAATTTAATTAGAGCAAAGTAATATCAAAATCAAAATCCAAGGGCAAATAATTAAAATCCGAAAATTGAACACAAAAACTTAACTGAAAATTTAAAATTTGGAATGTCATGTAAAACTGCAAAAATCAGTAATTCCTAATGCCAGCTAAAAATTTAAGTTAGAAATCCAAATTTAAAAATTTTGCATAAGCCTTCTTTTCCCCTTTTTCTTCCATTCTTCTCTCCCTTCCAGGTGGGACCCACTCCCTCTTCTCTCTCTTCCCTCCTTCTCTCTCTGGGTGGGCGGCCCCGTCGCCCCTTCTCTTCTTCTCTCTCTCTCTTTTTCTCTTCCCCTGCCGCTGGGCCCCGCCTCCCTTCCTCCTTCCATTTCTTCTCCCCACCTGCTGCTCCTCCTCCCTCTCCTTCTCCTCTCCTTTCTGCGGCCGAGCTCGCTGCCGCCCTTTCTTCTCCCTCCTCCCTCGCTCGCTCGCGCTGCAGTCTTCGCTCGCTCGCTGAGCCTCAGGCGCCGCTCGAACGCCGCCTCCGCGCGCCGAGCCCCACGCCGGGCATTGCTCGCCGGTCCTCCGCCACCGCGCCTCCTCGCCCCCTCTGCGGCTATAAATGCCACCGGCTCTCCCCATAGCCCCGCCATTTCTTCTTCTTCCCCACCCCTTCTTCCTCCTCCGTGCGCAGCCACCGCCCCCACCTCCGTCCGCCTCCTCCGGGCGCCGTGGCTCGATTCCTCGGAGCCGGAGCATCTCCAAGCCGCTGTGAAGCTCCCCCAACCATCGCCGAGCCTCTCCATTTCCCCAGCTCGCCGGTGCCGTGAACATGCTTGCGCCGCTCGGGGCCTCCGCCGACGGCTTCCCTTGGCACCTCTCCCGTTCATCCAACTCCATGGTAAGCTTTCCCTGTCTCCTCTATTGCTCACGCGCGCCTCAGTCCCCCTTTTCCTCCCCGCCGGCACCGCCGTCCCCGTCTCATCTCGCCGCCGGCCGCTTAAACCCCGCCCAAGCCACCCTACACCATCTCGGGTCGCGCCGCCTTCCCCACTGGCTTCCCCATCCCCGATCGAATCCGTTTTGCGATTCGCCCGCCTCCCGTGCCGCTCCTCGCCGGCGTCGCCCTCGGCCATGGCCACCGAGCCTCCTTCTGCTTTCGCTCTAACCGCCCTCGGTTTTCTAATTGAGTCGTGTGTTCACTCGGCCTGCATCCCGCCCATTTGGCTAGACCGAGCGTGCGTTAACACTTGCAGTCGTGAGGTCTCGAGTTCGAATTCGCAGACCGCACCTTTTTATTCTTTTTATCTTTTCTTTGCTGTTCATTTTATTAAACCATTTCAATTAAGGAAAACTAAGGAAAAATTAGGAAATAATCCATGGAAGCTAATAAAAATTTGATTAGGATGAAAATAAGAGTATTTAAGATTTTATACTGGATAAATTATTAATATGGCTTGAATATTTATTTAAAGTCTAAATATTGATAAAAGATGCAAAAATTTATTTAGGATGTAAGTGAGCTTCTTAAATACCTAATCATGGGTTAATCATCATATGCTAGTAAATAATATGCCTTGGATAATTATTTTAAATCTTTATTAACTAAAGGCTTAGTAGGAATGTTGTTTAGAGATATGATCCCCTAAAATGATAACATAGGCAGCTTAAGATTAAAGTATGTCAAATGCTAAGTGAAGAAATAAAATATCAATATCAGTAATTTCCAGAGCGCCTCTAAACTAAGAAGTTATACTAATATTCATGTAGCAAAATATAATAGCCCTAGGTCAACAGGCATTAAAAAGGACCTAACCCATATATATAAATGTTCTGAAGTAAACATTTAATCAATAACATGAGTAATTAGGGTTGCATAAAATGCCACATATCAAATTACTAGTAATATGAATTAATTCGATAAGCTAAAAGTCGTATACGCCGTCTTTGGAACCCCTGCCTTAAACCCATAAAGGACAACATTAGACTCAACTAGATTCATATACCTGCCCATATGGTTGTCTTGACTCATGGAACTTCCTTGATAAATATAAAAATCTTAAATCATATTCTACCACCAACTTCGCCTCAAATCACCCATTAACCCATAATAAAGTTAAATTGATTTCAGTTGGATTTATGTGGATCTTTTGAGTTATTTGCTTTTATTCGTGTTCAGTCGATTAGCACGTAATTAGGAAGTGGAGTCCTGAAGAATCGAGAGATCAAGTGTAATCAAGAGCAAAGTGAAGATCAAGACCAGAAGCTCCCGAGAAAGCATCGTGTGAGCTCAAGACCGCGGTAAAACCGCGCCAGGCGAGTCAATACTTTGATCATGTTGAACCTACAGTTTCTGTAAATTACTTTTGTTTAAATTATCAAATTGCATGCTATTATTTTATATGCAACTACATGTTTAACTCAAGACTCTAGTTATATGCCTATTGTTTGCCTTGATTAATATTATACCCCCTTTTTGAATATTGATTATGCGAACCTTGTCGCCCTAGCAAAAATTATAATAGTAACCTTTCGAAAATAAGTCTCTAATTATGCGCCATGCTTAGTACTGCATAGATAATCGGGGGCGCTGAAATGCCCCAAGCATCATCAACATTTTCAATCATGAGAAACTGGTTTGGGCAGTCATGGTGATAATGACTGGTATTCGTGTTGGATATGATTATTTTATGCTCCCAAAACCTCAACTTGCTTGAATATCCGGGCGGATGATTTGGGGAAATTTGGTGTGGTGCGGTGGGAGCACAAATTCTGGAGTGTGGTAGAACCGCCCAGGTAATACTAAGGACTGAATCTTGTCATGATCTCCCACGTAAAATAGTGCAACCACATGTCTGTAAATTACAACTTGGCTAAGTAGCGGTATCGAAACTCCCCGACTCATCTCACCGGTAGTGGATAGACGTGGATATGCAAGGGCAAAGGAGGCCTAAAGGGACACCGAGTGGAGGGTGACGTTTACCAGTCGTACTAGCATTGGGGGGAGTGGAGCTCGCATAATGCTAGTAGCCGTGGTGAACATCCCGTGCAACGTATGGGACCCACCGCAAGTGGGAACAGCCCATAGGGTGAGATGACTAGCGGAACTAGATATCCTGAACAGTCATGTGATAATCTATTTGACCACCTGACCAAGGAATCAGGTGGGGCAACATGTGGATTATCGCTTGTGGTGAAAGTGTACAAACTCTGCAGAGTCAAAACTATTCGAATAGTCGTGCCCACGGTCATGGGCAGACATGGGAACTTAACCAGATATAGTTCTATTTCAAAAACTTTGTGGGTGGGAATGGAAAAAGTGGCGGGCAGTGCAAGGCCCTGATTTGTGTTGTCCTGGGTGTCGCCCCAGTGATAAGTTAAGCGGATATAACGCTGAAGAATTAAGCATATGGTGCAGATGCCATGTAACGGTGGATGTAATCTGAATCGCTACTATTATTGCATTCTCACACATATTATGTTTTTGTTCTATTATTGCATTCTCACACAACAAAATGGCACGAAGAATAAATAGAGTCCTAAGAAACAAAGATGGTTGTTGGTAGTAAGTACATAAAGGTATTGGTGGATTCAGATCGATCATAAAAAGGAAATGATAGCGTGGATGATAGGAGGAATAAAATTGGTGGAGCTTAAATGAATATATATAGACTAGGTAGATGATTTAAATGATTCTTTGGGAATTAGGGAGTGCAAAGGTAATCGTTGGACTACGACACTGTTAACTAATATAAGCTCTTGGGAGATGTTGGCTATAATAAAAGTAAAAAGGATTCGATCAAATACTAGATGGAGGAATTGAATTTTTGGAAACTTGGAGATATGATAATTGGGGTATAAACTTGGTCACTGATACTCCTGGTAGAGGTGTACTAGTGAAATAATTAGTGATATACAATATAAAATAAGGTGGACTATTGGAAGTAGCCAATTTATGGTTTGGGGATCAATGACCGAAACGATTGGATTGTTAGGAAGTCCTAATATGAATGATTTTGTCGGAATACAAAGTAATTATGATGGAGGACTATTAGAAATTACGAGGTGAAAATTTGATGAATAGCAATCACAAGGTTGGATTATCAGGAATTTACGACACAACGGATATCGGTGGATACAAAAGATAGGACACCAGATTTCCACTTGAATGGGGAGCTAATTACATTGTTGACTAATGAGCCTAAGATTGGATTTATGAATTGGCGGTGGATATTCAGGCTCATGTGCGTGATTGGTAACTTCGATTCAATTATTTAATATTTTGAATAATGCAATAGAAATCATCTGATCGTTGGGTCGCAGGTAAATACATTGGAGTATAAATAAATTGAGTAGTTAACAAGTTAGTAACTGGTGGATCGAGATCTGGATTATACGATTCTGGTGAAATTTAAGATTGGAAGGATAAACTTATGGGGAAGCTAGGATTATGCGAGAATTAAACACCCATGGCTGGATTGATAAGATGGTGGGTGATAGCATAGAAAGTGTATAATCGGGGGATTAGATAAGTGATGATACTCATTGTTCAGAGTTTTAGTCAGCGATAATAACACCATGATTAAATAATAAAAATAATGCTAAGAGCAATTTCTGGCAAATAAAACAACCCGAACCTTTCCTTTGCTAAGCCATGCATACTATATATTTGCATTCTGTGTATTGGCTCGCGGAGCACGGTGGTTAGTGTGCTCACACTCGCTCTCATAACAAATCCAGAAGCAGGATTCCGTCCACTACGCCTCAGCAACACTATTGCTCACAATGACAAAGAAGATGAAGATGTCAAGGGCTAGGTCGCGAACCTCCAGTTGGCTGCCTGTGGGCATGTCCTGAAGGTCCCACCTGTGTGCTTCGTTCTTCCGCTGCTGCAATTTATTGATGTCGGCCTAAACGGCCCGTGAGTAAGTTTACTATTTTATTTATGCTTCCGCATGGTATGTATTCGATATTCATTTTCTGTAACTGTGAGCACTATCTACTGATCCAGGGAATAGTGCATTAAATCACAGAGGATTCCAGATAGTAAAATCTGGGGCCCTACACTAATCCAAATTTCTTTACTAAGATAAGAGCAAAATATATTTTTATAAGTGTAAAATGTGATAATTATGCTTAAATCCAAGCGGTTGAATAAAATATTTCAATATTGAATTTGTAGCACTATCATTGATTCAATTTGAGCTTCTTGGCTCCATTTAGCCGTCTTGACATGGCTTAGTTTATACTTAGACATCTTTAGATAAACCTATCAATTTTGAAGCCTTACTTATCTTGAGATTAATTTGAATGCTCTAGTTTGTGATATCTTTCCTAGATTAGTTATATCTACTTCATCATGATTTAGATAGCTTAGTATGAATTCTATAACTTCAAGTGATATCCTTTTAATTTGAACATCACTTTGGATAATTTTCAAAGCTCTTTAGGTTTTGCATTTTCATGGATGCATACATGCTCTCTCTTATGCTTCTTTTGCTCCAACTGGTGTCATGCACATTTTGAGTGGGAGCTTTAGCCCTTGATGTCTATATTGCCAAAAGTTGAAGAATGATTGAGCAAAAGGCATTAAGGGGTGAAAATTGAACAAAGGGTGAGAACATCCTTTTGTGGTATAAAGAGTATAAGTTGCAAGTATAAGTGGTATAGTTGCAAAAACTTACTCCTTGAAAGGTATGGTTGCAAAACTTACTCATTGGAACATAAAAATGCTAAAATAGGATATTTGAGTGAGGAGAACTTCATTGCATATCATTTGCTCTCTTTTTACTTTTTGGTTCTTTCTCTTTCTATGAAAATGGTCATGGTGAGAAATTGCACTTTTCTTTGGACCATGAGTAGGATTAAGCTTTTTGTGAGGTTTTAGTTGTGGTTTGGAGCTTTTGTGAAAAACATGCTCTTTCTTGATGTTCTCCATTCCACACTTTGTAAACATCGTCATGAGCTCTTCTTTCTCTTTCAAATGGACCATGTTTGGCTTTAGTAACTTCTTGCCCTTCTTTTAAAAAAATAAACTCAACTTTCTACATTTTTTAGGTTTGTCAATATACTCATCAAGGGGGAGATTGTGAGACCATGAGGTGATCACTCCATTATTGTGATGAGTAATTGACTTTTGATTCAGAGAGTTTGTGGAGGTTGAGTTTGGTTTTTGAGAGTTTTACTTTTTCCAGTTGCTTTATTTTGCTAGCAGTATGACTGCATTGGGGCCATGGTCATATCGGAGTGGTCTGACAGCCTAGGGCTAACGGTCAGACTAGCGGTGGAGCGGTAGTCATACCGCCCGATGGTCAGCGGTCTGACCAGCTTGGGTTGTGCGGTCAGATTGGTTGCTGGTGGCTAGAACACAAGGGAGGTGTTCTTGGCCAGAACATAGACATGTCCTCAAATCGACTTAGACAGATTTTCCACATACCCACCTTATGCCACCAAGCAACTACGTTGTGCCATCAAGTACGTACTACCTAACTATTTGTCTAAGTCTAAACCATGTTTTATTTATTTTAAACATTGCATAAAATTCATTGACATTGAAATGTCAAGGATACATTTTGATAATCAACATTTTCTGTGAAAAGGGTGTCCAAAGCCTAGGATTATAGCTAAGCATATCTAAGCTTTCATACAAAATTTCTAGTTAATACTAGTATACTAACTAGAGTTTTATCCATGGTGACAAGGTATTATGTGATTAATGTCAATTTTGGCCATACACAAGGAATTGGGAATTATCTAAAGTTTAAACCAGAATTTAAGCTAAGCTTGAATAAAAATAATCATGCATAATAATTTGAAATAGAATATAAATAATTTTAAATATTGGGTTGAATATGATCAGCGATGTAACTTGCCTTGCCCCACGGATTGGTGGTGAGAATCGTAGACAAAGTCGTACTCTTCTGGAACATCGAACTCTACACGTAAAAATAGCAAAGACAAATAAAATTCAAATAAGCTCCAAAAATTAGGTAGATTGGGATTTTATATGAATTTACGAAAAAGAATGGAGTCAAGCGGAGCTAGAACGGAGGAGAACGGGCTCTTGAAATATTTAAATATGGGAAAAGAGAAGGAAATTACTATTTTAGTATTTTTTAGAATTTTAGATTTATTTTTAAAAAGGAAAATCAGAATTATGATGTCACCATGGAATAATGATTTTTGGCTAAATTGTTTTTCTAATGGAAAAGGCTTAAAGTCACTGACAGGTGAGCTTGGGTCTCATGGACCAGGTCCACAACGTAAGGAGTTAGTCCACAGTGGACCGGGTTTACAAGCTAACTGGGCGGGGTTTGGCTAGTATGGTGGACACGTGGCACATGGTGTGGTGGTGAGGTGGCGCTGATGTGGCACTTAGCACGATGGTGGCGCTCGGGACCCGAAGGTCACCGGCGAACGGCAGCGCGGCTGGGGTCAACGAGGGGCACAAAAGGGAGAGGGCAGGATGGGGAGTCTGTTTTACCTTAGCACAGTGCTCTTGGGGGTGGTCGACGGCGAGAAGAGAGTGGCGGCGGTGGCTCGGCTTTGGTGAAACGGCGCTCCGGTGACGAGCACGACGAAGAGGCAAGGGAAGTCGACGGTGAGGAGGTGCAGCTCCCGGTGGCAACGACGTAGCTCGATGATGCTTGCCCCTATGGGAATTCCTTGTGGGAGTGGGGATGAAGATCGGAGAGGGAGGAGCCTGGCATGGGAGGGCTTCAAGTCTTGAGGGACGAAATGAGAGGCAGGGCTAGGGTGGTAGAGCTAAGCATTGCGGAGGGAGGGCTTTTATAGGGCCGAGGAGGGGACACGGCACAGGAATTGCTCACAAGAATTAGCAGCGACGGAAAATGGCGAAGTGGGAGAAAAGGAAAGGCGTGAGGAAAAGAGGAAGGGGATTGACGCGCACGATGCACGGGTAAGAAAGAGGGAGAAAAGGAAAGGGATCTCAGGATGGAGGCAGAGAAGGTGGGCCAAGGAACGAGAAAGGAAACAGACCGAGAAAAAGAAAGAAAATGAATCGTGCCTAGGAGGAAAAGGAAATCGGCCCAAAGAGGGTTTTGGATTTTTTTAATTCACTTTTCATTTTTAGAAAATACAAGAAAACACAAATAGGCTTAGAAAATAGCAAATACAATCCAGAATTCCAAGAAAATTCACATAAATTCCTGAGGCTATATTGGACTTAGGAAAATTATTTCCAACATAAAATTCGTTTTTACTTTTATACATAAATTAATCTTAATTTTTATGAAAAGAGAAAAACCTTTAATATGCAGAAATTTAGGGAAAATAATTTTAAAACTTAGGAAAACCAAAATAACATTAATTATTATTATTACTTTCATTAAATTAATTTTATTTTTTATTTTTTGAAATAGAAACCTGGGCTGGGACAAACCACAAGCCTAAAATGAGTACGGTCTAGCCAATTAATTTGCAATGTTCCAACGTCGGTTGCGCCATCTGATAGAATGTGGGGTGGTTGGTGCCACATGTAATTCACACAGTGCAAGAGGGGGCTTCTGACTGGTAAGATATCCTATGGGGGTGAAACCTTAGTGGGCAGAACCGTACTGGGATGGAGCATTTTGAAAGTCTTGTCATCGTCTCTCTGTCGCGCACCAAAGGAAGTTTGTTTATCGTGTGGCAAAAGGAGATGGTCATATCTTATGGGTAAAGTTGTACCACCTTTGTAAAGTATAAAACTATTTGAATAACCGAGCCCTCGGTCGTGGACATGCCGAGTAATGCTTTCCACGGATTAGACTTTGGTTTTTCAAAGGTATTTCAGAAAAATAATTTATGGGGAAAATTAGGTTGAAACATAGGTTGGATCCGTGTTTAATTGTTGTTAGGTTGGTCCCTACACTAACCTTATTCATCGTTTAAAATTCAATCTTACATTATTTTATAAATTCAATCTTACATTATTTTATAAATTACGCCTTCAAAATTACTTTATGTATTTAAAATGTCAAATATCGCTTTACGCTAAAACAACTCTATTAAGCTTTCCTTTGGCCATATCCATGGATGCATTAATTATGTTACAAGTCTAACTTGTAACGTGCGGAGTATATTTTGTACTCACACTCGATTAATAAATTGTTATTCAGTGGAGGATTTTGCCACTGGGAGGATCTCAACTACTAGACCGCTATCCTAGTTGATTGCTTGTAGTAGATCTACTAGGTCCAATACTAAAATTTCTACTTCGTCTTCTGTTGTTTGCTTTTGTTGTTGGCATGCCGGCCGTACTTGTAAAACTCTGAAATCTACATAACAAAAATTGCGTGATATAGATATTACTATCTTTGTTTACATTGATATGGATGTTATTTTCTTTGTTTACATTGTACACTAGTTGTTCCTAGATTAGTATAGATAATACAGAGAATCTGGGATTGTTATTCTCGGGTTCGACAAGTAATTTGGAGGAGAAAGAGAGATTGGATTGAGGGAGAAGCAAGAGTTTCTGATAATTCGACGAGAATTTTCTATTCTGTTCAACATTCCAGAATACATTCATCGACATATATAAGTAGCCGAGGTTAACACACATTGGTCTTACAAGCAGCACGTACGCAAAGTCCTTTACTACTTTTCTAGTCTAATCACTCCACTAAACAGATACACCAAGCCCGGCAGGTTAATTATACCACCACGAGATTGTATATTTGTACATACTCATCAAGTACGTACATACGTGCGTAGGTATCTAGCTACATGTACACTCGATCTCCATCGCTACTGTGTTTGTCCAACGATCAATACTGGGAGGACGACGAGGAGGCGGCCGGGAACCGGGACCCGGTGGCGAGGAAGCAGACAAGCCGGAACCCGGACGCGAGCGCGGCCAGCGCCAGGAACGCGAACCCCGTGAACGCGAGCCCCGCTGCGATGCCGGCCTGCAGGCACGCCGTGCTGCTCCGTGATCCCCCCTCGTGTCCCCCTGACCTGCACGTCGCCGCCTCCCGCGCCGCTGCCGCCGCCGCCGCCAACGCCATGTACCCGAAACCCTGCAACGATCACACAGATTTGTGATCAACTGAGCCCAAATTTGTCTTGAAGAACTATTTAAATTCCTGGTTTAGTCGGTGGTTACCTGGTCGTGCCCGAAGTCGAACCAGAGCTGCAAGGCCTCGGGGAGCAGCGTGGCGCCCCTGGTCATCTCCCACACCGCGGCGCCGACCTCGAACACCGAGTACACCGCCACGATCGCGTTCGCCGCCAGCAGGAACCTGAACGGCGCCAGCCGGAGCACCGCGCCATCGGTGGCCGCGAACACGGCAGCCGCGAGGCAGAAGCACAGCGCCGCTAGCCGGAGCAGCAGCAGCAGCGCCCCCAGCCGCCTCGCCGCCTTCCTCCGCCCCGACGCCACCGCCTGCTCGCCATTCTGCAGCGGCGACGGCATCGTCCCCGTCGTCGGCGGCCAACCACCTCAGCTGATCGATCAGCGCATTCGACGCTGAGGCGGAGCGTGCTATTTACTTAAGCGGGTTGCAGGTAGCCTCCTCCTAACCTGAATGAATATATAGAAAGCGTCGTCGTGGCCGCCTGCCTTGGTCACGAGACCGGCGAGGCCGACGTGGCGTTAAGAGTTGGCGGCCCCCGACGAGCAAAAGGCGAAAGAGCCCAGCTGCCATGGCCAGGTGTGCCGACCGTTAGGTGTCGACATGTGAGGGCCTTAATGGCGGGGAGTTGCTCGCCGTACGATCAGCCACAGTATTTTTTTTTCTCATTTATGTACCATTATTCGGCAATATATACAACAAAAAATTGATCAGAATATCAATGTTATATACATGAAATCAAAATGTTACACAAGTGAAATCAAAATGTTGCATTCAAAAAATAAAAAATGTTACAACTAAAAACAACACCTACGTCCCAATAGAAGATGGTGGTGGCGGGCGGCATGGAAACAACGGCGAGCTCGGACGTAAAGATCCGGCCGTCGTCGCTCCGGATCTGGCAGCGCCGCACCCGAAGAGAAAATCAACTACGGCGGCCAGATCTGGTGGCGCCGCACTCGAAGAGAAAGACGGCGGTGGTCGGATCTAGCGGCGGACGGATACGGTCATGCCGCCCCTGAGAACGGCCAAAGAGGAAGTCGGACGTTATTGCGGGGACGGGTGACTGGGCTCGTGGTTGTCGCCTCATTGGGTTGCGTTCTGTGTAGGAGATGAAGAAGGGGACGAAAGGAGAGAGTGAGAAAAGGAAGTGGAGTGAACTCAATGAAGCTATCCGATATAAACTCTCACTCAGTACATATGTACAATATCAATACCCTTAATGGTGCCATCAATTAATATGCACTATTTCGCGCTTTTGATATTATGTCTTTGCTTTGGTTGGATTTTTTTTAACCTTGGCTTTCAGGACGGATTTTCGAGCGTAAAATTATATGTACCATTTATATTGACATCTCTATTGTCTCGAAAAGTATAAATAAAAATTATCAACAGCTACACGGATCAGCAAATTCCCCCTCTAATTTCACGGGACGTGGGCCTGCCTGTCAGTGACTGTATCCGTAACGAAATCGATAGGTCAAACGTAGACCGCTCTATGTACGTATCTTCCGTTCGACGCGTGTCGGATTTTTTTTCCCTGATGCAATCATTCTGATGACTACGTACCCGTTGAAGAAATATCAGTGCGATCTGTACTACCGTGCTGCAGAAATGTCAATGCGTGAGAAGGATGTTGCACGGCGTGGACTAGTTGGGCTCATGGCTCGTGAGGTGACACCGCACCGGCCGGTTTGGTTGGCCGCTGTGGCGGATGCAGAACAAATGCGACCCGGATTCACAGAATATATTAACACATATTTACAGAGTTATTAGACTTAAAACTGTGAGGTGCGCAATCTCCCGGAACAAATATATATATATATATATTATATATATACAGATATATATATATATATATATATATATATACATATGTTTTGATAAGGTAAAACGGCATCGCATCCGATATCCTATACACCCGAAGTTGTACTTGGATCCACCGCTGGTGGGCTAGCTGGCTAACTAATGGAGTGCTCATTTAGATTTAAATTTTTGCGATAATTAAAATTAAAAAGTTAAATAAGTATTATATTATCACAGACAATACAAAAAAATAAAAAAAATACAAAAAGCTAAAAAAGAAGAAATTAAAAGATCAAAAGTCAGTACATCATTGGAGCAGGGCCTAAAATCTGTCATGCTTGCTGCCGCCCTAGCCTTCCCTGCTGCGCTGGCCCCCGTATGATTGGAAAGTGAAAACGACGGGTGATCAGTGGCGGAGAGAGGGGGGGCCGAGGGGGGCCTGGCACCCCCCATGCAGCTTGAGCCGGTGAGCAGTGCTCTAAATAGCATAAAGGAAGAGTTACGTCATGAAAGACAGCATATACTTCTTGGATAAATATGACACTTTTGTAGTGTGCTGATGTTGCTTTTTCTCGTTTGCCATTTGATATGATTGGGCTCTAGTATCACTCCTGTATGATCTTAGTTTTTGAATCGTGCTTGACGCCAGACTTCCAAAACTTTGTTTTTTTACTTATATTAGTCTAATGGTGATTTCAGAACAGTGTTTTGCAATATGATAGGTCTTCTAAAACCTGGTCCATCATACTGCTACAGACGATATGGTTGTTTCAAAGTTTTGTTGCCCATTTTTGTTACATCTTACAAGATTTGCACCACAAAACATTCGAGAGAGCAGTTTTTTTTGTTGCATCACAAAAATCTGAAGGAAACGGATTGAACATTTAGTTATTTTATGGTGTATTTTCTACAAGGTTTTTAATATGCTCTCGTGTAGCACACTGAGGACAGCATCACATTACCAAATTAGGTCTTAGTCTGCCCAAATTTTCTTATATTCTCTCCAGAAGTATTGTTCTGGTTTCTTATTGGATGGGGAACAATAGTATTAATATTATTATTACTCCTTTTCTAACTTGACGTTCCACTCTTCACCGCCGTTTGTATTTGATCGGTTGATGTTTATTTTGACCTATTCACTCTTTGTTCCAAAAGGAAGTGATTTGGAAAATCCTATGAATCTTGTCCTTGTTGATACAGCTACCCTTAATTTATTCTACTTTTGTTCATCCGTAAGAAAAGAACATGAACTTTGATAGTCTGATATGTGACTATTGGATCGGTAAATTCGGCATGTTTCACTGGTTCTACTTTACTTGTTGTCCATATTGCCCCCCCATATCCAATTCCTGGCTTCGCCCCTGCGGGTGATGTGGTGTGATCCCCGTGAAGAACTGGCTCATGAGCTGCTGCTAAAGCAAACACAAAAGTGGTTTGACTAACTGAGAACTCGATCTGTTTCCTGCTCCGAAATTCCTGCGTTCCCGGTCTTGATAAGTCGGTGGTGCGTAACAGGGTTTGAAATCAAATCACTTTGTGAACTGTCCAGTAGGACTTGTGAACTGATCTTGTCGGACTTTGAACTTCGAAGCTAGAGAGAGACTACTGCCGTTGGCTGGCAGCTGGATAGCGGTGGTGAAGTCAAGCAAGTATCCAAGGATGTTAGATTAGGCGCGTGAGCCAGCTAATCCAATGCAGCTGCGGATGCGCCCACGCTGATTGGAGTGTGAAACGAGGTGTGGCGTGAAGTCAGCAAAAGCGATCCATTTCCGGGATGAGCCGGAGCCGCACGCTAGCTAGGGAGGTGCTGCTGCTTTGACGGCTCGTTTGACCTGGGCACGTACGAATTTTTTAAAATAATTATTTTTTATTCAAAATTATAAAAATATACCTATGATTTTTTATACTTTTGATCTCATGTCACTCAAACGTTGGGTAATTTTGGCTAATCGCTCAACCATTGAAGGGCTAAGGGGTATTTACCCGTGTGGACGTCGTCTCCCCCATTCGGCCAAGAGCAAGAAAGAAGAATGAAGGGGAGAAAGGGAGAAGAGAAAGATAGGGGAGAAGGAAAGGAAAGAAAAGAAAGAGGAGGGGAGGATGAGGAGGAGGAGGAGGATGAGGAGGGGGAAGGGGAAGAGATGCGGAGGAATCTGCGTATCGACGATGATGAGTTTTATGTATTTTTATATAATTATTTTTGTAATATGATAGGATAGCAATAAAAATTATTAAATTTTTAGTTTAGAAACTAACGGTAGTTTAGTTGATAATAATTGTATTGCCGTTTAGATCACTTGTTGTGCATTTGAAGGCGTAATTAATTTTGTCAGTCGCTTATAAACTATAGAAACCCCATAATTAGTATTATTAATAGACATCGAAAGATTTAAAACTGTTCGTGATGATTAGAATAGGACGCACCGATTTAAAATAGTACGCGATGATTTAAGATTATGTGTAGCGACTAAAATTGTATGCAACGATTTAAATAGCATTTGAGTTGTAAAAATTCACAAATGATTAAAATAAAATTTTGTCAGTTGCTTATAAATTGTACAAACTCTGTAATTAGTATTCTTAATAGGCACCGAAAGATTTAAAATTGTTCATGATGATTAAAATAGGATACACCAATTTAAAATAGTACACGACGATTTAAATATCATTTGAGTTGTAAAAATTCACAAATGACTAAAATAAAATTTTGCCAGTCGCTTATAAATTGTAGAAACCCCGTATTAGTATTCTTAATAGGCATTGACAGATTTAAAACTGTTCATAACGATTAAAATATGACGTGTCGATTTAAAATAGTATGCAACGATTTAAGATTACACGTAGCGATTTGCTTCAAGATTTAGTTAAGGATGGTGGGTCTCTGCTGCTCATTGGTCCACCAGGGGTGGGCAAGACAACGGTCATAAGGTTGGTTTGGATTCAATAGCCCCGATTCGGATGTAAAATTGTGGTGTCGTGTGATGAATAAATATGCATGGCAACTAGAATTAGTGGAGTTTTTGTCCCACATGTACCGATTTTATGATCAAGTTGTTGTCCTGTCTTGCAGAGAAATTGCCCGTATGCAAGCAGATGATTACAAGAAGCGGGTGACGATTGTTGACACATCCAATGAGATAGGTGGAGATGGTGATATTCCTCACCCAGGAATGAGGTTTGCTAACCAAGAATTGCAACATAAGGTTTGTTCTCTTTAGCATGCCCATTTGCCTTCTGAAGTATGAATACTTGTTTATGCTTGTGTTTTAACTCATTAGTTTAGTACCCCTCATCCATAGGGAATTACTATATATTGTACTGTGAAATGTGTCCCATATTTGCGCTCCAATGAAGTATTCATAATCGTATATGCTGCAGTGTAACTCATAAGACTATCACCCCTCATGCATAGGAAATTATATAGTGGTTGGTTTTGAAAATTTTATCCAAATTTCTATATGGACTAGTGACTAACTGATCATAGTCAACTTTCTTATGTTTTGAAGGAAATCAGACCTTTCCCCTTTACATGTATATTGAAAATTGATGTCCTTATTAAGTTCATCAGACCAATTTATATATGTATTGAAAACTGATGTGCTTTTTAATATACCACTCACTATGTATTCTAATTCTGTTTCTTTAACAACAATCAGGTATTGATAGAAGCTGTTGAAAACCATATGCCTCAGGCAATCGTTTATGTGTAAACTTACTGCCACATGGCGTATGGCTATACTCTTATTGTAAACTTAATTTGTTTATGTGTGAGGAACTATGTCAATTTATATTTTCATTGTAGTTGTTTAATGTGTGATGCATTGGTGATGTGTGAATGTGATGCACTATTATGAAAATTACTTTATTAAGGACATATATATTTGATGACTCAGTTTGCGGGTAAACGGGTATGCCCATGGGCGATGGGTATGTGCGAGGTTCTTTACCCGTCGTCCTTTGTAGGTATACCTGTGAGCGTAAATCGGGGTTGCGAGTATGGATATAGACAAGCACTACTCGTATCCGCTGCGTCCAATTGCCATCCCTACCGTACAAGCATTACTCAGGTCTGTTCTTTTTTTGCATGACTTGTGGCTTTTGGTCATGGCTTGTGACTTTTAAATTTGTTTGTACAAGAAATTATAGAATAGCAGAAACTTACGTGCGATTTTTATCAATATAAATGAAATCAGTAAAATACGTACCACAATTAACTAGTAGATCCTATCTTAAAAAAATACTCCGTTTAAAAATTAGCTACTATAGAAAAGCTGAAAAATAACTTTTAGAAGCTGAAAAGAACAGAGTTATATGGGAATTGAGGGTGTTCTGCACCAGTGTTCAAGGCCACATATTAACGCTTCCTTTTGAACCAACCAACTCTGAATCTACCTGCAATCCTTAACCCCACCCCTTCCTCTCATTCTCCGCCTCCCTTCTCTTTCTACACTTCTCTTCTTCCTCTTTTGGATCTGCCCCCCATTAGACTCATCACCAGCAACCACCGGTGGCGAGCAGGAGGGGGACCCAACCAGTAGTACTAATTTGTAGATTCTTCTTTTGCTTCTTGTACAGCTTTGGAGCATGCCCCGCTGAGCATCGTCCTCGCCATTAGCGGTGAGTTTCTTCCCCGGTGCTGGTGAGTCTAACGCTCCCCTCCCCTGCTATATACTTTGTTTGTATAGGTGTATGCATGTCCTTCCCATCCTCACGGATCCACGGTCGTCGGAGTCCTACTGATGCACCACCACTGTGGTTTCTCCTTTCTTCTTCCCTATTTTTGAGGCTATCCCCTTCAATCCCTTGCCAAATACTTGGAGCTACCAATCAGATCTGGTCGTCTTAGGGCCTTTGAAGCAAAGGTTGAGAACCGACGTCTTGCTGGTCTCAAGAAGCCAATCGTTAGTTTTACCGGTGACGTTTACCTCCTCGAGAAAGGACGGAGGAGGCAATATTCATCGGGGAGGCTCGCGTCGGTCTCCTTGTGAGCTACGCTTCCTGCCCCTCTTCACTCAAACGTCCACGCTGGTCTCCTTGTAATTTCAGCTTAAAAGCCAGCCGGGGCGGCGGTTTCGGTACAGCGGTTGACCAAGTCTCGTAAAGCTCGGAAGAGCCTAGAGGTGAAAAGGTGCTAGGGTGCGAGTAGAGTGTTCACATTTCGTCAACGATAAACATTCACCGTGTAATTAGTTGTTCTCGGTGAACACAATTCACAAATACTGGTATTCAAATGGGTGTTGCTCTGTCATGGGAGACACCCCCGGCAAACTGTTATGCCAGGCCGAAACTAGCTCCAACCTCTGTACAGCCCACTAATCTTAGATCACTTTGCAACAAGGCATCGGCCCAATAGCTTAATTGGCTCAGGGGCTAACATCATAATTTAATAGTATGGCCACGTGCCAACCAGTTGCGGCTTTCGACCGGTAGTTTTTAGTTGAAATTATAAATCATTTAATTAAAATAAATATTAAAAAATATTATATCTACATGAACAATGAAAAAACAAAAAAATAAAAACAAAAGCAAAAAACTGAAATTATAAAGTTTACGTGTTCATTCTGACTTCTGAAATTGGGAAATCAAAAGATCAAGCCACTTAGAACATACACCCACGGCACGGATGCGATGGCCAAGCACTTGCGGAAGATCAATCCCCTCAGCTTTGCAGACCGTACACGTTCTTCCTCTCTCTTAAAAAAAGTGCAGCCATTTCATCTAAAAAAAAGCTGCACGCGTTGCGTTCTGAAATCAGGGGTATATGCGAGTATGTGAAACGCACATTATGCACTTGATTAGAGGACTTTTCAGGGGGAAAAAAAGTGAGAAGAGAGGCCAGATGGTGAAAGATCTTAGAAATCAGTGTCTCGATTTTCAAAGAGAGAGGTTCGGCGTCGAAGAAGGCGGCACAGGCAAGAGAAGACGCCATGACCATGGTATGGGGTGGTGGTGTTCACTTCTTCTAGCGAGTGCCTGAGCTTTGAAAAGAGTTTTGGCGCCGGTGTTGGTGCTTAATTGGGGGAGGTGATCACTGATTTGAGAATTGAATTTAGTTTGCAAGACTACTACGGGCCTGTTTGGCGCGGCTTATAACTTTTGATTGAAAATTTTGAATTTTAACTGTTTGCGACAGAGATTATAGAGAGAAATACTCGTTTACGATTTTAGTTGATACATATGTTGGGTTTTTAAGATATACTATAATTAACTTATAGACTCTGTCTTCAAAAATATTCTATTTAAAAGTTAGATACTACAGCAAAAATTAAAAACCGCTAGCTTCAATCGAAAAGAACAGACCCTACTGATCGATGTGGAGGCCGGGTATAGTATCGTGTTACTACCAGGAAGGGGAATATCACTGGCCGATGTGGTTAGTGCAAGAAACTACAGTCACGCGAGTCCTGTAAAAACGACACCTACCTCATCTATTTTGCTTTTTAGACGTGTAGACCAATCAATCAACGGGTGCAAATCTAACCGCAAGCTTCGTATGCTGCAAACCGAGACGTGAAAGACACGATTTTACACTAAAAAAACCGTTTAAAAAATCTACCTCAAAAAACTGTTTAAAAATTCACTTAAAAAACAGTTACTGTCCCGTCCCATTTATTTTGTAAGACTTTCGAAGAAACCAAAACAAAAAAACATGATCAACAGAAAAAAAAAACAGGATCAACATTTTCCGCCTTGCATGCTCCTCTGTCATAGCAAATCTGAGCTCATTGCGCGACAAAATGATCTAAGACCATCCAGAGCTACGAAGATAGGAATCCCTAACAGGATCTCAACAATTCATCGCTCACGCGAGATCATAAAAATATCCTAGTGGCTAGCGGCCAACTAGGGCTGTAAATGAGCCGAGTTCGAACAAGTTTGACCTTTCAGACTCGAGCTTCTAGGATCCGAGTTTGAACCTAGGCTCGAGCTCGGATTAAACTCAAGTAGGCTAAGCTGGTGAAGCTTGATAACAATTAAAATAATTTATTATGCACTATTTTTCAATAATAAAAAAATTTGAAGTCCAAGCTCAGCTCTAGTAAACTCGATAACCGTCAAAATAATTTAAATATACACTAATTTTCAACAATAAAAATAGTTTAAGCTCGACTCGAGTAAACTCGATAAGAATTAATATGTATTACTATTTAAGTTTGAATCAAAGCTTACGAACTATTCGAGCTCGGCTCGATAAAGCTTGCAAGCTCGAGATCAAGCTCGAGTTCAGCTCGTTTAAAGTTCGAACCAAACTCGAATCGAGCCTAGAACGAGCCGAACTCGAGTAACTCGCAAACTCCGAGCTTTTTTTACAGCTCTACGGCCAACCACCACGCAGGCACAGAACAGAAATACCCGACTAAATTAACAACTAGCAGGGCCTAACTGAACAAGCAACTTAACCAGCAAATATTCAATCAAAAACTTCTTCAGGTGGAATGTAGGATGATCCAGACCATGACCACGAAAACTGACAACAAGCATCCATCATAATGTCACCAAAGTACGAAGCAAAAACAATATCCATACTGGAATACATGTAATTCAGGGTAATCTAGCGACGAGCATGGTGGAGAATATAGATAGCCAACGGCGATCTCTCTAAGTGGCCTTGTCGGCCTTGGCAGCAGTGGCGGCAGCCTGGCCCCTGAGCCGACCGGTCCTCCTTGCGGCGATGAGACCAACCTTCTGGCCGGGCGGGGCGTCACGGCGGACGGTGGAGGCGTGACCAATGTGCTGGTGGTTACCTCCTCCGTGGGGATGCTCGACGGGGTTCATGGCCACACCACGCACCTTCGGCCAGCAGTTCCTCTTCACACGGTACTTGTGGTAGGCGTTGCCGGCCTTCAGCATCGGCTTCTCAGTCCTGCCACCGCCAGCGACCTGGCCGATCATGGCACGGCAGCTGCTCGGGACAATCTTCTTGGCGCCAGAGGGGAGCTTGATCCTGCAAGAACAGAACAGCATGAGTATCTGTACCCATAAAAGTCGTCACACGAATTCATCACAAGCATCAGGACATCTCAGCAACAGAAGCAAGAATGACAATCAAGCAGGCACATGTATACATTTAAAATTAAATGCCCCAATAAAATGTAGAAACTAATTCGACATAATTACAAAACAATCACTGGCTCACAAGATCATCAGCATATACACAACCTGTAATAATCTTTTTCCTTAAAAGCATGCATCGGAGACAGAAACAGGATAACATAACAAGGTTTACAAAAATCTAAAGCTGTTTGTCCTGCTCGAAGGCCAACTCTAGGATACAACAGAAACTGAAACATCCTTGAACTGTTCAAGATTATACCATAACTAAAATAACATCGAAAAAGCAGATCATGTCTAAACAAATAGCACACATCTAACAATTTGCCTTTGTCAAATCACCAAACATCTATAGCACACACATATAAACATTTTAGCCGTTGAATAATTACGAAACATATTGTAAAGCACGCATATCTCAAACGCGTCGACGATAGGTCATACGAAGAGAGCATCATTTCCTACCACGACTCACACCACACCAGATCCAACAATAGTTACTAGCACGAGCACGAGATCACCAGATCTAGCCACATGAATGCCATGCCATGGGAGAGGATTAAGGAAGAGGATGGGGGACCTGGATGTGCCGTTGTCGGGGTTGTGGCTGATGACGATGGCGTAGTCCCCGGAGGCCCTGGCGAAGACGCCGCGGTCGCCGACGTGGTGCTCGACGTTGCAGACGACGGCGCCCTCGGGCACGGAGCGGAGCGGGAGGACGTTGCCGATGGAGAGGGTGGCGCGGCGGCCGCAGTAGACGAACTGGCCCGTGTACATGCCCTCGGCGGCCACGAAGAGCTCCTTCTGGTGCTTGTACCGGAACGGGTGCCGGAAGGTCACCTTGGCCAGCGGCGCGCCGCGGCCGGGGTCGTGGATGACGTCGGTGACCACGCCCTTGAGGTACCCGTTGCGCTCGCCGAAGTCGAGCGAGCGGAACCGGGCGGGGCCCTTGCGGTGGTGGGTGTGCGACTTGAACACGGACCCCGCACCCTTGCGCTGCGCCCGGATCACGCGACCCATCCCGGCGGCGGCTGCTGCGGCGGCGGCGGGGAAGGGGAAAATGGGGGAGCTGGGCGCGGCGGCGACAGTAGGAAGAGGGAGAAGGGGGAGCCTTATATAGCGTGCGGCGAGGGGTTTGGGGAGGGATTGCCCTAGGGCGGACGGTCGTGATGGTGGCCAGGGTGGGTTTGGGCCGTTGGATTTGTTTTCGGAGGGTGGTGGGGCCATGGGGTCAGTGTCTTGGGTAGTGGGACCAGGGTGTCGGTGTCATGGGATTGCGAGAGAGGCTGGGGGAGTGAGGAGTGGACTGGGCTGTGATGGGCCGGAGTGCATCTGTCTGATGGGTGGTCAGCCTATTTCTCCAGCTTCCCGCGGGGCCATAATATTGCATACAGGGCCAATTAATCGTTGACACGTGTCTCCTTCTAAAACAAGTAGTAGTTAAGGGATGTGAAGGCTAATTACTGGGGCGCTCGATCTTTAACACGAGAGGCGAAATCTTAAACACGTGACACACGTCCACGCCTTCTCCCTCGGTTTAGATCATACTAGATTGATAGGCGGCGCCACGCCCGCCCATCATCACGCACTAAAATAAAAGAGGCGATAATTCGTGAGGAGTTTTCAAAAAATTGGGGCAAAACGTATTTTCGAAAAAGGCGAGGGCTTTTCGAAAAAACCGATGACCAGACGTAAAAACGGGACCCGTGCGCAATTCAAAACGCGGGGCCATCCTGCAAAACGGAGGGGTAAAAAAATTTCCAGGGACCTTTTCGCGAGAACCAAGGACATGTACGTAATTTTGAAAAAACACAGGGCTTTTTTCGCAAAAAAGGTCCCCCGACCGTACCAAAATTTGGTAACGCGTCGGGCAAGTGAGCGAGGCACAGGCGGCGTGGAGGCGGTCTCTCATGCGGAATCCCGCGCGTAATAGGGGGTTATTTCCGTCTAGCTAGGATCATCCACCGGAATCTACGGCTGCAATATTCTGTCCTCTTATTTTGCTTCTCCGTCGTTTTTTGAAATAATTTTTTAAAATAATCTTTTCAAAACGGATTATAAGTATTCGGTTTACTCACATAAATACTTATATTAAAAACTAAAAGGTATTCGTTATAATCATAAATTATAAACCGTATATTAAAACTAAAAGGTATTCGTCATAATCATAAATTATAAGCTATGTCTGAAAAAAAAACCTCTATCACTGGTCAATCAGGGGGTGTTCGGTAGGTGAGAAGCCGGATGGCTTCTCACTTTTGCTATAGTACCTAACTTTTAAACGGAGTATTTTTTTCAAGACGGAATCTACAAATTAAATGTAGTACATGTTAAAAGCCCAACATTTGTACCAGTCAAAATCGTAAGTGAGTATCGGTCTCTCCGTAATCTGTACCGTAAATAGTCAAAATTCAAAAATTTCAGCCAAAAACCATAAATCACAGCTAAAAAGAACACCCCCTCAATCCTCACGCTCACGGCGCATGCCGGCACCAATAGTGGAGAACCAGAACCATCAGTGGGAGCCGAGGGCGGAGCTCTGCCATCGCGACGTCCAGGTCGCCGGTCGGAGCGGATCGCCCAGACCAGACAACTACTGTAATTATCTATTGATCTCAAAAGGCCTTGGGACCCCCAAGTTCCTAACAATCCCAATATATAGCATGCATTGTTGCCGCCGGGGATCACGAGACTTGTGAAACGAAACTGAAATTTCAAAAAAAATTTAATTTCTTAAGCCTGTTTGAATTCTTATGAATCTTAGCTAAATCCTACGCTTAATCTTGAGCAATTGCGAGGATATCCTAACAGCCCTAGAAATAAGGGCGTTACAACTTGTTTGTTCATTTCGAATTCACTCGTACCATTTGGACACAGGCAAAGCATGTGAATGTAGTGATGTTGCAATAGTGGGAGGAGGGAGAATTAAGAAGAATGCCTACCAAAACTAAACGGAGATGAACAACTAAGGGTATGTAAAATAGTGTAGACAACGACTGTCTATAATATCATTTATATCATTTATAGACGGCACTAAAAATAGCTCATATAATAAGTTGTCTTTTTACATATATCTATAGACAACTTCTCTATGACACAATGTGTCTTATCGTATACAGTCAACTGCTACATAAGAGACGGTCTAATTCTCTATACAATCTCTTTCTCCTTCACATCATCTTATGTCATACGTGTTAAGGTTTATAGACAGCTGACATCATATCAGTATACATTGCCTAATATTACCCCACCACCGCTAATTAAATAGGATTAGGGAACTAACATGACATGTGTCAACATTAATTAGTCTTGCATGCAATATATGCAGGTCATGGGAGCCGGACTCTGGATGAGAACCTTCCATTTAGTAGCACCTTAGGATAATATAGTCTTAACGCTAATAGTGAGGTTCAAAAGAGAAAAGGCTTGTGGTTAATACATAAGTGTTTTAGTACTTTAGCTGCTTCGTTCTAAAAAGAAGTCGCTTATTACTTCACCCCTCTCCCCCTCTCAAAATAATATTGTTTATACTCACTCTAAAAATGCTTGCTTATGTTCTGTAAGAACTAGAAACATGGAGCTACAACTCAAAAATGCAACTGTTCACTTAAAAACGTAACCTCACACTTGAGACAATTTTTTGGAACAATTTTTTTATTTATATGTTTATAGAAATTTGTAAATATAGCAAATAGGCTTGAAAAATTATAAATTTCATTGTAGAGCCTTAGGACACAATGTACTTACTTACGTAATTTGTTTTGTAAATTTAACCTTTATGAATTATACTTGAAAATTTATGTAAGTATGTTATTTGTAAGAATTTTTTAATGTAGGATATAAAGTCCGAATGTTATGAGTTTTTTTTAAGGGCTCCTTACTCAGTATACTTGGTTATGTAATATTTTCAGAAATTTTTCTAGAATTTCCGAACATTACACACATTGTTTTGGCACGATGTGTTTGGTTGTGTAATTTGTTTTTGAGAATATGACTGTTACGGATTATCCTCGGAAATTAATTTATGCATACTGATTGTTACAAAATTTTGTAATATAGAAAATGAGGTGGAAACATTATGAAATTTATTTTGAAGGCTCATTACACAGTGTACTTGGTTGCGTAATTGTGAAATTGTATATATTCTGAAATTGTATAAAAAATTGACAGTTTAGGTCTCGAAAATTAGGACCCAAAACTATTACTTGGTGCGTTACATGCATCTTTCATACATAAATTGTTTTGTAATTTAAAATGTTCTGAATTTTCATCTATAATTTCCTTCAGTAGCTATTTAGCAAGTTTTGCTTTTTGTCTTTGGTACTGAATTATATGTTCATGTAAATAAATTTACTTATATTTGAAATTAATTGCAAGTATTTTAATCATGCAAAAATAATGTAATAATATGTATGAAAAAAGATGTTTTGGCATGTTTTACATTTAAATGTTGATGCTTCATGCAAACATAATGTTTTAGGTTCGAACTCTTTTCGACATGAAAGGAAGCATGAGCAAGTTTAACATATGGTGAAGAATATTTGCGCAGGCTAGGAGAAAATTTGCTCATCGCATTTTATTGTCAACAACGGTACTACAAGGATACACATCGACACCTACACTTGGACCATGTAGGAATCCACACATTTTGGAGAAAGGAATAGCTTGGTAGGTAGAATGGCGGGCTACTACGCAATGGCGCAAACGGTCGACGTTGTAGTGCTCGCCGGTCGCCTTGGCCTTGGCCGCCAATTCGTACTTTCTCTTGCGCTCCTCTCCGCGAGCCTGTAAGATTGAGAAGACCGACTAGAGGGGGGTGAATAGGCGGTCTAAAAAATTTATATAAATTATTAATATCAATTGAAGACCTTTTTTATTTGCCGAGCAATTGTTCTTGTCCTTCAGACCTAGAGCTATCTATAAGCACAAAAAACACACGATTACCCCCCTCCTGAACAATAGAAAGGAATAAATAAAAATAATAAAGATTGTCCAATAATTTTTACCTTGAACATCAGGATGCTTTGATAAATTGAAATACAAACATATGCATTACCATCATCCTACTCTGCTGCAGCAGGGTTGCAGGGCTAGGGATGCTTCCCCTTGTCTACGAAAACAAATCAATAGAAATGTGTGTTAGACAACCAAAATAAATAAATAGTTCCATGTGCATAAACTGTAAAAGTAAAAGACAAAAGACAGGTAGCATGTGTATAATCTTCTAAGAATACTAGGCTTAAGTAACGGAGTGACACTACTACAACAGAGAGCAAGTACAACCATTTGACACTTCTTTTCACAAGTCAAACTCCAAAACAAATCAAGAAACAAAACAATTCTAAAGGGAGCCATTAAGAATTAGGAATAATAACCTTAGCTGACAAAACATTATAATTAGTGGGCACACAAAACTATAATTGTAAGATAATAAAATATTTTCGGGAGCTAACAAAATAAACAATATAAGCAATTCCACAAAACTATTATTCTAATGGGAGCACTTAAACATAACAATTAGTGAACTATCACTGCGAGCTAACAAAACATTTTTGGGAGATGGCTAACAAAACTAACATGTCCCAAAATAAAGGTCTTAGCAATGATTACAAACAAAACTAAATCAGTTTATAAGTCATGGATCACATACAAACTGAAAAGCTAGTTCTTCAGTCATGGATTACACACCAAAAAAACGAGGGATAGCAAGAAGATAATGGCGCCTGCAGATCCAGCACTAATCATAATGGAGAGGTTGATGGAAGGGAACCATGAATGAGCTCAAGGCTTGTCTGCTCTACAGCTAGCTCTAATGGTGATGGTAGTCCTCTTCCTCTTGTTGGCGTGGGAAGTCGCTCATCTCTCTCTCTCTCTCTCTCTCTCTCTCTCTCTCTGACAAAACAAAAATGAAAAGGGGGATGATCTGCAGCACCAATCCAACAAACAATAACCTATGTCTCCAAAACCTCCTTCCCCATCATTGGAAGGGGCATCAGCAGATTTGGTGTCACCTCTCTCTCTCTCTCTCTCTCTCTCTCTGGCAAAAAAGACCACACCTGGTGGCACCTTGCATTGAGGGAAGAAAAAAAATCATGTCGTGGAAGAGATACAAAAAAAGTCATGTCGTAGAAGAGATACAAAACAGATTTGAGAGATCCAAATTATCCGCAGTTCCGCACATACCCGGTAGGATCCAAATTATGTACTCACCAATCTCATGGAGATCCGACGCTCTAAAATTTGGATGATTTGAAGAAATAAAATATCCAGATGATATTTATCAAATTTCTTATGCTAATTGCATTGGAGTGAATTTGGGTAAGGATACAACTTTGTATATGAGCCATCCGAGCGGCTAAGATGTTCCGAATCATCCAGGCACTTAATTGCAGAAGTTCAAACTCGTGTATTTTATATTAAGTATAGATTTGTTGAGAAAATATGGAGCCCATGTTAATTAATTCACCAAAAAAGCCATATTTGTATTGGCTTCTAAAATCACGTGTTAATTAATTTCTACAGTAAATAGATTTTCTACGGTATCTAACTTTCAAACGTATTGTCTTTTTAAGGTAGGATTTACTAGTTGATTATAATATATACTATAGTAACTTTATCTATATCGGCTAAAATCGCACGTGGGTGTTTCTCTCTACAAACTTGTTTATAAGCTGCTACTATTCATAAGCCAAAGCCAAAAGTCAATAGGAACAACCCTTAACATGTGCATGCACAGGTGTGCTCAGTGAATATAGATAGGGTTGGGTACACCTTCATCTCCGGGCTTGATCTGAGGCTTGCTCAGGGCGACCATGTATCCGGAGGCCACCGTCAGCCAATCGCTGCTGCCACTCAGCCTTTCCCGCCCAGCCAGTTCTGGGCTTCTGGCCGACCATATGGCACCGTTCAATATGATTTGAGTTTCTGACTTCTAGTTTATTTTTGTACTATTCATAATTTTGTCTTTTTCTGGTTTTTTGGTTTTTTTTTAGCTTTTTTGCCGGTTTTTTTCCCGTATTCGTTTACGTTGTCTGTGATGGGCTAACAAATTTTTTATATTTTTCAATTTTTTTAAATTTAATTATGTTGAATAAGCATCTATCAGCTACAGTATTTTTTTCAGCCAGCTACAGTGTTTTCAACCATGAGCCACCAAAAATAAGCCGAACTGAACACCACCTATATCAACTGTTCAGGTGAGTGTCATCATCAGTGAGAGATATGGTTGCCTTGGTCTCGGTGCGAGTATGATCATCTGATGATGCCTGATATGACTAAATATTGGTACTCTTCAATCTTTTGCTCAACAGTTTCATTTGAAATGAACATTGAATAATTAATCTCTGGAGATCTTTCACCTCTTCTCAAATTCTTGCAAACAACAGGTACCCCCTTTGATCCGTATGACCGCCTCTGGAAGAGTTACGGCAATGTTGCTGCATGGATTAACATAACAACCTAACTACCACCAACGTCTCCAACATACGCAGCTTCGACAAGCCATCAGTGGTATTGCAGTGCCGCCACTCCAGTGAACGGAAGCCGAATTGACTTTTAGCTGAAATTTTTGAATTTTGACTGTTTGCGATAGAGAATGCGAAGAGAGATACTCGCTTGTGATTTTGGTTGATACAGGTGTTAGACTTTTAACGTGTACTACAATTAACTTGTAGATCCCGTCTTGAGAAAATACTCTATTTAAAAGTTAGTTACTGTAGCAAAAGCCAAAAACCGCTTTTAAAAGCCGTAAAGAACAGGTCCTTATTTTCCTTTCACCCTGACCATCCATACACACTTGCTCACCATCTATTTCATGTCTCTTCAACAAGCCATCTACTTCATGCCATTGCAATGGTAGGGATCTTACATTTTACCCAAATGGCATGCTAATTACTTCAATACTTCATGTGGACACAATTCAGATTTAGTGACCCAATATGCTACATCTACAGAACAATTTCTTACCTCAGCACATCGTTGCCTCAAAGAATTCGGTTGCCTCAGCATATTTATCAAACATCCGTTCAAGTAATGTAAACAGTGCAGAAATATAGTTCAATACTTCATATGAACGGCAGGTCGCGAATTGCTACAGTTCATTTTGGTGATTTCTTTTTCTCCATCATCAATACAGCCTCAGTATTCAATCACCTGTGCATAGCAACGCAAATAAGTCACCATTTGTCATCAAAGAATCAGGGTTTGCCAGCACCTAATGCTTAATCATAATAACTGGATGAGGAATATCATAACATCCAAGGGATAGATATACCAATGAAGCATGAATTAGTCAGGTCAGCTGGTAAAAAACCAAGAGTAATTTTTAATAACAGTCCCCAAACTCTGGGCAGAGATTACAGTCCAAAGAAGATTTATTTTTGAATGAATTCGAACCCTTCTTCCTGCCCAAGAGATCAAATCACCATGCAAATCAGAAACTTTTGGCTCTTTAAGCAAGAAAAACTCAGAAACGGATCACCCTGCAATGATCTGTGCCTGTGCAAGATTAGAGCAGAATTTTTTTCTTTTACAGCAGCCCACCCTTACAGAAACTCAGTAAGGCCTGAATCCTGATCGACCTCTAATCCCTAGGAGCAGAACTCACCCATAGTCGCGATGCATTTGGCCGTTGTCGACTCGTCGTCGACTCGTCGTCTACGCCGGCGCCGGCGCGGCTCGGCGGTGGATGGATGGGCGGCCGGTGGCACGTGGCGGACCAAGGCCAACAGGAGAGCACTCGGCTACTAAACCTGACTTGGGCTGACACAGCTTCTTGGCTAGATGGGCCTTGGCCTGATAGTTATCGGGCTGTGCTATTATCGTCTTGAAATAAAACCACTTCAGTAATTCAGTTTTGTTTGAAAATCTTTGTTTTTACTCGAACAAGCTGATCGATATAGCCCTTTTGGAGAAACACTAATTTTTGCATAATTCTCGTAGGAAGCATGTGAAATTCACGTGGAATTAGTACGAAACCCAGCTAACAACATACCCTTGAAGTGCGAATATACGATGTCTTTTTGTGTTTACTGTTGGTAACTGGCGATAAAGGTGCCGCCACATCACAAGTTTGCCAGAAAGTCCTCCACTTTTCTATAATTACAAATAGATCTTTATTTTTATATTTTTTTACGTTTAGGTCATTGCTTTTCCAAAAAAACCCTTCTTTACCTCGCGCCAGTATCAGCCGTCCGATCGGGCGGACTGCGCGATGCAGGACCTTCGGGTCAGCTCCGTGTGTTCTCACGAACCTTCACGTCACTTTCATCATGGCACACCGCAACTAGCTTTTCCGTAGCTGTGCCTGCGTCCTCCACTCTGCTACCTTCGCCTACCATCCCCTACCTCCTCCCTGGCTCCCTGTCCTCGCCCTCGCTTCCTCCCCTGCCATAGTTGCCACCACCACTTCCTCCTCCCCACCTTCCATGCTGGCCACCCCATCATCTCCTTCGCCCGCATTGCACCCGCCGTCCATTCCTCTCCTTCGCTCACGCCACCCTCCTCCTCTTTGCCCGTGCCGACTCCATCACCATACACCTCCTCCTCTCCCTCCCATCCTCTCACAGGTCACGCTCGCTTCCTCCCTTGTCGTAGTTGTCATCGTCGTTCCCTCCTCACCTTCCACGCTGGCCACCTAGTTGGCTTCTTGGTTTCTTACTTTTCTGGTTGGATTCTCGATTTGTGTTCTCACCCTGTTTGTTCGTTCATCGGTTCCTCTCCATCCTCAATTCAATTTAACTAGCTTTCGGTTCTTGCACTGTTCTTTTGGTACAAGATTCCCCAATCTGGCTATCTACTACGTGCTCCTGCAGCTGTGGAGCTGAGAGCACTTCCCTATCAGACGTCCGACAATCGTGACGCCAGTGCACCTGTTCGACGAGTTCGTCGACCTGATAGACAGACCCACTATGGGCATCCGGTGGACTACTGCCCGTCTGCGGTGGGTGAAGGGCAAACCGTCGAGGTACTACTTGCTGTGGCACAACGAGTTCGAGTCGTTGCACGATAGTGACGTCATATGGGATCCATGGACGGTAGATTTTGTGCATCGTGTATCGCCGTACGGGCTGTCCCTGCATTGCCTGGAGGACGCGAAGCTATGAATGACGACACACCATATGGTGTTCTCGTACATGGTGGAGGCTTATGCGCCACAGCGATAGTTCGGTTTGCACCAGGCCGTGCCCCCTCTGGACACGAGTTTTAGTTAGTATATACTCTTTTTTAACTAAAATCGCACACGAGTTTTAGTTAGTATATACTCTTTTTCATAAATAGCACAAAAGTTATAAATCACATCCAAAAATGATAAACCGAAAAAAACGATCCTTATTCTTCTAGCTATCACGGGACACGTCACTGACACAGTGACACATCCCTCAGGTGCGTGTTACTTTCCTGCGTGTTTTACGGCCACCGATGTCCACATGTCCCACTAATAGCCACACGCTCGCGTTCTTAACGCACCACAAGGGGTTAATACGACGTCCACTAAACCACTAAACTCTATGGCTTGGCAACTAGTTAAGTAGCGGCTGTTAATTAACCTCAGCTAAGATATGAGCACCCTTCTCCTAAGTGGAACCATGATGCCCCCTCTCATTTGGTTCCGTAGGGCTCACTACGAATGCTTATTTGCGCTGAAAGCGATTGCAGGTAGGACGCACATGTACACGCACCATACCTACACACGTTACGAGCACATCCCCTTTGTACACGTCTAAAACGACGGAGGCTAATAATCGTAGCCTCACAAAGTTTCTAGCAAAACGTACTAGCGTATGCGTAAAAAAGTTTCTAGCAAAACGTACCAGCGTATGCGTAAAAGAAGACTCCAGGATTTGAACTCTAGTGAACCAGCGGACTCACATGAAGCGATCAGACATAATCCCTTTGTATAAGAAGAGATTTGTTGTTCAAGTTCCATTTCCATACAATTGGATTAAGAGCACGCTCCAAAGCGCTTCAAAAGAGTGGCTTTTAGTTTTTCTGTGTATCAATTACATTATAACGACTGTTAGCTTTTTAAATAATAAATAAAAAAATAAATAAAATTTTGAAAATCACCGCTATATCTTTTAGAACAATAAAAAAATAAGAGAAAAAAAAAAAAGATCAAAAACAAATAAAACTATTTTTTAAAAAGCCAGAAGTTAAGCGGACTTCACGGTGCAGCCCAGCAGAGGCAGCGCGACGAGCTGTCCTTAGCTCGACAGGTTTTACGATCTGGCCCTGCCCTGCCACTCTGCCATGGAAGCGATGCCTCGTCCTGCACCACCTGAAAAGCGTCCAGATGTTTCACTGCATCTGCGCAAGAACGGCTCTCTTTTTAGACGTACGCCCTTCTGAGAGCATTAGATGGTGGCAGTAACAATTTGGGAAGTTAATTTCTTGCTTGTCTGACTCGATGTTAGTGTTACGGGGCGTTCGTACTCGTACCGACTGTGCTTGATAACTTATATGGTTGATAGTTTTTTTTTTGAAATAAATAGTAATGATTGAAAGTAACGATTTTAAAAAACAGTGAGCAAGTGGTAGGGAGTGTGAGTGAAAGATATATATACGTGATGGGAGTTAGAGGAGTAAGATGCGTGATGCACCAGTGACTCTCGAAATGAGACAGTAGCGAGAGGAGTGGAGAAACCACTTTGAGAAACAAAATGTTCATATTGATTTTTTGATTTTTCAAATAGAAGTCAGAAACAGAAGTCAATGTGAATATGAGGCATGTTTGATATTGCTGTGGCTTATAGTTTTTGGCTGAAATTTTTGAAATTTAGCTGTTTACGGCAAAGATTACGGAGAGAGATACTCATTTGCTATTTTGGTTGATACAGATATTAAACTTTTAACGTGTACTACAATTAAAAAAAATACCCCGTTTGAAAGTTAGATACTGTAGCAAAAACCAAAAGTCATTTTTAAAAACTGTTAAAAGAACATGCCCATGGTCTAGTGTCATGGCAAAAAAAAAAAAGTGATCTGCTCTGGTGGCTATGATCTCTACCGTGAACGCCTGGCCTTCTTCTCTAGCTAGTGCTCTTACCTTGGGCTGTGATGGCGATGCAAGCCTATCGACCAGCCATCCGATTACCGCAAAAGAAAATTAAAAAAGGATTATGGTGATAAGAGGGATAGAGTCGTGGCTTTCCTTCTTAATCCCGATTTGTTGAGAGGTTATGGTGGCGGCGACGGCGACGAGGGCGACGGCCATGATCGATCGATGTGGGAGTGACGCAGCCCGGTTGGTGAAACGGGCGGCACGTGTACGAATGGCAGCGCTTGACGAGATGCCGTAGCCAGCGTTCGCTGACGAGCGGTCAGTCGTCCGCGCGAACCATGCATGCAGAAGGGCCTTCATGTCAGTCCGTGCTGTCCAGCCTCTCTCCATGAATGATTTAGCTCATGTCTATGTAAATAAAGTTGTGTAAAATAATTTGGTACCACTCGAGGTGTTTAGATGCATTGTAATACATTAAGGTCCGTTATTTCGACTTGTGTTTCTGATTTCTAGTTTATTTTTTATTATTTCTAAAATTTGTTTTTTTCTAATTTTTTGGTTTTTTAAGCTATTTTACCGGTTCTTTTTTCATGTATTTGTTTGTATTATTCGTGATGGATCAACATATATTTTTTTATTTTTAATTTTTTAAATTTAATTACGTCAAATAAATCACCATCAACTATACTATAATTTTAATCAACTATAATGTAATTTCAGCTATAATTCACTTTTTTGCAGTCCAACTAAGTGTGCTGTAATGTGATGTCAAGAAAATTTTGTAAAATAATTTGGTACCACTCGAGGTGCTTGGATGCATTGTAACACATTAATGCCACAAGATCGGCGAACCGGTGGCCAGTCCTATGGATATAGCGCCAGCGGGGCGAAGTTAAAATTTCAACTTTGCGTGAGCTACACAGGTATGTTTATTTTGGCTTTAGGTGGTGATCATTTTGGTTTATTTTTGGTGACTTATAACTGAAAATCTTGAGTGGTGAAAAACATTGTGGTGACGGAGGCTTATTTAACATAATTAAATTTAAAAATTAAAAATATAAAAATATGTTAGCCCATCACAAACAACGCATAAACGAATACGGCAAAAAAAGAACCGCAAAAACTCAAAAACCAAAATTCAGAAAAGACGAAATTATGAATAGTAAAAATAAGCCGTAAGTTAAAGCTCAAACAATGGGCATTAGTCTCTAGTTTTAACTTTTGAAAGTTAGAATAAACACATCGGTTTATTAATTTTAACTTTTTGTTTTTATATTATCTATAAAGATATAACATTATTTTTTATTAATTAAATGGCTAAAAAAATACCGCTAAAATATAATTTTAATAAAAAATCAACAACCGAAAGCTAAAAACCAATTAAAAAGCTGAAATAAACAGGGCCATTGTATATAGTTGTATACGAGCACATATGTAATCTACGCTGATATTTGATTTTGCGCAAAATTTTCCGCGCGCTCTGAGCTCGCTTAATTCCACCCTCTTTCGAAAAAAAAATGCATATAGCAAAATCGATGTACAAAACGTGATTGCTGCTGGCTTGCAGGCTCTGGGGATCCGACTGAAACATGATGACGTGCTGACGGCAACGAGCGCAACGAGGCTAAGTAAGGAATATATAGAGGGTGACCTGTGCCGTAATTCTGCCGTTTCTGTGAACACATAGGCGGCCTGGTAGCCTACGGAAGGAATAAGAAAAACAAAAGGGGAATAATAAGTCCAAAACATTAGTGCCATCGGAATATGAATTTGCTTTTCCAGGGAGCAAATGTGGGTCACCTTTTCCATTATATAAAAAAAATTCTAGCAAGAAGCATTGCCAAAAAGAAACAGCCGGAACAGTGGTACAACGACAACTCTCCAATAAATCGAATATTGTAACATGAAATAAAAAGCATATAATATCGTTGATGCAAGATGGGTAAGTTTACACATAAAATAAAAATATATAATATAGGGTTCACTTCTCCGCGACACATCGGTAACCAGGATTGATCGATAATATGACGCAGAAGAAACCGTGGGTAACAAAGTTATGGGAAAGAAGTGTAACGATCGTGGTGACCACTGGGCACTGGCCCTTGGGGCCTTGAACAGCACCAGAGTCCCGGAAAAACATGGTAAAGCAAAAACAGCCAGGGTCAGATAAAGGAAAAGATGAACAGGAGGACAGTAGCCAAACTGGTCATTGCCAGCCACTGCGGCACGAAAAGAATACGATACACGCTAAACCCTGCCAGAATTTGCTGAATCGTTGGTTTTTTTAGACTGTCGCTTATTGTTTTAGCTTAAATTTTCAATTCTAGCTTTGTAAGAGAGAGATATTAGCGTGTGATTTTGATTGATGTAGATGGATTCAATATAGTATCTATTACAATCGATTTATCGATCCTACCTTAAAAAGACATATCATTTGGAATCTAGTTACCGTAGCGAAGCTAAAACCACGAGCAACCAGACCAAAAGAATCCAGCCTGAGCTCTGTGCTGTTCCAAGCAATGTCCAACTCCAGCATCTACGTATTGTATCCACTAATTCAGAGTGCAATTGCACATCAGAAATTTCTGGGCAGGCAGGCATAGTGAAGTCAAAGAAGGATTGCAGTCGCACAAATGGAGATTTCAACAGAGCACTCGATTGGCACTGAAGCGAGAAATCTCCCATCGTCGTCGCACCGATGATGACCGATCAATCCTGACGATGGTGGTGCATGCTGCCACTGCCAGAAGAAGAAGCGAGCAGGGGCTCTCCTCTCATCAACACAGCCCCAACACGTGAGACCACAGCAGGCGATAGGGACAGTAGAGAGGTCCAACACAGCAAAACAACAAACAGAAGCAATTGAGAGAAACAGAGAGGAAAATTAAAGAGAGGAGAAAAAAATTTAAAAGGGTTTCTTTGTAGTGGGATAGAACAGTGCTGCAGTGTGTTTGGGAGGAGCCTTCCAAAAGTAAGATGCCAAGATAAAAAGATGGTGGCTGGTAGAGGCCACCCCCCTGCCCAAAGTGGACTGCAGCACAGATTGCAGCTCGGTGGCCTCCACATCAGAGCTTCTTCCATGACTTTTTTGGCTGCCCCTGCTGAACCTCACACCAGAAAATCATTTCCACTCTGTTTAGGAGGCCTTTCAGAGGAAAAAACAGGCAACCCTCTACAGTAATGGAGAAGTTAGGTCCCAAAGATCAAACAATTTCCTATGGCCCTACTGTTCTGGAGATGTGGTCGCTTCAGAACACTCTTGTGCATGCAGGCAAAAACTATGCATGAAATGTAGACTTCAGCATGGATGATGATAGCAAAAGAGAAACCACTCGCAATGAGATAGATGATCCTGGATTGTCAGATATACCAAGTATATATATATATATATAACTATGCCATGCAAAAAAAAAAAAGGATCAGCATGTCCTAACATCCCGCCCGGCCACTAATCAAGCATTCTTCATGTCAGCAGTATAACACGTGTCAAAGGGTCAAAACCTTTCTCAATCAAGCAAGACGGCCATAATTTGGAAGTAATTTAGAGTTGGAGCTAACGGACGGAGCATATGTTTACCTGACAGCACCGAAACATTCAAAAAGATGATCAAACTCTAGGCAGTGTACATCGTTTCAGCTGTACGATCAGCACAAGGGTGAACAATCGTGCACAAAAAAAGATTGCCTTCAGCTGTGGCTCAAGCAGCTCTAGATGGACGCTTCTTGCAAGGACAGGTTTGTGCAGGCACTCAAACAGCAGTAGGTGTGTGCTTGGCTTGTACTGGGGCGTGTCTGTGCTACGGACTTGTAAGATCTTTTTCTGTGCCTGTGATAATGGCTGACGATAAAGGAGGGATGGAGTCCTGTGTGCCAGTGATAATGGCTGACAGAAAGCCTCATGCTTTTCGTATCAGGAGGAAAAATACATGGAAGAAACCAATTAGGGACTTTACGAAGATTCCCATTTCCAATGGTAAGCAACCGGTTAAAATTATAGAATAAACCAGCCGTCTCACGGACTACAAGTTGGAATTTTCATTGCAAATTACCCCAAGCTAGGGCATTTTCAGACACTTCCGGCCAACTTTTGCATATTGCAAGCATACACCTATTATATAGAATATTCTTTGAAAAGGGAGGACAAATAAAACTCACCAAGTAATTCAAGTAATTGATCCAGCCAAAAAACAGCCGGTTTTCAATCTAACACTGCTTACTGCCTATATTTCTCTCAACAGTCAGCAGTTGCCAGGTTAGTTACAGGCCATTATGCATGTAGGTAAAATGTGGAAGGGTATATGCGTGCCTCAGGCCTCAGCAAACGCATTACAAATGTACTTCATTTATAATCCCAAATAGTCATGAAGCTCTGCTACATAAACCAAGAATTTCTAAATTACAAAGCATAAAAAAGTCGCCAACTCAGAGAAATTCTACCATGAGTAGGATAATTCTCCTTTGGGTTTCCAGAACTTTCACACAATCACTCCCAAGCATGAGTGAATACTGAATCAGTGAATCCGCAAAGCTTTTGTTGAAAACAAAAGGACAAATCTAGTACATCAGGAGCATCAGATATCTATCCAGTTTAATTATATGTCTGTAATTCGTCTGATTGATCACCAAAAAGAAGATACTATTTATAGTTATACTGTGCATGGTGGTCTACAAAGCACCAAAAAGTTGATAAGCACAACAACTTCTCCTTCTCGAGAAACAAAAAAGAATCCCATCAACGAAGTAAAGGAAACAAGTAAGCAGCAGCCTATACCTTCAGAATCATCTATCATATTATTGTAAGATAGGTGAATATTTTGTACAAACATAAAGTTAATGATCTAAAATTAATTGTTTGCGCAAAAACACTTAGTGACTTGTTTGCGCAAAAACAACGCTTGTGTTTGAATTTTAAAGTTGACCAGATAGGTATTACCAGTGACAGGTTTTTTTTTATTTAAACTGGCCAGTATTTTGTATACTAGTCCAGCATTAGTTGCAGCCACCGGTAGCTAACCGGTTACCACCGGGATATCATTATCATATTAACAATGAAGACAATAATAATAATTGTAAACATCCTATGTCTATTTCTAGAATATTAGAGTCTGTAATCTTATTTTCAGTTTAGTAGTTGTAGTCGTGTACGACTTGGTGGTCAAGTCGTGTACGAGTACGTCTCTATTGGAGTCGGAGTTCATGGTCGTAGTCGAGTACCACTTTGTGTCCGAGTCGTAGACGAGTTCGCTTCATAGTCAAAAACAACAGGGTATAAAAGAACAGACCATTGTATCGAGAGAGCGAGAGCACCAGATTGAGGCTGTAACATAGAAATTATGACCAAAGCTAACAAGTAGGAAGTTCCAGGTCGAGTTGCCAACAAGACCTAGACAGATAACGAATTCGAATCACGTCCAGTATTAACAAAAAAATTTACACGTATGACGCATTACCATTAATGTGTAATTTTACACGCACTAGCAACAACGAAATTCCATACAGCAAGAAAGTGGACGTCCTAACATGCACACCTAAGAAGCTGCAATATAGTATGCGCAGCATGAGCCAATTAAAAAGGCTACCTTTTATTAGTCGGAGCTGCTTTAGGGGAGCTCCAAATCACACCCACCACCGCATCACGTGACCCCCAAGAGCTCCCTCTCTCGCCTATAAATGAGAGGCAAAAGCCGCCAAACCATTAGGCATCCAGGACAAAGTGGCTTCCTCCTCCCCCTAGCTACTACTTCATCTTCTCCTTCAAACAGACTGGAGTTCATCAAGGATCTCATCCTGAAACTGGAGCCCACAAGCACTCAGAGGAAGAAGAGCAAGAAGACGGGCTCCCAGCCGATACAAGGTAGGAGCGAACAGCGTTAGGGCACTGTCATCGTATCGCAGGGGTCGGTATGGTGACAGTGAGGGAAGAAACACGCAAAGGGCCGTGGACAGAGCAGGAGGACCTGCAACTGGTATGCACTGTCCGTTTGTTCGGTGAACGTCGTTGGGATTTCGTTGCCAAAGTATCAGGTTTGAGGGGTGGGGGATCCAAAAATTAGGTAGCTATGTTTGAATCCTTTCGCGCAAAGTCGCAACAAGAAATGCCACCTTCTCTAACCGGCCCTCTCTCTCTCTCTCTCTCTCCACGCAGGCCTCAACCGCACAGGCAAGAGCTGCCGCCTCCGGTGGGTCAACTACCTGCACCCTGGCCTCAAGCGTGGGCGCATGTCTCCCCATGAAGAGCGCCTCGTCCTCGAGCTCCATGCAAAGTGGGGAAACAGGTTTGATCCAGAAGATGATCAGAGGAGCAGAGTGGTATATAGCTTTCTCTGCTATCACGAACGATAAATTTGGTGGTTTCTCTCTCTTCCGTAGGTGGTCCAGGATAGCGCGGCGCCTGCCAGGGCGTACCGACAACGAGATCAAGAACTACTGGAGGACACACATGAGGAAGAAAGCGCAGGAGAGGAAGAGGAACATGTCACCCTCGTCGTCCTCGTCTTCACTGACGTACCAATCCTGCCATCCGGAGACGCCATCGTTCGTTGGAGTAGACGAGCAGGAGCTTCACGGCGGCAGCAGCAGTGGCTGCATCACAAGCATCCTGAAGGGCACCCCTGCCGACATGGATGGATACAACATGGATCAGATATGGATGGAGATTGAGGCACCACAGGCGCCCACAGGGCTGCAGGGCTCTGATGAAGGGAAGGACAGTGCATTCTCCGACACTCTGCTGCCTTCTCCTATGTGGGATTACTACTGCCCGGAGGCATGCTGGAAGATGGATGATGACACCAAGATGCCCCCCCAGTTTGGCTACAGTAAGGGAGTGGGTCCCTGTTACTGAAGCCATATATATATTGGGAAGCCATATATATATTGGGTCAGATTATCAAGTGACTTATCTACCTAGCAGAAGTGAAGTGCTTTTGTAGAAAGGAGATCTTAATATTTACATCTATGTAGCAGCGCAACAGGTGTGCTCATGTAAACTCGTGTTTTATGTATCCATCTAGTATCTAGTGTGCAAGACAGATTATGTCACTTGGTCCTTGACGTATGCGATACATGCAAGGGCAAGGGTACTCTGTATTCACAGTATAATAAGCTATATCTCCTGTGAGACTTTTCTATTGATCAAGTATCATTGTAATGTGGTTAATTACAAGGTTATATCTCAGCTTAAAATGTTTTCTGTAGGTTAGGTCCAGAAAGTTTGTTGTTACTCAGGTGAAGATTACGCTGTTCCGACTGGAAATGTAGTACAATAATGTTAACCTATGCTGGTAAACCAATGAACATTGCTAGTCGAGGGCTTGAAGCAAAGAACTATTAAGTATTAACCAAAGAGAAGTTAACTAGAACTAGTGAGAGCTGCCCACCTTGCCTTCTCAGTGTATTTAGGAGGTGTTTGATTGCCAGCCACAGTTTACCACGTCTAAGGTTAGACAAGTTTGACCAACTCAGGGAGCTGTTTGATTGCAGCCATAGTTGTGACAAAATTCCCTTCCAGCAAACTAGGTCCCACGCGTCAATGACCCAAAAAAGTGTGACAAGATTCCCTTAGGCTTGCTAAGGTGTGGCAAAGAATTTGAGCACCTCAACTTAGGCAAGTGTGACAATTTTTGTTGGTAAAGTGTAGCTAGCAACCAAACACCCCCTTACTCTTCCATAGTAACAACTTGCAAGCTGTGGGATAGGAAAAGGCATGGCTCTCAGGAGCCACCAAATCTCAAGGTAAAAATACTACAGTCTCATCCAACAAAAGGGAGAGCCAAGAGACCACCGCAAGACTTTGCAGAATTAGATGTCCAGAAAAAACAAACAAGACATAAGAATAATTCCACTAAAACTGAGCTTTCAATTTGTAGAAACTCCAACTCTATATCTAGAAAGGTTCTGTAAACCTAACTCTAGATTCAGAAGCATCTCTTTCAGTTCAAATCCTAATCCTTCATGTATATGAATATCTTCTCATTTATGCCCCCAAAGCTTCTAGTTTGACAACAAATCCTAGAGCTGGATAGGATAGATAGATTTCAGAGTGCATGGTTAGGGAACAACGAAACAGAGAAAGCAAATTCTCACAAATAAATAATGCAAGTCAAGAACAAAAAAGATGATTTAACCACATGACATAATTCTAAAATGCGAAAATAACAGTTCAAGTAAAGCTGAGGCAGGTTCATGGCCCTGGTGACTACCTTCTAGTTCTACCTAGAAACCATGTTTCAAGGAAGGAAATGTGTACTCATATATGCAACAAGAAAGCTACAGACAGAACCAAGTTCTGCCAGTGCTGTACTAAAATATAGTACTCTGTTTAAAAGTAAATGGCCCAACTTTTTTGAATGGTCTTCAAGATCAAACTTTGATGATAAATCTATACTGCAGTATTATGTATTAAGTACAATATTACTACTATGTTTAACTTGTAGCATCCCATTTTTGGGATCTTTTTGTGCTCGTGCAAAATTTAAGAAAATGAATATAAATTAAATATTATTACTACTATTTCATAGAATCCTTCCATATCGTCCCCCATAGACTTCTTCATTCTCTTGCCAGACATTTTCTGTTATTGTTTTTAGCAAGTATGAGTACAAACCATCGTACTCAACAAGTCACATGGGAAGTACTATTTAACTACATGCAAGAGTTTACCAATGAATGGGGTAAAGTAGTTCATTATTTTATGTGGATGCACTTTAAGTTGTAAACAAGTTTTAGACATAAAATCACAACCTTCTTAAGAAGAACGGGGTTTTACAACTTGAATACCAGTCTTAATCAAATGCCAAATCTACTTATGCTTTGTTTTTGGATCCACCTATTAAACACAGCTTCATTTTTCGAAAGCACGGCGTATTCGAATACTGTTCATTTATGACTCTACAGAGTTGCCCAGTTTTACCCACAAGATTTCTTTAACTCCCACGACAGAATTAAGAAAATAAGGCTTTTTACTGCTCAATTCTTTATATAGCCTCTACCCAGTAGATTTATACTTTACAGAGTTAGCGTGGAGCCCGTAGACTTCGTGCTCTGTACTCGAGGACACTAGCTTGCACAGCAAAACAAAAAGGCTTTATTACGAGACCCCGTTTGCGTGGGTAAGCTATTACAAATGCTAGTACAAGCTATACACGAGGCTACCCCTCCAGCTCTAGCTACGTGTAGTAACAACGAAGACGGTCACCATTACAGGTATGCTTGAGGTCCGTCCCCTCGAGGGTTGCCAAGCGGTAGGAACCTAGCCAGAGGGTTGCCGAGATGATATAAGGGCCCTCCCATTGGAGTCCAACTTGCCCACCGTTGACGCCTGTAGTGCCTTTTGCAGCACCAGGTCCCCGACAACAAGCTACAATAGATGTACCTTCTTCTTGTACTACACCAACGTCATCTGTACATACTTGGCGATGTTTTGTGTGGCCTGGACTCACACACTGTCGAGGAGGTCCAGCAACACCGCCCAGTCCTGAGTCGAAGCTTGGGCCAAGACCCTCCGCGACCTGGTCTTGAGTTCCTCAGATGTCATAGCCTCATCTCCGAAGAGCAGCTTGAATGGCGTGAAGCCCATGGGATGCGTCGCGTTGGTGTGTATGGACTAGAGCATGCTTAGTAACTCGTGAGGCCATCTACGTTTGGGGAGGCCAACGTGGTGCTTCTTGATGCCCGCGCGGAGATGTTGTCGTTGGTGTGTTCGACTGCTCCATTAGATTGCGGGTGTTCTACGGAGGCAAAGCAAACTTTGATACCCATGCACTTGTAGAACGCTTTGAAGGCCGTCGCATTGAACTGGATCCCATTGTCCATGGTGATTTCCCTTGGGATTCCAAAGCGGCAAATGACGTTTTGCTAGAGGTAACCCTGGCTATGGTGACCGCCTTAGGCCACTTCGAGAAGTACTCTTAGGCAACTATGACAAAGTGTAGGTCGGGCCGACGATGTCGAGTCCCCCATTGAGCCAACAGCCAAACCAGGGGAATCGGCTGAAGCTGGCTGGTTGGCTTATGAACCATCCTCCCTATCCATTACTAGCCTTGGCATCGCCTGAGGTCTTATGCATCAGAGGTCGTGGTGGGCCAGTAGAAGCCCTACCTGAATCCCTTACTGACGGCTTGGTAGGATTTGTCGACGTGCCCCGTGAGTAGGCATGAGTCAGTATGCACCATTGCCGCCCGTGCACCAAGTGCCTTGAATTCCTAGAGGCCAAAGAGCAAGGCCACGTACTCGGCCATGTTGTTTTTGGTTGGGAACATGAGTCGTGTGGAGTACTGCAAGCGTTGTCCTTCAAGTGTTGTGACGATCGCTCCGACACCCGCTCTGGAGACCTCGTATGCCCCGTATGTGTGGAGACTCCACACCGGCTCTGCGGGTGTCTGAGTTCATGGTTATGCTGGCAGAGTCCACTTCACGACAAAATCATCGAGGATTTGTGACTTGAACACCATCTACAAGGCGAAAGTTAGGGAGAACGGTGCGAGCTCGGTTGCCCATTTACTGATATGGCTTGTTGATGATTTGTAGCATTTCTCTAGGGGAACGATGAGGGCGTCGTGATGGTGTGCCAGGAAATAGTGTCAAAGTTTGTGCGAGGCCATAAGGAGTGCGTAGGCCAATTTTTCCAACTCGGTGTAACGCGTCTTGGCTCCCTGGAGTGCCTAAAGTAGAGTAACAGCAGAGCCTCCGGTGATGGGCAAAACAACATATGGAGGTTGGTGAGGTGCTTCTTTAGTTCGTCAAAGGCTTGTGCGTAGTCTTCATTCCAATAAAAGCCGTCGCAGCTGCGGAGGGTTTTGAAGAACGGGAGGCCTTGCTCCACAGCCTTGGACAGGAAGCGGCTGAGCGTTGCGAGGCACCCCATTAGCCTTTGGACCTCCTGGGCCATCTTGGGTGGCTCCATGGAGTATCGTGTCAATTTTCTCTGGGTTTGCCTCGATTCCTCGACCGAACACCAAAAAGCCGAGAAACTTTCCTAACCATACTCCAAAGGCGCACTTGTTCGAGTTTAGCTTGATGCCAGCTCGGCGAAGGTGGTTGAAGGTTTCCTGGAGGTCCGTTCTGTGATACACGACCCATGTGCTCTTGACCACGACATCGTCGACGTAGGCCTCAACGTTTCATCCAAGCTGGGAGGCAAGGGCGAGTGCGACCAGCCAGGTGAAGGTGGCTCCCACATTTAAGGCCGAAAAGTATATTGGCAAAGCAGTAAGTTCCTCCTGGGATTGTGAAGCTCGTTTTGGCCTCGTCCACCTTGGCCATGCGAATTTGGTGGTACCCGGAGTGTGCATCCAGAAAGCTCATTAGCTCGCATCCCGCCGTGGTGTCCACCAATTGGTCAATTCATGGGAGTGGGTAGTTGTCCTTCGGACACACCATATTGAGGTTCGTGAAATCGATGCATATGCACCACGCGTCGTTGGCCTTCTTAACAAGCATTGGATTGGCAAGCCACTACAAATGATGTACTTCGCGGATGATGCCAGATGCGACCAATTTGGCAACCTCTGCCTTCACAGGCTCCTGGTGTTCAAGGGACATGCGCCTGAGCTTCTGCCAACTGGCTTAGCCTTAGGGTGCACCGCCAGCCTGTGCTCGACGATGGAGCGGTCCGCTCCTGTGATGTCAGCGGGGGATCATGTAAAGACGTCCGCATTGTTGTGGAGGATCTCCAAGAGTCCCTGCTCGGCTTCTAGGGTGAGGCCCTCTCCGATGGAGACCTACCAGGAGGCATTCAACCCGCGAGTGGGACCCTCTTAACCTCGCCCTCCGGCTTGGTTTTGGGCGTCCACCCCGGTACTGACGGCGATGGTAATATGGGTGTTGCGGTGGTCTCACTGATGGCATGCACATTCCAAAGGAGACCTCACACGCCAAACTCTATCTGATGGGTGAGGTCCTAATCTCCGAGCACAGTCACGATCCCCTTCGGACCTGAGAGCTTCATGCAGAGGTAATTATGGTGCGGGACTACACCAAAGGCATTGAGCGTAGTCTTGCCAAAGATGGCGTTGTACGGGTAAGGAAGGTCCGTGACGTCGAAGGTGACCACCTCTATCGTTGCTTGCTCGCCTTGGCTGAAGGATACCTCAAGCGCCACCTACCCCAGGGCACTTACCAGTCGCCCTCCAAAGCCCTATAGTGGCACACCCGGAGGCTCCAGCCTGCTCTGGAGAATGCCCATCTGGTCGAAGGCGCTGGCGAACAAGATATCCACCGAGCTGCCTTTATCTACGAGGACCTGCCTCATGTCACATCCTACGATGCTTGCTTGTACCACCAATGGATCCTAGTGAAGGAAGACTACTCCTGCCACATCCACCGTTTTAAAGGTAATGTCGGCCAGTGCCCAGCTTGGGGGCAGCTGTGCGAGGTATGCGGCGATATGGTGTAGCCGGTAGGCATAGGCTCTCTACTACCTTTTGGAGGAGAATTCTAATGAAAAAACCCCCAATCATGATGAGGGGTATGCGGCAGTGGGGGCAGGTTGGACACACTGACCCTCCGGGGCTGCTGCACGTGTGCCACTACTAGTGCCCTTGCGTTGAGAGTTCTTTCTGTGGGGACGCTTTCATGGAGTGTTACAATGGTGGGACAGTCTTAGGTGAGGTGTTGCCCCTGCCCATGGACATCACACCATAATCCCTGTTGTCATCCATCATTGCAGCCTTGGCCCCTTCCGCAGCTGTGGCCTCTCCGCTCGCACTCTCAGTCGTCGGTGCACTATTTCCTTCTCCGCCTCCCTCGATGTCGAGGACGTATTTGGACCGTTGCCCCTTTTGATGCTTGTAGCCGAAGCCCTCCTTCGAAGGCTTGGGTGTGGGCTTGGCGTCAATAGTGTCACCGTCACGCCGCTGCATGTCCTCTTAGGCCCTGGTATACTCCATCTCGTCAAAGAGCTTGACCACAGTTCTTATGGGCTTGGGGCGTTATAGTCAGCCAAGGGCCCATTGCAGAGACCTCATATCGCTGCATTGATGATAGTAGCCTCATTGATGTCTTTGACCTAGCAGTGGACCTTTGCAAATCGCTTGAAGTATTCTTGCAGCTTCTCAGATGGCTTCTGCTTGATCACAAAGAGTTGGTTAGCGTCCACTCGCTCAACGTAGTTTCTTTGAAAGTTACTGTGCACTCGATCCCGGACCTACTCACATGCATACACGGAGTGGGGCATAATAGTGAAGAATCGGGAGAGCACTATCCCTTGAAGGGCAAGCGGCAACCCCTTTGCCTTTGTCGAATCGTCGTCCCCGTAGCTTCAATGGCCATTTTATAAGTGCGTAGAAATTCGCAGGGTCTGTATTGCCCTTATACGGTTCCACCGTGGACATCTTGAAGTCCTCCTGCCATATGCATTGTTGCAGGCCGGCGGACAAAGGAGACTCTGGGTCTACTCATCGAAGAGTGCTATGAGCACTGGCATGGGCCTCGCGGCTGTCTGCCCTTTCCGCGATGACCTTCGCCACTATCGCCATGGGTGTTTGCTGACTTTGAGCCTCTTGTATCCCCCGCACGGCACTTCGTAGATCTACCAGCTCGTGCTGCAGCATTTCGAGGACCACCACCAAGGCGCCCTCTGATCGCTGCTTGCTGACGGAGTACCAGGGTCGATGGGTGTGTCGGCGTGCGTGGCGGGGTCATTGGCGATGACAGCATGAGCTCTAAGGTCGTTCGATGTGCCGGCGTGGGTGTCCGGGTCGACGAATGTACCGACACGGGGGTCAGGGTCAACGGATGCGCTGTCGCGGGTGTCTTTGTCGACGATGGTGCTGGTGAGGGCGTCGGGGTCGATGGATGTGCCGGTGCCGGTGTCATGGTCGACGGTGGTGTCAATTGTAACGCCCCCGTTTCCGAGGGCGCGTACGGACACGGCAATCCGCAACTATTCACGCATGAACAGTTATGGAGTGTCGTGCAAGAGTATACCATTGCACGCTTACAACAAAAGACCAGCATATATTTTACATATGGATTAACATCCAGAGTTTTGACAGCGGGGCGTGCAAGCCCAAAGTATAATTGCATTACAAAAGCTCCAGAATCCGCTTGAGCGCGGCGAAGACCTAAAGCCACGGATCCTCGTCGAAGAAGAGACCCTCGGGGGCTTCTTCAACGGGGAGACCTTCACCTTCGTCTTGATCTTCTAAAGAATTGATTAGCAAGCCGTGAGCCAACATCCGGCTCAGCAAATTGCAAAGGAACCCTTCCTTACTATATGCACGGATTAACAAAGGAGTGGAGTATACTGGGTTTATTATCTTTGAGTGGATGCAGTTTTATTTGCAAACCTTTTCGTAAAACTTGCTGATAAAACTACTCCTTAAACAACGGGGTTTTCATGAAGAGTTAATTAACCATCTAACCAGATTAAAAATATTCAGAAAACTACTTAAGCTTTGCGGATGGGATCACCCAAGTGGCACAGCTCCATTAACCGGGAGCACGGCGTATCCGAATACCATTTATTTGACTCTGCAGAGTTTGCTCAACTTTACCCACACGATCCCTTAACTCCCGCGACGAGTTAAGAAAGCCGTGTCGTTTCACCGCTCAAATCTTTATATAGGCTTCACAGGTAGAATTCACTCGGGTCTGGCACATGGAAACTCCCGTCCGCTTCGAGTGAACCCTACCGTTATTAGGTGTCCGCAGCACGGCCCACCTAATCCAACTACTCAACCTCCCGACTCCTCAACACCTGTAGAGTTTCAATCGAGTTGAGCAGCTACTAAACCAGTGTTGACAAGTCAACTCCTGTGGTTGAGCGATTGCTATGACAGTTGCTCAGCATAAGGGGATTTCAGTCCTTATATTTTCACATGGCCCGCAACCTCTCCAGGTCCGCGACCACAACCTAGGGTAAGTGGTGGGCGAAGACCGACCCGCGGTTTCCCACAACGCTCTTACCCTTCCTTGCACACCAACACTCTCCGCCCTAGGATACGGTGTCCCATACCACCCCACCCTAGGGTCGGGTTTTCAAATCTACTGGCCCGCAGCCACGACCTTATCAGTAAAAGACTTTGCATGATAGTAGTAACCTATAGTGATCTAGATTAATGATATATATTTCTAGGGTTACAAGGCATGGCTACAAATTAAGCAGGGCATTTTTCGGTGGTAGGACGTATCTATATCACATGTCATTCTAAACATTTTCATTTTACTTTAAACTAGCATTTCACAACTAGCATAATGCAAATAATGTAATAACATATGTAAACATCATAGGGCACAATATGATCAACGGATTTGCGACTTGCCGTGAACTGGGATGATCTCGGCGAGCTCGAACGTCGACGCTTCTGGATCCTGAGATTGCACCTGAGCTTCCGGGATCTCCGAAACTAGCGCAAACACATAAAATAAACAAGTCCTAGCTTGAGAATAATCAAGCAAGGAAAAATAATCTATAAAAAGAATTAAAAAGGAATAAACTTGCATAAAATATCAAATGAAAGGGTTCTTTGAATTTTAGATTTTTTTGGAGAAGAATTTTGAAATTGGAGTTCACCATCGGGTCCGGGATAAAGAGAGGAGCAATGTGGTGAAATTTGGGAATTTTTGGGATTTTCTGTAATTTTCTAGGATTTATTTGGGTTTTCTGGATTTTTGGAAAAGAATAAATCCCTGGAAATTCGGTGAACGATCTTGGGCCACCCATGGCTACAGTCGGCCCGACAGCAGCGGCCATGGCCACAGGCCCAACACGGGTAGAAGCCACATGCCCAGCCAGCGCTCGCGCCTCGCCCGGCCGATGGCCGACGCGTGGCGAGGGGGCGGCTGCGATGCGGGACGGCGGGCGGCTCGGATGGGCGATGTTAAGTGGGATCCGACGGCTAAGAACAGAGCGGGCGGGCGGCGGTAAGGCTGGATCGGTAAGGGAGGTGAGGCGCGTGGCGCGGCACTGCCTCGCCGGACCGCATGGGCGGGGGCGCGAGGCCTGTCCGAGCAGGGGTGAAGGCGGTGCGGGCGGGCGCAAGGCGCGCTGGGGTGGGAGAAGGCGGGGAGGGCAAAGGCGCTGGGAAGGGGCGGGGTGGCGCTGGGGGGGAAAGGCGGAAAACGGAGGGGAGCGCGCCATGGAAGGAGGCGGAAGGGAGGGGCGCCAACGAGAGGGAGGCGAGCGGCTAAAAGGAAAGCGCACTCCGGGGAGAATTTCCGAATTGGGAAAGTTTTCAAAAATTCACCAAAAATTCAGGAAAAATCCAGGAAAAATTTGGTTTGAAATTTTGGGGTCTTTCAACCTACCCCCCTTAAAAGAATCTCGACCCCGAGATTAACTTGGTCCAGGGAGTAAGTTGGGAAAATCTCGCTGCAAATCCGATTCTCTTTCCCAAGTGGCCTCGTCTGGCGTGTGATTCCTCCACCGCACTCTGCAAAATCGACATTTTGTTTCATTTGTCTTCCGACGTTTCAAGTATTTGCAAAGGTTCTTGTGGTAAGTCCGGTCATCTTGTAATTCAACGTCGACAATGGCACTTCATCTGTAGGCTGGCGTAAACATTTTCGGAGTTGGGATATGTGGAACACATTGTGGATTCTGGATAAATTGGGCGGTAGCTGTACTTGATAAGCTACTTCTCCAATTCTCCCGATAATTTGAAACGGTCCCACGTATCTCGGAGCCAATTTGCCTTTGACCTGAAACCTCTTGACGATCTTGAAAGGTGTGACTTTGATATATATGAAATCTCGATTTCAAAGCTTAAGTCCTTCTGCGGTTGTCTCGCATAGCTCTTCCATCGGTCTTGTGCGATCTTTAGTCTATCTCTGATGATTTTGATATGTGCTTCTGCATCTTGGGCAATTTGGGGTCCTATGAGGGTCGCTCTGCTTTTCGACCAATTCAGAGGTGTTCTACATTTTCTGCCATATAAAGCTTCAAATGGGGCCATCCGAATGCTCGCTTGATAGCTATTGTTGTACGAGAATTGAGCGAATGGCAGGTAAGTATTCCATGCTGCTCCATATACAATAGCGCAAGCTCTCAACATATCTTCTAAAATCGATTTGTCCTTTACATCGCCCATCCATCATGCGGGTGATATGTCGAAATGAAATTGAGATCGGTGCCCATTGCTTCATGCAACTTTTCCCAGAACTTGGATGTGAACTGGGCTCCTCTATCTGACACAATCTTCTTGGGTACTCCATGAAGTGTCACAATTCGTGTCAAATATAGTTCGGCAAGTTTATCCTTCCCATAGGTTTGCTTGATCGGGAGGAAGTGAGCCACCTTGGTCAGTCTGTCAACTATGACCCAGATAGCATCATATCCTTCCCGAGTCTTGGGAAGTCCAGTAATGAAGTACATGCCGATACTATCCCATTTCCATTCGGGAATCGGTAGAGGCTGTAGCAACCCTGATGGTTTTTGGTGGTCGATCTTAATCTGCTGGCAGACATCGCATTTGGCTACATATTCTGCCACTTCTTTCTTCATCTGGTTCCACCAATACTTTTTCTTCAAATCTTGATACATCTTTGTGCCTCCGGGATGGATCGAGAATTGAGAAGAATGAGCTTCGGACATAATCAATTCTCTCAGCTCCTTTTTGTCGGGTATGCAATAACGACCACGGAAAGTAAGGATTCCTTGTTCGTCCATCGCATATTCCGATGAATCCTCTTCTTGGGCTCTCTTTTTCAGTTTTTGAATCTCTTCATCGTCATCTTGGGCTGCCTTAATCTGATCGGTCAGCAATGGCTGAAGTTCCAAGGCTGCCATACTGCCTTGTTCGGTGATCACTAAGTTCAGTCGCAGTATATCCCTTTGCAACTCTGGCGGGTACTCTGCGGTGGTTGGCTTGCCTTGTCGAACCTTTCGACTGAGGGCATCGGCAACCACATTGGCCTTGCCGGGATGATATTGGAGATCAACATCATAATCTTTGATCAGTTCTAGCCATCTTCGTTGTCTCATATTCAACTCTGGCTGTGTGAAGAGGTACTTCAAGCTCTTGTGATCTGAGAATATCTCACATCGATTTCCTAGCAGGTAGTGCCTCCAGATTTTGAGGGCATGCACCACAGCTGCTAGCTCTAGATCGTGTGTGGGATAATTTTCTTCGTGCGGCTTCAGCTGTCTTGAGGCATAAGCAACCACTTTTCTGTCTTGCATGAGTACACATCCCAAACCCTGTTTTGATGCATCACAATAGACTTGGAATTCTTTCTCTGGGTTTGGCAAAATCAGCACTGGTGTCGTTGTTAGCTTGGTCTTTAGCAACTGAAAGTTCTCTTCGCATGCATCAGTCCATAGGAAAGGCTTGTCTTTCTTCAGTAATTGAGTAAGTGGACGAGAAATTTTTGAGAATCCTTCTATGAATCGACGATAATAGCCCGCCAACCCAAGGAAACTCCTTATTTACATCCATTGTCTTGGTGTTGCCATTCCATAATCAATGGCAATCTTTTACGGATCAACTTTGACACCATCTTCGATATAATGTGACCCAAGAAAGCCACTTCTTTTAGCGTAAAGCGCATTTGTCGAACTTGGCGTATAACCGGTGCTCTCTCAATCGGTCAACGCCATGTGCAAATGCTCTTTATGCTCTTCTTCACTCTTTGAGTATATCAGAATATCATCGATAAAGACTATCACGAATCGGTCCAGTTGGTCCATATGCACCAGATTCATAAGGTTCATGAAATAAGCTGGTGCATTGGTTAAACCAAATGGCACGACCGTGAACTCGTATAGTCCATATCGGGTGATGAATCTTTGTTTTCTCTCGATCTTGCTTTCGGATTTTGAGTTGATGATAACACGAGCGCAAGTCGATCTTGGAGAATACTTTGGCACCCTTGAGTTGATCAAACAAATCATCAATTCTTGGCAGTGGGTACTTGTTCTTGATGGTGTGACATTCAAACCTCGTAATCTACACACATTCTTAATTCTCCATTCTTCTTCTTCACAAATAGAATCGGGGCGACCAAGGTGAAACGCTTGGTCTTATGAATTCTTTCTCTTGCGACTCATCTATTTGTTTCTTGAGTTCTTTAGCTCTTGGTCGACATCCGGTATTGATGCTTGGCGATTGGTTTTGTGCACGAACCAATTCTATAGCAAGCTTTACACACTGTCGGGGGCCCGCCTGTAATTCTTGGAAACACATCCGGGTAGTCTTGTACTACCGGCACTTGCTCAGGGGTGACTGCCAACATGTTGATCATGCGTTTTCTTGCACTTTTCAGTACTTCTCGGTCTGTTTTTATCACCACTTTCTGATCTTCAGAATTGACCAAAAATACTATTTTGTCCTCACAGTCTACCTTGCCTTTGTTTTTAGCTAGCCAGTTCATGCCCAAAATGGCATCTAAACCTGACATATCTAATTGCAGCAAATCTGCCTTAAACTCTACCCCTTGGATGTTTATATTGAGTCCAGCACACCCACCGTGGGACTCCATTCTAACCCTGTGGGTTTCAACCACATAAGGTCTTGACAAAAAAGCGAGGGTAAGCGATTTTTCAAGACAAAACTCTTGAGATAAATGAATGTGTTGCTCAGGTCAAATAAAATCAATGCGGTATGGAGTTGATTGGGAACATACCAAGCAATGATATCGCGGCTCCAGTGCATCTTCTCACGATCGTGATTCACCCTTGCATAAAATGTAGGCCTGGCACGGCCTCTGCCTCTGCCTGTAGAGGTGAAATTCGCCGTTCCCGCAGGTGATTGCGGTCCGGCTGCCTTGATCTGCAAGTATCCTCCTTTGGGGGTGCTGGGGCCTGCTTGTGATTTTGACTCCTGCTGCTGTTGATTACATGACTTGAAGCTTTGCGACATCGGAGGGCAAGTTCTTTTTGGGACACTGATCTCTGTAGTGCCCTATTTCGCCACAGTGGAAGCAAGCATTGGATCTGCGGGGACAATTCTTTGGAGGTGGTTTCCTCCACAAGTGGGGCATCCGATTGCCAAAGGTGAAGGGAGTTGTATTCTTTGGACCATCTGGACCGACTTTTCGTGACATCACAAACTGTCGAGAAGGTTGAGATCGAAAAGACGACGACCCCATAGTCTTGCTTCGCCGGCTTTGGTGGGAGGAGGGCGTGATTTGTGCGTTGTTTTACGCTTCGTAATCCTCCATCTCACTACGGCTTCTTACGAGGTGATGAGGCTATCCACCATGTCATTCGTGTCTTGGAATTTGATAGCTGAAATGTGGAATTTCAAGGACTGTTGTAGCCCAGCCCTCAATTTGCTCATTTTCTTCTCTTCTTTATCAACATCTTACGGGCGAACAGGAAAGATGGTTGAGCGGTGTAGGTATTCCATAATTGTGCGACCTCCTTGCTTGGCGCCAAAATTCTCGGTAACCGCCTCCATAACGCCATCGGGAATATGGGCTTTGCGGAAAGCCTTGGAGAATTCTTCCCAATCAATCTCTCGGTCTCTCGGTACGCTGGTAGTTGATCCACCATGTTGCGTGAGACCACCGCTGGCGGTGGGATGCATAAAGCACCTTCTCTTTGTCATCGCACCAGACGGTCGAAGCTTCCTTTCCACGTCCACCGGCCGGTCCTCGGCCACTGGGGATCGGTAGAGGTGGTAAAGGTCGGCGGACGGGTTTCGTGAAGTCTCGCCCATCGGTGGAAGCGGTGCACCATCCCGAGGGATATTGCCTCCACCACAAGGCACGGAGATCTAGGCGCTATCTGCTCAAGCATACGGGCTTGCCGATCAAGCACTCGTAGGATGTTCATTCTCCTTCTGGCGGTTTTCTCTAACATTGTTATTATCTTTGGCTAGCGTCGCTGATCGTGGCGGTGCACCGCCCACCGGGTCTGTCCGTCTGCCGTGTCGGATTCATCGCCAATTGGGGGCGGGAATTAGCTTTGCGGCGATCTTGGCAACCAAGAGTAGATAAGTAAGATTTCGAATTTTTCAAGGTAAGTATAGGACGAAAAAGGTAAGAACAAGGGCGAAGGGGGCAGGAGAAAGCTTTGAACACGGACAGAAATACTGATAATTAAGCAAACAGCATAAAGATTAATGAACATAATTTTACAATATGCAGGTGGTACACAGACCACTTAGGGTTCATGGTTACACTTGCATTACAATACAAAAGTATTGCTACTAAAACAAAAGGTCGGGCACGCTAGCGGTCGCCGTCTACTCCTCCATATCCTCGGGCCTGGGAGGGCCAAGCGGGGCATGGGCGGAACCGAGCACGATCTTGCGCGCATGATCATCCGGCGCTGGGCCTAGACCGCACCTGAAGCACGGGAGGAATGGACGCTGGCGACTCTGCACTATCTCGAGCCCTCTGCTGCCTCCACAGGCCTCAAAGCGAAGAAGGGACTCCCGAGGCGCCGAACCTCCTCACAGGCGTCCCAAAGCGCCTCCAGAGCTCGCCTCACCGACCGCCTCCGTCGTGGCGGACGACTGCAGCGTCATAAGGGTGGCGATGCCCGCAAAGGGATCGTCATCCTCACCGAACCTGTGGACTAAAAGTCCCCAAAGTGCGGACGCGCACCAGTCAAAGGGTGTCCCGCTAGCTCACGGTGGTAGTAGTCTCGAGGTAGAGTGCGGCCTTGAGCCACATCACGAGCAACATCGTCCTCGTTCACCCGACGGGTGGTGAACCTCCGCTTCGTGCAGGCGGACAGCAACGGATCGAACCACCCAAGCCTCGTACTCATAGAAGCGGTCTCGCGGCTGTGCCCCACTGACATGGAACAGGGTTGAAGTTGCCTCTCGCTCCAAGATGCTTCCGCATCTCCCACACCTCACGGCCCAACCGTCCATACGGTCGGGCGGGAAAAGATGTGGTGCACCATCTGCCGAAGCGAAAATTTTGAAGTTAGACAAGTGAAGCGATAAACATTTGCATAAATCAAAACTTAAGTAAGTAAACTAAGACAGATAAGGTAGCAACAAGAGAGGTAAAGACAGCAGTAGTACTTATATTTTTCATAAACCCTTTTTATGTCTTTAAATTAGGTTTTGCGATAAAATCGCTTCCTAGGCTGCCTTAGGTCTTATCCTACGGTCAAAGAACCTGCTCTGATACCACTTCTTGTAACGCCCCCGTTTCCGAGGGCGCGTACGGACACGGCAATCCGCAACTATTCACGCATGAACAGTTATGGAGTGTCGCGCAAGAGTATACCATTGCACGCTTACAACAAAAGACCAGCATATATTTTACATATGGATTAACATCCGAGTTTTGACAATGGGCGTGCAAGCCCAAAGTATAATTGCATTACAAAGCTCCGAATCCGCTTGAGCGCGGCGAAGACCTAAAGCCACGGATCCTCGTCGAAGAAGAGACCCTCGGGGGCTTCTTCAACGGGGAGACCTTCACCTTCGTCTTGATCTTCTAAAGAATTGATTAGCAAGCCGTGAGCCAACATCTGGCTCAACAAATTGCAAAGGAACCCTTCCTTACTATATGCACGGATTAACAAAGGAGTGGAGTATACTGGGTTTATTATCTTTGAGTGGATGCGCTTTATTTGCAAACCTTTTCGTAAAACTTGTCGATAAAACTACTCCTTAAACAACGGGTTTTCATGAAGAGTTAATTAACCATCTAACCGATTAAAATATTGAAAACTACTTAAGCTTTGCGGATGGGATCACCCAAGTGGCACGGCTCCATTAACCGGAGCACGGCGTATCCGAATACCATTTATTTGACTCGCGAGTTTGCTCAACTTTACCCACACGATCCCTTAACTCCCGCGACGAGTTAAGAAAGCCGGTCGTTTCACCGCTCAAATCTTTATATAGGCTTTCACCGGTAGAATTCACTCTGTGCGGCACATGGAAACTCCCGTCCGCCGAGTGAACCCTACCGTTATTAGGTGTCCGCAGCACGGCCCACCTAATCCAACTACTCAACCTCCCGACTCCTCAACACCTGTAGAGTTTCAATCGAGTTGAGCAGCTACTAAACCAGTGTTGACAAGTCAACTCCTGTGGTTGAGCGATTGCTATGACAGTTGCTCAGCATAAGGGGTTTCAGTCCTTATATTTTCACATGGCGCAACCTCTCCGGTCGCGACCACAACCTAGGGTAAGTGGTGGCGAAGACCGACCAGCGGTTTCCCACAACGCTCTTACCCTTCCTTGCACACCAACACTCTCCGCCCTAGGATACGGTGTCCCATACCACCCCACCCTAGGGTCGGGTTTTCAAATCTCATCGCCCTGACCACGACCTTATCGAGAAAAGACTTTGCATGATAGTAGTAACCTATAGTGATCTAGATTAACAGATATATATTTCTAGGGTTACAAGGCATGGCTACAAATTAAGCAGGGCATTTTTCGGTGGTAGGACGTATCTATATCACATGTCATTCTAAACATTTTCATTTTACTTTAAACTAGCATTTCACAACTAGCATAATGCAAATAATGTAATAACATATGTAAACATCATAGGGCACAATATGATCAACGGTTTGCGACTTGCCGTGAACTGGGATGATCTCGTGAGCTCGAACGCCGACGCTTCGATCCCGAGATTGCACCGAGCTTAGGGATCTCCAAACTAGCGCAAACACATAAAATAAACAAGTCCTAGCTTGAGAATAATCAAGCAAGGAAAAATAATCTATAAAAAGAATTAAAAAGGAATAAACTTGCATAAAATATCAAATGAAAGGGGTTCTTTGAATTTTTAGATTTTGCTGGAGAAGAATTTTGGAAATTGGAGTTCACCACTGGGTCCAGGATAAAGAGAGGAGCAATGTGGTGAAATTTGGGAATTTTTGGGATTTTCTGTAATTTTCTAGGATTTATTTGGGTTTTCTGGATTTTTGGAAAAGAATAAATCCGGAAATTCGGTGAACGATCTTGGGCCAGCCCATGGCTACTGATCTTGCGGCCCGGCTTGCTGCGGCAGCAAGCCAAGGCCAGCCCAGCGCAGCCCGCCCTCGCCCTACCGATGGCCGACGCGTGGCGAGGGGGCGGCTGCGATGCGGGGAGGCGGATGGCTCGGATGGGCGATGTTAAGTGGGATCAAGCGGCTAAGAACAGAGCGGGCGGGCGAAGCGGTAAGGCTGGATCGGACGGCTGTGGAGGGGGAAGTTCATGAAGATCGGACGGTCGAAATTAGATTACATCCGACGGACGCCGTTAAAAGGCGAGGTGAGGGTACGGGCGGAGACGATGGAGCCACGTCTCCCTTCGTCTACCTCCCGCCGCGGCTCATGGCGAGAAAGGCGAGCGGTGAGCAACCGCTCTCCGGCGACCGCAACGGCTCCCGGAGACCAGGGAAGGGTCCAGTGGGTGTATTCTGACACGGGGAGTTCATTTTTGGCAGTTGGATGGCAAGGGGGTCAGCGGTGCGAGCTAGAGGCAGAAGGGGGTGGTTTCGGCTCTCCGGCGGAGAGAAGGGTACCGACGGCGATCTAGCCCAATCGGCGGTGCTTACACGATCAGCGGAGCTCGAGGTTCACTTTGGTGGAGTGAGCTTCAGCTGGGGAACTCCCAAGCAGGCTGGCCACGGGAGGGGTGAAATGGCCGGCGGCGAGCTCCGATGCTGGGACTCCTCGGTGTTTCCCCTGGTCAGACAAGGGTACCACAATGATCAGGAGTTAGTGAGGGTTCTCGGCGAAAACAATTGAGAAATGAGGGAGGAGGAAGAAGATCGGTTCTGGCGTCGCCAGCACAGGGAGGCGGTGACGGCGAGGGAGGCGATGGGGCTCCAATCGGTGCCTGAGGAGATTGCTAGGAGCGGCGTGGAGTGGATGGAGATGGCAACGGGTTCGGGAGCAAAGGAGAGGTGGGGCGGCGGTGAGGGGTTTATACCCGAGTGGGAAGAAGGGGCGTGGAGAGGAAGGCTCGGCGGCTCCGTGGTCAACCGGAGGGGACAGGGGTGGTGGGAGTCTTCTCCCAGAGAGTTTGTGATTGCCTCCAGGGAGTAAAGCGGCGGGATGGGCAGGCGGCGGCGGTGAGGCGGCATGGGCGTCGGGCTCCCGCGGAGAAGGGGAGGAGGAGAGGTGGCGGTGGGGCCAAGGAGAGGAGGTGAGGCGGGGCACTGCCTCCTTCGGATCATGGGCGCGGGGGCGAGGCCTGTCCGAGCAGGGGTGAGGCGGTGCGGGCAAGGCGTCAAGCGCGCTGGGGGGGAGAAGGGGAGGGCAAAGGCGCTGGGAAGGGAGCGGGGTGGCGCCAGGGAGGGAAAGGCGGAAAGCGGAGGGCGGCGCCGGGAAGGAGGCGGAAGGGAGGGGCGCCAACGGAGAGGGAGGCGAGCGGCCGAAAAGGAAAGCGACTCGGGAGAATTTCCAATTGGGAAAGTTTTCAAAAAATTCACCAAAAATTCAGGAAAAATCCAGGAAAAATTTGGTTTGAAATTTTGGGGTCTTTCATCAATGCGGGTGTCGACAATGTTGCCGAGGGCCGTTGTCACTGCGCCCTCCGGTTGTGGGGCTTTCTGCGTCACCGTTTGTTGCTCACCGCTAGTGGCACTGAGGCGACGATGCCATGGGGGCGGGGAGCCCTCGACCTGTAACATCATGAAATTTTGGATGGTCAAAATTCTGAAAATTTTAAAACTTTTTGTTGAATCTTGTTGGTGTTCGAAATAACTATGAGTACATAAAATACAAATGGTATTTAATCAAAAGAGCAACTTTAAATAAAAGATCATGTTGAAAGATAACGATGTGCATCTATTAAAATATAGATGACCTCTGGGTCATCGGTCATTAAAATAATCTCGCTAATATATAATATGAAGAACAATGTAATATTAGGACCACTTATTTAGACCCTAATAAAGGTAATTTTAGTAACACACCAATAGGTGGTAATTTGAAGTCCAGTGGTAACCAGACATAATTAGGAGTTGCATGCATTTAATGCCTAGAATGGCTCAATGGTTGTGGATCAGTAGTAAATAAAAATAGGCTAAAGTTAACTAATTAAATAACGGTGATTAAGGAAATAATCCTAGGCATTAACAAATTATTGGGTTAATCATTTAACAGATTATGTGACTGATTGATAATTAGGACCACATAAAACACTATGTCTCAAGATCAAATTGCTAGAATTATGAATTAATTTGATAAACTAAAGGTTATATGCATCGCATGTGGAACTCAAGCCCTAATTCGTAAATGTTAACACTCAACAAATAATACTCAGCTAAGCTCATACATCCATCCATAGGTCTAAGATGACTCATGGAACTTCCTTAATAAATATAAAAATAATAAAAAAAGTTATTAGTAAAAAGATTGATTCACTGTATTTTACTCTCGACTGTACCTAACAGTTTTCAAGCCCGAAGCAGAATATTCTTGTGAATACTCCTATTGTCATGATCCTTCCTTGACATCCATCCCGACGGATTTCCCTCCGTCATTCCTCACTTTGCTCAAACCGCATTTAACTCTGGAAATAACCCGCATATAATAAACTTTGTCTCAGATCACCCATATAATCACAATAAAACTAAATTGAATTCATTTTGATTTATTTGGACCTTTCGAGATATTCGAATTTATTTGGATTAAGTTATTTATTGAGGTAAATGATCGAGCAATATGCAAATGTATGTCAATTTTAAGATAGTTACTTGCCTACTTGTTAATATAGCAATATTGACATGCCATCCTTGACACTTGAATTTTATGATCCTTGTCACCCTAGATAATTATTTGGTAACTTCAATAACTAAAAGTCGCACTTAAGTGCCCTGCTAGTCTTGCTTAAGTATTAGGGTATTAGTTCGCCCTAATCATCATCTTTTAAACATAAAACTTGTTTTAGGCAGTCGTTAGATGTAAATGGCTGGTATTTTAGGATAACTTATTTTATACTTCTCAAAACCCTAAAACTTGATGTTACCACATCTAGGCAGATCGTATGATAGCTAGTGCGGATGTAGCACGATAAATGGTGGTTTGTGGCATATATGGTCCAGATAATTTAAGGACTTAATAATTTGTATCCACCAGTGCGAGTTACACCATGGTGTGACCCACGAGTCATGTCGCTGGTTTTAAGCTGTCGTGGGCACAGGTCATGTTGGTGTAAGCCGTCATGGGCACGGATCGTGTTGCTGGTGTAAGCCTTTGTGTGGCGCAAGAGAGGGGTCTAGGTGTGGCGGACGTAACCACACTCAAGTTAGTTTCTATTTCAATAACCTTTGTGGGTGGGATAAAAACTCGTCGGGTGAATGTAACCCTGATTTTAGAATTTTTTTTTCTAGGTGAATGTAACCCAGTGTTATTAATTGGGTGGATGTAACCCTAGTAATCAAAATTAAGCATACGATGGATGGAACCATGTAACAGGTGGATGGAACCTGCACCGCTATAAATATTGCACATTTTCACCCTCTTTGATAAAATACGTTTCGATTAACATGCTAAGTCATAGGAGTTTTTAGTTATTATAGTTGCAAAAAATTGTTGCCTTTAGGAAGTAAGAAGAACCCAAGCCTTTCCTTGTTAAGCCTTACATGGATAAATCCTTATATTCTGTGAGTTGACTCACGGAGCATCTTTGTCTGTGCTCACCCTCGCTCTCGAAACCCCTTCAGAGCCCATGGACCAAGCACACTATATCTGCTATGAAGATCAAGGAGCTGATGATGAAGTCGATGAAAATTAGATTAGGCCTCAGTGATCTGACTCTCACCCCAATGTGGCCGACTAGTCGACTTTTGGGTGTCCCAATATTGATCAGGCCTTTGGTTAATATTGGTCGCACCTAGATCTTCCAAGTCGCTTGCCTATGGCGAGATGTGCCTTTCCCCTTTTGCTTTCGCTTTTGTGTAATATAATTATTTGGCTTGAATAGCTTTATTGTAAACTCGATCCGATACGGTTTATTTGAATTCTGATGTATTGTAATGTTAATGAATGGTATGGTTTATATTGTGTATGAAATAATTCAGCACCTGTGAGCACTATCTATAGATCCAAAGAATAAAGCAGTGCATTCACAGAGGACTCTGGATTGACTAAATCTGGGTTCGACATGACTCTAGTAGTACACATTGTCTTAGTTTTTACATGACCAAACCTATAGATTGATGGACCAACTGTTGGCCGAAGTTTGCAATGTTTGATTTGACACTAGAAGTGTGGATTGGCCTTATAGTTCGAAATGGAGGGAGTAAAGCTTTTGATCCAAGCATGCCAAATCTAGTCCATAGAAAACTTCTGAAACACACCAGAAACAGCAGCAGCAAGCAAAAGCCATCTGTTCCTTTCATGGAATGGACTACACAATTTGCACATCATCTCAGTGGACTGTCTTTTGTTTTTTTTTCTTTAGAGAAAAAATATTAGCACTAAACTTCATTTTTTTCCTTTCACAAAAGCTAGGTTTGCACTTACTACTTTAGCAAGCCTTGGAGGTCATGCGTGCAGGAAAAAAAGAAACTTCAGTGTGATAGGGGAATTAAAAGGTGGTTATAAGTGGTCTGTATCGAGAACTTTGTAACATCTACTTTAGTGAAACCGATCCTGCAACAAATTAACCTTATATTATCTTCTGAATAAACGCCTAGTGCTTAACCGCCTGGACCCAACCATTACTGCCACATGCATGGTGCCTCCAGGAAAATAAAAAACTGGGGTAGCATTGATGGGGATAGGATAAATTGTGGATTTATCTTTTTGGTTTCCCCTGCGCTATGTTCTTTAAAGAGAGCAGGGCGAGTTAAAATACAAAAGATGATAAAGATTAAAATAAAGCTGATAAAAAAATATTTCAAGGAAATGTTGCTGGAGATGTATACATGGATGAATTGCATGCAATATGAAGGGAAATTTAAAAGAGAAACAAGATAAAGAAACACCAGTCATAAAGTGAAGAGACCATCAACGAGATAAATTTTTTTTTCTCGAACACGCAGGAGAGCTGCGTATCATTATATTAAGAAGAAACAGAACCAGGGTTAAAGAAACCCGATCACAGTGTTTTTCTCAATTGTTCTGTAATGGATCCACAAGTAGGAGAGCAACATGCTTTGTCAATCTTGTAATTGAAGGTCAAAATAGAGAATCCAAGGGCCAACAAGTGTCAAGATTTTATTGCCCATAGAGAAGTTACTGCAAATCTAAAAGATCACACGACTAATAAAAAATGAGCACAATTGAAGTGCAAGGATATGACGCATCACTGATGTTTAGTAAAATAGTACACAAGATACACAACACACATGGCTACCAATGCTGGCAAATCCACATAACTGATACATGGAAAGGCCTTCCCACTCCCACCCTTAACTTCAAACAAAAACACATACAATGCGAACAATGACAACTACATCCTCAAACTTGTATGGTGTCGTTTCTTCTCTCTTTTTTTAAACACGATGGTATCAGTTCTTGGTTCAAGTTAAATGCTTGCTAGGCATTTTATATATGCAGGGTACGGGGTACTTGCTTTTAACCACTCAAGGCTAAAACATTTGATCAGATGATAGCTCCTGAGATACTTGAAATGTTAACTAGCAAACATGAATTAATATCTAACATATCATGGGAATAGACATATAACAGTTATACTTATTCCTTCCTCTCAAAATCTGCAAATAACAGCCATTGAGTCAGCTAGATTCAGCAAAAACCAAGTAATTCTGTGTGCACATCAATATGAAATTTTCACTGGTAACTTAGCTTGCCAGTCAAAAATGACTAATAACAAGTCGACATAATATCTAAGTCAGTTAAGAGTTAAGAGTAGGGCTGAAAATCAAATGTATTTTCAGGATAGGCACAGGTGACAGGACAGTAATGTTGATCCATTGATGTTAAAGTTCAGCAAATACCCACAAATCTACGGCCTTCAAGTTGGAATGAAAGAAGTGTTCTTTTAAGTCAGTCAGACCAAAGCCAAACAATTCTACACACTCTTAATGTGACACTACATTAGTAGTTGCAGTTACCAATAACCCATGCTGCCAGAATTCAGAAGTCCGTAAGTAAATAGCAATTTCCTGGAAATAGACAACATCCATCTCACGAAATAATAGGTATGCCCAACCATTCTGCAGTAGATCAAGACAAATTTGTAGACAACAATATTCAAGCTATGCATAGCAGCACCAGCTTATTGCCATAGAAAAGAAACAACAAAAGGTAGGAGAGATCTATAACCCACGAAGGGTTCAAACCTGACAGACTAAAGGAGTACAAAGATTAAAAACACTAGAACGCTTCAAAAGGAACCCTCTCAACTCTAATTGTGCCCATAGCAAGCAGCCATAACAAAGAACCAGACAATGGTTTGATGGACCTCATAATCAATCTCTCAGGCTCCTAGTTGTGGCAAACCCTACCAACTTGGTCCCCACTCCCCAGTACCTAAAAATGTTTGGTAAGTTCCATAAAAAAGAATGTTTGGTAAGCATTTGCACGCATGAATAAGTTAATGAGTTAATGGCAAAATAGTGCAATGGCATCATGGTTTAAAGAAGGATTTGTTACATAATGAAATCTTTATACCAGCTTAAATATTAGGTCACAGAAAAGAGCTTCATCTCACTTAAAATAAGCACAAACTTGCACATGTCATTATAACTATCGCTTTAATTCAATTAACAACTATACAGTCGGTATGCAATACAGCATGCTTACGACTTGCATAAAAAGAAAATTGAATAATGAAAATGCATGCACACAACAAAGAGATCAAACAAGATAACATTATCCTAACCACACATTAACTGTGGAAAATAAGCCTAACTTAACAGTCATAAACAAGTTGTCCTATATACTCATATAAATATCTATAAATATTTAAGTTGGTGGATGGTGGTGATGGTCCGTCTGCCATTCCACCACCTCCCTTCACTTCATTACTGACAGTCTGACAAGTGGGACCAATTCAAAATTTTGGCAAAATATTAACACAAATCACCGGTCTTGAGGTTGGTGGTGATCAGGGTTCGGAAAAACCGGATTTCCCGGTGGGTACCGGAAAATAAAAAATCGGCTAGGTTTTTCCGAAGTGTATTTATATTTGTGAGTCTTTTGTGACTGCGTAATCACCTTCTAGGTTGGTTTAAACCTTTTTTGTACTAGATTACCCATTGTATGAGCTAAATATGCTTCGAAACATCCCAATTCAACCTTTTCTTGTGTTTTCCGGTTTTTTAGCGGGTTTTCTGGTTTTTTAGCGGTTTCTTCAGTTTTTTTGGGCGGTAACCAACCGGTTTTTCCAGTTACTGATTTCAAATTCAAATTTTAAAACTTGAAATTTGATCGGGTTTTCTCCGGTTTTCCGGTTCGGCGGGAAACAGACTCGCCCCACGGATTTAGGCCGGTACCGGGTTTTGGAACCTTGGTGGTGATGTTCCGTCTGCCATCTCAACACCTCCCTCCGCTTCATTACTAAAAAGTAGGACCAATTCGAAATTTGGCAAAATATTAATGCAAATAACTAGTCTTAGGTTCGAACTCAAGAACCCTTTGTTGGGACACACAGACTGAGGTCCACATTGGCCATCCCACCACCTCCCTCCATTAACCAACTGAGCTTCATATTTCATGTTGTTTGCATGGAGACTTTCATGTGTGTCCCACCGTCTCCTCTGGGCCATCCTCCCCCTGCCAAGTTACGGGCCAGGTGTCTCCTGCGCCCGGTTCAGAGCTATGCGCCATCGGCTCCGGGAGCAGCCCTGCTCCTTCCTTTGACGGGCCGTATTGGGCGAGGTGGTCATGACACAATCTCCTGCAGTGCTTCCACGACAAGTCGTGCCCCTTGATCCAAGCCGCTTTGTGAGGACGCCTTGCTTTACTGTGGTGTATTCCGCCGACGCCGCAAGGGCGCCGCCTCATGGTGCGACCACGCCTCCCTCAGCTATGGCGTTGCATCTTCTCTATCTCCTTGCTCAAGGAAGGCCTTCATCAACAAGCTTTCTAAGAAGACTTGTAGATTATTGTCGACACCATGCACTTCCAGGAAAAGGCCTAAATTGATTACGCCGAAGGCTCCTCCACGCCGGCGTGCGTTGGAGTTGATTTGCCTACGAACCAAATCCTTCAAGGACCAAGAAACGTGTTATGCGGGCATTGCACATCATTGGAGAAAAGGAAGGAATTAACCAAGAAGCACTCGTTAACTATGCCAAGACTTTCGAGCAGCCCATCTCTGCGGCACATATGGAGGCCCTTGCGGCTGTTCGGATGGGCGACAGGAGTGTGAGGCATCCGTGCCTTGATCCCGGTTCTTTGGTCGGTCGCTTTATTTTATGTTATCATGAATCCTAAACAAATAATCTCTTGGAATGTGAGGGGGTTAAACTCCAAAACTCGGCAAGATTCTGTCCGTACGTTCTTGGATTCCTCTCGAGCTGATATTGTTTGTCTTCAGGAGACTAAGCTTTCAGCTTCTCGGATTCGGCTCTCTCTCTTGGCTCGACTTTGATAATTTTGTGGAGCCGCCCTCGGTTGGTGCAAGCGGGGGCATTCTAGTGGCATGGCGCCATTCCCTTGGCCCAGCCCGTAGCACAAGGGTTGACTCTAACAGTGTCTCCATCTTATTCGCTTCCGAGCAAGGTCTTGATTGGTGGCTGACATGTGTTTATGGGCCGCAGGGTAATGAGAATAAGATCCTCTTCCTCCAGGAATTGAGAGACATCCGGGCTGATTGCCAAGGGCCATGGGTTTTGGTCGGAGATTTTAACCTTATTTACATGGATGAGGACAAGAACAATAACATCTTGGACCATGCAATGATGGGGAGATTCAGGAGATTTATTAATGATTTGGCTTTGAAAGAATTGCCGCTGCATGGACGCAAATTCACTTGGTCCAACCGGCAACAATCTCCTACTTTGGTCAAGTTAGACCGTGTGTTCTGTTCAGTGGATTGGGAAGACTTATACCCAAACTGCTTACTGCAAAGTGGAGCAGCGGAAGACTCTGATCATTGTCCGCTCATCATAGGGATGAATGACATTAAATCAAGCAGAAAGAGATTTCGCTTGAGCCCTTTTGGCCTAAACTTGATTTTCGAAGCGTGGAGACGACTTGGATTTCGATTCGATCTAGTTCCTGTCCTTTTGATACATTGGCAAGAAAACTGAGAGCAACCAGTAGAAGGCTTCAAAGTTGGAGCGAAAAAAATTTGGGTCACGTCAGCAGTCAACTTGCCCTCGCCAGAGAAGTCCCGTGATCGCTTGGAAATTGCCCAAGATGGTCGTGGTTCTGCCTAGGGTTGAGTTGTGGCTCATGCAGGCTCAAAAGCATGTTCTGGCTCTTTCATCTCTGAAAAGAACAATTGCCAGGTGCCGTTCTCGCATTCTATGGCTCAAAGATGGAGATGCTAATTTAAGCTTTTCCATCTCCATTCTCGGCATAGGAGAAGGAGGAATTTCATTGGTAAATTAATTGATGGAGATCAAATGCTCACGACTCATGAAGACAAGGAGAGGGCTATCTTTGATTTTACAATTGCTCGCTTGGTTCCAAGATGCACCGTGAGCTCACCATAACCGGAGGAGCTTGATATTGCCTCACTTGATCATCTGCTTAGAAAGCCCCATAAGCGAAGAGGAGGTGTGGAGAACCATCTCGAAATGCCTTGGACAAAGCCCCGGCCCCGACGGTTTCTGTGTCGTTTTATCAAGTGTGTTGGTCTCTTATTAAAAAGACATCATGGTGCAGAGCCTCTGCAGCTTGGGGCGACGATTCAGAACTTTGAGCTCCTCAACTCACCTATATCACCCTCCCGCCTAAAAGAGATGGAGCACTACATGTCAAGGACTTGCACCAATAAGTTCGGTGCATAGCTTTGCCAAACTTATAACAAAAATTTTCGCTAATAGATTGGCGGTCGACTTGATGGGTTGGTCTCACACAATCAAAGTGCTTTCATCAAAGGAAGGTTCATACAAGACAATTTTATGCTCGACAAAGAAGCGCAAGATTTTTACATCAACAAAGACAGTCTTGTTTTCTTTGAAGCTTGATATATCGAAAGCTTTCGATTCGGTTTCTGAGTTTTCTTTTGGAAGTACCGCAAAAGCGGGTTTTGGTCTCCTTTGGCGTGACATTCTTAGCGGTCTCCTTGCTTCCTCTTCATCGCATGTCCTCCTCAATGGTGTTCTGGGCAACCATCTACCATCAACGAGGGTGCATGACATGCACCCGCTATCGCCAATGCTCTTTATCTTAGTGATGGATGTGCTAAGCCACATGATCTCTAAAGTCGAGAGAACGACTTTTGCAGCCCCTATCTTCCGTAGCTTTGCAACATCGAATCTCCATTTATGCGGATGATGTTGTCCTTTTCCTCCTAGCTTGCTAGTGATATTGATCTTTCTCTTGATATCCTCAATTTATTTGGAGAAGCTTCGTCCGAAAACAAATGTGCGTAAAAGTAACGTGTTCCCATACGGTGTTCGAAAATGACATGACATTTATTCAGATCATCTTCCTTGCGAGCTCTTGGATTTTCCTTGTAAATATCTCGAGTCCCTTTCTTTGAGGAAATTGACAAAGGCCCACCGCAGCCCTTTATTGATCGCATTGTCGCACGCCCACGGATGGAAGGCCGACTTGTTAACTAAAGAAGGGCGGCGTTCTTGGTGCAGCATGTACTTACTTCCATGGTGGTCTATATTGCTATGGCCATTGATCTTCCTCCCCGGGCCATCAAGGCTATTGATGATTAAGAAGAGGTTTTTGTGGAGAGGAAGGAAAGAGGCCAAAGGGGCCATTGTATAGTGGCGTGGACCAAAGTTTGCCTCCCAAAGAGCTTGGTGGTCTTGGAATTTACAACCTCCAAAACCTTGGTCGGGCTCTTCGGATGAGATGGTTGTGGTTGAAGAAAGCAGATCCTACTCGTCCTGGACGAATTTTCATGTGCCGGTCCATAAGTGTGTCCAAGCTTTCTTCTCTATTGCGTAGTTTCGAGATTGGTAATGGGGCTGCAACTTTGTTTTGACCGACAGTGGATTTATGGCCAAAGTATAGTGTTCTTGCCCTCAAGTCTTGGCTTTAGTTTCCAAAAGGAAAAGGAACAAGAGAACGCTCGAAGCTTTAACTAACCTTACAGGTTAGGGATATTCGTATGCTTTTCACTGCTTTTTTTTCATAGAGTATTTTGCCCTTTGGGATATCATCTCAGAAGTGGTGCTACAACCAGAGGTGGAAGACACTCATGTTTGGAGGTTCTCTAGTGATGGGCATTATTCAGCAAAATCCGCCTATGAAAGCCTGCTTTCTTGGTTCGGTAATTTTCGGATCTTATGAGAGGATTTGGAAAACTTGGGCGCCTGAAATGCCGTTTTTCATGTGGCTAGTGATCCGTGATGGTGTTGGACGGTGATCGGTTGGCACGAAGGGGCTTCTCACCTTTCCTGTTGCCCACTTTGTGACCAAGAGGAGGAAAATATTAACCATTTTTGTCGACATGCGCCTTTGCACGAGAATTTTGGTTTTTCCTTCTGCGCCGAATTGGACTACACAGTCTTACTCCCCTATCGACGAGATCTCCTTTGATGATTGGTGGGATAAAAGCTCAAGAAGGGTGCCTGTTCATTTAAAAAAGGGTTTCAATTCCATCATCACCCTAGGGGCTTGGACTTTGTGGAATCTTCGTAATCGCTGTGTTTTTGATGGTGAACCTCCTAACCTAGCTAGAGCACTTTTGCTTGCTAGTGAGGAGTTTCTTTTGGGGTTTCTTTGGGCGAGAGGCATAAATCATCTCCTTGCCTGTGGGCTGTTCGTGTTTTGAGTGTGGTTGCGGTCGTCTCCAACTCTTGTTAAAGGCGCGATCGCTTGTTTAGGTCCCTAGTGGTTTTGTGTTTTGCGTGTGTTAAGGTTCTTGTCCCTTTCTTCTTAATATAATGATACGCAGCTCTCCTGCGTGTTCGAAAAAAAAAAAAACTTTCATGTGTGTGAGATTTTCACATTGATCAAATTGAAGTTGAGCTGTTGAAGGTTACAGAGCTTACATCCTTCTTCGCTCTATTGTTTGGGATCTCACAATATGATGTTATCTTGGATGACATTTCAAGTTTGTACTGAAAAGTGTTTTTCTTATGAATAGTTGGAATGGTTTTATATTGTATCCTGCAATAAATTTGCAACATATACCTTGTAGCCCAGAATAAATTGGCAACATATGCTTGAATTCTTGATGTTTGTTTTTTACATCATGTATACAGGAAAAATCACATTATTTTATTTTTTAGAGTTTAGAACTTATGGTATTGCATTTGAGATCTGTCCCAACGCACAGACGCTTTGCTAGTAATTTACTAACGGTAGGGCTCATGCTTGCTGTATACCCTCCCAGAAAAAAGCCATAAACAAGTACATTGAGAAAACTCAAAACTCCTTGATGACAACATCCTATTCCTTGCATAACAGCCCTCCCTCCATCCCCCCTCGCTAGACTGGAACTATCCAGTTTGTGTATAAAGATAAACCAACTAATACAAAAATTAAATCAACACTCAAGAACATCAGATAGTAACAGACTCATAAAGTAAACAAAAAACACTCTTGCCATTCAGAAGGTCATGACAAAACAAAGAAAATGATTATATTTTGGGCAGGCTGATAATATGGAAGGTATAATGACTTGAACAATAGACTTATAATGAGCACCATCTTGTTAAATCTTAGGCCCTCATAAAGAAGTTACACACAAACTGACCAAGTGAACAACAGATCCAGAGAAGACAGCCTCTGCAGGACCAGTCATGTAAATATGATTGTCATCCTCCCTCCTGTCAATTTCCAAAGGCCCGCCAGGCAAATCAACTAAACACTTCTGTAACACAAAAAAAATGGGAACACATAAGGTATAGTAGAGATAAAATTGACAGTGCAAACAACAAAAGAAAGGACAAACCCGTTCAGCTCGGCCCTCAAGAACAGCTGCAACAACAACTGCACAAGCACCAGTCCCACAAGCAAGAGTTGCTCCTACAGTCAAAATCATAAAGTTTATTTTCTATATCCAGCCCTTGTGATAAATGCCTGGAGATACAAAAATAAAAGATCTCACTGAAACTCTTTACATACATTAGAGCTATTTACATAATGGATTAATGCTTTGGCACTGATGACACATTGACACATGGGACTAAATGATGTGTACTTTTTTTAACATTCAAAGATAAATAAAGGGAAAAAGAAATTACAAAGTTCAAGCGCAAGGTCTACCCTACAAAATTCAAGATTAAGGGAACGGCAATTATACCAGCACCACGCTCCCAAACTTGCATTTTGAGGTGTGAGCGAGACAAGACCTGTACAAATTCTGCAGAAGGAAAACTTATTTTAAACAAAACTCAAATGCAAGGACATATACATAGAAACATATAGTGGCATAAGAATGAAAGAGTTACCTGTGTTGGTGAGAGCAGGAAACATTTCATGATGCTCAAATTTAGGACCAATATCACTAAGCTTCAAATCATCAACATGCAAAACCTGTGGTCCAGCCAAGACAAGAATCCACTGTTATGTGAACAGCCCAGATAGGATAATGAAAACATGATTCTTAGCAAATATAGTTCAACCAACATAGCAATGTTTTCACTTGCGGCAAAATTCACAACAGCCAGGGTTGCTAGGGGAAACTTGTTAGCTATATCTGCACAAATGGGCCTCAAAATAAACAATAACAAAGCCATATTGAAGTATCTTAAAGAAAACCTCCCTTGCTCTCCGGAAGCATACAGCATAGATGTTGCGACAAATTTATTGCAACTTTGCAAGTGACAGCAACGATTCTAGGTGATAACGGGTAATGAACAGAACAGATCACAAAGACCACTGGCTCACTGCTTTTAATAATTAACAAGTTCAAATTTCAAAATTCTGGTGTATGAAATACTACCACTACCGGGTTCAGCAGCTTTGCCGAGTGCCGGTGGCACTCGGCAAAGCACGAGAAACACATGATCTCATGATTTTCAGACTTCGTTTGCTTTTTTTAAAATTTAAAAACCATTCGGCCACACGTTTGTGGTCGTGTTTCCTGAACAAGATGTTCGAAATTCCTTTTTATTTAACAGGTTAGGCCTCAAACCGGGCTGAATAACATGAATATCATTTTTCTACTCATTTTTTTCCTATTATTTGAATCACTTGCAGTTCAAATTTGACTTGATTCAAAAAATTGCTTGAAATGCAATTAATTAATTAATTAAATATACCAAACAAATACAAAAATATACCAAATTTTAACATGGAGTACCATATTTTGTATGTGGAGAGTAGAAAAAGTTTGAAGGGTAGGAGAGGAAAAGGTTTTTATTTCTTTGCCGAGTGCCGCAAACAAAACACTCGGCAAAGAGCTCTTTGCCGAGTGTCAGCTCCAGACACTCGGCAAAGGTCTAACGGCGACGGCTAACATCTAATGGACGGCGGTTGGTGCCGAGTGTTTTATTTTTGCCGAGTGTTTTCTTGTTAGCACTCGGCAAAGAGCTCCTATATGCCGAGTGTCTAATTCTCAGCACTCGGCAAAGAGATTTTTGGCGAGTGTTTTATTTTCGCCGAGTGTCCCCATTAAGGCACTCTGCAAAGCTGTTGTTTACCGAGTGCCCGATGGATTGCACTCGGCAAAATTTCGGACACTCGGCATATAGGAGCTTTCCGGTAGTATACAAGACATGGTAGGCTAAAACTCACAAAACTGATCTAGACTGTAGACCTTGGGGCCTAAGCAAACATACTTTGTATGGAGATGTGAAAAAAAATGACAAGCTATCCCCATAAATGGATCATTAGGAGGTCCACATGAACTGCTAGGTCTTTGCTCCAAGAACCTTCCGGGCATATTTTGGATTCATAAAATGCTGATGAAATTTGGTAAGCATAATGAAATTCTGGACTTTGCCAAAAAGCAATTTGAAAGGCAGACAACTTCAACTTGCAATTCGATTACCTTTAACTCCTTTGCACCAAATGTGACACAATGAGGATTGCCCATGCTAACACATGTTACATGCCATGTTAACCCATCAATTGCCAATTCAGCTTGAACAACAGCCTCATTCTTGGTGGATGGCAGTTTTGTGGGAACATCTGTTCCAGAAAGGATGGGCTGGCCCATATTAACCTTTACCTGTGAACAAGATAAATCTTTTTTTTTCTCGAACACGCAGGAGAGCTGCGTATCATTATATTAGAAGAAAAAAGGGACAAGAACCCTTACAACTCACACCTGAGACACACTTGGATTGGAATGGTTTCTAGGCTAACACACGCGCCTAATACAAACAATGACACGACCTCGACCACGCCTAAAGAAAGCGACGATCTATTGGTTACCAGCTGGCTCTAGGGCAAGAAGGGAAGACAAGCCCCGAGCTCCTGCCAAACTCCAAAACCGCAATTCTTCATAGGCGAGCAACAAAGCTCCAGCTAGGTTTGGAGACAATCCATCGAACACGCACGGCGGTTGCGATGATTCCAAATCGACCAAGCTCCAAGGATTATTATTGAATTGACCCCTTCTGTCCAAGCCACCACCTCAACTCCACTCGCCCACTGGTCATCAAAAGAGGTTTCATCATTTTGAGGAGCCAAGACATGCGATCCTACTTTATGCAAAAGATTAAACCGAATTGCCGAGCAAAGACGCAAGAGATGAGTAGATGATTAATTGTTTCCTCCTCTTGGTCACAAAGCGGACAAAGGTCGTGGTACGGAGATCTCGACGTGCTAACCGATCGGCAGTCCAACATCTATTATGAGCAACCAACCACAAGAAGAAGCGACATTTCCCTGGTGCCCATGCTTTCCAAATCCGCTCCCATGGATGAATTTGATAGAGCCAAGGAAGAAACCCTATAGGCTGATTTTGTTGAGTATTGACCGGAGGTCGAAGGCGCCAGATATGGGAATCCTCCACCCCAGGCTGCAAGGAGACTTCCGCAATAAAATCCCAAAGGTCCAAATACTCAGCAATAACCTCCATCGTAATGACTCCACGGATATCGACAATCCGACCATGATTAGTGAGGGCCTCCCTCACAGTCCTCTTATTTGCTCTTCTTCTACTCACAAGTGCAAAACTTATGAGCAAGATCGCGACTCACGCCCATGTAACCATCTGTCTGTCCAAAAAGCGTAGTAGCACCATCTCCAACTTCTGAAAAAATAGCCATGGAAAAGAACGCTCTGACTGCGCTGTGAACTTGGTTAGAAAAAACTGCTGCCCAAGGTCTATTAGGCTCGGTTTACGTAACCACAACCATCTCATACGAAGTGCCCAACCAAGCGTTTGCAAGTGAGAGATACCGAGCCCACCATACTCCAGAGGACGGCAGACTTTTGTCCATGCCACCAAGCAATGACCACTCTTTGCATCCTTACGCCCTTTCCAAAGAAAGCCTCTTCTAATCTTATCAATGGCCTTAATAGCCCAAGGTGGGAGGTCTAAAGCCATTGCAAGATAGATTAAAGTGGAGGTGAGCACAAACTGAACCAAAATACGTCTTCCAGCCCTTGTCAATAAATTTGCCTTCCAACTCGGAAGAAGGGCATCAATCCTATCAATTAAGGGTTGTAACTGTGCTCTCGATAACTTCCTCAGAGATAAGGGAATACCAAGGTACTTACAAGGGAAATTGAGCACCTCACAAGGCAGCTTTTCTTGCACAACCATAATATCTGAATCTAAACACTGGATGGGAAACACATTGCTTTTCTGCACATTGGTCTTGAGGCCCGATGCTTCACCAAATAAATGAAGAATGTCCAATGTTATCTCAATATCACTGGCCGTGGGCCGGAGGAAAAGGACAACATCATCCGCATACATAGAAATCCTATGAGGCAAGGCCCGTGGAGCAAGGGGCTGCAACAGCCCCTCATTGGAAGCCAGATTCACCATATGGCCAAGGACATCCATCACAAGAATAAATAACATAGGCGACAATGGGTCACCTTGTGACCCTCACGGTGTAAGATAACCTCACCGGGATCCCATTTAGAATCACCTGTGTAGAAGATGAAGCCAAAAGCCCACTAATAATATCACACCAAATAACTCCAAATCCGAATTTTCTCAAAACTTCCAGGAGGAAGGGCCAAGAGACTGAATCGAACGCCTTCGTGATGTCCAACTTGAGGAGAATGCGGGGTTGTTTTTGTTGATGAAGAAACTTTGCCATTTGTTGGACAAGCATGAAGTTGTCCTGAATGAAGCGCTTCTTAATGAAGGCACTTTGATTCTTAGACACCATGAGGTCAAGCCGAACTGCCAACCGGTTAGCAAGGATTTTGGTGACCAATTTAGCAAAGCTGTGCACAAGACTTATGGGCCTAAAGTCCTTGACGAGATCAGCCCCACTCTTCTTAGGCGCAGAGTGATATAAGTCGTGTTTATAGCTTCCAAGTTCCCGAATTTCTGCCCAAGCGCAGATAGCGCAGCCATAAGATCTGCTTTATGATAGCCAAAGAAGCTTGAAAGAACCTACTGTGAACCCATCGGGCGGTGCTTTATCACCGGGTAATTGACCGATGGTCCTCCACACTTCATCTTCGTAAAAGGGGCATCTAAATCTCCGAGATTATGAGAAACAATGTTTAATTCATCAAGATTAATTGTTTGCTCTCTGTCCACAGGTGATCCGATCAGCTCGCTGTAAAACTGGTGAACCAATGCTGCCTTGCCATCATGGGCAGTGAGGACCTGGTCATCGGAGATTAAGCGAGCAATAAAGTTCTTACGTTTACGGTGGCGAGCATGGAGGTGGAACATGGAGGTATTGGCATCACCCTCCCAAGCCAAGCGACACGGAACGGCTTTCGCAATTGTCCTTTGAAGAGAGGACAATGTCAAAGAGTGTAATTTAAGTTGGTCGCGACCATCGCCGCTAGGAGATAGGACACGGCTGTCTCGCGCAATTTCCAGGTTGTGGAGAATTTCTCTCGCCATCCCCAACTGACTGCTAATATGTCCAAATTTCTTTTGGCTCCAACTTTGCAACTCTCTTGCTGTGGCTTTCAATTTTCTTTGAGGTGTCAAAAGGACGGGGAGTAGCGATGATGTAATTCCATGCTACCTCAACCACACCCTGGAAGTCTTCTTGCATAGACCAAAAAGGTTCAAAATGGAATCTCGGCTTCCCAGGTTTGATTTCTTGCAGTCCCAAAATCAGAGGGCAATGATCCGAAACATCTGAAGCTGCACTTTGCAAGAGGCAAGACGGGAAGAGCAATTCCCAGTCCACTGAGCACAAAACCCTGTCCAACTTAACCAGAGTCGGCGAATCTTGCAAGTTAGACCAAGTGAACTTACGACCATGCAGAGGTAACTCCTTCAGTGATAAGTCATAGATCAATCTTCTGAACCTGCCCATCATAGCACGGTTTAAGTTCCCATTATTTTTGTCAACATCTTTGTAAATGAGATTAAAATCTCCTAAAATCATCCATGGGCCTAGACAAGATGCCTTGATATCTCTCAATTCCTGCAGGAAGAGGATCTTGTTGTCATCACCTTGAGGGCCATAAACACATGTCAACCACCATAATTGACCATTGCTGTGGCAAAACTGGACAGAAACACAATGGGAATCAATTCTGGTTGCAATGGCAGGACCGAAACAGTGACGCCAAGCAACAAGAATTCCCCCACTCGCACCGGCAGAGGGAAGCTCCACATAATTGTCAAAGTCAGATCCCAGCGTGGAGAGCAAAGCTCTCTGAGAGACTGCAGCCATCTTTGTTTCTTGAATGCAAACAATGTCCGCCCGGCAAGAATCCACCAAAGTGCGAACTGAATTCTGGCAACCCGAGGAATTTAGGCCACGCACGTTCCAAGAGATTATTTTGGAAGGATTCATTTGGAAACCAAGAAGAGCGACCAACAAGAACGGCTCAAACCGCCAAAGCCTCCACATCCGGGGGCGCCCAACCAAAAAGCGCTGCCAAGGCAAGGATATGGGAAGCGGAGAGAGGCTGTGCAAAGATCCTTGCATACTCCTCCAGTGCTTGGTCATCAATACCCTCTCGATCCCCAATTAAGTTAAGGGATCTCAATACACGCTTCTTAAGTCGTGATGGGGGCAGTTGGGGACTCGACTCCAACGCCCGCAATGCGCCGGCTGCGTCGCGGAGGAGCATCAGGAGGAGGAGCTCGCTGCCTTCTAATGGTAGGCTGAGGAGTTGGGAGAATTTTAGAAGTTTTTCTTGACAGGCGCTGGATGAAGTCTTTGCACGCTCGCCTCAAGCAGTGAACCGGCGGTGTTCGAGCCGCACCCGGAGTGGCCTTGGCGCAAATGTTGCTTCGTCCTTTCCTGCGACGTCGAACGTAAACCTTGGCGAACATTCTAGGAGGTCTATCGGCAGGCCCGGGAGTCTGCATCACCCGCTGCATCCCTTCAGGAGCCAAAACCAACAGTGCGAGGAAAGGTCTGGGCTTTCCGACGTGGAGAGCCCAAGGGTGCCCGTGCTGCCGTGCACTGCGAGGGGCGATCATTAGCGGGCGCCGCTGGCACGTCTAGGTGCATCGAAACGTTCACCGCCACGGAGTCAGCCTCGGGCGACGGAGTCGAGGGAACAGCAGGATCCGCTTCGAGTACAGGGACTGATCCACAATCAGCCGGGGACAGCCCAGGCGCCGAACAAGTAAAGAGTGCAAGGCCCGAAACGTCGCCCGCGCATGGCTCATTGGAAAAAGGAGAAGGAGGAGGCGAGACGTTGGCCTCATCAGAAGCCGCCACCTGGCGAGCACCTGGCCCGGTAGTCCCCAGTCGGTCCTTCGCGGGGATGCGGGCCCGCTGCCCACCGCCAGAGCTCGCATGCCCCGGCAGACTACCACGGGAACGCGATGGAGAAGAAGATCGCTGACGGCGGCGCCTAGTCCCTATGTGATTCTATCAAGAAATATAAATTCAGACTTGGGAGGGACCTATATTCAACAAGAATGGGTGGATTAATGGTTCAATCTTGATAGGAAGGGAATACTCTTGAGGATGCTAGAGCCAAGAAAGAAGCCAGGGCATTTCAATTGCTTAACATATCCAAGAAAATTGCAAAATCATGGAAAATATGTAAGGTTGTAACCAGCAGCACGAAATGCTTACGATATGATTGTGACTTAATTAGGTACTTCTGGCATGCACACTGAAATTGGGCAAATTGTAACCAGCAGCACAAAATGCTTACTATATAACTTAACTAGGTTCTTCTGGCATACATATTGAAATTGTGTAAATTGCAACCAGCTAAACAGAATGCTTACAGTATGACATAACTAGGTTCTTCTGGAATACATACAGAAATTGTGCAAACTTAGTCCGGTTCTCAAATCATAATGGTATAAACTCCCCAAAAAGTTTGTGTTGATAACAAATTGCAAGAGGCGTGAAAGATACGGCAGGTTTCAAACATCCCTGATATCAGTTACAGACCAAGGAGCATACCTTAGCAAGCAGCTAGAGATAAAAACAAATAGTTTACTTTTGCTCATGATTGAGCAAGGTGAATACTACAGTGGTGTATGCCCATCAAAATTAAAAAAAAAAGACTAAACAAATAGAAAGGCATTTACCTTGCCATCATTTTGTATTTCAGGAATGATTAATCCAGCACCAGTATGAATTTTGAAGCTGAAACACAAGAATGTAACTTCAGGACCATTGCAAAGAATGGTACATCTATATCATCACATTTCTAGCACCTACTCTATAGAACAGGCTGCAGTCCAATTATTAACTACATTAATATTAAAGTCAGATTTATAAGGCACTACATATACATTTGCGCATTTCAATGATAAACTGCTGAAATCTACAGGTTGAATTTTACCGCTATTTTACTCTTCATGTAAGGATATTGAAAAGTTTGTGCATGAACTGCTACCTATGTGTTCCCTGTAAATTCTCAAGCTCCACTACAAACCGAGCAAAGCAATGAACTCCATTACCACACATCTGAAACAAAAAAAAAGGACATAAGGGATGAACAAATATTGTACAAAAACAATTCAAAGCTAACAAGATCCATAGTAAACACCTTATTAGCAACAGCTTTGAGACAAACAAAAAAAACAAAGCAGAATAAGTGAACAACTAAAGGGAATACTGTTGTGAGGGTGGCCCAATCCCCCAGGACCATTAAGTTCAACTACTGGGCGTTGCAACAGGTCCAATAGTATAGGGATATATGTATAAAAGAATGTGCCAACATACTTTCACCTTTCGTAACTATTAAGGGGTAGGAACGCGCGCGCTTCAACTCTTCGTCACGCCGCCGACTTCGTTGACGCCCACGACCACATGGTTGTGAGGCATTCTCCGACTACCTCATGGTCAAGACTTCGTCATCGCTCGTCTGACACCTTATGGTTGGGACTTCGTCGACGCCCACGACCATGTGGTCGTCATGCATTCTCTGACCGCCTCGTCGTCGGGACTTCGTCGATGCCCATGACCATGTGGTCGTGAGGCATTCTCCGACCACCTCGTGGTCGGGACTTCGTCAACGCGGGAAGGGAGCGCATGTGCTTCAAGTCTTCATCTCGTCGCCGACTTCGTCGACGCCCACAACGTCATAATCGACGTAGTTGTGAGGCATTCTACGATCACCTCACGGTCGGGACTTCGTCAACGCTCATCCAACGCCTCGTGGTAGGGACTTCTTCGACGCCCATGACGACGTACTTGTGAGGCATTTTACGAACACCTTATTGTCGCCACTTCGTTGACGCCAGTCTGAAGCGTGGGGGCGGAGCGCGCGCGCTTCAAGTCTTCGTCCCACCGCCGACTTTGTCGACGCCCACGACCACGTCATAATCAACGTAGTCATGAGGCATTGTACAACCACCTTGTGGTCGCCACTTCGTCGACGCCAACGACTACATGATCGTGAGACATTCTCCGACCACCTCGTGGTCGCCACTTCGTCGACGCTCGTCCGACACCTCGTACTCGGGACTTCGTCGATGCTCGTCTGACACCTCGTGGTTAGGACTTCGTTGACGCCCACGACAACGTTATAATCGACGTAGTCGTAAGGCATTCTTCGGCCGCTTCGTGGTCGGGACTTCATCGACGCTCGTCCGACACCTCGTGGTCGGGACTTCGTTGACGCTTGTCCAACACCTCGTGGTTGGGACTTCGTCAACGTCTACGACAACGTCGTAATCGACATAGTTGTGAGGCATTTTACGACCACCTTGTGGTAGCCGCTTTGTCGACGCCAGTCCGAAGCGTGGGGACGAAGCGTGCGCATTTCGAGTCTTCGTCCTGCCGCCAACTTCGTCGACGCCCACGACCACGTCATGATCGACATAATTGGGAGGCATTCTGCGACCATCTCATGTTCGACATAATTGGGAGGCATTCTGCGACCATTCGTGGTCGGGACCGCCATGATCGACATAATTGGGAGGCATTCTGCGACCATTCGTGGTCGGGACTTCATCGACGCTCGTCTGACACCTCGTGGTTGGGACTTCGTTGACGCCCACGACAACGTCGTAATCGATATAGTCATGAGGCATTTTACGACCACCTTATGATCGCCACTTCGTCAACGCCAGTCCGAAGCATGGGGATGGAGCACACGCACTTCGAGTTTTCGTCCCGCCACTGACTTCGTCGACGCCCACGACCACGTCATGATCGACGTAGTCGTGAGGCATTCTATGACCACCTTGTGGTCGCCACTTCGTCGACGCCCACGACCACGTGGTCGTGAGGCATTCTGCGACTGCCTTGTCGTCGGGACTTCGTCGACGCTCGTCCGACACCTCGTGGTCGGGACTTCGTCGACGCTCACGACCACATCATGATCGACATAGTCGTGAGGCATTCTCCGACCGCCTCGTCGTCAGGACTTCGTCGACGCTCGTCCAAGATGGGGACGGAGCATGCGCGCTTCACGGCTTCACCGTGGGACTTCGTCACCCGCGTCTGAGGCACGACCTCAATGCGGCGGCTCCAGCTGCGTCGGTTGACTTCGCCACCATCCTCGTAAGCATCGCCACGGAGAGGTGGCCCGACCCATGACTCCACCTCTATGCGCCGCCTGCGTCGGAGGCAATATCTCGACGGGACGGACACGGCTTTGGCGTCGAACTTCGTCACCCGCATCCAAGGCATGCCCTGGACGCGGCAGCTCCGGCTGCGCCAGTGGACTCCGCCAACCTCCTCGTAGGAGTCGCCTCGGAGGGACGGGCCCGCCCTGGTTCCGCCTGCGCACGCTGCCCGCGTCCGAGGCATGACCTCGACGTGGTGGCTCTGGATACGTCGGGGGACTTCACCGCCCTCCTCGTACGGTCGCCTCGGAGGGCGGTCGCCCCGCTCGCCTCCATGCGCCGCCACGACCACGTCGTGATCGACATAGTCGTACGCGCCGCCCGAGTCCGAGGCATGACCTCGACATGGAGGCTTAGGCTCTATCAGTCCAGGGACCCCATGACCACGTCATGTTTAGTGAAAGACGAACCCTGTTCCGAGAGATTTACAGCGTCCAGACCCCCAGGGGCTAGAGCTAGCAGTTGCATCTACTCGCCCTCGGGAGCTTCGTGCTTGCTATCGGGGAAAGGGGGGCTGGGGCAATTGGTTACGTCAGCTCACCCCTCGAGACCTCCGCACTTGCTGTTGAGGGAGTACTGTTGTGGGAGTGGCCCAGACCCCCAGGACCATTAAGTTCAGCTTCTGGGCCTTGCAACAGGCCCAATAGTATAGGGATATGTGTATAAAGAAATGTACCCTCACCTTTTGTTACTATTAAGGGGTGGGATGGGAATTTCTCATCCTATCCTATTCACGTATATAAACCCCCAAAAGGGCTACGAGAAAGAGAGATTCACTCATTTTACTCACTAGCTCTCTCTATCGGTCGGCTCCATAGCTCCGAATTCCATATCCCCTAAGGGGGAAAGGGGTACTCTGTACCTACTGTTGTACTCATACCACAACAAATACAAATATGCAAACTTTAGTTTCCTCTGGAAGATAGGTGTTTTATATGGTGTGCAGTGTATAGAGTAAAGTGTTGCTTTACATGATGGGATTGGTAACATGATAACACTTTCGAAGTTTCACAGTTTATCAAGATCCTTGTTTCAAAAAAAAAGTATATCAACCACACAATTGGGTACAAACTTAAAACAGTCCATGTTATGCACAGAGGCATGTATGGAATAAGTAACATGAACGATTCTGGATTAGACCTTCAACATATTGGACTGATTGTGGATTAGACTAGTACAAGTCCCAATCTACGCAAAGGTGAGCTATAAAACCAGCTAACACGCAGTGGATTCGCAGGATATAGTTTAACCCTGCCTACAATTTCAAGAACCCGAGTAACCTGTACAGCTACACGTTTCATTTTGCAGATAAGGCTTGGACAACATCCACATATCGGCACAAATTGCACAGCAGAGACTGGTCCCACGCGATTAACACTGTGGTAACATAAGATTAGCTCAACTATAAACGCATTGCCTTTAGCGTAGAGGAATCACTCCGAGGAACTATGAACTTAACGTTGAATAGCACATTTCCTACAGCGCAACGGTATTCAATGCTGTTATGAAACGGCCGCTCACCTCCGGCTCGCTGCCGTCGGAGTTGAAGATCCTCATGGTGTAGTCCGCACCATTGACCCCCGGCATGAAGAAGATCACCCCGTCGGCACCAATGCCAAAGTTCCGGTCGCACAGCTTCACGGCCTCCTCCGGCGTCACCTTCTGCACCGTCGAATCCCTGTTGTCGACCTACAAATCCAAACAAAAACCAGCAGGAAAAAAATCAGTGACAGCGCAGCATGTAAAAACAGCAGAGATTGCACGAATTCGCAACAGCATGACCCCCGGTCCCCCAAAATGAACACTGCACGATGTGGTAGCTCGAGAAATTCGAAAAACAAAGGCGTACCATGATGAAGTCGTTACCAAGCCCTTGGTACTTGACGAAGTGGAGGGCGCGCTCGGACTCGCGGTGCTCGAGGAACGAGGCGGCGGACACGGCCATCGAGGCGACGGCGCGAAGAGGGACGGGGGTCCCGCGGAGCGGAAGGCTGAGGCGGCGGCGGGGGCGGCAAAGGAGGTCGCGGCGGCGGCGGGCGACATGGCGAATAGAGCGGGTGCGGGAGCGGGAGGGGGTTTGGGAAGGGTCCCTGTTGCTGTCCGGCTAATGGCGGGGAGCTTTTCGCTCTATGAAGGTGGGCTCCACCTGACGGGTGGGCCCACTGTCATGGAGGTCGAGGTGATCCAGGTTGATGGGGGCAGCAGGATCCTCTGCGCGTCGGATGGATGTTGACGATGCGAAGTTCAGGGTTTAATTGGTTTGGCACGCATACCCTTTAACCGCTTTCCGGCGGTGTTGACGGGAAACGGTAACTCCGCGTTCTAACGGTGGTCACCGATGAAACATGATTACATGACGCATCCCACCTTCATGCTTCATATTGGGTGTTACTGTAGAATCAACAGTAGGAGTGTACCATGTTATTTAATATTCATCTATCTATCGAATATGAGATACATAGTTATGGATTGAAGACTTTCATTTTGAGAAAATTTACAGTTCAAACAACAAAAGACATTTATAATTCAGACAACAAAAGATAAATTCATTTAGAGCTAAGGTTCGCTTGCCTTCTTGAGCCACGACGGTGGCGGGGCAACGGTGGTGGGAAAAGGGCTATGACAAGTTCACCAGAGCCCTCCGGTTGTAGAGGGAGGGAGGAAGGCAATAGCCAGCGATGGTGGGGGCAACGATGGAGGTGCGCAGAGCGGCGCCGAAGAGGAAAAAGAAGTGGCAGTGCATACAGAGCGACACCAGTGAGGAAGAAGAAGCGGCCATGGAGACGGCGACGGTGCGCTTGGATCTTGGGTCGGCGGTGAGGTCTAGATTTGGAGGGGGGTTGTGTGTGGTGTGGTTAGGGGTGAAAATGGACCGAATACGAATCAAATATTGTATTTACCATATTCGTATCGTATTTTATAAATGAATACAAATTTGAATATTGTTGAATATGAATATGAATCGAATAGTGTAACGAACACGAATTCAAATCAAATATCTACTCAATTCAATCGGATCCAGATATTCTCATAACTTATGTAGTATGAAGGTATTAATGATATTTTATCCTTATAAAGTCACACTTAATCGTTCTAATTCATTTATTTCATCTAAAGAAACACGAATTCTCATTGAATTAAAAAATTATCCAACTAACTGGTCATATTACAATAAAACATGTATATTACCTCGTCGAATGTGAATACGAATACGAATAGTCCGGATAAAATAACATTTTGAATGGTAAAAGTTCATACCATATTTGCATCCATATTTTTATATGAATTCAAATACAAATAAAAATAGGAGAGAAATTATTAATCGGTTGAAAAAATCCATACTGCATTCGTATTATATCAAATACGATAGCTAAATAATACAGATAATTCGTATATATTTCCCATTCCTAGGTGTGGTTGGGTTGAGGAAGGAAGAAAGAAGATGAGGTGGGCCTTGGGCCAGAAAAGAAGTGGGCTGGGTGGTGTGTTCCATCCATAACAATGGATGGAAGCTTCAATAGACACAGCCCTGTTTATACATAGTCACACTTAGTTTTACCGTCATCCTACCTTCCACGAAATGTATTCTTTTCGATAGCAACTTATTACTTATGGTTATAGCTTATGATTTTTTACTCTAGTGTGAATACTTGTGCGAACGAGCCGAAAGCTCATAAACTACTTCTAAAAAGATATCTCGATAAGGCGTTTAAAAATGGCAATGAAAAGCTATCCCACTTGTTTAGCTTCTTCACTTGTTTTGTTCGAATAAAATCATAAACTATAAATTAAAAAAACAAGGTTCTTACAAACACCACGGTGAGCTCCACGGTTTTGAGTTTTCTAGAAATGTCAAGATGAGATAGAAGGTACGAGACAATGTTTAACTTTTTTAAAGCGCCTAGCAGGAGAAATGCTAGTGATTCATTTCAGAAAGAAGGAAAAATGCACAAAGCAACGAAGAAAAAAAGGAAAATAAGAAGAGTAAAGAAAAGATTATATACACGCAAACTAATAATCACAGGCTAGGAGCTATAATCTTTTGAATACTCTTTTGCCCCTGCCTTGCTCCAGACTCATGCCTCATCTTTTAAGTCAGAGGTCAGGAGCCTAGCCGGTTTAGCCCCGTTTATTTCAGTTTAAGTTTTTTATTTCTAGTTTATTTTTTACCATTCATAAATTTTGTCTTTTCTTAATTTTTTGCTTTTTTTGAGCTTGTTCTGCCGGTTCTTTTTTCCGTATTTGTTTATATTATCCGTGATGGACTAATCTGTTTTTCTATTTTTATTTTTTAAATTTAATTATGACAAATAAACCACATTCAGCTACAGTACAATTTTAGTCAGCTACAGTACAATTTCAACTATAAATCACTATTTTTCAGCCTAAATAAGTGGTACCTTACGCTTGCTGTCAAAGAGACAATGTTTAGCTGATGCGAGTATTGTAGCCTATGTTGTCAGTGGCAATTTCTTTGTATGTTTGTAACTACCACGTTAGATTTAACTTTCAATAACAAGGTGTGAACCTCCCTCGTGGAAAAAAGAAATAGCCAAGCTTAGCTTTCTCATCCTTATCTTGTATTTTTGTTACTTTTACGATAGCACACCAACACTAAGAAGATATATTTCACTCCTCACGTCTCTTTATTACTCACTTTCATCAGGATATGGGCACTTGGGGGGTTTAGACAAAACAGTACAATGATGTTTTAGGGATGCTCATTTGTTTGAGGAAATAGTTGTGGATTGGTCTATATCACTATACCGACCCATTTTAAGAATATGACTGCTGTATCTCCAGCAACCGTTTAAGAGTTTAGTTATGGATAAAAAGAGTATCATATCTACTTATGAGTATTTAAAAAGGGTTAACTTGATTAAAATATAACCTAACATCTAAACTACAGTAGCTTTATGGGTGTCCGAGCCTAAAACTTAACTTACATTCAAAAGTGTTGGGATATGGGTAGGCTATACTAGTACAGATTAATATTTTCTACCGCGCAAAACAGGAAGCTATGCGAGAAATAGATCATAGATCGTTACCACTATAAGTGCAGTGCAATAGAAGTAGAGTTGAAGCAACTGATTCAACGAAAAGCTCGTCAGTGTAGTGGAGATATTTGATCATCCTCCGGTCAACTGTCTCCTCCTCACGATCGTCCTAATCAGCGCCGCAGTCACAGCAGTGCCTCTACCGAGATCCACACGTCCAGGAATGGAACACTATGCATCGGCGTGCTAGCACCAACACGCAATAGAGAGGTGGCGGATATGGTTTCGATGGGTGTGTATCAGGATACCTCACTTAGCCCCGCATCTCTTTCTATACAGCCTTTAATCAGATCGTATCCTACTCGGAAACTATCATCCGGACCCTTATCGTTCCAACTCATTAAGTATGTGACCATGTAGGTTCATGTGTATTTGGCTATGGGCCGAAAACTTTTTTCCAGTCCATAAGTCAGTAGCAGTCTCTATTAGGACATAACGACTCCCAAACATACATAAAGATCATATCGGATGAACATATATAGTGCTTATATACCGATCTCTTTGCCTCATGGTATCAGATCAAACTCAAGGCGAGAAGCGTGCCATCCTGTGATAGTTTGATCCTTCACTCGAATCTGTAGTGAATTACTTAGTTGTAATTGACTCCTCAATCACATTAGGCATGGCCACGCACTTCCTTAATCCAACCACATCGAGGGGCCTAGAGATATCTCTCCTGTTATATAGGAGGGGCAAATTCCATCTTAATTGCGCATATTCCCCCATGTTTCATAGTAAATCCGAAAGCTACCTTTATGACCACCCAGTCACGGAGTAGTGTTTGGTAACCCTTGTGTAAACTATTATATATGTAGAAAATAATAACGATCTCAGGTATAAAGATCATACATACACTATGTATGAGACCAAGTGATAACACTTAATAATATAACAAATTCCTACGGTGTCTCATGGTGGGTCAATCCAACATGATGTTCTCTAACATGTGCCCACATTATTGATTTAATAGTCCATATCCATGATCTGTGAAACATGCTTATCAATCAATACATGTGCTGATATGTAAATCATAATTATCCCGCATAATGATATAAGATCAAGGATAATTTAGAATAACATCAAAACATGAAAAAAAAGGTTCCACGAACAAGTCATATACATGTTGATCAATATGAAAGGAATTTATTCAAGGAATAAAATAACATATTATTCAAAAGATCATAAACATAGAAGTGATACAATCATCTCTATGATTGGCTCTAGAGCATATCACTAACAAGAAGAACTGACAAAATTTCACAGGAGTACTTGAGTGCTGTCATAACCCTAACACGTTATCTGATGCATCCTTTCTTCTTTAGGTGTTTGTTTTGATGAAAATAAGTAAGTTTAAGTACACTAGGTACTCAGCAAACCACATAGGAAGGCTATTTAACTACCATGCAATGTGTTCAACTAGATAGAGTCATAGGTTAATATGATAAGAATAGATGCAAGTTTGCTGGTAAAGAACTTTGCATTTAAAAAAGTAAATCATTATTTAATTAACAATGGGTTTTGTCATCGGCAATTTCCACATTAAAACCATCCAAATTTTACTTATGCCATGTTATAGGAATCACTTATAAAATACAGCTCTATTGATCGGGAGCACGGTGTATTCAAATACCATTTATTATACTATGCAAAGTTGCCTAAGTTTACTCACAAGATATCTCAAACTCATGTCATGTTGTAGGCATAAAACATAATAACGTGTGACTGAGCTGAGATAACAAGGTCGTTTCACTGCTCTTTTCGTTCTAGCTTCTACCTGGTAGGCTAGGAATCATTCAACCAGCATCAGGTATCAACTGCCCAATGTGGAATGTGCAGCTCGACGTTGAGTGGACCTATCATTGTGAAGATTGGTAAGTGTCACAATAAGCCCAACTTCCATCTCACCCCCTTTTCCCCACGGGCTATCTAGACGATCCTATGATAACTATCACCCTGCAGATATTTGATCGAATCGAGTAGTGTACTAGACCAGCTTGATAAGTCAAGCTTATGATTGAGCGAGCTCTATATTATTTACTTAGCACAGGGATCTAGTCCTTATTTGCCACAGATGGGCCTATCATTCACATACTACGTGTACACCGGCACCACACCGCCAGATCCAAATTAGAGCCTCAATTTTTGGGTGAGGTGATGGGCTCCAACCATCTAATGGTTGCCTACTAAGAAGCCTCAACATTCAGCTTTATTTCAAAGTCTATCGGTACTGGGCCGATTAATCCTTAATAGTATTTGTAAAGTATTTATATATTTCTAACCTACCTATTAATTACCAATGGGGTGATTTCATATTATAATAATACTTATGGTTGTTAAGGTGAATATGACTTACGAGAGTATGACTAGGATTTTCAGTGGTCGGATCTAACTATTATCATGTTCTTTTGAATTATTGTTTTATATAAATAACATTACTCAAATAGTATAAAATGAAAAGTAATAATAATTAAATAATATGATATCAACATGAGCAAAGACATGTGACTTACCTTCTTATCTAGAGTCTTCAATCACTTCTTCGTAGGGTTCAGGTTTGAAAACCATCTACTTCAGTTGCTCCAGTAGCTTCTCCATTGGCCAACTAGTCGAATCTGGATGTTAACGCAAAAGAATGAATACAAATATGTCATCACTTTGCAGAATGCAAGCTGGAAACAAAATAAAATAAAAAATTCAAAAAAGATATAAAATAAGGTGGGTTTGGGAGGATAGGGTTTAAACTAAGCTTAGTTTTGTTGAACAGGATTGAAAATGGGTTAGACGGGCTTGAAATGGTCAAAATAAATATAAAAAAGCTTAACGGGTTATATTGGATAGTAATGGGTCAGGTGCACATTACCGGGTTGATACTATTTCTAGCGAGTTGGGTTGAGTGAATAGTGTTAAACCCCATTTACCGTGTAGCGATTGGGTTGAACAGTGTTTGAGTCGAGTTGAATGAATAGTATTGGACTGGCTGGGTATTATTGGGTTGCACAATGTTAGGCTGGCTATGGACAATACTAAGCTAGCTCGGTTCGGTTGGCTTGGCTTAAGAACTAGCCTGGGCTGGAGTCCATGGGGCACGCGGCTCAGCTCACGTTCTAAGTGAGCCAGAGCTCGCTCCTATGGTGGCCGAGCAGAGGAAAGCGACGGCGGTGACAACGGATGAGGGAATTAAGTGGTTTGGCGAGTATATACGGATCATGAGGAACCCATTTTTGTCTTCAATGTGGGCAGTGGCGGCATGGGAATGATTGGCGGCGCGACGTATGGTCGAACCAAGGGAGGGTCCTAGCGGAACCACGATGGTGCTTCGACTAAATTGGCAGTGGTTTGAGCATAAGTGGGGTGAGGGGAGCTCAGTGGTGGTGGCTAGGCTCGAGGAGGTCTGTGGAAAGCTGGCATCAGTGACTGTAGATGGTGCTCTGGAGGTTCACGGCGGCGGTGAGTTCTGGCAGCGTGAAGGCCAAAATTGGCACACGCATGGGACATTAGTGAGATGAGAGGGACACGATGGCGGTGGTGGCTTGGCATAGGGAGATCCAGAACGGGATGGTGTCTGCAACTGAGGGTGGCACGTCAGAGGTGTGTGGTGGCGACGAACTAAGGGTGGCAGGGCTATGCTTGGAGCTCGAGGAGAGCCTCATGGGGGTTGAGGATGTGCTAAGGACACGACTAATTTGGTAAGAGAGAGGACGAATATGAGAAATTTTGAAGATGGCTGAGGCTTACCGGGTTTGGGGACGATGGCGGTGGTGCAGCTTCACGTGTCCAGGCAAGAAGATGGTGTGCTCGGACGTGAGAGTGTGCGAAGAAGAAGCTAATGTACTCACTAGCCTTGGCTTTGTAGCCGTGCACAGGGAGGAGTGGTGCGTAGGGAGAGTGGCGACGAAGATGAACTTGGCGCGTGGGCAAGATGTGGGCGGCCGCGTGGGTTCAATGCTGTGACAAGATGTGGGCAACGAAGATGACCTTGACTTGTGGGCAAGATGTGGGTGATTGTGCGGGTTCAGCGTTGTGGCAAAGACGTAGTGACAGTGTAGGAGTCGTCGTTCCTCTCTAGAGCGGCCTTGCAAGGTGTCAAGGTGATGTGAGATGGGCTGGGGTGGTGTGAAAGCGACGGTGGGGCAAAGCTGAGCCGGGCATGGCGTGAGGTAGCGGTGAGGTGGCGTGGCCCTGGCACAGCTTGGCGCAGGCAAAGTTGATGCTAGGTAGGCGCGCAAGCAGCAGTGTGACACAAGGCAGGTGAGGACAGAGGAGAAAACGGGCAACAAGAATGAGTTTCTCAAGGTGGAAAGTGTAATTTTGAAAAAGGAAAATGGGTTTTTGGCTGAAATTTTTGGATTTGCAAAAACCTCCAAATTCGACTAAAATTAGGTCAAATTCATTTTTTTAAAAAAATTTGGGTTGTCACAATCATCCTGTCGTTCTAGAAGTTGGATTGAGCATGTTTATGACGGTGATGATCCAGGAATGAATTGGCTTCGACTGTTTCTGATATGTTCTTTTGTCAAAGCCGGTTCACCGTTACGTTTGCGTATACAACAGAGTTGCAAGGCGTATTAAGCAAACAGCAATGCAGTGTCCCAAGAAGCACGTGGAGTGTACGTAGTGATCCAGTCTGGACCAATAGATGAAGTCCACGTGTTCTAGTGGAAACACAATCAAGACAGTTACAGCTCAATGTACGTGAGGCAGGTTCCTTACCTCCAGCCGCAGTCTCATTCTCTCCTTGATGATGTCTTCGGCTATTCATTTTTTTCTCTACCCATTCGTATGCATGCAGAAACTCAAGAAAGAGAGAATCAAATCAATTAGCTTTACTGTCTTTAGGATCCTCTTATCTGCCGAAATAGAGTCTTAGGGCCTGTTTGTTTCGAACACGGCATTGCAGCTACTCCTAGAATCTGCGGCTCAAACAAAGGCAGATTTCATCCAGATTCTAAGTAGCCGGAAGCTACGAATCCGGAAAATGAACTAGTAGCAGGAAAGTGGGGTTATCCGACTTCTCCAGATTCTCAGATTCTCCGTTTGGATTCTGTGTTGAAACAAACAGGCCCTTAGTTGAATTGTTGGAGCTATGCTACTTCTTAGCTTTGTAGTTCATTTCAAACTCTTCGGTCCATGTAAATAGTTGCAACTTTGTGGTTTCATCTTTTGTCAAAAGGATTATGAATGGATGAGACGCATCAGCAGACGTTTTGACCTGCAGTTTTTTTTTTGTCGCCGATTTAGATTCATGATGTCCGGCTGTAGCTATAGGCTGTGATGTTTCGGCTTCAGCTTCTGGTTTCTGGCTTATTTTTCATTATTTATAAATTCATCTTTTTCTGAACTTTTGGTTTTTTTTGAGCTTTTTTGCCCGTTCTTTTTTTCTCGTATTCGTTTATGTTGTGCGTGATGGGCTAACATATTTTTATATTTTTATTTTTTAAATTTAATTATGTTAAATAAGTTCTCTGTAGCTACAGATGTATTTTCGATCACCATCTTTTCACCATAAACCACCAAAAATAAACCCAAATGATCACCACCATAGGGACCAACAATGATATACAAACTTGCTCCGTTTCTGATTTCTGATGAAGGGACGACATTATTGAGGAATTTTGGGAGAGGAATTAGCGATAAATGAACGTTTCTTTCCCGCTAATAAATCCAGTTTTTTTTTCGCTGGGATAGGTGGACCTTTCCTATAGATCCAGGCTGGATCACTACATCATTTACGTAATCTGTTTCGGAAGCAAGATAGCAATATTGTCAGAAAGGCCCTTAAATTATCTGGTGATTACTTCTCGGCCCAGGCGCACACATCACTATTTTCTCAACTCTTCGTAATGCGATATTTTACAGATACACCCCTGTGAAATAATAAATTTGTAAAATCCAGACCCTCTGTTCCCCAAATCACACAAACGGACGGCAGGGAGGCAGTAGACAGCAGTTGGTACCAACTCCTCCCCGAATTGGCCCAACCAAACGCTCCCCGCCGGTCGCCATGGACCCCACCCCGGCCGGAGCTGAGCTCGCCACCGCCGCGGCCGTCGACGAGGAGGAGGCCGCGCCCCTGGTCTCCGCCGGCCCCCGCCTCGGCGCAGACGCATCAGCGTCGTTGTCGGAGACCCGCGATCTTCACCTCCTGAGCTCGGCCTTCCTCTTCGTCTTCCTCGCCTACCACGCCGCGCAGAACCTCCAGAGCACCGTCAACACGGTACCCACCCGTCGGCCCATCTGAATTGCCCCACCGATCAGCAAATCAAGCACCCCGGCCTCCTCTAGCTCCAAAGCTCCCATTAATGGGGTTGTCGTGGCGCGCATGCTTGCAGGACGATAATTTGGGGTCGATGTCGCTGGGGGTGCTGTACACGTCGTTCACGGCGTTCTCGGTGGTGGGGTCGCCGGTGGTGCGGCGGATGGGGTCCAAGCGTGCGCTTGTGCTCGGCACCTCCGGCTACCTCCTCTTCATCGCCGCCAACCTCATCCCGTCCTGGTACAGCTCCCATCCTCCTGCTCCCTCCCTCTGATCGCTTATGGTTGCATCCGACCAGGCTTAGTACTTGTAGGAAGCTTCTGACAATTCGGACAAGTCTCTAGCTACTTCCTGACGACTCATCTGAATAGCAGCAGAGCAACGAGGCCGTGGAATAGCAGTAGAAAATAGGGGAATGCCGAGGTGGTAGATGGAAAATTTTAGCCAGCTCAGCATTTGCTGCTTTCGCAGGAGCGCCGGCATGGCCCTGACCAAAACGATTTTTTGTCGAGTAAATTATGGTTCAAGGGGATCTTGTCTCCAGATATATTGGCGTTGGCCTAGGCATTGGATTGCTGTGAACGTTTGACTGGCTCCTATATATTGGGGTTGCATCTCTTATGTGTACACAAACTATCGTGCAAACATGAAGTGCTTTACCGTCATGGTACATTGCCTTTTGCATCGCCCCAGCGCATCTCTTATATTCGTAGTGTATCTTACATTCTTACTCTCTTAAGCTTGTTCGATGGTCAACCAGCCAATGATCGCATCTGTTCTTAGATAGAAAGGTGTCAAGCACTAGAGTGAATTAAGCTTCCTCCCGACCTGCGTTGGGTTTAGACTTTATGTGCCCTGGCTAGTGTTTAGACTAGACCAGTAAGGTCTAAGGTGTGAGGCTTGCTAGTGTTGATAACTGAGCTCCAAGAGGATACCAACACCAGTGCAGGCCCCAAGAGCTTAATTCAGGTCTTTCTTAAGCTAAACTACCATATGGATATCAGATAGATCAACCAAAGCAACTTTGCTAGGATCTTGCTCGACAATTCCAATCTCGATACTTTGTTGGATCCTAATAACTATATACAAAAATAGTAGTTCCGACCTTGTGATATTTGGTAGCATGATTCTACCATCTGATCCTTCGGCACAAGAACAAAAGCAGAATCGTGGCAACCTCTATGAGAGATGGCAAATCTCACTTGTTATATAACAAATTGAACAAATGCAAAATCGTGGCAACCTCGTGGCCACTGCCGCCTCACCGTTCCTCACCGCGTCCGGCCACCGGAGCCACGCCGCCGACATGCACCTCCTCTCTGCCGCCTTCCTCTTCATCTTCTCCGCCTACTACACCCTCCAGAACCTCAAGAGCACCGTCAACCATGGTTGTCACAGCGGAATCGGCGACCACGGCAAGTGAGGGCGCCTGGATGCCTAGGCGACGCCGCGGCGACACCATGGTGAGCGCCATATCCTGTGGCATATATGGGTTATAGCGTATATGGGTCAGTTCACATATATCTCTCGCTCTCTCCTGTCTAAAAAGTGGCCCCATCTCCCGTCTCTCCTCATACTCCTCTCTCCCCCGTGTCTCCCGTCTCTCCCGACTTCCTCTCTCTCCGACTCTCCGTCTCTCCCATGTCGATCGCTCTCCGCCGCCGCCTCCTCGCCTCCCCCACCGCCTCCGGCTCCCGCGCCGATCTCCTAACCCTAGCCGCCTCCTCCCCATCTCTCTCTCCGCCGCCTCCCCTCCCCGCACCGGTAGAGATCGATGCTCGCGGCGGAAGCAGGCTGGAGATCGATGCCGGCGGCGGGAACAGGCCAAAGATCGGCATCAACGGCGGGAGCAGGCGAGGCGACCAGCCTCGGCGTCCCCCTCCGGTCGCCAGGACGACTTGGCGTCGCCTAGGCGACGCCGTGACAACCATGCCGTCAACACCGTACTCGTATCTCCCTCTCCTCCCTCCTCTTTGTGGCGCCAATCTCGCTTCGTTTCGGTTCTTCGTGATATGATGCGGGGTCCTGGCCCTCGCCGTGCTGCAGGAGGGCAACCTGGGCACCGTCTCGATGGGGATCCTGTACACCTCCTTCACACTCTTCACGGTGTCCATGTCGCTGGCTTGGCTCCAAGCGCGCGCTTGTCGTCGGCACCAGCGGCTACCTGCTCTTTATCCTCACCAACCTGGTCCCGACATGGTGCGTTCTGCCTACGGATCACAATCTGCCATGGGTGGATGGTGTGCTAGTGCCAGAGGGTTGTGCTGGTTTGGTGTGTGGTGCTTGCTTGATAAAATGCCTAGCTAGACAGTTCTCAGTTCGAGATGAGTAAGACTTTAATTGATGATCTGTTGTTTAATCTAATTTCATGCGCATTTCCTGGATTTCTCAGAGTTTGACCTCAACCTTAGCTCTTCTTTATGACAGGCACCTTCGTTTATCTAAAGGTAGTGAATGCGTTGCATTCTCATTTCCCATAAGTCATCACCTTGATACCCTGCATAGCTGAGAGTAAAATCTCAAGTAGCCAAAAATAGCTAATTCAGTAAAATGTATTTTCTGGCTATGTACTGATGCAGTGTACCACGGGTGCCTTTGATATATACTGTTTATATGGATCATGGATTAGCTTCTGGTCCTAGCTGATGTTTGTGCTTCTGCTTCCTAATCTAGTTGAATGTTTCTGTTTTTCTCAATACTACGGTAAAACAAATTTTAGTGCATCCAACATGCTGCTATTCCTTTGATGTTAACTAGAACAACAAATTGCCAGGTACACAATGGTGCCAGCTTCATTGTACCTGGGTTTTTCTTCATCGATCATTTGGGTTGGGCAGGTGATAATGTTACTTTCCATTGAACTATTTAGTCTCCATTCATGTCCAGCTCACATACCCGTATTTCACACTGCAGGGTACTTATCTTACATCTGCTGCCCTCAGTCATGCCAGAGACAATAATTTGCCTGAGGGTCCGACTTTAGGGAATTTCAATGGAGAATTTTGGGGAATGTTTGCTAGCACGCAGGTACAACCGTACAACAGTTAGTCTTAACTGAAACATGCCAAGAGATATTCTAGTATTTTTTCTTCATACCTCATGTGTAACATATATTTCTTTCTGCACATGGGCCCTCCACAGATACAAGGGTACAATGGTCTGATTGGTACTACATTTGAATTATGTAGGTCATTGGAAATTTGATCTCACTTGCTCTGCTGAGAAATGGAAAGGTTAGCATCCTAACTTTTAGTCTTGTTAGTGTCCTATTAGAACCATATAAACTTCCATTTTTTACTTCACGATTTGTATTGTGTTCTTGAAACTGCTAATTAGTAACTGAAAAGTGAGGTTCATGAGTTATACTTTTAGTATCATGAGTTTGATATAGTAATGAGTAAATGAACGGGTAAATTTCGCAAAACTACATGTAAGTTGTACAAACTATCGGAGAACTACATATTTAACAATCAATTTTACAAAGCTATATATTTTACACAAATTTGTATACCAAAGCTACAGGTTTTAGAAAGATTGTCCATTGTGAAAAACGTGTAGCTCTGTGATACAAATTTGTGTAAAATCTGTTGTTCTATGAAATTGATCATTAAATCTGTCGTTCTTTGATAGTTTGCATGACTTACCCGTAGTTTTGCGAAATTTACTCTAAATAAATTTATGGTATCAATAAAAGAGTTTGATTGTGCCTTTTCATATTCTGTCCTGGAAAGTGGAAACTTCTGTTCCACTACTCTCCCAGTCAACTCAAAATAGGTGATCTGCCAGATTTACGATATCCTAAAATTAGCTTAAAATGCATCACTACGTTAGCTGTAACAAAATAGCACAGTTAATTATAAATAGAAATATTGCTGTACACTGATACTAATAGACAACTACAGAAAAATCAGCTAGAGTTCTGTTGAAAATTAATCAATCTAATTTTCCCCTTTTAATGTAATATTTAAAATAAAATTTTAGCATATTATTTGTCCTACTGTAATTTTCCCTAAACGTAACTATTCTAGGATGTCCTCAGATTAGCAATTCTCGTAACCCCTAAAACTGCTTGTACAAACCTCTAAATACCAATCATGCAAATGGAACAGTACAGAGTAAGCTTTGGTCTGACTTTTGTTTGTTATTTTTTATGTCATTTTTTCTGCTTTGTTGAATGTACGTTTGAATATGTGTTGTCATCTTGTTTGATCCTCTTAAATATCACTCCAGGATGGGGACTTTTGTCTGTCATTTCTTGTAATGGCATTTTGTCTGCTTTGTAGAATATACATTTGCATATGTGTTGTCATCTTGTTTGATCCTCTCATTTTCATATCACTTCAGGACGGAGGAAGTGTAACAGGAAAAAATCTGCTATTTGTTGTGTTTCTTGCCTGCATGATTGTCGGCATTGTATTAATGTGTTTACTGTCCAAAAGGGACGAGAAAAGAGATAATGCTCCAACACACTCCTCATTTGGAGCTATGTTGAAGTATATCGTTGCCCCTCTCAAGGACCAAAGGATGCTTCTTATAATCCCTCTTATAGCATATTCAGGTTTACAACAGGCATTTGTATGGTAAGTAGCATACATTATTTTCAACATCTATGGCGGTTCAGTTTGTTAGTATGCTTTTTTTTACAAGAGAATATTATGAATTTCTAAGGGCTATATTCACAAAGAGTATTGTAACACCTGTGCTTGGCATCTCCGGAGTTGGTGGAGCCATGGCAATATACGGTGCAGCTGATGTTGTTGTAAGTGAAATCACTAACTTGATTGTCGAATTACACCATTATCCTTGTACCATTTCATGCTGAGCTTTGCATTTCTGTTTTGATTCGGCAAGGCTCCTGCTGTTGCCATTGCTTTAGGCTAAAATAGCTGAAGTGCACAGATCATATTAGCAACTATAGCGCATCTTATCTTCCATTTATTCTCAATTTATAATTTATATCCATATCATTATAGACTACTAAAAAAACCGTACTGTATGTTTACCTGACTTTTGAGGCTTGCCTGATATTGCAGTGTTCATTGGTTGCTGGACGTTTGACCTGTGGGCTTCATTCAGCTACATTTATAGTGTCTGTTGGAGCTATTCTTCAGGCTGTAGTCTTGTTCTGGTTGCTTCTTCTTTACAGGTTTGATGTTACTTGTGCATTGTGCTATTCTTCTGCTTGTCATTGCCATTGTAGTATCTTCATCTTGCCCGCAGTCCAATGGGTGGACTACTTGGTGCAGCGATTCCACTATTTATAGGTGCCTTATGGGGTGTTGGTGATGGGGTCTTGAATACACAGTTGAGTGCATTACTTGGGCTGCTGTTTGAGGATGTCAAGGTAATCTCATTTCAGTTTGCTTTCTTTAGCATTTCATCCACACAGATGACGTGAATGTAATGCTTTGATTTCATTTGCTGGCTTATATTTTTCTTTCTGTTGATGACAGAATGGCACAGACACATTTCATTTGCTGATATAACTATTTATCTTAAATGGATACTCAAGTTGTTTGGCAAAATGACAAATGCAGGAGGCAGCCTTTGCACAGTTTAAAGTTTGGCAATCAGGTGCCATCGCAGTCATCTTCTTCCTGAGCCCAAACATCACACTACAAGCGATGCTTATCGTGATGGCCACTGCCCTCATAATCTCTTTTGGCTCATTCCTGTTACTTACTCTTGTCGTTGAGAAGTCATCAACCGTCAGACCGTGAAGCAAATCCCTTCTCCAATGTGCAAATGTTGTCGTTGTCGACACGCATCTTCATCAGTGTTACAACAGCCTGTACAACCCCATGGTCTATTCACCTGTGTATGTAACTGTGAGGGAAATGTACCATCCATCACATGCAACGCCATGGCACTCACGCCCTGCTATTCGTTTCAGCCATTGTTGCTGAAGCGAAGAGCCTGCAAGCAAAATGGGGGAAGCAAGAGTCTAGTTTGCTGCCTCTGTTTCTCTCTCCTGTGGTTATTTATGCGATGTAATCATATACAGTACAAGAGCTGTTATTTCATTCTGAAGATGGTATTGTTTTTGAGTTGGGGTAACCTTGAAGGTGTTCTGGAATTCTGCAGATATCTCCGTATATCATAAGCCTCTTTTTCTTAACCCCTCCTTTTTCCTCTCCTTTACCTGCACATGTGACCGCCAATTTGCACAAGTAGCTCCATACACACAGAATCATTTCTAACAAATTTCAGTCGATTTTGTAAAATGTTTGTGGTGTGAACGCGAGGTTGAAATTTTAAATACAGAAGTTTTATGAAAGCTTCGTATAAAAACATGTGGGCCCCACGTGTGCGTCTAGTCCTACCAATTACATAGAGTAGCCCCTTTACATGCAGAATCATCTATAATAAATTTTAATTGATTTTGGAAAACTTTTGTGGTATGAATACGAGGTTGAAATTTTAAATACCAAAATTTTACGAAAACTTTCTTCGTAAGCCTCTTTTTTAACCCTTCCTTTTCTTCCCCTTTACCCACTGGGTTACCCAAATCCGTTGGGCATGCCCTTTTTTATTTGGATATGGGCTCAGTTCTTTGGGCTTATGCTTAGGCTTCCATTTCTACAGTAACTCGCTATTAAACGATGCACTTTTTTAAGGCGGGTTCTACAGATAAATTGTAGTACAAACTGTACCGAGTTCAGCTGTACCGACCAAAATCGTATGCGACTATTTTTCTGTGTGTACTACCTCTCACGAATAGATCAATATTCAAAAGCCACAGCCATAAACCATAAGCCTCAGCCCAAAACAACACCCATGGATAAAACTGGGTATAGATTTGGGTTATCCATACCCTACCCAGTGGTAGCCCTAGTCACCTTGTCGGTGGTTGATTGTCAAGCCAACGACGATGGTGGAAATTGAGCTGAATCCAGCAATAGCGTCTCTTCGGTTACCGTCGACAACTGCCATCGCCGCTTCCTCTCTTTGTGGCCGGCGACCTAGCTCCTTTCTGCTGGCACAATGAGAATGAAATAGTCACTTGACTAGTCGCCGACAATGAGGGAGGAAGAGTAGCCATGGGGTTTAAATTACATTGAGTGGTATTAAGATGAACCGAATAGGCCAAACAATAATATACCTTAGAAGGAATTGGTGAGTAGTATGTTATTCCTCCCCCTCCCACCCCTCCTAACAAATTTGCGCACCGATAGGTGGGCCAATAATCCTGCACACGTTCATCCTTCTCCCCACCACATACTCTGCCTGCTTCCTTCCTCATCCGCCTACTGCCGCCTCCCTACCAAATCCTTCTGCCACCTCTCTCCCTATATGTCCGTCGATGCCCCCTCCCCATACGCTGGCCACCTCCTCCCCATCGCATCCCCCACTACTGCCTCCCCAGCACGTTCTCCTACCACCACCTCTCTCCCCATCCGCTAGCCACCTCCTCCCCATCACATCCCTCACCTCCTCCCCACCTTATCTGCCGCTACCGCCTCCCCACCATGTCCTCCCACGACCGTTGTGTCCTCCCCCACTGTCGCCTAAGAATATGAGAGACAGTTGACAGTCATCGGAGCAAGATGGTGCCATGCTGGGCCACCCAGCTGTTTGAAGAATGAAGATGATGGGTTGAGTCTATGCTTGTTTACAACGTGATGTTGCTAAGACCCTAAATTGACAACCAGATTTCTAGATCGAGCCGTAGATTGAAGCATCAAGTGACCTTGCTCTTGGCATGCATCCTCCGGTGCTCCCAAACCCTAGCTTGTGGCGCGGCCACGGTGGTGGCGGAGGAGAGCGGCATGCAAGCAAAGGAGCTGGTGAGTGTGCGGGGTTATGACTTGGTGGCATACTGCTATGGTGCCCCCAGGACAGGAGTCGAAGAGGCTAGATGCAGCAGCATGCAGGGCGCCGACAATTTGCCAATTTGAGCCGCCCTAGCCCCTCACTACTTCACCCCTAATTCCAGCTCCACCTCCCTCTATCGACCTGCTCTGCCTCTATGCTGCCTCCCACGCCCCCGATCTACCCCCACTACATCGCAACTGTAGCGCGAGGAGGAGGGGAGGGGCAAAAGTTGAGCGCCAAACGGAGGAGGAGGGGAGGGGGCTTGGGCCAAGCTGTGGGCTGCGGTTGAACCTTCTTTTCACAAAGAAGGAATCCAAGAACACAGCACTCCCCCACCACTCGCATCACCACTTTTTTATGCAACTCCTGATTCTGTCTTATTTAAAATTTATACAAGATATTTGTTCATCTAGTTCATTTGGTTTCTATTTCAGTTATTTGTATGTGTTCGAGTATTGTGGTCGGTGTCGAGTACTCGATGTGTTCTAGTATCGTGGTTGTAGCTCTATATTCGATGTGTTCGAGTACTGTGGTTGTAGTCAAAGTACTCGGTGTGTTCGAGTATAGTGGTCGTAAACGTACTCATGTGTTGTGTATTGTACAGTGGTCGTAGCCAATTGTACTCATATGTCGAGTATTGTACAGTGGTCATAGCCAGAGTGGTCGTAGCCAAATTGTACTTGTGTGTCGAGTATTGTATAGTGGTCATAGCCAATTGTACCCGTGTGTCGAGTATTGTATAGTGGTCATAGCCAAATGTATTCGTGTGTCGAGTACTGTACAGTGGTCTTAGCCAGAGTGGTCGTAGCCAAATTGTACTCGTGTGTCCAATATTGTACAGTGGTCGAAGAGCAAGCCGTGGTCGATGCCATGGTCGAAGGCATCGTCGACAAGCCGTGGTCGATACCATGATCGAAGGCGTAGTTGACAAGCCATGGTCGATGCCATGGTCGAAGGCGTAGTCGATAAGTCATGGTCGATGCCATGGTCGAAGGCGTCGTCGACAAGCCGCGGTCAATGCCATGGTCAAAGGCGTCATCGACAAGCCGTAGTCGATGCTATGATTGAAGGCGTAGATGACAAGCTATGGTCAATGTCATGGTCAAAGGCGGCGGCGTCAAGCCGTGGTTGATGCCATGGTTGAGGGAGTGGTCGAAGCCATCGTGACTCGGTCGGTAGTTGGAGCTACCGTGGTCGATGGTCAGTAGTCGGAGCTGCCGTGGTCAATGGTCGGTAGTCGCAGTTGTCGTAGCCGATGGTCAGTAGTCGTAGCTACCGTGGTCGATGGTCGGTAGTCGAAGCTGCCGTAGTCGATGGTCGATAGTCGTAGCTACCGTGGTTAATGGTCAGTAGTCGTAGCTACTACAATCGACAGTCGCGTGCACTGGTTGTGGTCGAAGGCCTGGTCGATACTGTGGTCAAAGCTACCGTCGAAGCTATAGTAAGACGGTCGATGCTCAAAGACCTGTGTGGTCAGTGAAGCGATCGAAGGAAAGCCGCGGTCGAGCTGCCGTGGTCGTAAGACCGGTAGTCCCAGAAGCCGTGGTCGTTATGACCATATTGTGCGTGGTCGGTTACGACCACGTTGTGTGGTTGTCGTAACGACCAACGTCCTAGTCGCTGGCGCTGTGGTCGAAGCTCCAATGCAGTAGTTGGTAGCAGGCGTCAACACGGGTGGTCATGGGTGACGCTGGTCATCCTCGGTCGGCTAACTGCACGGTATGGGCAAGCGGCTGATCATTGTAGCGGTCAGCATGGGATGATCTATGAAGCGCTCAGCAGGTGGCTGAGCGGAGCGGCATGGGCAGGTGACTGAGAGTGCTTAGCAGGTGGCTAAGCGAAGCGGCATTGGTAGTTAGTGGCTGTCAGAGTTGTAGGAGTAGAGAGTGCGTGCGGTGGTGTAACCATATGTGCATGAGACTCATTTAAAGACATGTAAATATGTAGAGCTCGGTGAGTGAGAGTTTGAGAAAACGGAGTAAATAGAAGAGGAAGAAGACATGTGTCGCTGGAAAGAAGAAAAAAGTTCTCCTCTATGTATTTCGTTCATTATTTTTCCACTCCCCCTGCGCTTCTCACATCGGGCCTAGGCCAACAAGGCAACAACTACCATACTGCCGTGTATTGATTGTTCATACCTACAGCTAGCTTATTAAACTGTCCCTGCAATGAACATATTTTTCTAGAGGAATGCAAAGTTGCAATGTTATCAGCACTGAAGCATATATTGATGCCGTTGATCATAATTAATAATAATTGGTGCACTTCTTGAACTGACTATGTAACGTTGCTAAAGGCAATTTGGCTATTCCACACTACTAGCAAGAAGCCTCCGAAGCAAACGGACTGCGACCGGACGCCGTCGATCGGCATGTGGGAGGAAGCGAGCAGCGATGCCGATGGCTCGAGAATGATCAGCGAGGAGGTCGCCGCGCCGTCGAGTTACGAAGGGTTCGGCTCTCCGGCGGCAGGTGTTCACTTCGCCGCTATTATGAATATTGTGTGTGTATGATATGAGATCCAAAGGGTCATATATATAAGAGTACAAGAGAGGATATACTACCATATAGAGATAAGGTATATATGGAATAACAATCCTACTCTATCTCTAATACCTTATCTCTAATACCCTTAACACCCCCCTCAAATGCAAGGCGTATGCAATAGCATTGCATTTGAAAAAGGGTTAATACTAAAACAAGATAAATCCGAAACCGAGTCTTGATGATGTCGTCGCTGCGTGCGATCTTGGAATAAACTGTCAAATCAAGCCGAAGAGGAATAGATAGAAGCATGACGGCGCAGATCGAAGCTCGAGACGGCGGCGACGGCGGCGCAATGCACAAGAAGCGCAACGGAGGCGCAGTGCAGAAGAAGCGCGGCGGCGTTAAAAGCTCGTCAAAGAATAGAGCGGCGGCTGCTGTCATGCAAAATAACAATCCTACACTTCTATGACTGACAATAAATTTGTGGACTCGCATGGCTGAGACAAACTAAAATATTAGAAACTACGGATTTGGATGGACGCAACGGAAGACTTACGAGAAAAATAACTCGAAGACCGACTCAAAAGAAAATTGATACTCGCGAAGAGGCTGGATCCGACCGACGGAGAGGCCGGTTCGGCGGCGAAGAGACCGGATCCGACCGACGGAGAGGCCGGATCCGACCGGTGGAGAGGCCGGATCCGAGCAACGAAGAGTCCGGATCCGACCGACGGAGAGGCCGGATCGGCGACGAAGAGGCCGGATCCGACCGGCGGAGAGGCCGGATTCGACCAGCGGAGAGGCCGGTTCGGCGGCGAAGAGGCCGGATCCGACCGGCGGAGCGGAGGGCGCGGATGTCGCCCATGACGGAGCGGACGTGGCGAGGCGGCGATGACACGGCCGGAGGAAGAGTACCAGTGCGGGCGGCCTCGCGATCTCGGCGCCGACGATGACACGGCGGAGGAAGAGTACCGGTGCGGCGGCCCTCGCGATCTCGGCGTCGGATCCGCGGGCTCGTCGACCGGACTCCATCCAGATCCGCGGCGGCGCGCGCGACGCCTCGGCGACTCCGCGGCGGCCATGGCCGGCGACGCGCCCGATTCTCTGGGACCTCCACAGCAAGACGAGTGCGAGATGATGCTGCGAAGATGTCCGCCAGGTGAAGCGCGTAGAGGCATGCGACATGTGGATGGATGTGCATGGCCCATGCATGGAGACGTATGCTCTGGACGCATGCATACGTGACGTATGTATGCATGGAGACTGCCTTGGATCCGGGGACACGCAGCTTGCGGCAATGTGATTGCGAGCATGGAGCACTGCAACAACTTCATGCTGCTGGGTACGGAGGCCATCTCGCTGGGCCGTGACGGCGACTTCGGGTGGCTGTGGCTGCGCCGACGCCGGTAGGGACGAGGAGGCGGCGGATCTGATGCAGCCCAACAAGGTGGCCGCCCCCAGGAGAGATCGATTCTCCCAGGGGCAGCGATAGCGGAAGACGAACGGAGGCTAAGTATGGAACCTAGGCTCTGATACCATGTTATGAATATTGTATGTGTATGATATGAGACCCAAAGGGTCATATATATAAGAGTACAAGAGAGGATATACTACCATATAGAGATAAGGTATATATGGAATAACAATCCTACTCTATCTCTAATACCTTATCTCTAATACCCTTAACAGCCGCTACTGTGAAGAACGAGAGTAATCTGCCGGCTCTAAACCTGGACCTGACCATCTCATCTTCTTGGCTCACCTGACGACAACCTTGGACCTCTGTAGCTGCCTGCATTTGTGTATATCTAGGTACACACACATAGAGCAGACACTGTCAGGTGATTGTTTGTTATGGTATATTGATGTATCGTATAGTAGATCGTTAAATTGTGATATTTCTTGCTAGCTAGGTAGGTTGGATTTCTCACCTTTCATCATCTGGACTGTCTTATTTTCTGATCAAATTATTGTACCTAGACACTGAGAAAGGCATGCATGCTATATATTAGTGCTAGACATCAGGCATTTGGTTTGGTACTCACTCGACATATTCCTGTCTGTCTAAAATACTAAAACGTTTCTAGCCTTCCATGTACTTTCGTTCCAATTTCTGTCTGTCTCTGCAGGTGCGTATGCTTTCCCAATGTTCGATGAAATACCAAACCACACCAGGCGCATGCAATTTAGTCCTCTGGAATGCCATCAACAGGGCTGCATGGCCATCGATCTTTCACAAGGTCAGCCCACTCGACTACCCTTCTCGCTGCATGCCTTTTTGTCTGTTGGTGATCACATAAGGCAAAAGTTGATCTATTGCCTTCTTGATGAAAATCTGAAGGTATTTGATTTCATATAGCTTACTATTATCTTCCTGCATTTGATGTTATGCATCAGTGACATCAAATGACTTCATGAATTTGATATTTAAATCTCCATGTCGAAATGAATTTCCGTTGCAACGCATGGACTCCTACTAGTATGTATGTATGTGTGTGCGTGTGTGTATGTATATGTGTGGTTTGTGTCTCTATGTATATACATATATATACACATATACACATATATGTATGTATATGTATATACGTATGTATATAGATACATATATAGTGTGTATATATGTATATATATTTTTTTGGTTATACTACACGCTTATGGGACAAATAAATAAAAATGTTTGTGTATGTACAGTTGTACGCTACTACCACCTTCACCAAATAAGATTTCCTTCCAGGTTTGAACAATTTTACTTGCGTCTATTTTCATGGTTGATTTCGCCATGAAATTAATATTTGTTTGGGGATTGCAAATCCATTACTTCTATAAAAAAAGATGGATATGATGGATGGCACATTAGCCAGACTAACCACCCCAATAACGACCTAGATGATCTCCACCATAGGTCAATTAACATAACTACTATTATATTCTTACGCGATTGAGTGTTTGATTGTTGGCAACCGACCATCAACATACAACAATAAACTATTTGTGGGCATGTTCTTTACCTCACAAGCTGACGGCTTTTGGCTTTTGCTACAGTACCTAACTTTCAAACGGAGTATTTTCTCAAGACGGGATCTACAAGTTAAACGATCTACACATTAAAAGTCCAACATCTGTACCAACCAAAATTACAAGTGAGTATCTGTCTTTCCGTAATCTGTATCGTAAACAGCCAAAATTCAAAAATTTCAGCCAAAAGCCATAAGCCGCAGCCGAAAAGAACAGGCCCATGTGATGCCTCCATGCGACAAGAGGAGGGTTACAGTCTTAGAGAGCTACAATGGCCTTATGGAATCAATTCTCTCCTTCCTTTTTTTTAAAAAAAAAGAAAAAAGAGAGAGAAAATTGGCCAGGGTTGGCGCAGGGCATTTGACTTTTTTTCGATGAATTGTTGTAAACGAGTGGCTTATTGGGTCTCAAGTTGTCCAAGGCCCATCGCTTCCTTCATCGCGTTGGCCACAGGCGGTTAATTCCAAGGCCGTTTGGCCCATGGCCATGATCCATCCAATTCTTCATCCTCCTCTCGTTGCCGCGGTGGTCGGCGGCGCTCCTGCTCCCTTCTACAGTTCTACTAGGTTGGCGTGGCCGTGGAGTGGACACCCATCCATGGCCATAGTCCATCCGGACCGATTCCTTTTCTTGGAATTCTAGTTTGCTCGGCGATCCAGCCCAAATTCCTTTACTGTGACCAGAAATCCAGCGGCGGCGCCGGCGGCGCCGGCGAGATCCTCGCCAACGAGGCACTGATGAGTACTGAGCTCGCCATCCCTTCTCTGTACGTCCTTTCGGGCTCATTTGAGTTGAGGTCCCGTGCCTGTTCTGCTCCCCGTCAGCGAGGCCGCCCCGTTTCTCCGATCACTTGTGATGCGACTAGCTATTGTTTTGTGAATCCATCGCCAATTTGGCCGCACTTTGTATTGCTCGCTCTTGGTAATGGCTCATGTGCACTACGTACTGTGCATATTGCTCATGTCTCCTTTTTTCCTTGGAAACTAAATGCAATATAATCCAAAATACATTCAATAAATACGAAAAAGCCGACCAAAATTTCATTTTTCAAAGATTCAAATAGATTAGAGAAATTCCATATTTTTTTAAAAAAAATGAAAATTCAGATAATTAAGAAAAAAAATCAAAAGGTGATAACGAATTAAGGCATATCTATAGGATTACATCATGCTGCATCTTTATAATTCATAATATCTGAAAGTTTTGAATAAATAACAACTACATTGCTGAAAACTCTTCTAAATAAAGCAGTTCCTCCTATGAAATGCTGATGCAAATTCTGCTTGATAACATCAGTATCAAGACACAAAAACAGTCCCCTAGAAATGCGGACGATGGTAAGAAAGGTGCAGGAACCAAGCAGCATGGAACCTACAAATTCCCCTTATCTAAACGCGTCTTGAAACAAACATGGACTTCATATTGAGCCCCAAATACACGCAGGCGTTTTAACCAGAAGAACTTCTTGCGCAATTCGTGCGTTTCCGCTTTTGTGACCAGAAACTGTTTCTTGATTTGCATTGAGAATTGTTCCCTGGACTTCTTATCAATATGAGGTGATCGTAACACGGTATACAAGGCTTGTGATTCAGGCAATCCAATCATCTGTGCGTAAGGCATAAGCCCCGAAAGATGGTTGTTTTTGTTGAAAGATTTCATCACTATGCGTATCTTGGTGGCCATGACTCCACAGCAAAGCGTAACTTTCGGCACTGTTTGCTTGTCCTAAAACCATGAAACAATTTAGACAGCAGTAAAAATATCTGAAGCAATTTAGACAGCTATCCTTATTGTTGACATGATGGGTGGGTGGGTAAGGTAAGAAGGATAAGTAAGAAATTTACTATGTTTTAGCATACATATTAATCTGCAATATGGTAGCAGAAAAAACAGAAAAGGAAACAGAAATAGAGCACTTCTAGTAAAAGGTTCAACACTGGGCCTTTAGCATACATATTAATATGCAATATGGTGCTCAGTCATGCAATGTTGCATTGATTTCCTGGACCTGGTTTCCATAGGGCTATTTAGTATAAGTTTGCAGCTACTGTACTTGATGAAGTAATTGGCCCCATTACAAATTTTCTATTGTGAAAACTGAGAAAGACAAGAAAAACAGCAGCGTTCAAAATACTTTCAAATTCCCATGCTCACAGTACACAAATGATGATCTATATATGCATGCAAACAACTTAATACTACTGCATATCATTCCTTCAACCTTTAGTTTCAGGTTATATCAATTTCACCTTTGTGCTCACGTATAGAGGAAAAGGAGTCATGTGCAGTTGATTTCGCACCTACACTATTTTGAGTTAGATATTTAAACAAGGATATGCCGCGCAATCACTCCTCATGTATTATAATCCTAAACAAAGACATGGAACAGAACATGTGGCCACTACCAAATGCAAGATAGTGTGCAGTCCTTAAATGCAAACATAAGTCCTCAAATGCAATTGAAAGAACTGCACCCACAAGCCACAATAAAACACAATTGAAGGTTCATCCGCATCACAAAACTGCACCTACAAGCCACAATAAAACTCAATTGAAGAAAAGCTTCAAATGGTTGAATCCTTTCTTGTAGTGTCGAAACAAGACAAGTATGGTTGTATTTGCTTAGCACTATGATTAGAAAAAATGGCATTTGTTTGTCAAGTGACCCTACAAAAAGTATACAAATAAAAGTAGTCATGTGAGAAGTGGTGGCAAGTTAGGCACATTTGATTAGAGACTGCCCATATAAAATTGAAAAGTTCTTATGAAGATTTAAACCAAAATATCTTGCCCTTGTTGTGATTACTAAGAGAAGGGGTGTGGCACTTGACACGCTTCATAAGCTATGGCAGAGATTGGATGGAGATGGAGGACACCTCTTCTTCAAATAAAAGTTGACTCCAAACCTCTAGGGTTAAGCGGGGTAAGCATTCATCTCCTAAATAAGTAATTGAAGAAGCTTGGCGAACAAAAATTGCTTACGAGATGGACTGTGAGGCCACATGAATTTAGAGATTTTCTATGAAGATCATATGCTATGGGGGACAAAACATGTACATAAGAAGAAGAGATACATTTGGTCATCCTATAATGTGAAATCCAATGACATGGCTCATTCTCACACTTTCTAATAAACTCATAAAAGGTAAATAATAAGAGGAAGAAAATTCTTAAAAATAAATAGGTGAACACCTTTTTTAGCTGTCAAAACCTAGAACTCAAGTATAAAACTTGTAGAACAGATGTGGCAACTAGCAAGCTACACTGCAGGCACATATAAAAGAATGGGCTTTCTTTTCTCTCTCCTCAAGCTACTAAGGCCCACAACCCAGATGGCCGATAAACCCACCCGCCCGCCACCCATCTCTATCTCTCACGTCGAGCCCCCGAGGCCTCCCGCAGCCACCCCTCATTCCCTTCCCACCCCCGCGCCATGGCGGAGCCTCCGCGATGGTCACCGGTTTAGTTGGCTCCGTAGTGGTTTGGTAGTGAGGGTAATTGCGCGATTCAACTCGCATTAATCCGGGTTGTCTGCCAAAAAATTTTAGATCCTACGATGGATCTTTGGTGGTCTTGTCTATGTCTTACATTGGTTTGGGCTGTGTTATTAGGGTATACATTTGAATAAACTTAAGCACATTTTATGAACTGAAACAAGAGATGAAATTTCGAAAAGATAAGGTAGAGTTTCGTTCATTGAATTTGTATGTTTCAGTTACATTTTTGAGTATATGGAAAACCTATGTCAAAAGAGTTTCTGATGAAGTGGAATTTGTTTTGTTAAACTTTTTCATCGGTTGTTCCCTCAATCCTGCATAGCTCATTTTTTATGGAAAGGATAACTTAGTGCTACTTAAATGTTGCTTGCTAGCCTCGTTACTGTGCCAATCTTCAACTTCTTCTGACCTGGGCTGGCTGGCTAGATCTGGTGTGTCTTAGCTCTTAAGCAGCCGCCTCTTGAAGATTGTAGACACATATACAACGCCACTAACATTCTCATGGTAATACTCGCATCCTATGCCGAGAGAAAAAACAATAAGTGTGTTACGCGCATAATTAACCTGCTACCAGATAACACTTTTCTATAGTACATGGCAGATATCCGAAGCATGAAATGAGGAAATTAGGGCACACTATACGCGCCAGCCCAAAAGAAGCTAGTTGGCGCATGGTAAAGGGGTCGTGATCCATGCCTCCTCCGAATGTGATGCAGCAAGCAATCTTTCACATAAACACACTACACATTATTAGTCATAAATCGTAGGAAGCAGAGATAGATCTACTCGACTAGTAAGCACTCTGTTCGGCGCGCCTTATGGATCCTATAATTTCCCCAAGGATCCTCCTAACCCTAGCCCTGAAAAGAGCGGCAAATCTCGCCGGAACACACTCATACGTACGCGATCCCTAGCAACATCCAACGTTGCGAGAGAGAGAGAGAGAGGCGGGGGACGGTGGGTACCTCGGAATGGTATTCGCCCGCCGCCGCCGCCGCCCGGTGAGGGAGGGGAGAGATGAGACGCGTGGGGAGAGCGAGAGCGAGCGAACGCGCCGGAAACTGGGAATCAAGAATGCTAGGAGCGGCTCTCCGCCTCACGGTGAAGACGGTTTGGACCGAGCGGTGACCGGCGGCCCACGTACCCTACGTAAATAACTCGGACACGGTGGTTTTGCGCTTGCGCAGCCTTCGAATTTTGACCAGTAAGGCCCCACCCGAGACCATGGATAAGATGTTCAGCCTGAAGCTTCGTATCCTCAAATCAGTTTTAATACCTCGGGAAAAAAAGGTAGGTTTAATTAACCAGATCTAAAAAAAGATAGGTTTTTAGCCACAATCGAATCCTAGACAGCAGCCATAGCATGCACTTTTCTGTGCCACCACATCTCCTTGCCTTTCACAGTTCACCACATTATGAATTCACGATAAGATTGCAAGCAATCCAAGCACCTGCATTGGCTCCGTGATTGAAGGGTTTGCATTGCGTCAATGCGGCAGCATTCACAATTCCAATCTATTTCCCTCATCCGTATGCCATCCAATGCAGCGCAGTGGCAAGAGGAGAGGGGCAGGACCCCACTGGGTCAGTCAGTGGTAGATCCATTCACAAGCTTTTTGCAAACAAGGTCGATGGAAATGGGTCCCTAGCACTCAGGCGCATGCAAAGCAAACGCAACTGCATACATAAGATGTGGAAAATGGGCCCAGTTCACAACACAATAACATGCTACAAGTCCAAGGTTCAACAAGACTCTTTAAGTCTCCAACAGCAAGCACACATACCGTGAGACAGGCGACAAGTCACATACGTCCGCTACCAAGCACGACAACACTAGCAACACAACATACCCCGAGGGTTTACTCGAAACCAATTCGATCCGGCCAAGAAAGAAGCTAGAGACAGTAGATGGCGGCACTGGGGAGTGCAGTAACGAGCGTAACACCCATCTGTCAGTCACTGTGGGCAGGTGACCCGTCGGCAGACCTAGAGCGGGATCCCAGAGGCGATACTGAGGATAGCCTGGGCGACCTCCGGTGTGGAGGGGATCTGTCACTGTCAGGTGGTGGAGACCTCCTGTGAACATAAAACATTGTTAGGGGCTTTCACTATATGATCAGCATATTACTCTACAGGGCAATTGTATATTCCAGAAGTAATGCAGAATCACAAGACCAAAAGTATGCAGCATAGATCAGAATGATGCCCCTGGTCTAACAGTGACCGCAAGTCCACATCCATTCATTTCTTACTAGAATATCGTATGGTACAGAGCATGGTTCCTAAAACCGGCGGTAACTGGTTATACCGGAGGGGTCTGGGATTTGAAATATCGGCGGTTTTATATTTAATTCAAATTTGAAAATTTGAATGTTAAAGTTGATTTTCGTAATGATGTATATATTGTTTAATACTAATGGAATGTATTAGAAAGATATATGCACCTCATTTGATTGACTTAATACTTTTTGCCATGAATGTATTAGTCTGGCGGTTTTTTATTGAATTCAAATTTGAAATTTTGAATGTTAAAATTGCTTTTCCTAATGATATGTACATTGTTTAACACTAATGAAATGTATTAGAAAAATGCACGCACCTCCTGTGCTTGACTTTATGCTTTCTGCCATGAATGTATTAGTCCGGCGTTTTTTTTAATTCAAATGTTAAATTTTAAATGTTAAAGTTGATTTTCCTAATGATGTTTACATTGTTTAACACTAATGGAATGTATTACGAAGATGCATGCATCTCCCATGCTTGACTTAATGCTTTTTGCCATGAATGTATTGGTCCGGCGGTTTTTTTATTTAATTCAAATTTGAAATTTTGAATGTTAAAGTTGATTTTCCTAATGATGTTTACATTGTTTAACACTAATGGAATGTATTAGAAAGATACATGCACCTCTTGTGCTTGAATTCATGCTTTTTGGCATGGATGTATTAGTCCGGCAGTTTTTTATTTAATTCAAATTTGAAATTTTGAATTTTAAAGTTGATTTTTCCTAATGATGTTTACATTAACATTAATAGAATGTATTAGGAAGATGCGCGCACCTCCCATGCTTGACTTCATGTTTTTTTGCCCTGAATGTATTAGGAATTTCCAATTTCAAGTTTGAAAAACCGATCTTTAGCGGGTTTTCTCTGGTTTTTTGGGCGGTAACCGGCCGGTTTTTCCAATTACTGATTTCAAATTCAAAATTTGAAAACTGAAATTTGACCGGTTTTTCCGGTTACCGGCCGGTAACCAGTACCGACCCCTGGACGGGATTGTGCCTGGTTCCGGTATTTGGAATCCTGGTACAGAGTATGCAAGAACAGACCAAATTTGAGTGTGAAAACAGCTTTGTTAGAGAGAAGAATAAAGGCGGATCTAGCATGCTGTAATCCAATTTAGTCAAATGAGATTCTGAATAACAAGCTTCTTTGGTGAATAATTGCCAAACTGAACTGAATGTGACTGATGATAAAGTGAACAAGGTTAAAGGGATACATAACAAGATCATAGTTAGCTCTGAAGTTCTATAGAGAGATGAAGGCAGACTGGTGGGGTCATGCAGTGGTAATGAAGCACAAGAACTTACTTCTCATAAGCATTATCAGCATCACGTTGGTCACCACCTCTACTGGCAGGAGAATAGGATCTCCGCTTCTTGTCTTCATGTTCTTTTGGCTGACGCCTGGGAGATTTTGTGTGATGTGACTCCCTTCTCGGTGGGGAAGCAGAGTAGTCATCTCGCCGTCTTGGAGCAGGAGAGTATGACCTTTTAAAAAAAATAGTTGAACAGTGCCACAGGATTCATGAATCAAAGGTGAATAGCTCTAGGAATATCATATGAAAACCAAAACTACACAAAAACTATTGTCGACCTACCTTGACCGAGGACGGCCCCGATGGCGGGGGGAGCGGGAGCGCGAACGAGACCTCCCTGTATGGAAGATGAGATGCTATCAGTAATTTGGTACTGCAACAAAAGGAATTTGGAATATTCAACTATTTTGAAATCTTAATTAGGCAGCTATGCACACTGCAAAAAAACAGGTACATAATATGGTCTTATCTAATCTTCAATATTACTCCCTCCGTTCCACAATATAAGTCTCCATTCTTAGAAAGCGTCGTCCCACAATATAAGTCTATTGTGGAGATCAATGGTGTAGTTATTACAATATTTTCACCATATACCCCTACTTGTCATTTAATAAGGGTATATATGGTCCAATGGTATTAACTTTTTCTTAATGCCATTTAATGTCTCCTTGGTATATACGCATGATGGATATTAGACTTATATTGCGGGATGGAGAGAGTAGACATCAACATCAGTGGTGGTGGATCCATAAGTTTATGGGTGGGAGTGCACACATATGTTGGCTTGTCTTGTAGGCACTTTGTTGATTGAGCAGAAATATACACTGATATTTCTTTGGAAGGCACCAGTCGATATTAGTCTTGAATAACTGTACTAGTTACGATAATTGCAAAAGCACAAATGGATCAAGAATCTCGTGCTCAATTCATTAGTTACACAAAGAATTATATGAAAGCTAAGACAAAATCAATAACTTTCCAACGGATCAGTCTCACACCCTGCCATGTAGAGAGCTAATGTAAACTTTGCAACAAAAGAGGGTAATAGGCATAGGGGGTAGCAAACAAAGGAAAACACCACACAAAACCCTAAACGTTATATCTACTTACAAGGTATAAATTGAGACAAACAACCTAACTCTCAAGTGTACATCAGCAATTTTCAATACTTTTCAGGGTGACTGCCTGCCAGCAGCAACAGTGACAAATCATAAGGTACATTTTCCCTAGTAGAAAGCAAAAACGAAGGGTCCAGAATTCCAAATGTGCATTTAGAAAGGCATAGTCCAGAATTACCATAATGGGAAGAACGACGCCCTTCATGACCAGAATACCCCCTGCAAAGCAAAAAAACCACGCAAAGTCATTTCAACTGAGCACAACAGAAGATAAGGCAGAGTATCAACAACAAACAATGTGAATAGCATACCTGACTCTAGATCTATTGTGCATTTCCTCTGGCCTTTTACGTGATTCAGCAGCAAGAACAACAGTTATCTCCCGGCCAAAAAATACCTGGCGATTCATGTGATATTGGGCCTCAGAGGCATCGTAAGGGTCAACAAACTCGACAAATGCAAACCCACGTGGCTCCCTGTATATTTCGATTTCATTAGACAAAGTAGGATAAGGAAAATCGATGAAATAACAAACAAGAGGGTATAAAGTGTTCGTAAATAGTGTTTGTGCATGGCATGTTACCATCACAGTTCAAAATTCAGTGTGCCCTCTATGATTCTCGGTGAAGCACAGTCAACAACTTACTAACATTTCCATCAAAAGGGAAGCAAGTGTTGCAAAAAGCAGTTAGATATCCAGGCTCTATTATCCGAATTTCTTGTATAACGACTACGTACGGTGATCCTCGTAAAGAGCATCTTCGTAAATCATTTGCTTCAAGTTCCCCAATGTTTGAAAAGTACTTGAAATCAACTTTGCTCCATTTTATCTTCTCATGGACAACCCAGTACAACTCTCTTATCTTCTCTTCGTGAAATTAATTTTCTCAATGAATCAAATCTTGTCTTCATAGAAGAACTTCATTCGAACAAGACTATCTTGCCAAGCAAATGAATTGTTAGGAATATTAAAAAAGCATTCTTCAACAAATCGAGGGCTTGTATTTACTTCAAACCAATACAACCCTGGGAATCATTTCAGGAAAAAAAAACGGTAACTCACACTGGGCAAGGATGAATCAGTAGGAAAAAGTAAATAGAGATTACAACATTAGTGCATTACATATTCTAGTGACTGCAATTAATCAACAATATGCAATTAATCAACAATATACATCAGCAGACTAAAAATGATTAGACCACTTTCCATGGAGCTTAAATGCCCAAAGGGCGATTGCAGAGATTGACGTCACACTAAAGCTGGAAGATGCTTGCATGTTCCCTTCGTGGAACAAAGGTTATATTTCTGGTCTAATCCATAACTTCAGACATGTTTCTAAGATTATGCAGCGACAATGCAGACATGTGTTCAGACTATCTACATTTCCCATCATGAGACTTAGTAACACTTACCCGCTGTAATAATCCTTTGGCAGGTAAACATCCCGAACAGGACCAAACCTTTCAAAAGGAACTCGAAGATCCTCCGCTCTGCCAGAGTTAAGAGAACAAAATTGAATAAGTCAATAACTTGCGAAATGGAATATTTGCTTCTTTCATGAAGAAATACAGTCATCATGATGCAAAAAAAGTATCCAGGTCAGTTTTTGTACCTGCAGCTTAATGGGATGTTGCGGACCAAGAGACTTCCAGAACCCTGCTCCTTCCGTCCTCCATATCCCCTCCTAGGGGGACTTCTTCCTCTGCCACCATATCCCCTCCTTGGGGGACTACGATACGGGGGGCTGTACCTCCTCATTGTTTTATCTGTAATTCCACACAAATAAAGGAGATGGTAATGACGAGAAGACAGATGCAACCAAAACAAGGAAAATTGTGGACTTATCAGCATGTATAGTTTATCTGAAGATTTATATTTAGTGCCACTCAAAATGCTCAACAACAAAACCTGTATATTCTGCTATTTTGGACTTCAATACCATACCCCCGGTGGGTGGCGCCACCCAAAAAAAAAGTAGGGAAGGTACCCAGCAAACTGATAAACGCAAGCACATATAAAGCCGTCTACTAGCACAAGCATGAGGCTATGTTACAAAACATGTAACCATGCACAGTTAAGACTACAAGCCTAAGAAAATAATTCCATATCGATAAAGGTTTGCATAATCCAATGAAGTATGCACATTACCGGCTTAAGCAAAGTTCATCAGATAAGTCTGAAAGCTATAAACACTCCGCTAAAAGTATACAAGGTGACATCAAACAGGCTAAGCATTAATCATATGATGCAGCTTGCCAAGACAGCAAATTTCCAGCTTGCATATTAACAGTTTACAAACAATTTATCAAATGTCTGAAAAATACAAGCATGCCACTAAACAATTCACAGGGTGACATAAAACAGGCGTGTCTACAATCTTCCAGGGGCGCCTGCTTAAGAGCTAAGACACAGTGACACACCAGATCTAATCAGCCAGCCCAGGTCACAAGAAGTTGAAGATTGGCACAATAACGAGACTAGCAAGCAACATATAAGTAGCACTAAATTATCCTTTCCATAAAAAAATGAGCTATGCAGGATTAAGGGAACAACCAATGAAAAAGTTTAACAAAACAAATTCCACTTCATCAGAAACTTTTGACACAGGTTTCCCATATACTCAAAATGTAACCGAAGCATTCAAATTCAACAAATGAACCTTACCTTTTCGAAATTTCATCTGTTGTTTCAGTTCATAAAATGTGCATAAGTTTTATTCAAATGTACCAATATCCCAATAACACAGCCCAAACCAATGTAAGACATAGACAGATGACCAAAGATCCAACGCAGGATCTAAAATTTTTTGGCAGAAAACCCGGATTAACGTGAGTTGAATCACGCAATTACCCTCACCACCAAACCACTGCGGCACCAACTAAACCATTGTCGCATCTACCACGGTCATTCAGTTCAGGGCAATAAGTCAAGAACAACACCACAAATGTCCAAATCCCCCACAACAGGGTACAAGATCTGAGATTTCCAGCAGGTAACAAAGCCTTGTTAAGGGTTCGCCTCGGCGGCAGCGGCAAGGACTCGCCGAATCCCACACGGATATAAGCAGTCCGAGCAAGCCCACGATGCGCAGCTAGGGTTTGCCGTGGCAACACCACCGGGCGCACACGAGCATATGAACACGCCCACAAGCACGCAGAGAGAAGGGAGGGAGGGATAGAGAGAATTACTCGTTGAGTCCGGTGACCGCTAAGAGAATTCGCCGCCGCCGCAGGGGTGGGATGGGAATGAGGGGTGGCTGCGGGTGTCAGGGGTGTAGGCCTTGGGCCCAAGGCCTAGTCGGTTTATTATTAGGAATTAGAGATTGATTTCTATTTGAGTTAGAGATTAGATTCCTTATGTTAGAGATATAATTAGAGATATGATATTAGTTACTATATCATTAGAGAGCAGATTGGAATTAGACTCTATCTCGTTAGGGGAGCCATCTATATAATGAGGGCTACCGCATGCTATTGGAATCAATCGAAATATATCAAAGTCTTCTTCGTCTAGTCTCTCTCTCCCTCTGCCGGTTCATGACAACTTGGTATCGAGCAATCGATCCTTCCCACGACTGCTACCATGGTTTCTACGACTCGTCCTACTGCTGAGTCATTGACCATAATAAAGATTAACGCCGACAAGATGACGAAGCACGACAAAAAGATAGGGGACATCATCCTCAACATACATGCCATCCTCGAAAAGATAGTCGCAGATCGGGAAAAGACACAACTACAGACGACAGCGGCACTCATTCGAACAAGCGCTATGGTGCCACCAGATCTTCCTCTACCCTCTGCGAGAACACCGATCGACGCAGATCTCTCTGCAAGCCGCCTCGGCGCCACTCATCGCAACCCGCCGCCACCCGCGCGCATCGCCGCCGCCGTCGCCACCGCCGATCCTCGGTCGTCACCGCCATCCGCCGTCGGACCCACGCAGATCGTTCTTGGCGTCGCCGTTCCCGTCATTGTCGCCGGAGGAGTCGCCGCCGCCAAGGCCGAAAGCACCCGCTGCGCTTGAAGCGGCCGGCAGCTCGCCGGCCGCTGCTTACCGCACCACGCCGCTGCGTCTTCTTGCTACTCCGCCGCCGCCGCTGTTGTTCGCCGCCGCCGCTCCGCATGCCGCCGCATCGGCGATCTCGCCGTTGCGCGATCCGCCGCTCTCGCCGAGCCACCACCTCCGCCTGCTCCGCCCGCCCGCCGCCGCCGCTGTCGCCGCCGCCGCCATTGCTCCGCCGCCGGCCGCTGCCGCCGCCGGCCCGGTCGCCGCCGCCTTCGCCACCGGTCGTCGGCCATTGTTGTTCGTCGTCGCCGCTGGACCACCTCCGCCACGCCGCATCGCCGCCGACGCCGTTCTGCTTCGCCGAGCCGCCGCATGCATCGCTTCCACCGCTGGCCGCTCCGCTGACTACCTCGCCAGCATCGCAACCGCCGCCGCCACTGGTCCGCTTCGCCGAGGCCGCCGCCCTGCAGCCGCTCCTCCGGTGGCCGCCCATGCGCGCTGGATCCGCCCTATTTGCTCCGTGGTTGCCCGCACGCCATTGGAGTGGGTTCGGTCGGTGGTGCGGGTCGGTTTTAACCGACCGATTAATTGAGGCAAAAAACTTTTTTTTCTCGCCAAAAACCGTAATCATAATAAACTTTATTTTTAAAAAAAACTTCAAAAAAACTTATTTTGCGGCATCGTTTAGCATTGTTCCGCTTGGATCGGTAGGCCATCTCCATCACCGCAGGACCCACCACCGTTCATCTTCTACACCGCGTCGAAGGTCTTCCATGGCGTCATGACCACCACCTAGCGACTCGAGGACAGTTGCATGTCCAAGAGGGTGTAATGTCGGGGGTGTAGGCCTTGGGCCCAAGGCCTAGTCGGTTTATTATTAGGAATTAGAGATTGATTTCTATTTGAGTTAGAGATTAGATTCCTTATGTTAGAGATATAATTAGAGATATGATATTAGTTACTATATCATTAGAGACAGATTGGAATTAGACTCTATCTGTTGGGAGCCATCTATATAATGAGGGCTACCGCATGCTATTGGAATCAATCAGAAATATATCAAAGTCTTCTTCGTCTAGTCTCTCTCTCTCCCCCTCTACCCCGGTTCATGACAGCGGGAGAGGAGGAGGCCTCGGGGGCTCGACGCGACAGATAGAGATGGGTGGCGGGTGGGTGAATTTATGGGCCAGCTGGGTTGTGGGCCTTAGTTGCTTGGGGAGAGAGAAAAGGAGGCACATTCTTTTTATGGCCTGAAGTGTAGCTTGCTAGTTGCCACCTCTGTTCTAGAAGTTTTATACTTAAGTTCTTGGTTTTGACAGCTAAAAAAGGTGTTCACCTGTTTATTTTTTTTAGAATTTTCTTCCTCTTATTAATCACCATTTAGGAGTTTATTTGAAAGTGTGAAAATGGGCCATGTCATTGGATTTCACATTATACGATGACCAAATGAATTCTTCTTCTTATGTACATGTTTTGTCCCCATAGCATATGATCTTCATAGAAAATCTCTGAATTCATGTGATCTCACAGTCCATCTCGTAAGCAATTTTTGTTCGGCAAGCTTCTTTAATTACTGATTTAGGAGATGAATGCATACTCCACTTAACCCTAGAGGTTCGGAGTGCTAACTTTCATTTGAAGAAGAGGTGTCCTCCATCTCCATCCAATCTCTGCCATAGCTTATGAAGCGTGTCAAGTGCCACACCCCTTCTCTTAGTATTCACAACAAGGGCAAGATATTTTGGTGCAAATCTTCAGAAGAACTTTTCAATTTTATATGGACAGATTCGAATCAAATGTGCCTAACTTGCCACCACTTCTCACATAACTACTTTAATTTCTACACTTTTTGTAGGGTGACTTGACGAACAAATGCCCTTTTCTAATCATAGTGCTAAGCAAATACAGTTTTTGTAGTGTGACTTGACGAACAAATGCCCTTTTCTAATCATAGTGCTACGCAAATACAACCATACTTTTTGTAGGATTCACCCATTTGAAGCTTTTCTTTCGATTGTGTTTTATTGTGGCCTGTGGGTGCATTTTTTTATGGGGACGTACCTTATACACACTTACGGACACAAAATTACTTGTAGCAGTTACTTTTTTAGGCAAGAATGAACCGTGTTCCTTAGAAACTTACAGAGACATCAAGTAGGCAAGAAGCAAGGTCATAATTCCAATCCAGAATAGAGGACCATGAACAAATTGAAATCGTCACAAAACCCCAAGATGAGGTGTAGATGGAGCTAGGGCTATAAACAAACTGAGCTCAAGTGAGCCTAGACTCTTAGGCTTGAGCTCAGTACAAACTCAGCCGAGCTCAAGTGAGCCTGAGTTGGGGTCCGAGCTTCGACCTAGACTCGAGCTCGGCTCGGCCCAAAATCGATTAGGCTTGAGCTCGACTCGAGTAAGCTCGATAACAATTAACATAAATCAATTTTCAATAGCTAGAACAGATCGTTACGTTGATTCTTGATTTTATTCAGACATCTAGAACAATTAGTACATTCTCATTAAAGATTGTGTGAATCAGCGAATGCAAGAAACAAAAGAACAACCCAAAGCAATAGATCTTCTTGGCAGCCAGCAACAAGAAATCTACGGTTCTTCTTTGTCAATTTCTAAAAATACAGTTTCCCTAATAAAATACCCAACAAGAAATTTTACTCCTTGTTGGAAATCCAGAGGCAAGGGTAATGGTTCCATGGCTAAGGCTACCTCCTAATGCCCCCACACAGGGTTATTATGTATCAGAGTTATCTTTTGATACAGATTCAAAGGGTCAACAGAAAAGGAGACATCAGACGAAATCAATTAGCATCTTCACCACATACATTTTCACAATTCAGATCTTATTGCAACAAACTCTCTCTCTCTCTCTCTCTCTCTCTCTTCCCCTGCCAACCATTTCCCAATCTAAATCTCAAAGCCCTCAAATCATATGTGGACAGAACAGACGCCCACACATTATTCGCCAATCTACGAACAAAACTACCAAAAAATTCACACTGGATGGGTACCAAATCCCATGGTTAGTCACGAACCAAACCATTCAAATCGGGGGTGTATTTTCTTCGCATCTTGTCCCCCTAAATCGCACACCAACCTGAATCTCTAGCCCTAGAGGACCTAAAACAATCCCACTGAAATGGATCAGCCACGCGAGACTGATCCACCAGCGCCAAGAAACCAGATCCATACGGTTCTTGAACAAATCAACGCGGGGGTGAGGAAGCGCGTGGAAATCGAACCGAGCGCTAGGAAAAGACTCGATGGATTGATTGAATCGGAAGGATTCGAGCGGTGGGGGAGAGGAGGAGGAGAGGTTCTTACCTTGCCGGAAGAGGAGGGGAGATACGCGTACGCCGCTGCCACGAGAGGAAGGGAGAGACCCGAGGAGTAGATGTACCCAAATCGGCCCGGCCGGGCGGCTAGGGTTGGCTTGGCCGCTTCTTGTGTCTTGGGTGCGTGAGGTGTGGTGGCTAGGTGGAGTAGCCGTGGGGTTGACGTATGGGCTAGGCTAAGGGTGGCTCTTTTCCCGCATATATTTTGATTTTGATTTAAGTTATTATAGTAACTAAATTTTAAATGGTGTATAATAATATCTATAGAAAAATTTATAGTAGACAGTGTACCGAGTTCAGTTATACTGACAAAACCCACATACAACTATTTCTCTCTACATATTGTCTCTCGTGAATAGTTAGAATTTCAAAAACATAAGTCAGAGCTACAAAACAAAAAAACCCACCCTAGAGCTTGAAATTTGGCCTATGGAAAGCAAGAGGGCTACAGAAGTATGTAAAGTGTGGGAAATTACCAGCTAATTACTTGAGCTCGGTTCGGTAAAATACATGAGGTAAAAGGCAGGCTTAAGCTAGACTTATTTTTCATATGAGCCAGCTCAAATCAAACTTAAGACAAGCTGAGCTCGAGTAGACTATCGAAGTCAAGCTTTTTTACAGCCCTAGATAGAGCGGTCTTAAAAAAAGAAAATAAGAAGATGCAGAAAGAGCAAGGTGGAAGAAGAGATCCCAGGGATAGAGCTGTCCAATGGGTCGGACCTCGGCATGCTGGCCCGTGGCCCGTAACTCTTGGCCCGACCCAAGCATCTAGCTCGTGGGCCGTACCGGCATGATCCGGTGGACCGTATTGTGCCTGGGTCGAGGGGGCAGCATGGTTGGCCGGCACGGTGGACCGGCATAGCATGACCCAGCCAGGGTCCAACTGGCATAAATAGGAATGACTTATTTTTGCCTTTTCGCTTTCTTTCCCTTGGCCAGTCTGATCGCATCAAAAAGGCCGGTTAAACTATCTAGCCCATGCCGATCTAACAGGTTCCATATAAACAGTCTCAATAACATCAGATACTCATCATAATAGTAGAACGACCTCCACATAGTCTCATACAAAAGACTCACGTTGGAACCTACGGTCCCCTGCCTTGGTTAGATCCCAGCCATCCGATTCGCAAGCGAACGCTCCAGATCGACCGCAGCACCCAAGTATTTTTGCCCCCGAGTGCTCGAAACCGACTGGCTCCGCGTATTTCGTCGGGCCGTGGAAGATGGCGAGGACGGCGCGTTGGTAGGCAGCCTGCGTCCCGTGCACCTTGTCCCAGAACACGTATCCGCCGCGATCCGCGCACAGGTTTGAGCTCTCCGAGCAGCCCACCTCCGCGTTGAGCCTCCCTCCTCCGCAGCACGCGCTCGCGACCTCCTCCAGTCCTGACCAGACCATCCAACGATTCACGATCCAAATGCGAAAAGATAACGATGGATTGGTAGTTGAGCACATACCATCAGACCGTGGGTTGGCGATCATGTCAGTGAAGACGTTGTAGACGCTGCCGATGAAGTACCTCAAGCCCGGCATGGAGGCTGCCACGGCGGCGCCGGCCATCTCACGCCGGAGCAGACCGTTGAACCGCCTTGCCAGAGAGTTGGCGGCGCTGTTGCACGCGCCGTCGATGCCCATGGAGGTTCTGACGCTTGGCACGCACCCGATCGGTAGCACGTCGAGTATCCCCACCCTCCGTGCTCCCAGCTCGTACAGCACCTGCGCACGTACGTATAAGTACGCGTGTTTTGAGGGAAAAATCTGTCAGACCATTGGATCAAGTCATCATATCATTACTATAGAAAGTCTAATAGTACACGATAAATCACAGATGGTTTGACAAAATCATCTGTAACCGACATTAACATAGATGTTTTAATTTGAACACCATCTATGTTGATAACGTCGAAGAAAACAAGTATGACGGACGATTTTTACCGTTGAACCGTCTGTAACAATATATTGTGCATATTACGTATATGCATGCATGTACCTTTATGTATTTGATGTAGGTGGCGACCATGTTGGCGATGTAGGCCGGCGCCTCGCTCATGGTCACGCTCCCGTCGGCGAACGCCGAGAAGTCGTTGCCGCCGGCGCTGGCGACGAACAAGGACTGGGAGAGCAAGTAATCGAGCCTCTTGCGGTTTACCTTGCCGGCACTCGTCATTCTTGCCTTGGTGTCTGCAAAGAACTGGATTTGCTCCCGCATGGTAATCGTCCCGTTTCCCTACATTTATTAGTTGCGCAGCTCCACATATGTGAAATTTTATAAGCCAAAGGAGCACTTGACAACAAAAGTAAGCAGGCTTAGGTCGCGCTCAGTCCGACTGCGGCTTGAGGCTTCGGCTGAAAGCTTCAGCAGAGCCACTGATGACTAGAGCCGAGGCGTGTCCTGAGCCGAAGCCAAGCCGCAATAAACCAATCGACCGAACCATCCAGCCTCCCATCGGATCCCTTTGTGGAATGCTCCCCGCCGCCAGCTCGCGATTGCCGCACTCCGCCCCCCCGCCGGCCGTGGCGTCCGGATCTGCGCCGCCGGCCGTTCGGCGATCCCCTGTCGCCGTAGGTGCCTCCCGTGCCCATCCGCGGCGGCGCGCCTCCGTCGGCGCAGATCCGGGCTGGGAATCCCAAGACGGATCCGCGTCACGGCTCCTCCGACGAGGAGGTCCCAAGCTCGCAGCCCGGCGTGTGTATCGTCACAGCACAAGCGGCCCCGCCATCCGTCGGCAGTGAAGGTCCTCCCGAGCTCCCGGATCGCGCCCAACCAACGGCAGCTCCGCCAGACGACCGCCGCTGCCATATCCAGGTATGGCCATGTCCCTTGTGAGCCATTGCATGTATGTCATACGGGCAGGTTGTGTAGTGTTTACGGGTTACATTCGCGCCGTGCACACCTTTGGGCATCTGACTACCGCCCTTGGTCGTGATGGCTGTAGATGGCCCCTGCGTTGTGGACCGATGAGAGTACGCACGTGTTCTTGCAAGTATGTGCCGAGGAGGTGGAGGCACACAACCGGCCATTCTCACGACTGAACACGCAGGCAAGCGTAACCTTGTGCGAAAATTTACGAACGAGGTTGCAATACACAAGCAAAATGATGAAGAACAAATGGGAGCAACGTCTCGTGATTACAACAAATGGAAAACTTTGAAACTTCGTGCCACGGGGCTTGGGGTCGATCCATCAACCGGCAGCATTGATGCGAGTGAGGACTGGTGGGCAGCTGCGGGTGGAGTAAGTTTCGATTTTGAAGTGCGCTGCTATTCACATTCCACCGGTGATATAACATCGAGTATTGCAGGGAAAGTCCGAGATGAAGAAGTTCCGGGTCATTGTCGCCAACGACGAGGACCTCCTATAAGTCGTGTTCGGAAACTCCACCACCACGAGCGAGTGCGCATTCGTCCCGGGTGTGGATGACCTCGACGTGGACATCGACGAACTCGATGAAAGCCTAGGAGGAGAGGGCAGCAGCATGCCTTCCCCTATGCAGGCACCTCATGAATATTACACGTGACTTCATAGCAGCGTCCTTGGTGGTTTAGAGATTTATGTACCGTGTATGTTCCATGCAGTTGTCCTTCGTTTGTCGTGTGGCACGAAATTATTGCGCTAAGCTCCGTGCTTCCAAACATATGTACTACGATATTTGTCTGCGAACATCATTACTATATGTGCAATGGTGCTACCTCGAGTCTCTCAGCTATTGGAGCATTACTTTCAAGATTTCGGTGCTACAAGATACTACCTTCACCGCACAAGAACTTCCACACCGCCACTGTAATTTTTTCATCCGCTACAGTGTTTTCAGCTATAAGCTTTCAGCTTTCAGCCGAACCGATCACCACCTTAATTTGCAGCTAGTAGCCCCTCTCTGTTCGCAGTCAAACGTTACGACTTTTGACTTCGATTTTTTAAAACCAACGAGATGTTCTTTGATCACTAAATTATCTTATTATGTTAAAAAGCTATAAAAATGTAGTATTATGAAAGTATTTTTATGACTGATTCATCCGTATCATCTTTATATATCCAAACCATATTTTAAAACAATATCTTTAGTCAAAATTAATATAGTTTGACTGTTGTGCACATTATAAGATATTACTATTTTGTGACTGAAAGGACTACTATATAGCTAGTAAAAGGCGTCTAGAATATTGGTTAAGAGAAAATAATGTCATAAAAATACTGGAAAGTGACTATTGCACGCGTGTGTGTGTGGGCGCGTGCATTTTGTTCATCCAATTTACCTACACTTCTCCATCGTCCACTAATCATACTGTGAGTGCGAGGAGGAGGGTAGTAGATAAAAGGTTGAGAAAGGAAAATGCTTTAATTTTTTTGTTAAAATTTGTACTCCCTTCAATTATAAATATAAGTCATTTTAGAATCTATACCGATAAAATATTTTTAAGTTTGACCATCGATATATAAAAGATTATCAAGATTGGCAATATGAAATTGATATTACTAGATCTATCATGAAATATAGTTTCATAACACATAATTATTTTTATTTGAAACAACATATTTTTATACAAATTGATCATTGTCAAAGTGTCACCTTAAACATCGTGTCAATATTCTAAACCACTTATATTTGGAATCAAAGGGAGTATGTTCAACGGCTATCATTCACCGAAAATTTTGCACGTTGAGCAATCCCAAGTAACGGATCCTATAGGCTTTATAAATGATCGCCAAGCAACATGTTATGGGTGCCCTCTTTTCCAAATAACGATGGCTTTTGATTTTTAGAAGACAAAAACCATTTGAACCGTGTTATCTTTTTAATATAACTTTTTTATTTTTCTTTACATTATCCGTAGAGATATAACGATGTTTTTTACTTTTTCTTTATTTTTAATTAAAGATATTAAAATAATAATAACCACTTCATTACCATTTTAGCCAAAATCTAACAGAGACCTTACTCCGAAACATGGCCTGAATACATCAAAAGGCTGCGGTAAGATGATGGGCGCTAGAGGAGATATATTAGAATTTCCATAATTCTAATATCTTTTGACATTGTAATATTTATAGCCAAAATTTAACAGTTAAAATCGTATCTCGAACCTTGTACTGAGGTACACATGAAGCAAAATAGGAGCACATATGTAGACGGATACGGTAATACCGGTAGCTTATGTCTGTACGTACAGTGACATCGAGAATGCCGGATCCACCGGAAGCATAGTTGGCGCCAACTCGGCCTCTCAGGAGGTCGAGGCTTGTTCGCGGTGTCAAGGAGAGGTAAGCTGGTGGGCTCGTGTTGAACCCAACATGTTGTGCTGCATAAATGTAGTTATATATGTATTAACATTCGCATGTTAGCCTCTCACAATAAGAAATTAAGGACCCGTTCGGTTTGATTAAAAAATAGTGGCTTATGGCTAAAATTACACTGTAACTGACTGAGATTATATTGTAGCTGAAGGTGGCTTATTTGACATAATTAAATTTAAAAAATTGAAAATAGAAAAAATATGTTAGCTCGTCATGGACAACACAAATGAATACAGGAAAAAAAGAGCCAGTAAAAAAGCTAAAAAGCTAAAAAAGTCAAAAGATAAAATTTATAAATAGTAAAAAATAAGATAAAAATTAGAAGTTCAAACCAAAATGGGTGGGACTTAAGCCTTACGCATCTTAGTACTAATAGACTACAACAAGGTCTGATTTTGTGTTTTTTTTAATAAGTTGTCTCCCATATGCAACAATCAAAGAACACGTCCACAACAAATGGAAAACAAGCACACAAATTTCACAGAAAAAAATTTACTGCAACACACAAAAGTAACAAATGCAACGTTCAGGAAAAAAACATGCAACATTTAAAAAAGAATCGTTGTTGCAGCATTGTGAAAAAAAGCACTCGCAATATCTGAAAATACCCACTGCAACATCTCACGCAGCTTGAAATTCCATCTCAATCGGCACAAAAAAATGGCGAGAAATCGAAGCCAAATTAAACCTTAATCATCACGAAAAAAATTTAAACCTTAATTGCAAGCTTACAACAACAAATTATGCGCCTCAATCTTTTGATGAGCCATATAACAACGATATGAATTAAGCATGGGCGCAGTGAGAGGATGAACTCGTCAGATCTGCACAACCAAATCAACTCGACACAAAATCAGTCCTAAACCAGGCTAGCTACTTGCCAATTTATGATGAGCTAACGACAACGTGAAGCATCGGTGCTGTGGAAACCGGAAAGGATGGACTCACCTGGGCAGAGTAGGTTAGCTAGATGGATACCTCGATCGAGAAAACAAGAGGAACATACTACGAATGCGTGGATCGAGTATACATACCGACGATGTCGGCGAGGTTGTAGCCGTTGGTGAACCGTCCGGTCCGTACGCCGGTGAACTCGCGCGGGAGGTCGACGCCGCATGGGAGATCCGCCCTGGGCGCCGGCGGCGGCAGGAAGTTGTTGTTGCCGACGTCGACGAGCGAGTCACCAAACACATAGATCGCGGGGACTACGCGACGACGACGGGCACTCTCGTTGCTGTACCCGACGACGGTCTCGCCGGCCGCCAAGGAGCAGACGGCGAGGCAGGCAAGGACGGCGGCGGCTACCAGTAGACCAGCATCGGCCAGTACTGTATTCTTCCTCTTCTTCATGGCCTAATCAACTGATGCACTGTCACGAGCACTAGCTGTCTAATGTGATCTTGTGCTAGGTGTTTAGGACCGCTCGATTGGGCTGCTTATGACTAAAATTGTACTATAGTGACTGAAATTTTACTGTACTGATGGTGACTTATTTAACGTAGTTAAGTTTAAAAAATTTAAAAATAAAAAAAATATACAAACTCATTATGGCCAATATAAACAAATACGAAAAAAGAACCGAAAAAGAGCTAAAAACCAAAAATTCAGAAAAATAAAATAAAATTTATAAAAAATAAAAATAAATTAGAAGCTAGAAGGTGAAACCAAAACCACTTGCAAAGTTCCAAAGCGTGAAACATGTGCATGCTGCAGTAGTACTCAGCTTGGAAGTTAATGCAAGCAGTTGTCTTGTCACAAGCAGGTTTGGACAAACGTACGTGTCGCTCTTGTCGAGGAACAGCAACATAACATGGGCAGGCAGCTGACAAGAGTCTGAAGAGCTTGTGAGTTCGTGTGGACCATGCTTCGCATTATTGGTAGCGACTTTAATTTGAACGAACTGAACTCCCAGTATTTACTAGGAAATTCACGTGAAATCCACACAAAATACATACCTCTGTTGTTCAGCAATGTCTGAATGTTAACTGAAACTCAATTTGAGGCCATGAAACCATAATGAATAGAGCAGGTATATTTTGCTAATGGAGGCTGCTGGTTTCACTTACGACGACACCAGCCGCGCCGTATATCGCCATTGCCGCGCCAACTACGGCGACGCCAAGCACAGGCCTTGGTTGATTCTTGAATAATCTGTCATTGTGCCATACCAGTGTTGATTCATATCCTTTGATATATGAATTGATTAGAGCATTCGTATTGGATAACTCGACATGATTATCTGTGGGCTTGTGAATTGCTCGATGAGGATTAGGCAAAATAAGATTGGTGTGACAGTATAGAGTCATATTCTAGGCATTGCGCTATTTGCTGTCTTTAACTTAATACTATTTTGTGGGCAGCGCCATGCTTATTACCTTTGTTAGAAATAATTAATTCAGGTGTAGTAATCTGCATACTGTAAACAATTAATTTCAGCTCTATTCATTGCTGTCACTAGCTAGTCGTTATTTCTCATATAAATTAACTTGCTACTGATTACCGTTGATTAATTGTTTGGTAAGTTAAAGAGTAATTCAGTACCTAGTATATTTCTACAATCACACTCAATCAGTCAATCTGTGGTCATAAGCTTTTGTGGCAAGGAGACATTGTTTTCTTGTAAGCGCAGCCCGACATATGAGAGCACAAATAACAAATAATAATTTAAGTATTATGCTAATTGTTCATTTATTTTCAGCAGCCCAGTTAAGCATGATTTCACATTTAAATAACTGGAAGCTATTTATGATCTTGCAATTATTTTATTTTTGCTCTTGTCATTTAATCTATGTTAGAAACATGCTTTATTACTTATTTATAATTCTGGAAAATGTATTCAAATATTTGCTAAAACTGTAGTTATTACAATAATCCAGAAAACCAATTGTGTTGAGTTGGCTTCATCAACTGATTTCGTTAAATCGGAAGTCTTTTAACGGTCTAACTTTAAGTATTGGCAAGTCAAAATAAAGTTTTGGTTGATTACCTCAAATTATTTTGGATCATTCTGATCCTCCTACGATTGAGGAAAAGGTTGGTTACCATTTTACGAGTATAATAGTGAAAGACAATATATGAACATGGGGTCGGTCGTCTAGTAGTTCATTGGCGTTTAGCTGAACACCTATTACTTTTTTTACAAAAAAAATACAATATATAATAGGTATATTATACATATATACTATTAATTAAGCAAAAATGCTATATATTTGTACCCAAAAATATTAATCAGCCTAATCCCCACACATCTCTCTCTCAGCCCACTAGAGCTCTCTCTACACCCACCGCACCACTACATTTCAAATTTCTAAGGTTCCAATTGGCAACCTAAGTCCTAACTCTAATTGTTCATCTCTCTCAATGTGGCGCAACGTGCACATGAAGGGTAAGCAAGTCACGGACGGGAGGCACGAGGTAGTGCCTCAATAGCGCAAGCCCACAATGGCCACACGCAGCGACGACCAAGGAAAGGGAGAGGGAGTGCGTGGCATGTAGTGGCGACCGGTGATGGCGAGCCGGCGAGAAGGCAAACCAATTTCTAAATCAGGTCCACAGGTGCACTCTAGGAGCAAAGTAAGGGCGCGAGGCAATGAGTGTAAGTAGGAAAGTCACGTGGCGGGTTGGGTGGTGACGTGGCGAGTAGGGAGATATGAAATGTGTGGCGTTGCAGCGAGGTCTCATTCCTAGAGTTACATTCAGTCTCCCACTCTCCCTCCTAATTCTGAAATTGGCAAATCTCAAATAGTTCATTGAATAATTGTGCCTTTATGAAATGTAGATAATAGAACCTTCAAAACTGAAGAAGAAGTTTGCAGTTTAAAAATATTTGTAGATAGTGTTGGGTAGATAAAAATAATAAAGAAAATTTCCTTAAACTTTTAAATTGGTTAGCATAAAAATTTGAACAAGCTAGCGAGATGGTTCTAATGAGCAATGAAAGGATTGTCCCTAAAATTGCATGAAGGGTTGTAGAGTTTGTAGGACTGAAGATCCTTAAAACTTTCCCCTAAGTATTCACCAACCTTTCATTCCAATAGCTACAAAGCTAATAAGATTAGGATAAAAAACTAACACACAACCTAGCAAATCAAAATGTTGAATGAGCAGTAATTTTGGTAGTACCACTATAGTGCTACTTGCTACAGTAAAATCGGTATTACCACTACAGTACCTAGTAGTACCGCTGCTACAGTAAAATCGGTGCATAAATAGTACAATCAGCGCGATTTTAACAACTAAAATCAATGGAACTTGTGACCCATATGTTCAAATCACTTGAAACTTGGTATGCACCTTCTCTTGAATGTTAGAAATCTATTTCAATTAATGATCAAGAGAATTATTATCAAAGTTCTGACTTTGTTGCATTTGTAGAAGTGCACCAAAAACGGGTAAAAACCTAAATAGGTGAATATGACTTGCTTATGAGAAGGAGACGACCAAGGTGGTTTAAGATATGTTCCCATATATTACAGCAAACAAGAACACCAAAGAAATTAAACTAAAAACCTTCAGATCACGAAATCACATGAAAGATCAAAAACATGCAAAAATCGGGTTTCTTGATGAACTTGCTATCAAAGTGCATAGATGAGTGAAAATAAATTTCTAGAGAATATTTTCATCTCTTATACGTCCTTGGCATAGTAAGATCAAGAAAAGGGAAGAGAAGATCTAAAAACCAACCAAAACAAGAGCAAATCAATCAATCACAAGAGATAACCATGAAGATGATCAAAGATTGATTCTATTGCTGCTTGAGGTGTAAAGTTTTATAGCTACTCCAGCATGAAGGATAGAGAGCATACCAAGTACTCAATTCTCAAACCCTAACCTAAAACAAGAGAGCACAGTACAGGTAGGTTGGATGGTTAACCATAAGTCTCCATTCAACCCTTTAAATAAATTGGCTAGTCAGGCACATCTAACCCTTAGTGGATACTATCCACTTAGCATAATAGGGAAAATCCGATAACCCCACACACGGATTTTAACTTTCACTTCACACTTATGCACACTATTCAAAAGCGCATGTAGAGGTAACCAAAGAGGCCTGAATGAGGATGGTGTCATACGTGAGACCGCAGCCATCACCGGTGACGGTGGGCATGCAGAGCATGAGGTCGGCGACGAGGCCGCATAAGTGTTAGGAACTTTGACCACGGCTTCGAACACGGTTATTACGACCACGAATGCTATGACCACAGTCGCTATGGCCACGTTCACTTCGACCACGGACGTTACGACCACAGCTTTTACGAGTAGCAGTGGCAAGAAGAAAGAAGGATAGAAGAGGATGAAGGAGGAAGATAAGGACACAATTGTGAAAAAGGGCAAATAATCAATAGTTCAGCGAAAGATAGTGCAAATCATCAATTAAACCAACTATGGGGTAAATGAATTGTTGGCAAACAAAGAAGGAGCAAACCATCAAATTTCTCAATTGGAGATAAAGAGCTTGGTGCCGGTCTCGATAGCCGAGACCCTCCCACCGCCGTCGTCGCCTGCTGTGACCTCCGAGTACATGTTGTGCTGCCACGCCGAGTGAATCGCTTGGATATCATCACACCACAGTGAGAACGACCACTACCAACCTCCCTCCTCGGTGAAAACGAAACCCCATCCTTCGCTGACGGCGCAAACCCTAGTCGTTCAATTTGTTCATACCTTCAGCGGTTGGTTGGGAGCCGCCCTGTTCCCTAACCTCTTGAAGGCGTGCTTGGTCGGCCTGACGCCTCCAGAGCCACCTCTCGCCCGCCAATGGTGGATCCGAGGTCGCCTTGTGTAGACCACCCACCCACGGACGAGGGTTGCTCTTTTTGTTGTTCTTGATGATGTGTTGAGGGTCTCTACCATGGCTGCTCTTGGGCGGGTAGATCTCTCTCTAGGGTTATGAAGAAGGGAGAGCTCGACGAGGAGGCGATGATTTGGGAGTTTTTGGTGAGGAAGCTGATTAGGATTGTGAGGTGGTGGGGATCGGGGAATTAGGGATTATTTTTCTATGGAGGCAGGCGGGGAGAAGTGTAGGGAGAGCGCATAAAGGCTAGTTCACTGACGTGAATCCGGTTGTCTCTTGTCATTGACAGCCTCCTCTTGCCACTCATCGCTCGCCGGCCATGGTGGAGAGAGAGAGAGAGAGATGATAGAGACACGTTAGCGCGGGCTCGTGGCTAATGTCGTGGCGGCTCGAGGGAGGAGGGCGGTGGCCATGTGGGGAGGCAGGAAGGAGAAAGAGGAGGTAGTTGTGCTGCGCGTTGTGTGGGGACTGGAGAGGCATTAGTCAGCAGGTGAAGAGAAGAAGATGGGGAAAGTAGTGTGCGGTACTGGCGATTTGGGAGAGAGGAAGGTACTGATGGTTTTGGAAGGAAGGCCACAACGGTTTTCGCGAGGATTCACTCCGTACGAACACGAGGAGAGAGGTGTGAGATGGATCGTCTGGATCTTATCTTGGCAGATCGGACGACTGTATAGACATAAGGGGAGAACGTACCGACGACCACCAACTTGTGTTTTTAAGCAGTAGAGATATGTGTGTGTGTATGTATGTATGTGTATGTGCATATATGTTCATGTATGTATATTTGTATACACTTATGTATATGTATGTGTATGTACATATACATGTACATATATATACACACATATATATATACATATATACACAGACACATATGCATATATACAATCAATTCATGCATTATTTTTGTTTATTTCTACAACAGGTGTTAGCATTGGTGTAGTTGTGCTGGCAGTTGGCTTGTCTTGCACCTACACAATCAAAGAAAAGAGAAGGCTCGCCATTATCAAAAGAAGGCACTTCAAGCAACACGGTGGCCTTCTATTATTCGAAGAAATGAAGTCAAAGCAGGGACTATCTTTCACATTTTTCACCAAAGAAGAGCTGCAAGAATCGACCAACATGTTTGATGAGCAGCATGTTCTTGGAAAGGGTGGCAATGGCACCGTGTACAAGGGCACCCTGAAGGACAAGAGAGTGGTGGCCATAAACAAGTGCAAGCTGGTCAATGAGAGGCAGCAGAAAGGAGTTTGGGAAGGAGATGCTTATCCTGTCCCAGATCAACCACAAGAACATCGTCAAGCTCTATGGATGCTGCCTTGAGGTGGAGGTCCCTATGCTAGTGTACCAGTTCATCCCAAATGGGACCTTGTACCAGCTTATCCATGGCAAGGACCAAGGGTCTCGCATCCCGTTCGCTATCCGCCTGAAGATCGCTCACGAGACCGCAGAAGCGCTCGCCTACCTGCATCAATTCGATGGCTTCACCCCCAATCATCCATGGCGATGTGAAATCGCCTAACATACTTTACAGCTTTGGTGTTGTTCTCCCAGAGCTGCTCACATGTAGGAAGGCGCTGAATCTTTTAGCACCCGAGGAGGAGAAGAGCCTCGCCGTCCATTTCCTTCTCGCTGTAAGAGATAACAAGTTTGATGAGTTGCTGGGTGCCCAGATAAAGATCGAGGTGAGGATTGAGACGCTTGATGAGCAGGTTGCAAAGCTAGCGAAGCAGTGCCTAGATATGTCTGATGAGAAGAAGCCCTCAATGCGACAAGTTGCGGAAGACCTTGACAGGATAAGCAAGATATATACCCCTGCCTCCATGCTTTGGTGAAACACACTCTTTTGTTACTGCAAGCGATAGGGGAAGCGTACTTGGTTTGGGGGTGATGGAGTTGGAGGTCTTAATTAGTAGATCACCAAACATGTTCTCAGCTTGTGATAGAGCTTACTACCTACCGGTGTTTAATCTTTCCGGGGGCAAAAAATTTCGGCCACAGGCGAAACAAACGAAAAAAAAAACAAAATTTCGTTTATTTCGAACAATTTTTTTAAAATTTCGATGAAATTTAATCAGAATTTGAATGAAATTTGAATAAATTTTAAATAGGACCAAATTTTAGCCGAATGAAATATGTTTCGCCGGAGGACGAAGGGGACGGAATTTCGTCCGTAATACGAAATTTCGGACGGAATTTGTAACCCTGCTACCTACTGCATTAGGAATACAAGTTTGACAACTACAACATAATGATAATGACATAGCTTTTATTTTGTAAAACCTGTCTTGTATGCACATTTCCGTTGTTTGAAATGATGTCTTGTGAGTGTAGTACAGATTAACCGCGTATATACATCATCAAAAGACGAAGAGTATGAGACGAAGACTGGAGGCGTATTTTGCGGCACGAAGAAGACACGGGCTCTGCCTCCGAGACGGCACGCAGATTCCTCCAAGGACTAGTAATCGTCGTGCCGGCGCCCGATGGCGAGCGCCCGGACGAAGCATGCGGAGGCGCCGACGGCGAGCCCAGCGAACGCCGGCGGCACTAGCAGGTCGAAGCCGGACCGCCCCGCCATCCTCGCCGGCACGCACACGTGGTCGCCCCGCCGTCGAGCGGCACCCGCACCGCCCCGGCCGGGCACCCGCCGCCTCCCGCCAACGCCCACACAAAAGCAGCCTCCGGTGCGAACGACACCACCGACACGGCCAGGGCCAGCGCCCCTGCCCACGCCACCGCGTGCCTCGCCGCCGGCCCCCACCAGTGCTCTCCCACCAGCGCCCCCACGAGCGGATGCATCTCGCTAGCTGCTTCTCGGCTTCTTGCCCTCCGGCCGAGCTAGCCGCGCTCGCGGCGGTGATTATATATGGAGGTGGAGTGGAGATCGAGGGAAGAAGAGGAGAGGTGAAGTGGGTGCGCGCGCGCGTCGTGGGGAGGTTACGTAGTTACGTACGTGGCGTGGTGGAGGAGTCCGTGCGAGTAGGTCAACTACGGAGGGAAGCCAGAGAGAGAGGAGCGTTGCATATTTTCGGGTTTGGTTTAGTCTAGGGTGACGTGTGGGGAGTGAGGAGGAGAATGACCGCGATGCCCACCCCTCCCGGCCGGTTGCTTGCTAGTACAATGATGGAAGCTTCTAGAATTTTTTTTGAAATAATTTATTTTTTATTTGAAATAATAGAAATATACCAGCGGATTTTTTTTGCGGGAATAACCTTCAGTCACCGAGCCGTTAGATAACTGAGACCTGTCGTCCAACGACCGTGCGACAGACAGGCTGTCCGTGGGCCGTTGGGTGATATAATTGCATTCGCAAAACAGTTGGGTGATTGGATGCGCATATAAATCAGCATCCCGGCCGAGCCCCCGGCGCCATTCCCATTTCATCCTCTGTCACTGCACCGAGAAGAGAAAGGAGGAGAGGAGAGGGAAGAAAATGAGAGAAGAGGAGAGGGAGAGAAAAAAAGGAGAGGTTCTGCTACTTTCGTACGGTAAAATTTTCTTCATCTTATAGCCCTCTTTACCCTGATGCACTTCATTAGTTTTTACCTAGATGCTTCAGCCACAACCTGCAACGCAGCCTCACACCAACGACATAGTACTTCATGTTGGCAAGCTTACAGAGAAATACTCGTCTTAAGCCATTTATTCTTACTTATTTCTTGTTTACACAATTACACAAGTAATTATGTTGTGAAGTCCGTGAGGTCTTTTCTTCTTTTGAATAGGCTCAGTATTGATTCTTTATGGATCTTTCATACTGCAATTTACATGTCTCCTAACTTTTGGAAGTTCTGTTACGCACTTGTACAAAGTATTCAATGAAAACCAAAAATTATTGTAAACTATAATCTCTGTTTATGCCTGCTTCTCTACATGTCTATAAGATAACATTTATGTTCACTGTTCAGTTAGGATCACGTTCGATAATATGTATCACATTTATTTGATATTCTGCTGTTCAGTTTGGATCACGTTTGATAATATATATCATATTTATTTGATATTCTGCTGTTCAGTTTGGATCACGTTTGATAATATATATCACATTTATTGATATTCTGCTGCAACGCACAAATATTTGACTAATCATCAAATAAAGATGAACATGTTTGCACGAGCGTGACGCCTCAACAGGGCCTGACAACGACCGATAACACGAACCTGACAGATTTTGTTGTGTTTTTCATTTTTCGTTCTTTAAGGAATCTCGATCTGTCAGTACGGTGCAACCAGTTAGTTTATCAAAGAGCCAAGATCGATCTGGCGTGGCTAATTGAACGCTCCATTCAGGATGGACTTGCCCTGGCTGCATGTGCCTTCTAGTTCTAATTCTGGTGCAGAATTTATCGCTTGATTTCTTTCATCGCATCCAACCGGCCACGCAACTCCTGAATCGAGCGATACGTGCTCTAGTTTTCCATGCAACGTTGTCAAGACATCAACGTTGAACAAACGGCTATTACGAGTAGGGAGAATGGACGGACTGCCACCAACTTCAATTTTTAAGTAGTAGAGACTTGGAACATCGCCGCCGCAGCAGCAGCAGAGACGAACTCGAGCAACACGACGGCAAGAGCCAGAGAAAAGCTGAGCACACGGAAGCATGCATGAACTGCCACTGCTCTGCTCCATCACCTCTGTTACTTCAATTCAATGAACCCCCCCTGCTTTTTTGCCAGGCTCAAGTGCGTCCTGCGATGCTATAACGGACAGCGGCGGCGAGCGTTGCCGGTGAGAGAGCGCGATGGCCGTGTGCTGCTGCTGTGTGCGTGTGCTTGGACGAACGCTCGCCAACCAACATGCGCCCTCTCTCCATCTCCATCCTTCCGGCGAAGTCGCCAACCAACATCCTGCACTTTCATTGTTTATTTGATGCATGGATTGATCAACATAAACGTTTAATCATCGCTGCGCCTCTTCAACACAGAGTTGAATTGACACGAGACATGGAACATGGATTTGACACGAAACACATGTACCGTTCAGAACATGGGCATTCAGCCATCTAAACCACAAACCGAACTGGGAAGTCACCTCGCCTCAAAACGCAGCGACGATCTCCTCCACTGACGTACACACCTCGTAAAACCAACACACTGAAACTGAACAAAAACACACTGCAACGGTGGGCAAAAAATTCGTTCATATTCATTCATGATGATGGTTGAAAAACAACAGTTACGCATGTAAACACATACACAGAAACAGGGATAAGAAAGATTAGAACCGAAAACAAATCTGCCTCCAAGACCATTCTCAAGTTAGCCAAAAACCCGCCACTTTGTGTGGCGTGGGTGGTATGCAAACCTTTCGCCATCCGTAACCCATCAGTAACAACTGATGCTGTATTGCTATCGACGACTGTACGTCACTAAACCTGTGCCTAAACACGAAGAAAACGACCCCACCATCACCGGTTCCACTCCCAGTAAACACAGCACTAACTACAGCTCCTCCTGGCCCCGATCGACACAACTTTGGATCGAATGGGGCAAAAACTAGGGAGGTGTTAGATTCAGCTCGATGCCTCGTTGCCTCGCGGCTTTGGCGATGCTCTCCGTGCTGCTTCCGCTGGCCTTGCAGGCGTTCAGGTACGCGTGCCAGAGCTTGAAGGAGAAGGGGTAGACTGATGTTGCCTGCTGGTGGAACCGCTTCACAGTCTCCGCGGCCTGCAGTTTCTCCAGGAGATTGGCACCTTCTAGCCATACTGATTCTGGTGCGACGGGCACAGCACGGAAGATGGCGTTGATCAGAACGGAGCTCGCCCAGAATCTGGTGCCCATGGAGGTAGGGTCTGCACCCGTGTACTGCTTAACCACGAATCTTCCAACTGCCAGGGCTAGGCGGTAGTTTGCAGGAAGAACCTCCATCACTGATTCGACAAAATCAACCAAAAACTTTACTTCGCCTATTTTTCCTGGAAGGAGAGACGGGCCATAGCACACTTCCAGGACTGAGTTTATCAGTGAAGAATCTGCAGAAGCTGGACCTATAGTGTCATCTATCAACTGCCTAAGCTTGTGCTTCTTAACATCCTGGATAAACCTTCGCGACAGCAGTTCCCTCCTGGGCAAATTTCGATGGTCTGCAAGATAACCACTGATAAGACTGAAGGTAGCTCGAGTTTGAGTGTCTGTAGAAGATGATGGCCTCTCCAGTGTGTAAATCGCGGCATGCTCCCTTAAACAGTGCTCATAGCTCTCCCCCTGGCCCAACTTCAATGCTTTGTCCACAGCAACTTGTGCTTCATGTAGGTTGTTCTCTAGCATCCTGTACAATGAGAGGTTTAACAACCAGTAAACCTGATCTTCTGATATAGATGGACCAGAACCAACTTCTTGGGTAAAAGCAAGTGGTGGCTGTTCAGACTCTTCACTGCTGACTTCTACCATACCAACAGCAGCACTACTTTGGAGATCGCCATCTTTTCCATATTCTTCAAACCAGCGAATCAGCACCTTCTCAGCTAACTCGATATTATCTGCCAAAGCATGCTCAGCATATTGATTCCACAGATACTGAATTCCTGGCACCTCTTTAGGCCAATCCAAGAGCAACTCATCAAATCCTTTCAGAACAGGACATGTACCATATTTTCTATCTAACCGAGCTGACATAAGAAGAATCTGAGGACATGTTGGGTACTCCTGCATATACTTCATCAGCATATCGGCAGAAGATTGGAGGCCTTCAAGAGCAGCTAGACAACTAATGTGGCTAACAGCGAGGAATTGTGACAATCTCAGGTAAGACGGATCCCCATTTTTAACGGTCTCATTAATATCTACAACCATCCTATCAGCAGCATATTTCAATAGTTCTATAACCTGACTTCTGTTATCTACCCTAAGTTCAATAGGAGGCCATACTAACACACGGGGTAAATCTTTCTCAAACTCTAGCTGATCAGTAATCTCCTCTGGAAGCTTCCTGTAAATTGAGACATATAGGCAGGAAATCCAAAATATGCATCTGTCAGATATGGTCAAGCAAGAAATGACATCAGCGAGCAACTTGTCACCAGAATAGTCAGGACTTGCAGTAGGCAGAATCTTATAGATCCTAGAAATCGCCTTCTCTACATTTCCAGACATGCACAGGAAGTAAATCATCTGTAAGAAGATATCTAGGATGAAAGCACTTCTATTTTTCGATTCCTTGTCAGTGTCAGCTGTCATTTGGCAGAGCATGCTCAAAGCATCGTTATAAGCATCCAATCGGTCATCAAAGCGCAACCTACTGTTAACATACATAAGCCATAGTTCATAGGAGTAAACGTTGTGTTGCACCTAGAAGAAAAACAAAGAATAAGATTTATTAAAAACCACATAACATTAGGTATCAAATCATAGAAAACTAGAGCAAGCATACAAATATTGCATGCAGACTAAATATGGACGTCATGTCGAATCTACCGTACCAAATATTTTGGTCTGCACAACAAAAGAACTTTCCCTTGATCTCATCTAGCTATTTCTCGTCACCTAACAACAAAATGAATACCAACTAGAAATGGCCATTCATTGCTCAGACTCCCATCAATGACAATACAGCAGTTGACATATTTTATCACATGAGGGGGCCCAAAAAACCTATTATAAATGACTTGAGCTATGTATCAAATGAAACAAAAACTTAGTATTGCATCTGTAAGGTGAATCCCACATAGTAGATAGAATAAAACATGCAAGCTAACCGAAAGAAATACTAAAAAGCATTTGTAGCTCGGACATTCTACGATTGTATCTACTATGATATTTTCATAGGAATGAATTAAATGGCAAAAGATTGATAAATACTGTACCGCATGGGAAAACATGTCGTCTTTCCCAAGTCCTTCATCCTTTTGATAGTAAATATGAAGATAAAACACCCACAGGATAACTGTGCTTGGATCTGCCTCAATGGCTCGTGCCAGAAGTAAAAGAGCCTGCAGAACACATATTTAGAGATAAGCTGATAGCCAATAAATCTAACCCAAATTGAAATGTGTATAAACAGCTAAACCATGTCATCATAGCATGTTTCTAAGCAATACAGAGAAGATCACCTTGAGCCTGTCAGGTTTGTTTAGTTTTCCACAATACAAACCAAGTGCTGCCTCTAAGAATAGTTCAACATCAACAGATCCCTGTATAATCTTATTCTACAGCACAAAAAGTTAAATAACACTAATCAAACTATAATCAGATCAGAGAGCAATGAACTAGTAAATATGAAACTAGAATTTCATTCAACGGAGAAATGTCATCAAGTTTCAGCTACTATGAAAAGAAATGCATGCCAATAAGATTAAACACCATCAATGGCAAATTGAATATTTTTTGTCCACTGTGGGAGCAAATGTCAAAAGCATTCCAATCGCCAATCTTTTTGCAGGTAATAGCAAGAAAAGAATGCATTATCATCAAGTGAGTACGATAAGAGCTATTAATCAAAATATTCTATATGCAATTACAAGAACAGGCAAAGAAGCAAACTTCAAGGAATAAGTTCGGTGTGGAGAACCAGATACTGATATATATGCCACTTCCGCAGATGTGATGATAATCGTGATACAATGGACTCTACCCACCTTCCTACTATCCAACATTCGAAAATTTAATAGCTGTCTGTCCCTATCAAAATCTGCAATCGAACCATCACCAGCTTGTAAGAATGGTGCATCTGATGGAAGAACTCTTTGAACAGATAAAGGTAAAGGGAAGGAAGCGCAAAACCCCCTTTGCCAATATTGCCAAATACTGCTAGCCAATACCGACTGCATCAAGTTCAGATCAGCTCTAATAAGATTTGAACCAATGCGATATGCTGGTACAGGCAGAATATGCTGAAACAGACCACAAGGAATCCGGCCTGCATTGATTTATTCCAGGTATTAATGTCGAACTTTCACCAAGCACAGTGTATATGAAAGGCATACAGATATGTATTGAAATCAAGTAATCAACTGGATATATTGGTTGCAGATAAAACAAACCTGAAACAGAGGGCATTGCATGTTTTGTGTTCTTTGACTTTCTCCAAGCATGATGCTCAACATGTTGCCATTGGCACTCTTCATCATTGCATTTTCCTCGAAGCTCAAACATGCAGAAGGGCCAGAAGGGATCAATCCCACTGTGCGACATGTCCTTATCCTTTGGAGCTGTTGAGACGTCCTGTATCATATCTGGCACACTTACTGCTGCTTCAGATGCTGCATCACTGATCAGACGGTCATTTTTGTAATCTGAAGCCTTCTTACGAAAGTCAGGAAATACCCACTTGATGTGTCTAGCAGCACTTTGTGGCGCTGAAGGACAAATTGGATAATTCACGCTCGATGGCACGCATAATTCTCTAAGAGAGGAAATGTTATCCTCAGGATCACAGTTGCCAATGGAAGGAGCATTACTAGAATTAGATAGTCCGGTTATCTTTTCAGCACAATCAGCACCATAATTTGCAAGCTCCATTGTACCTGCGAAATACAGTAACTAAGTATCATTACGCAGAAGCCTACGCACAGTGTAGAAAGATATGTCATATTTTGAAGGAAAGTCCAATACAATTTATGTTAGCCACAGTTTTCGTGAATATTCAAGAATATGCCCGACAGTTAGTTCCTCCAATTCTCATGCACATAAAACACTGATGCACCCAAAGAAAAAAAAACTTCATTCCATAGGACTTAATCTTGCTTGATTTTCTTACAAGTTCAACACAAAGATGAAAATGACAATATTATTGTACAGAACGCATTATTGTAATTTGTAAAAGGTACTCAAGTATATTCATATCATGTGGGTATTTTGAAGAGCCTGACCATAGTTACCGCAAAGATAGTAAATGATTGCTTAATTTAACAAATGAATGCCTGCGAGATCTATCAGTATATGATGACAATCTTTCAACACATATGTAGGTCATCCATAAGTGGAGAGTATAAGGCAATAATAGAAAGTAGAGATACAAATGACTTGGAGAATTTAGAAATGTGATATAACCTTCAGGATTTGTCATAACATTCTCATCTGCTTCCTGTAACTGAAGTCCAACATATGCAGATTGCTTGTCATGTTCAGTCTCAGCTACTTTGCCAATGGCAAGTTCTTCAGAGACTTCTCCAGTGTTATTCAGATATGGTTTCTTCCCAAATCTTTCCACCAATCTGGACCTCAAAGAAGCTTCTAAAAGCTCATAGTCCTGGGCACTGTCACCAGAAGTCTGTCTGTTTTCCTCCGCATATACATGTATAGTTTCTTCTATGTGATTATCCAGATTCGAAGTGTGTTCTGATCTTGCCCGCTTAGAGGGGAACAGAAGATCGTCCTCCATGTAATCTGAAGGTGTGCTGTTACCATTGACTGTACTCACAAATTTTGGATCAGCAGTGCTGGCAGCAAGCTCAGCACAATAGTGTGAGCGTGCCTCGTGCTTATCAACCAGCTGCTGAGGAGGATCGTCTGGGTATGGACTGCTAGATGTACCACCCTGATTTTCAGGCATCTGACAACCTGTGCGAATCTGAGAGTTGAGTAGTGATGGCATTACAGGGACATGTCCAGCATTCTGGATATCTAAAGACTGAACCAAAGAAGAATTCTCTGCAACTAAACCATGGACTTGTGCAGAGCAAACCTCTCTTTTCGTACGAAGAATGGAGCATCTTTCGTTGGCCTCAATTAAAGCTCTTTGTGCTTTGCGATAAGCTCTGAGAGCTTCTCTTTCTTCAACTTCACATTTCCGTCTATGCTCCTGAGCATCCTCCAACTCCCTATCTTGGAGTTCTTCCATCTCAAGCAGAGTGAGCAATGTTGTGTTCTGCCCTCCTACACCTATCTGGCCACTACGGTTCAAGAGATCGGCATTCTGCCAAAATAAAAAGGGCAAATTGACAATTTACTCTCCTTATGGGTTGGCATCATGATTCAGATTATGATAATTTATCATGTGGGCATTAACCAAAATTGGATTTAAAATGCTACAAAGCATTTTCAGACAATAGTAATCAATTACAGCAGCAGAAACTAAAACAAATTCAATTCAAATAAAGGCATGCAAGCTTAAAAGAAAAATTAGACACAAAGCATTTTGATATCTGCATCTTGCAGATCTCGAGTTTAAACAAGGGATATGGCCGACTGGTTCGCAAGAGCATTTGCTGAACTTCATCAACTTATTAGACGTATGTCTAATTAAACAATGAAAAGTCGACCATTTTTAACAAAATAAGAGTGACAAACGAATAAAAGGATGGTTAATTCAATTTTACACTTTACTCTTTAAGAGATACAAATCATGTTAATTTTCTTATAGGCAAAAATCCAAAATATATAAAAGGACAAATGTATTGCTTTCCTCTTTAGTTATAGCTACGAGGGTAAGGAAAATATTGGCAGCCAGCTAACTACCACCGTTTCCACATTTTCTGGCAACAAAAAGAATCAAGTAGGCTGGTTTGGATTCTGCCTGAGTATGATGAATAGGCTCATTGTCAATGTCTTCATATAAGATATAACACATTATTTAATGGTATTATTTTAAAAATAGTGGAATTCGTAACTTCCAACCTTCCCAGTTTTTAATCAGAAACATGTCAAATTCCTGCTTATTGACTTTGGGACTAGTGTTAAATGGAATCAAACTCCACCCCAGTTTAGTTAGAACATTTGAAGAGATCGTAATAAGAAACAGCAAGAGAACAAGAGCATGGCATGGACACAATAATGATGAACTAACCTCCATTCCAGCTTGCAAGTGCGGCCTCTGGTTTGACACTGTTGAAGTATCAACGGGCATTACTTGTTGCCCATCCCATGTAGAAAACATGTGATCCTTGACTTGATTAGATGGCCTTTCTACATTGGCCCCAGTTTGGACAGAAGTAGCAGGAGCGCTAGTATCATCAGCCATAGACTGCTCGCTAGTAAATGGTGGTGCTGCATGCTTGCCATGATATTCAACTGCGGCATGGTTGCCACCATCCTGTATAACCCTGTGGTGAGCTTTGGATGACGGAAGGTTCTTAGTGCCAACATCATGCTGTATTAGATTAGACAGTTCTGTTGTGACTGCATGCTCTGTTTCATTAACATTACAATTCATGGTAATTCCATTTTCAATGTGACCTCTTCTTTCAGAAGATTGTACATTGTTTTTCCCCAACAAACTGCCAGTAGGTACCAGTGTTACCAAGTCACCGCGACCTTGGTTGTCGGAGCACGGTTGATCGGGCTTCAACCTTTTAATTGGTCTGCCATCATGTCCAAATGGACCATTAAGGCGTGAACATCTACCACTGTTGGAAGCTTCAAAGCCTATCTTCTCCAAGGGCAGCCTTGTCTGATCAGTGGAAAAATCTGCATCCTTCACAAAACCAGGTGACATGGGTCTTTTTTGAACTCTTAATTCATTTTCTCTAGCAGCAATTTTATGACGCAAGCTTTCCAACTTATGGTCTGCTGAATTTACTCCCACACCATTTCCATCCTTCTGGGAGGACTTCAGAGGAGTAACTTGACCAATAGCTGGCTCTCTCCTAGAAAAGGTAGCACCTGAGCCCCTACCTCCCCCTGTGTTTCTGAGCGTGTGTGGAATAGCTGAACGGTTTGCAGATCCTACCTTTGCAGCATGGGACTTTTGTCGAGGTGCTTCCTCTCTCATAATTTTGGTATGCATATTAATCCCTGTTTTAAGTGTACCTTGTGAGCTGGCTTTCCTATCTCTACTTCTATCTTGCTTTGACTTTCCAGAGTCGGTCCCACTATCATCATCAGAGAATGTTATCACAAGGTTATCACTTGACACAGGCTTCAGCCAGGTAAGATACCGATTGGTGCCAGGTTTGTATTGCCCTTGATTCCCCCTCACGGCCTTCTTATAATTTGGAGCAACTGTTTTGTGAGGGGGGCCATATGAGAGACTCAAGCTATTACCGCCTGGTAAATTAAAAATAAGAGGCATGACAATGGGGTCAGTGTAAAACACCAACCTTCCAGGAAAGGAAACAACAGGACAATCAAACCATGCAACAGTGGTGCAAGGTGGGCAACACAAGCGCATAAAAATAACAGTAATGGATCTTACCTTTACCAGGGAAAGTTGACAACGTCGCTTGAGCAGCAGCCTCCGCATATTTCCCATCGTTGGATGGAGCAGTCAACTGAGTTTGCATAGCCTGCTCGCAGCAATTGAATAAACAAGGTAAGCTATAAATGCCGCAAAGCTACATGAAAAGGTGATAAATGCACGAATGGGTACAAAGTACATAACATAAAAAGGAGAAAAATGTGCGAATACGTACATAAATACACCCAGAATCTTCACAATACCAGCAGCATCATCAATTTACAGTGCTATCCTACCCAAATCTACCACACCCACTTGGCAATAGCAAACGAGTGCACAATTCACACTGATTATTTGCTTGAACAGCTTCAATTAAGCGGTACGAACTTACAACAGCTCAAACGTAACCACAGAGGCATCAGCAATAGCAACAGAGCGCATAATCCGTACTAATTATTTTGTCGTGCAGCTTCAATTAAGTAGTAGTAGAACTTAGGACAGCTCCAAGCGTAACCGCAGAGGCACATCGCATCATGCCCGAATTGAAACCCTAAGGTCGTTCTAAAGGACAGGTGATGGGCTCAGAGCTCATGAGCATCCATCTCATCCCGGAACCCCATTGCTAGATCTCAGCGCCCCCAATCAGAACATAGCGCTCATCAATCCACCCATCCGTCCTACTACAACCAAGCGCGCTGCAAAAATCTCGGAGAAAGTGAACACCCGACCACCCCAATCTCAAAGCTCAAAACCTAAACGCGGGACGAGTCCAAGGCGAGCTGCTGCTGCTGCTGCTGCTACTTCCCGACGACTTCGACACAAGCAGAGCGCAGCGAGCAACTAGATCCGAGACGCGACGGGACGGGAGGAGGAGGGGCGGGGGCTGGGGCGTGGCTCTCACCTCGTCGTCGTCGGCGCCGGAGGAGAGCTCGCCCTCCTCGCGCACCCTGGCCGCCAGCCTCGCCGCCGCCGGCGTAGGAGGCGGCATTATGGGTAGGGGCAAACACAATACAATGCATAATAATAGGATTACGACAGTAGATAGCGTGGATCTATTACATTATGGTTCGGCGCCGCGAAGATGGGGCGCGGGCCCGACATGGGAGGCGGGTTTGGGAGGCGGTCGCGTCGCGTCGCGTCGCTTCGCTCGCCTCGTCTTAGTAGGGGAACAAAGCAAGAGAGTTCGCACGCAGAGAGATGGGGTGGGGGCGAGCCGGAGAGACTGCGTGGTGGGACCCGCTTGTAAGAGCAGCGGGAGGCGTAGATGACCCGGATTCCAGCTCCGACATATTTGTCCCACTCATCCTCTGAACCAATTAAGATCAACCGCCTGAGAATTGTGTCTTTCGAACCGAAGTGAAGTAACCCCTCAACTGTGATGCTCTCCTCGTTTCCATGACAATGCAGCTTCTCCCGAGCCCTAGCAACCAACTCACTAAACGACGGCCGATCACCGAATATCAGAGGCACCATTTGCATTTCAACAAATCGTACATTTCCATAATCATCACTTGTCACACTGCCTCCATGATAAAGGTTCACTAGGTTGTCCATCTAGTTCATCTGAGATGAATACCTTCAAACCAACCAAAATGAAGAAGCATCAAATTCCCATGGTACACAAAAAAATCATGAAGAGCAAGGCTATGATGCTCTGAACCCTAAGAGTACGGAGCCCTGTATACTGTATACCAACTTGCGTGCTGTGGAAGAAGACCTAAAATAATAAAGCAGCTCATGCATGCATGGTTAGCAAGCAAGTTTTTTTATTACCACAGAGAGCATATGGCAACTTAGATTTAATCATGCGGTCGGCACAAGAAAAATTATGCGCCACAATGCAATGCAAAAGGTCAATAACCTCTCTCCTTTTTGCCAAAATTTGTCGCATAGAAGCAATATTGTGGCTACAACACAAACAATCCTCGGGTTTCCATACCACCAAACTATTTACGTGGACTAGTGGAACTTTGATTAATAACCTCTTAGTACGAACAACGACAATTGAGGAGTATAAGTATATGCAATTTTTCATTGTACATCTAAAACTCAATATTATGCTTAACTACACAAACAAATCAAGAGGCGACAAATGGATTCACCGTTATTAATATATTTCATGTATTATTTTCGTTACTATTGAATAATTCAACTTGATATGATTTTTCCTTGTGTTCCTATTGATTAGGCACGAGAATCTTGATGTCCATCCATCCATTAGAAATTTAGAACTATGAGAATGGAAAGCAAAGCGACTAGTGCAAAGAGGCTTGAAAGGACACCTACTCCCCCTCGCGGGAGCTTGCTTGGCTCTTCCGTTGTGCTTCGGAAGGCAGAGGGGGTTCTGCGGCCGTTGGATCCCCCGGATGGACGGCCCAGATCGTCCCTGTGGAACCTTCGTCTCCGGCGCACGAGGCATTGGTACGTTCGGGACATGGGTATGCGGCCGTCGGATTTCCGGACGGACGGTCAGATCATCACTGCCAAATCATCTTCCCCCATGATTATACTAGTACATGGCACCGGCGAATGATGATTTGATTGTACTAAACGGCACTATCAAAAGCTAGCTAATGATGATTTGATTGTTCACACAGGCTTTGCATCAGATCAGGCTGCACCAGAAGCTCAGCTAACATCCTTAACAAAATATAGAATTACAGTGCCACAGATTCTAGAGTTACAGCGTAGATAAGTTATATAGTCTGGGAAGGTTCTTTTTTCCCCCTCTCAACAATGGGTGACACAAAAAAACTGGATGGACCCTCTTCCAGGGAGAAAATTACAGCGCAAGTAAATAGCAGAATATGTAAATGCCCATTCATGTCTTCAGCTTCAAGTCTGCGTCTGAAGGCAGCGACCTTCCGCGGTGGTTGAAGATCATGAAATCCAGGTTTGCCGGGAGCGAAACGATCCTGCGATAGGTAATACGGGCAATACGGAGGATTAGAGAAACATGTCATGGGTACAGAATGGCTGGGCGTCCTCCCTGGCCAGTGTGCATCAACAATTAGAAAAATTTGGCAGAACGATGCCGTGCTGCGGCTCAACTCTTCATAATAACACAATATGTCAATATGGGTGCAGCGGTGATCCTTGACTAAGCATTGGAGAAGCCTCGTTTTTTTAAAAAAAAGGAAGGAATTTTATTTTCTGATACAACATCCACATAATTTCAAGTTCAGGTGTTTTTAGGTGACTTCCATACTATGGTAGAATTTTAGCAATTTGTGGATGAAAAGGATATCACAATGAATCAATGACCCAAAGAAAAAGGAGAGCAAGTACTAGATAAACAAAGTTTTGAGGTTTAATTTGTCACTACAACATGGCTAAAGAATATCACACACATTTCAGATATCAAAACAGTGCAAATCAGCTGATTCACATGGCAAGAACATTAACAAATATATGCTTAGAAAATAGCTCCCAAGTATAGTTTACAGCAACATGAATCAAACACTACCATAATGCCGATACTAAAGCAATACCAGGAAACTACTTTTCTTTTTTCAAAGGTCCCACATATTTCACAAACGAGATTTTCCTCTTCCAATGCACAAATAGCAGGTGTCGTCGCTGCATAAAATTCTTATGTGCTTACAGTCAAGACTCAGGACTCTTAAGAGATGATATGATCCCAGTTCTGGGTGACTCAAAAACTACATTTGCTGATTTTTTTTGCAGTTTCAAATATTCTGCATCTTGCATCATACAGTTTATTTCAATGGCATTTTACAAGTAAGATAACTGCTCAAGCAAAGGTAAGGAGCTACACTTCATGTAACTCCATTTCCAAGTTTCCTGTTCCACAATTTGCCAATTGCGACTTAGAAAAGGAAACTTCCGAGTTTTGTGTTCCACAATTTGCCAATTGCAACTTAGAAAAGGAAACTACTTGTGAGTTTCTAAGATTGTGTAATCTTTTAAGCCAATTTACGACTACCAGCCACAATCCCACATCAAAACTCAACTAAAATAAAATACTGAGCTTCAAGTAGGTTTACCTATTCTCCTCAGAATGCGGAAGCACCGAAAGGAACTTCGCTGGAACAGTGAGACCTGCCCACATGCACAAGGCCAGCCCCAGGAGCAACTGCATCATCACCTGTTCGATTGGAAGCAAACGCAAAGCAAAGACACCCTAAGGCCTAACTTCGTTGATGCCAACAAAACAAGGAGCTTGATTGAAATGATAAGTGTAACACTTGGAATTTAAGTATACGCAATTATGTACACACATGGTGCATCTCAAACCCATCGGAACACAATTTTAATGCAACACCGAAACACCCCTTTTCATGGGAATAGCATGCCCAAAGTATTCAGTGCCAACGAACAACTTTTCGCATAAAAACATATACTAAATCACAAACAATCACCACTAAACATAGGGTTTTTTTTGTGGACACATTGTTATCGTTATACAATTCATAGTCATACCTACACCATTAAAAGCCCAACTAATTGTGCAAATTTACCACCCCAAGTTACCCAAATACTCGTTTTAAGCACAGCTTTGTGAAACAGAATCCACTAGTATATCGCAAAAGAGAGGGTTTCCAGAGGGAGGGAGCACACGTACATCCATGGGCGGCCGCGAGAACTCCTCCTCCGTGATCTTGAGCACGGCGCGATCTGCAACAACAAACACACACACACAAAATCATCCAACTTAGCCACAGATTTCCAGGAACCCAACCGGCCACAAACTAACCGCACCATCCAATTCGACCCAAATTAACCAGAAACACCGACAAGAAGAACACACCAACCAAGGCCGACCCAGCTAGGACGACAAGAACGCGCCAACCAAGCCGACCAAGATTGCCCCACGAATCGAAGACACAAAGCTCAGAACTAGATCTAAAACTCCACCGGACGGTGGAAGGCCAGACCACCCTCCCCGATCGGGCGACCCGTAGAAAATCTGAGCGCTTGACGCCGGAAACCAAGAACGCCGGGACCCCAAGAAGCCGCCGCCCAGGATTCGAAAAGGGTGAGAAAAAGGATCCGGAGGAGGGGGTGGAGCGTGATGTTTACATTGGATGGTGGCGTATGCGGCGTGGGCGAGGAGAGCGCCGCCGAGGACGCCGACCACGTAGCCGATCCCCATGGCGAGGCGAGGCGAGCTGCTTCTCCGGCCTGCTCCTCCTTGCGCTTCCGCTGCGGCTGCTCCGCCGACCCCAAATTCGGCTTTGCTCGATTCGATTCGACGGGGGTTGTGCTAACACATTCAAACTGACAGGTGGGGCAGGGTACGCTTTTTTCACGCGCTGAGTATAGGCAAACGCCTCGACCTGCTGACACGCCGGTCCCACGTGTCGGTCACTGTTCTCGGTTTCTTAGGATCAATTTGGACCATAGGATCCTAATGGCATCTCCAATACTTAATACCCACTAGGGTATTAAACTGGGGTCCTCATTACTAATTGAAATTGCAACAATGTTTAATGCTAGGATAAGGTATTAAGATAGACTCTACGTTTTAATAAAAAAATAGAAAACATCTAAAAACACCAATCGCCTCTCTCTCCAACCCCCTACTTCTCCACACTCCATGCTCCCCTCCTCTCGTCGCCCTTCTCTCCAACCACAATGCCACCATGCCCTCACAGCTCCTTTTATGTCAAACCCCAGATTTACCATTCGAAACCCTTTGTGCTTTTATCATACTATTTTCTAGATTAGTAGATAGTGTACACAAATACATTGCTGGACATGAAAAGCATTTCTTGCAAAAGCAAAACTAATACAATAATAGTAGACAATACATAAATAGACCTAATAGTCTTTGACTTACACACGGGCTGATTAAGCCAAAACTTTTAAAGAGCAGCAGTGGAAATGGAAACAACACACAGGTGGGACCTCAAGATATGCCCGCATACAATCACTGGGGCTCGCAAGTTCGCAACCTAGTCATTGATATCTTCATCTTCTAGTCTTGTCAACACCTTTAGATGACCACAAAGTTGGTCTTTTAGTTTTTTACTTACTGAATGAAAGTAATTGAGCAATAGTGAGAACGAAGATACTTAGAAAGCCACTACATAGAATGCAATTAGTATATATGGTTGCGTTAATTTGCGTGTGCACGCACCGTGCGCTCCAATTTTCACGCCAAAAAGTTATTATCGTTTGTGAGTGAAATTACTATTAAATATATATAGAGTTACTATCCTATTGTGTACTAACAGTAACTCTACATATATTTGGCAGTAACTTCACTCACAAACGGTATTAACTTCACTCACAAATAATTTTACTAAGTCCAAATAGCCTCAGGAATTTATGTGAATTTGTTTGGAATTTTTGGGTTGTATTTGCTATTTTCTAAGCTCATTTGGATTTTCTTGTATTTTCTGAAAATCAAAAAGAAAATTAAAATTCCCAAAATCTCCTTAGGCCTATTTCCTTTTCCTCCTGGGCCGAAGCCCACTTTCTTTTGGGCTGAACCCAATCCATCTGGCTCATACCCTATACTTTTTCCTCCCATTTTCTTTTTTTCCTTTCTTCTTTTTCCTTCCCGTGCTCCTTGTTCTCTATTCGGCTTCTCTGTTCTCCCGTGCCCGCCAAAGCTATGGTTGCCGCCTGCACCTGCTCCAGCCATGCCACCAAAGGAAACATGTCACCCTCACTTTCCTTTCCCTCTGGCCGAAGCACTGACCAATTTATTTCCTTTTGTACCCTCCCTCTTTCCTTTCCCACCTGAAATTGCATCACCGTGATCTTCAGCACTAATTCCTTGCATTGTGTCTCCGATCCACCCCTATTTAAGCCCCCCATTGGCACCCTAGAGCTCTACATTAGAGGGTCATCTCCTTCCTTTTCCTCCCTAAACTACGAAACTCTCTTGTGCCATTTTCCCGTGCACCGACCGCCACCCCCTCGGTCGCCATCTCCCTCTCCAATAAGTTTTTCATGAAACTGTTCACATCACATCGTGTTCTAGCATTCAAGAAACCCATCCTCCAAGTTAACTTGATTTTCATGCAACAAATCGCTGGGAATTGAGCTTTCCCCAAAACCAACCGAAATCGCTCCTCACTATCGATTCGTCATCTCCAGGGAGCCATTCTTCAATCCCTCACACCTACAACATCTCCACCACCACCTCTACTTGTGAAATGATTCAATTTGGGAAATACATCGCCACTCCAGCCTTCCTCCGGCCCAATCGACTGCACTAGAGCACTCCACGTGCTCACATCTTGTCCATGCTCGTGCCGCCCTCCTACGGCCATCAACGTGTGCCCACGTCGAGCCACTGCCCTAACCGCTGCTCACGCTGCCTCTCAGGACCCCGGCGACCCATTTTGCCCATCACCCCCACCTCATGCCCCTCCCCTCACTAGCGCCGCGGCCTTCCCTGGGCGCCACCACCTTCTCTGTTGCCCTCCTTTGTTTCTCATCTCCATTCTCTCACTCAATCACTTACATGTTAGGCCCACAAGTCAGCTCTTCCTTTTATTGGATTTAAACCGAATGGAATATTCTAATTAATATTCCCTTCTTTCTTATTTTCAGCATTTTCTCCCCCAGCAAACCTTCCGATGACCCGTTCTCCGTCTCTCGAACTCTGAATCGAGCGATTCAAATTTATAATTTCATATTAATTCATAATCTACCTTTCCAATACCTATTTTATTATTTTAATTGAATTTATTTGATTTTGGTTATTTTTCGCGTGTAGACTGCAACTTCACCGATAACTCTCACCATCAGACATTTGAGCAAGGCAAGTTACACCACTGATTATGTTAAACCCAATATTTCAAAATATTTATATTTTGTTTTAAATTATTATGTACGCTTATGTTTAATCAAGCATAGTTTAAATTCTGATTTAAACTTTTCAGAATTCACAATTCCTTATGTATGACCAAAATTATCATTGATCACAAAATACCTTGTCACCTTACATAAAACTCTAGTTGGCACACTAGTATTGACTAGAAATTTTGTAGAAAAGCTTAGATATGCATAGACATTAACCTACGCTTGGGTACCTTTTTACATGAAATGTTGATTATTAAAATATATTCTTGAATTTAGTGAGTCAAGAAGGCTTACAAAATGTTTAAAACAAAATGAAAGAATAGTTTAGACTTAGGCAAAAGGTTAGGTAGTGGGTGCTTGGTGGCACAACGTGAGTGTTTGGTGGCACAAGGTGGGTATGTGGAAAGTCTGCCTAAGTCAATTAAGAACCGATCTATGAGGTACTTCTACAATGCCACTTTATACTACTATAAGTCTGGTATGGGACATACATAGCTGAAGGACCATGTGAGAAGATCCAGAATTATGTTGGGATGAACCATTACGAGTGGGAAAGTTGGAAATTTAAATTGCAAATTTATCAAAATTTGGAACTGATTGCAGAATGGCCAGTCAGACCGACAAAGGGGGGCAGTCAGACCACCCCTCCCTAGTAGTCCAACTGGTGGCCATTTCCAGTCAAACCACTTCCTATCAGCGATCGACTGGTATGAGAGTCCAGTCGGACCAACTAGCAGATGAGCTCTCGGGTAGGTTTTGTTTTTGGGAATTTGAGGTTTGCGATGAGTTTTGTCAACCTAAGTTTGTGCATATATGTTGCATGAGGTATGTTATAGCTAAAGTGGGTCAAGTCGTAAAGAACTTATGCCAAAAAAAGATTTCTTTGTATTTGCATGTGCAGGATCGCTTGAAGTCAACCATGCTCAATCATGGCACTAGGAAGGCGTGAACTACTGAAGGAAAGTTCGAGCGATGGGTTGCACCATGTGGCTTGGTTGATCCAAATAAGGCATGGTCCAATGGAACCAGAACATGATAGACTTGCCGACATGTGACACGCTAGTGGTGCACCTATACGTAGCAAGCATGGCGATTGCTTACAATAAAATGAGAAGACCAGGTCAAGAAACATATTTTGGTAAGTTGATCAAAATACTAAAAACTATCTTCGACCAAAACTATGGTGCTTAGGAGAATGGTTTAGATCAAAGAGAAGCTGAAAAGATCAAGTTAGATCAAGACTAAGGACTTAGCGTATTCGGACATATGTGCTTTGAAAGACGTGCATAAGTATAGTGTATGAGTTAAAACCTATGTGTGGGGGATTATCGGGTTTCTCTCATATGTGATAAGTGGATAGTATCGACTAGGATTAGATGGTTGCACTATCTATTTAATGGGTTGAGATGAAAACTTGCTAGTTAACCATCCAACCATTCACTCATTGAGATCAAGACTTCTAGAGTTAGGGTTTAAGAGAAGTTAAGTGTTGTGATATGCTCTCTTGTCTTCTAGGTAGAATGGCTATAAAACATTCATCCGCAAGTAGCAATACATCAATGTTTGTTCATCTTTATGAATTGATCTTGTGTTGCTTGATTTGCTCTTGTTTGGTTAGTTTTTGCTCTTATCTCTCCCCTTCTTGATTTTGTTGTGTCAAGGACATATAAGAGATGCAGACGATCCCTAAAAATCAATCCCCATCCACATAGGTATCTGGTTAGCAAGTTCTTGAATAAACTTGGCTTTGCTTAGAATTGACCCTCTCGAGTGATTTCTTGATTCGAGTGTTTTCGCCTCGTTTTCTTTTGTGTTCTTGTTTGCTATGATATGTGGGAATTCATATAGAGCTATCTTGGCCATTTTCTACCCACGAGTATGTCATAGTCACCGTTTTTATTTGTGTCCGGTTTTAGTGCAATCTTGCTTAATCTTGAAAAATGTCTGAACTTTGACATGGTTTTTTGCAATCCTTAGTTAGAATCGGTTTCTGAGAGCTTAACCAAAGTGTGTGCGAAATGTAATAGCATTTGGACTTGTTTTTTTGAAGTTGCACCAAATTTTGGATCACTTTAGGCTAAAAACAGTCAGACCACTCTGTTAGTAGTCCAATCGCCATAGGGCTAGTCAGACCGGCGTTGTGGTGGTGGTCTGACCGCCAAGAGGTCAGACCAACCATAGGTTGCCGGTCAGATCACCAGGAGTGTGATTTTCTCTAGTGTTTGGTTTCTTGATCTACATAATTCAGGTTTTTGTCGATTGATCCTAATCTTTGTAACTCTGTAGTTGTTTTAGTACAGGATCTGGAATTCTTGGGGAAAATTTTGGATGGCATCTTTCACCTCCCTGTTGCCTTTCGGTCCTACACTTGCTAACTAATTTGAGAGTCCCAACTTTGGTTTCACTACAAGTTGAATGTTGTCATGGCAAGATCATAGGAAGTCTCACATGGCACAAGAGGGGCCCTAACTTAGTGGATTCTATATTGTAGTGAAATCTTAGCGGGCCGCAACTAGGTTGACCATTTCGCGTAGCCTTATGATAATCACTTAGTCACACACCTAAGGAAGCTTGTTATGGTCGACAATACAAGTTGATTTTCTCTTGTAAGTAAAATTGCACAATTTCTACAGAGTGTAAAACAATCCTAGATAGTCGTGCCCATGGTCGTGGGTAAGCTGAGTAAAGTTTTTCACGAATTAGATCTTATTTTTCAAAAATAATTGGTTAAATGAAAGATGAGGAGATCTTTTGGAAAAGATAGTCCGGGTGGGATGCCCACCGATAGGTTAGTGCTAGGTTGACCTACACTAACGGTATTAATTTGATTAAAATGTTGTTTCATTTACTTATTGTAATAAATTCATCAATTTATATCTATTTATTATATTTACTTGTCAACTTGGCTTTACTCTTAAACAACGGTATCATGTCTTCCTTTAATAATATCCATACATGCATTAGCTTCGTTATTGGTGTAGCTTGTTGAGTACATTTTTGGTACTCACCTTTGCATAATTAATGTTGCTCAGAAAAGGACTGCTTCGACTTCGATGAACACCAAGACTAGTAGATTGCATCCCACATTCGTTTGCTTGTATGCAGACTAGAGGCTTCTTCCACTTCGACTTTTTCTTTCGCTGCTTACATATAATTTTGGCCTATAGACCGTTGATGTGAACTTTGACCATAAGGCCCATATTTGAATAATTAATAAATATCATTATGGTTGATATTTATCTTTGTTGTCTACTATATGCACTAGCTGTTGCTGGGCTAGTGTGATTTATACAGAGGATCCAAATGTGTTGCTTCCGGGTTTGACAGAGCGCGAGCTCGATCTCAGTGTGGGGAAGAGGAGCTGAGGAGAGGAGATGATGAGCGAGGCAGGGAAGGGTAAGGGGCAAGCTAGGGGTGGTTAAATAGGCGATCACGACAACTCATTGATGTTGATCAGCAGTGCAGTAGAGGGAGCGGGAGTGGTGGCGACGAAACGAGTGGCGGGAGTGGTGGCGACGAAACGAGTGGTGTGACTGTGCTCGGGCAGTGGCGTGTGGTGCAACGAGAGTGGGCGTGGGTTGTGCAGCGTGGGTAAGGATGACAAGGGCATGGGCGCAGTCATGACTTGTGCGCGTGGCATAGCGTATGGCGCACGGCCGAGAGAGAGAAGGGAGGAGAAGGAAAGGGGGCTTGGCAGTGACTGTGCTGGGCTAGAGAAAAGAAAGGAGGAAAGAAAGAAGGCGGCTAGGCCGAGGAGAAAAGAAAGGAGAGAAGGAAAAGGAAATGGGCTGGCCTAACTTGGGAATTTTCCTTTTGAATTTAAGTTTCAAATTTGAATTTTTGCCCACAAAACCAACTTCAATTTTATGACAGCTCAAATTCAATTTCTGTTTAAATTCTTGGCTCAATTATTCAAATGCAGATTTTTAATGTTCTTTTGCCTTTACTTTTTTTCCTTTTCAGAATTTAAATTCAACCAAAGCTCGGCAGTTCAATTTAAAATTTTATTTAATTTGTTTTCTGCATGGCTCCTCGTCCTAGTTTTTTAATCTTTATTTACTGGTTAATCACAAAATCGAATCAAAATTCTCCAAACTGATTGGTTAATTCATAGGATTGCTAGTTAGGCTGTGCTTGTAGGCCAGCAGGGTCTAGGCTTGGACCTGATTGGAACGCGGAAATCCTATGAAATTTTTATAAGCATCATGCATTCAAAACTGGCCCCTTAACCTACCTGGACTACTTTTCAGTAGCGCCCAATATGATCTTGCCATGCAATGAAGAAGAAAAGCAGTCGAAAAATGCATGCGCTCTGCTTCTGCCTAATACAATAGTACTGGCCATATTATCCATGGCAACATATCCTATACATTTACGTTTATGATGTATTTATCGTGCACTTCAACTTAAAATATCATGAAAATTCCAAAAAATTTCTATATGCATTTCTAAACTTACTTTAACTATGCATAAAACTTCAAATTTACATTCATTATATATTAGTGGTAATAAAAAAGAGAGAAATCAGGCAAATGTTAATAGTTTAAATTTATCAGAGATTTCACAATTTTACTATTCCTAGTATAGAATGAATTTGAAATTGAAATTTATACATACGTAGAGTAAATTATGGAATACATAAAATATATGTAGAAATTTTCTCAAAATTTTCTATGACGTTTTTAATTAGGGTGCATCGTAAGTACACCCCAAGCTTAAGTGTATAAGAATATGTTACCATTACCGATAACCCATGCATTTCAAAACTGTGCCAACAACGCATTCCTCAAAGAACTCTTCTCCCCTTTCAGGCCTTCCTCATAGAACTCCTCTCCTCCTTTTCTCCACTTCCAGGGCTTCCATCACAATCCAGCATGAAATCTAGCAGCTGTTGCCTAATGTTTTTCTCCTTGCTAACATAGGCTACATCAAAAAGAGAACTCACACAGGCACAGCTGCAACCGTGCGGTTATTGTCACCAGGCCATGCGCTTCAAGCCACATTATTCCATAGGATGCTTGCGCAAGGAACACTGCAATCTGGTGGATCAGAGCAAATTGCGGTTTACCTCAACCCAGAGGAGTCAAAACTCACGAACAAGATTTAGATTATTGCGGAACTGCGTTACAATGGTAGTTTCCTCACACAACACTGGTATTTCTCCGGTTCACAAGAACAATTCCTCGTATTAAATGTCTGGAACAAAATGGACACAACAGCAAACAGCGCAATTACACCGCGAATTATGCTTTGGCCATGATGCAATCAATGGCTTGCTTGCAGATTCCAGTCATTGTCGCCTCTGGTCCATAGACCTGCAATGAATCGTTGAGCAAAATCAGCTGGTCTGTTATGGGGATGGGGATGGTCCAACGATTTCCTTTCACGTCTACTTAATTTTGTTACTGAGAAATTTCAATAATTAGAGTAGGAAATGGCTGGTTTGAGGTATCTGTAGAAGTTGCCTATGAGATCAAAGTACATACCTCAATTGGTACACCAAGTTCTGAACCTAGGGCACGCATTTTAGCAAGTCCAGTTTGGTAGTTTGGACCACCTCTCCGAACATAAATGTTCATCCTTGCAGCCTTTAATTTTGATTCCTGGCAGCAGATTTGGAGGCAAAATAACAATAAGATGGATGGAGATTTTAATGGAGACACGTGGGAGTGGTTGGGGAATAGAATAGCAACCCAACTGCACAGCCCAACTTACCTTCTCTCTTAAAGCCCGGATGATACCACTAAATGTAGCAGCAACATCAGTGAAGTTTGCTATACCCCCTCCGACGAGAAGAGCTCTCTTACGGCCATCAGGATCAGCAGTGGCACACTGCAGATGCAGACATTATGCATAATAGAATAACCTAGTAAGCAATACAGTGAGTTAAAAGGTTCTAGTGTGGTTCTTACATCCAGAACTACTCTAGCATACTGCAGAACCTCCTCCTCGTTGGGAGCTCCACTGTACTCCGCGTAATTTCCTAGCTCTGATGCATAGCCCAAATCTCCCACCTGGTATACGACAGACAATGAGATTATTCATGCAGCTCAAAGATGGTCCATTTTATTGTTTTTAGTTATGTTTTTCCTATTAGTTCCTTTAGAAGTTCATTCTGTGCCTCCCTCTCAAAAAAAAAAATTCATCTGTGATAAATCCAAGTTGACAGAAGATATTATGAAAACTTCAAAACCTAACTCAATGAAGGATTTGGATAAGGTTAGGCTTACAGTATCAGCATATATGACACTAGCACCACCACCTGCAACCATTGTCCAAATGCGTCCTTTTGGGTTCAATACTGTGAATTTCAGAGATGCGCTTGTCTGAAAGAACAAGAAATGTTACATTACATCAATCTCCATTCAAGACTCAACGAAGCATGCAGTACTCCGTCAACATAACTATATGCAAATGTACACACTAACGATTTACATGCAGCAGAATTCAGGGGAGAAAAGGAAAGGAAGAAATATGATATGTGCAATTTTCTATGGAGTTACCTTCTCATCAAGTTCATGGGTAAAGCTTTCTGAGGGGCTGAGGACTCTTCCAAAAGGTAGAGGGAACTCAACGTTACCCCACCTGTACATTGAAAACAATGAACGGTATGATCAGTATCAGTATAAAAAAAAGATGTACTTGGACTCTGTAAGTTAGATCGGAAGCATGAATCATACTTCTTAAAGTTCTTGAAAGCAGCTGTGTCATCCAGTTCTCCTCTCATGTCCAGAGGATACGGTTCCCCATTCACCAAGGTAAATGGATTCATCTCAAGAAATGAAAAATCCAAGTCTGCCGAAAGATAACTTGGTGTCAATGACAAAGCAACAATTTCACATTATCTGCCTTTGAAAGGCAAGTGTGAGGTACCTTGGAAAACCGAAAATACTCCTCTAATAAAATCACCTATCTTTGTGCGAACCTGAAATTCAGACAGAAATCATGGTCAAAGTAAGCACATGATGGTTAATGCAGAACAAAAGAAATATCAGGAGTTACAAATTCTAGCCTATGAAGAACATAATAGATGGCATAATGAAGCAATTAATCTAATGCAAGAGCTCACCTCCAATGGTAGGGTCGCAATCAAGGGAGCGCATGCATCAGGTGTCATTTGCTTCTCTGTGGGAAGAAAGATCATCTTAACCTTGTCCCAATTCTCCTCGATCTCGATACCTCCACATTCTGAGAAACTAATGGTGCAGCCAAGCCTCTCTGATACGATTGAAAGGTAGTACTCTTGATCATGGGGCACAAATGGCTCAACTATGAAGGTCGTAATTGGAGCCTTGCAGCCGCCCATCTCAACCTAAATACACAAGCATGCACAAATATATTACAAAAATAGTTCTAATTATCAAGCTCGTGGGGGAAAAGCATGGCAAGATGGTAGCTCTGTAGCTACCTCAACTCCCAACCGCTCCTTGACAAATTGGCAGACTTGAGCAAGATCAAGGTTGAGGGCCACAAGGCCACTCTTCCCACGTTTACCAAACAGCATGTCAGGTTTCACGACCAACTTCATAGATGAGAGCCACGGCTCCTGGTTCACAAGCTCCGTGAAATCTGTTGATTGTGTGACCTACGAATAAGCACACTGCCAATTAAGTCGAATTGTTCTTGAGGAGTATATCAAATAATGGGATGCTACTGCACAACTGCAAACAAAAAAGTACCACGAAAATGAAAGCATTACAGCCAAGAGTTATCCAATTCTAGCTGATTCTTTCCAACCCATAAACCCAGATAACGTAAATGCAACGAAGGAACTATGGCGATTAAAAACTAAGACAACATTAAAACACAACAGATCAACAGATGTAAGATACATGTATTGGACAAACACAACCTTTGTGCATCGCATGATCCATCCAACCAAAAAACATCTGCCAATTACTCATCAGGTATATTGGTGAAACCCCGTAGCACAAAATTGTTTCCGTTGCAGATTGAAGCAAACATGCAAAATGCATTGCACGACCATCGTTACATGATCCAATTAGCCAATAGAATCACCTTTTTTTTTCCAAATTCCCAGGTAGATCCCTCACCGGTTACCAATAACAATCACACTTTTCGTATCAGATCGCATCAGATGACACACTTCCAGGTGGAAATCGATGGTCGAGGTCATTAATTTAACACGCGCTCCCCAGACAAAACCCACCGCGAACGCAAAAGCTCGCATCAAATCCGACAATAGCACCGATGCTTGTAGCAAGAGCCAACAACCCCAGCGCAGAGTCGCAGCATCTCTACAACTTCACCCTATAATCATGAACCTAGAACACCATCAGGCCCTAAAATTCATCGCTTATCCCAAAATCCCAACCCAATTAACCTCAAAACCCACGCCCCATCCCAAAATTCTACACGGGAGCCGCGCCCTCGAACGCCCCCAAGCTGAATCCCGAGCGCCCAGGCCAGGATCGCGCGCCGAGGCGCGAGGATCCACGCGGAATTCCCCAGATCACGAGCCGAAGCGCGGAGGGGAGGAGGAGCAACAGGGAGGGAGATGGCGGGACGGGAGGCTGACCTGCGCGGAGAGGATCTGGAGGTCGATGCCGGCGAGGCGCTTGAGGTGCTCCTTGAGGAGGCGCTTGGAGTCGTACTCCCGGATCTTCTTCCGCGCCATGGCCGTCCCCTCCCGGAGCTTCTGGAAGCCGCCTCTCCCTCTCGAGCCGAGCGCGAAGGCGAGGGGAGGGGGAGCAGGTGGTGGCTGTAGCGGCGGTGGTGAGTGGCGACGACTTGCGTTGGAAGCAGCTTTCTCCTCACCTTGGGTTTCGCGTGAGCGTGCGCAGGTAGGAGTTATATGTACACGGCCGCTGGGTACGTTGGTTTCTCAAGTCTGGTTTGGTTGAATTTTTAGCGGATTTGACATTAATGATCACGGTATTTACAAAAATAATAGTATTTATATCGTATTTGTAGAAATATCATTTTGCCATTTGGTGGATGGACGGCAACGCCGGTGAGGCGATGCGTGATGGGGCTGTAGGCGGCATCCTGCCGCCCGGTGAGGAGACATAAGGTGATTAAGCAGGCTAATTAGCCGGTTTAATTACCAGTCCTAATTTCTTGTTTAGTGTTTGTTTGAATTTTTAAGTATCCAAATGAGCTCAAAAAATTATGTACTTGACGATGTAATTTTTGGTAATTTTATCCATTGTGAATGTTGCTCAAAAATCCATACAATTTTGATATTTTTATGAGTTTTTACATATGGCAAACGAGCTCCAAAAATTACTAAATTTTATGTGAAACCTTTCAACACAGTTATAGTTATTGTGTGCTTTTTTAGAAATTTTATGTGGTCCAAATTTGCTACGTTTATTCGGGTTAATTTAATCATAAATTTAACGATGCTCAGGCATCTTTTCAAGTGGTTGACTTCTGTGCTTCGCGCGTGTATTGGTCCGATCGTGCTATATTTTCTTTTCTGCTGTCACCTTTGCATAATTATCACTCTGTGTGTGTCGTCCCCCCTCTGGCCCGCTCCCTCGTTTACACATTTGTTAGTGTTACCATGCCGTCCCCCCTCACCCGAAGTGCTACTCGTGACAATGAATCCTCAATCTACGGAGTGAGGGCACCGGGTTCACTTTTCGCTCGGCCATAAATACGAACCTCTCGCAGTTCATCATTGCTCATCTCAGTCGCTCATCGTAGAAACTCATTCTCGCGGTCATCGCTCAAAATTAGAATCGTAACTCATTATTTCCAGAAGCCAGTGCATAGCTCATTAAGGACGCGGCAGTGTCGATTGCTTCTCCCGAAAGGCAGATAATTTTTTATCGTATGCTTTCGATGTTATTCCCGTAATCCTAGTCAATTAGTGTTATTTAGTTAGTCGTGATTAATTTAGTTTGTATTACAAAGTAAGTAGGTCGTAGTAATTTAGACATAGTTTTTACTATTTTTGTGTACGTATGGTACCCATAATTTGTTAATGTATGTAAATATGTAATTAAGTAGTCGTAATTACTGTAGTGATAATTAGTTTGGGGTAAGTAATGAGTTAGTGCTAAGTAATTACGTGCTAAGGACGATGGTAATTAATGGCTCGTAATTTTTTGGGTGAGTAATTAAATTATCAGTAATTAATGAAGTATTCGTATGTAGTTACACGCGTGTAATCACTGACTTGTAGTATGTTGTTGTTATTATCAATCTTCGCACTAATATTTCGTCTATCCCATTTATTCTAAGGTACTCTCAAAATTAAGAGTGTGTAGCTAATTACGTTAAGAAGGCAATGCATAATTCATTAAGGACGCGGCAGTGGTGATTGCTTCTCCTGAAAGACAGGTAATTTTTTATGGCATGCTTTCGACGTTATTCCCGTAGTCCTAGTCATAATTATTGTTATTTAGATATTCATAATTAATGTAGTTTGTATTATGAAGTAAGTTTTATTGTCGTTATTAATCTTCGCACTAATACTTGATCTGTCCTATGTATTGGAAGGTATAGCTTTACCGGAGCTTCTTGAACAATTGTATGATGAGAAACATCGTTGCCACTTATGGATGACGGGTGACGCGGTTGGTCTTTCTCCCTTCAAGCTACGGGGAGGGGGGAAATCCGTGAGCGCTAGACAAATGCTACATCCTAACCTTATGGGCCATGGTCTTGTTGCCCTTTGCGAGGATGGTCTCCACTGGGCACGAGTTCAAAATCGACGGCAGCCTACTCGCAGCACTGGTGGACAGGTGGAGGCTCGAGACGCACATATTCCACTTTCGGTTGGGTGAGATGACAGTCACTCTACAGGACATCCCGTTCTTGACCGGTTTCCCTCTTGGGGGTGACGCATTTGTTCTAGCCCCTGCACCAGCCAACTGGAAGGAGAGGCTGACGGACCGGTTCAGTCGGCCTATCCCGGAGAGTGCACGTGGTGTCCCCCGCACTTGGCTGAACAATTTCAGTGTGTACCTGTAGGATACACCACGGAGGTCGTTAGGAGGCACTTTGTCGCATTCCTTATTCAGCTCTTTGGTTGAAGCATGTTTCCAGCTAGGGATGGAAATCGGGCGCGACGGGTATGGGTAGTGCTCGCCCATACCCGTACCTGCGACCCCGATTTACGCCCACGGGCATACCCGCGAAGGACCATGGGTAAAAAACCTCGCTCATACCCGTCGCCCGCAAGCATACCCGTTTACCCGCAAACTGAGTACATCACATTCAAACATCACCAATGCAATAAGCTCAAAGGCTGGAATGGAATATTCACAAATCACTAATCACTAAATATTCCTAAATATTCACAAATCACTAAGATAAATTAAAACAACTCTTACTTATTCTTCAAGAATGGAATGTTTTCTAGTGTTATTGGCTGATATAGCTTACAAACATTCCAAAGCTAAATCATTATAAACTTCTAACAAATTATTTGGTCATTGCTTACAAATCATTCCAAAGCTTATAAATATTCCAAAGCTATATTTTTGGCCACTGCATTAGATCTAAACATAGCACTCGACAGTCAACACCAACCGTAAGTCTAAACTCTGAAGTCACATTACATGGTTCCAACAAAAATTAGACTGAATTGGCACCAGCAATCGTAGCACTCGACAAGCTGCAATTCACAAGTAGCACTCGACACCAACAAAAAAGGCACAAGCTGCAATTCACAAGTAGCACAGTCATCAAAATCTTCTAAAATAAGCTCAAAGGCATTGCTATGAACAATATATACAACACACTAGAACATAGCATAGATTCTCTTACATTCTGTTCCTATCTGGAGATAAAACTTCTTGATGTAGATATGCTGCCATGTTGAGATTTAATAATGTTCTAGTGAAAATGGTAGAGCAGAGGCAGCAGCAGCCGCAAGGAAGAAGAAAGCAGAGCAAAGGATGAGGAAGAAAGGAGGGATGACCGGAGGAGGCTCACCTGAGCTGAGTTGATGGCGGAAAGGGGTGGCAGTCACAGCGGAGAGGGGCCACAGGCGGCCAGATCTGGACGACAGGCAGCCGGATCTGGTCGGTGGAGAAAGAGGCGGCTGGAGACATACAATTGTCCTGGAATTGTCATTGGTTTTGGATCTAGTGAATATTTAGGAATAATTAGTGATTTGTGAATATTTAGGAATATTTAGTGATTTGTGATTTGTGAATATTCCATTCCAGCCTTTGAGCTTCTTGCATTGGTGATATGTGAATGTGATGCACTCAGTTCGCGGGTAAACAAGTATGCCCGCGGGCGATGAGTATGGACGATATTTTTTATCCATCGTCCTTCGCAGGTATGCCCGTGGGCGTAAATCGGGGTCGCGGGTACGGGTATAGGCGAGTATTACCTGCACGCCGCGCCGATTGCCATCCCTAATCAGGACATAGAGATGTTTGTCGCTTTGTTAACTTGTCATCTTTCTAAAAGCGGATCGTTGCATTGTTTTTGTACAAGAGGAACTGGTGCTGCACTGAGAGGCGTTGGAATAATAATTAGGGTTCTTCTTTTAAAATTTTAAAACTATTTTTAAATCTTTTTATAGTAATTATCTTTAAACGAGTGTTTTTTAAGATAAAACATACAAACTAATTGTAGTACGTATTGTAGCAATTTTATTTATATCAGCTCAAATCGTATATAAGTTATTTATTTCTCTATACTCTATTTTATGAACAGTTAAAAGCCATAAATAAAAAAAAACATGCCAAAGCCATGTCCGATGGAGATGTTGGCAGATGTTGAGTGGGATTGGGCTTATCAAGTCCACATAAACAAGCAAAGCTCTGCCTAACCATTCTACCAGCCAAATTCTCACCTGTACGTGTAATAAACTCTGTCAGGATCCCGATTCATCATATTCTTTTTGTCCATTTTAGTATTTCTTTGTAAAACTGGGGACCATGTACTGTTGCTTCTATTAAAATAACTAGTAGCATAAGCACGACGACACGTCGCGCTAGCTACTGTGTGGACCGAGTTAAAAGAGACGATAATTCACGAGTAGTTTCTTAAAAAAAATCGAGGACACATGCGTAATTTCATAAAAACCAAACAGATTTTTCGCAAAAAAAACGAGGACCTGTGGACCGAGGTAAAAGAGACGATAATTCACGAGAAGTTTCTTTAAAAATCGAGGACACATACGTAATTTTGGAAAAACCAAAGGGCTTTTTCGCAAAAAAACTAAGGACCTATAAAGACCTGTACGTAACTAAACGAGGACCTGTACGTAATTTTGGAAAACCGCGGGATGCTATCCAACAAAGAATACGCAATTTCGGTGAAGTGGAGGGGGGTTTTCAGAAAAAACCTAGTAGGACCTTTTTACAGGAACCGAGGACCTCTACGCTATTTCGGAAAATACAGAGGCTGTTTTTGCAAAACTCTGATGTGGACACGCCCAGGGCCAGAATCTCCCCCGGCTTTAATATACTGATGATTCTGCGATGTTTAACCTTCAGAAAAATAAAAACGCTTTGGACACACAGATTTATAGCACACAATATGGTGATCTGGAACTCGTAACTTTTAGGGTGCATTCTCTTAGACCACACTTGAACTAGCTTATGGTTTAAACTTCTAGCTGTAGTTTTTAGTTTATAATTAAAATTGCATTGTAACAGTTGTTAGCTTTTTGAGAAAAAAAAAATAAAAAATTGAAATAAAAAAATATTATGTCATCATAGACAAGGAATAAAGGAGAAAAAGAAAAGACAAATAGCAAAAAAACCCCTAAAATAAGCTAAAATTAAAAGTTAACGTGTTTTAAATAGCTTCTACCTTAAATAAACCGAAAGTCAAAATAAGCTAAAAGCTAATGCCGTTTAGAGCAAGACCTTAACTACGCTTGATGGATTTTAACTCTAACACGAGAGCTTGTATAAACTAAACGAATATCGATAAACCGTTTTTAAAAGTCTATTATGATAGATAAGAACTACACCATAAAACAAACACAACTGTCAAGCATAAAACAAACACAACATTATATCAGCTTTTGTCCTCCGGACACCAACAAATCAGCAAAAACGAGCACTTCTGTTCCCATTAGCACATACTAATATTTTAATCCCAGTTCTTAATCAACTCCGTTAGTACATTCCACCATCGCATCTCACCGAAGCAAGGGATGTTCTTCAGAACAATTAACAATCACACGTGAGGGCCCAACGGCCCTGGGGCACAAAAACCATTACAACCTACTACTCACCGGCGACGACCCGAGACCGAGACCGGAGGACCTTCTAATCCCAGAACTTGTTAGCCATTCAGGGGTTGAGATCAGATCAAGTTTTGACCTCAACTGTAGAAAGACTTCTTTTGACCTCAACCGTAGAAAGACTTCATTCGCCTACCTGTCGTGAAGTACCAGACAAAAGCTAGTTCCCGCAGCTCATTCGTCTCGGTAAGAATTAGTAGCTGGGGCCGAGGCAGGGTTCCGCTTGACGAGGTGAGCGGCGGGGTGTGGCTGGCCGCGCTCCCTGTAGACTGGCCCTGGAGCTGGAGGCCCCTCGCTTCGTTCACCGAGACCTGGGTTCTGCTGGAAGTCCACGGGTTTATTGTAGGATCCGACTGGCTGGTATTCGAGATGAGTGCCACCCCTTCGCCTTTCTGCATTTGTGCCATGGCTCGGCTTCCCAGCGTCATGACCCCTTCCCCTGTGTGTGCCGCCCCCTCTGTGGTACCTCCCGTCGAGGTGGCCATGGCGACGCGGCGCAGGATTAAGCTGCTGCTGTTCTGCACTTTCGTGGCTCTCACTCTTCTGGCTATCATCTCCGTGCAACATCTCTCCTTTACCTTGTTCACTGTTTGCATTCTTTTCTTCGTTTCCACCAATGTTTTGAGCGACGTTGCCATTGCCACTGTCTTGCAAAGTAGAACCATCCACTTGCCCTCCCATAGCATTATTGCCCTGTGAGTTGTTCTGAGAAGGGGAACTGGATTTAGGTTTCCAGTGTGCTCTAGAATGTGTAGCTGCTCCGCCGCTCTTCACATCAGATCTTGACATGTTTCTATGTTCGGATGAGTTTGAATCCATGGCCAGTGTTGGCATTTGATGGACAACGTCCTTCCTGCCTTCTCTATCTTTGTTCTCATTTGAGTAGTCACTTCCCTCATTTCTTTGAGCCTTAACATGCTGTCGCCTTTGCCTGTTAGCTGCACCATGTTCTTTTGCAGCACCGACAGGTAATTGAACTGTTGGAGCTGAACTGTTCTCAGCAGCAGCATCCGCTTGCTTGTCAGGTTCAAGTGACCGGTGCTGATCAGAAGGCTTCTGAACTTCATGTGATTCTTGGGAGTAGTCTACACGGCCGGCAGGATTTGGTACCACCAAGGCTGATTCATCTGTATTCCTTCTGCGCCAAGAAGAATGGGACTTCCCATGCCCCCTGCTAGTTTTCTTGTCCTCCCATTTCTTGGGCTCAGTTGTGGCCTCAGCTTTAGCAGCAGTGGACTTTTCAACTGCTTCCTTATCAAGACTCTTGCTGTCCACATAGGATTTTTCTGGTGGTAAATTTTGCCCCAAATTCTGCTGCTGAAGCTCTTTGGACAGAGGCTTAGGTACATATCTTTCCATTTCAGCTCTCTTTGTTCTTGTAACATTCTCCCCATCGTTGTTCTTTCCAGCTGGTTGAGCAGGGGCAGCTATTGCTGTGTTCAGCGTGGCTTCGTCAGATTGGTCGTTCTGCCCTGTCGGCTTGACTGTTGCCCACACAACGCCCTCATTCACATGTGGCTTCTCAACAGGTCTCACAGCATGCTGATTCTTTCCAGATCTTTTTGCCTGCTGAGGTCTTGAGCGGCTGTTTGCTGTATTATGAGCTTCCTCTGGTGATTTCGAGCACTCTTGGTTCAAAGATCCAAATGAACTACCACCCACGGTTATACTTCCCACAGTGACAATAGTACCTTCAGTAGGAACTATAGAACTACTGATGATAACACCAGCAGTTTGTGTTTTTGGTTCATTAGAGACTTCCACTGTATTCTGCTTATTAAGCAACACAGGTGGATGTTTAGAAGTAACCAGAGCATCATCCTTTTTCTTATTTCTTGAGTGCCAGGCACTCTTCTTGTTGTGGGATGGAGGGTCATGCGATGTAACAACAGCAGTTGGTGCGTCCAAAGAAGCCTCTACAATTTTCTTAGCATTTTCTGTGCTTAATGCAACACTTGACATCTCACCAGGAATGTTCTCCTCCGAAACAACTTGCCTTCTTCTGTAGCCCTGCCTAGGCTTTGGAACACTGATGCCATGCGATTGTGACATACTTTCCTGGGCTATATGCCCCATCAAGTTGCTCTGTGTGTTCCTGACTGAGGATGAGGTCTTATGAACAGCAGGATCTTTACCAGCACCTGCAGCGTGTGGTAGTGTAGCAGACTTTGACTGTACAGGAAGTGCAATATGCTTGGGATCAGTTGGTGGCTGAAGAGTATTAAGACTATCTGATTCAATAACATCACATGATTCAGCAGTTGAAGTAACAGGTTTAGTAGTCACATCAAGTCCAGCCTTTTGTTTATTATGCACATCATCAATTTCTGCTGGTGCATCATTTGAGTTCTTCTGATGTACTGATGAACGCCTGTTCAGTTCTTCCAACTTCGCAAGAGCTTTTGCTTTTTGTTGCTTTGTCCGTTCCTCCTCCTCAGCTTGCAATTGTTTTGCACGTTGTGCAGCCAACTCCCTCATTTTTGTACGCTGAAATTAAAATAAACCAGGAAAACACTAGTCAGTAATCAGCATGGTTATGAAGCATCATCTTAACCTTGCACTGTACAATTCATTTACTTGCCTGTTTTGACCATTTCATTCTGTACGCGTGCTACTTTTTGTATGCGTGCTACTTTTTGTTATACATGTTACACAAATTCCACAGGCAACAAAAGCGACTCTACACAGTAAAGCAGATCACTATGTTCTGATCTAATTACGATAAAAGGATTTGCTTATTTAATAGCACAAAACTAATGAGTAAACAGCATATGGTACAAAACTAAATGTGGTAAGAAAGAATTTTAAGGTTTCAAGGATGGGAGCCTACAATACCAATTACCAAGTTATGATGGCCATAACTACAAGTAAACAGCATAAGGTACAACACTTTGTATTGTATTTTATATTTATACTTACAAGATTTGAATAAAACCCAACCACAGTAATGAAAATTTTTCACCTCAACACGCTATGTGGGAATAAACAGCACACTACATGTCCTAATTTAGCAAAAGCTAATTGACTGCAACATTTGTACTGTGAAATGAAGTCCAAACAGTATCTTAGATACAAAAGACAAGACGGGATAATAATGTATTATATAAACTTGAAACGATACCAACAGAATAAAAACAACTTCTTTAAATGAAAATGTTTCTTGTTGAATGATTGAATGCAAAATGATTTGAGGTAGTCCAGAGTATTAAATACTTTTAACAGCTAAGTGAAGAGATGTTACTGGATAGTGGTCACCAACTCACCATTGAGAATTATACTAAAAAAAACTTTCAAAGAAAACTAGGATGGTAGCTGTACAGTTTTGTAATATCATAAGAAATTTACAACCATATACCTGAGATTCATAATCAAGTGAAGCCAGCATATCATCAGTGACAGTGACTGTCACAGGTGGCAGCTGTGAAGCATTCTCAGGAGGTTGGTCATGCTGACTATTCCTCAAATCAACTACTGGTGAAGATTCAGTTGTAGAATTTTCTCCCCACCCATGTCCTGCAAAATTATTAGCTGACCTGTCTTTAGTAGGACCATGGTGACTGTTTCTTGAAGAATCACCTCTCTTATGTGTGTGATCATGAATTGATTCGCCAAGCTTTCCAGCTTTGCCAACTTCAGTTAACTGTGAGTGTGACGATTCAACAACCACACCATCAGTACGCACATTCGGTAGTTTCTGCACCACAGGAGAAATATGAGAAACAAAACATGCCTGTCCAGAAGCAGAAGGAACTGCAGTGAGGACAGAAGAAGATGAAACATCTTTTATCACCTGATCTGCCTTTGAATTGGTGCTTTTTTGCTGCTTCTCCTTGGCTTCCTTGGATGAAAATGGTTCTGCAACATCAAGTGCATCAACATTTCTAGCTTTGTTGTTCAAACTCTCTATTTTCTCTATTAAAGCCACATTCTTCTTAATGACAGGTTGCTGACCAAGTGTAACTGAATTATCCTCCTTAAACTTCTTCCAAAGAGTGCCATCATCAGCTTCCCTGGGATGGGAATGTACATTTTCCGAAACAGATGAATGGCTTATACCAGCTGGACCTCTCTGATCAGGCGCCGACCTCATAAGCACCCTGTTCCTTTCACTGAAGGTATCCTTCATATCTGCCCTCATGTTCACATCGGTCCGGTTCCCATCTGGATGTGGAAGAAGTGGTGGTGCAGGCTGAGCCTTCCTTTCGACTTCACAGGGACCTCCTAGGGGATCAGGGTTATCATGCAAAATCCTAGGCTGTCCTCGACGAACGATGTGTACTCTATCAGATTCCAACTGCTCCTTGGGAACTGTTTCATGTTTGCCTGGTCTACTCTGAGAATATCCAGGTTGGAACTTGCCGGTCAGATTTGGGAATTGATTTAATATTCCTGGTTGATGAGGACCTCCAACGAAATCTCTTGCATTGGCATTATTGAAATTTGCTCGTGGCAGGCCATAATATCCATCATAAGGCATTGGGCCCTGGTAAACCGGTCTAACTGGAATAATAGGTTGATTCATAATATAGGAATTAGGAGGTATAGAATGATATGCATCTCCATTTTTAGGGTGATATCCACCATGGCCTGAGCCCTGTCTTGCTGCTGGTTCTGAGTTGTGTGGACACTGACCATTATAAGCAAATGGTTCGACAGGGAAACTGCCAGGGGGGGCTACAGGTCTGTATGCGCTACCTGGTGCTGATCCTCTATGCCACATTCCCTCAGGAGGGTGACCTAGAGGTGCACGCCATGAATCAAATTGTGGAGGGGGCATGCAAAAGTTAGGGGGGTACGGTTGTGGCTGCTGGGCTTCATTTGGCAGACTTGTGGCGGGAAGGAGCACCTCCATCATATGCATGCTGCTCTGTCTTCATGATATCCGCAGGCTGATTATTGGTTGACAAAATTACCTCTCCAGATCCTGGCACAGAAACATGATTCCATGATGCGATAAGGCAATTAAATGTAACCAACAGCAAGGGGCATTATCAACTATGAGGAGTGCTGAAATTAGTAATACCAGCTGTTAGGCTCTTTCCTTGTTCATTTTGTGCTGCCTCTTTACCAGAACTAGAAGTTGGGCGCCCTTTCGAACTATGGCCTATAATTAAAAGACAAACTGTAAGTAGTGCTCTTCTTGTACATCAACGGACTAGTAAGAAATTGGTATTTGTAACACTAGAGCAGTCTGAACAAAAACCAAGATTTGCCCAAATAGTTCTAATAACAACATATATCTACTTCTTTTCATATGTTCAATACAATTGAGAATTTGACATATTAAGTTATCAAGCATGACACTCTTAAAAATCCATATAAGATATCTTATGTTGCATATTACCTCGTTGGCTGTTTGATTCAGAGCTTTTTTCAGAGCCAAGTGTTGGGAAATCACCGGTACTTAGAGTAAACCCATGTCCATGTGATAAAGATTCCTATATAGTTAAGATCAAAGATATGAAATATGTTTTGGCTGTTAAATCACAAACCAGCTCAAATTCTAGGTGTGGTGCATTACCGGTTTGTCAATAGTTCTTATTGATACTTTCATATTCTCTGAGGGATTATCTGCAAATCGAGAAAGCTGTGAGCATCCTGGTCTTGTCTCTGCACTCCGAGGACGATTTGTGGCCATTGGTAAATGATGTGATGGTAATGTGCCTGAAGCTGTGGATGGTCGAGAATTTGGACCCCAAGCATTAGGTGAGTCTAGGGATTCACTTCCAGCTGTTGAGGGCCTTGAGCCTCCCCCAGAAGAGGGACGGCCATTGAAGTGGCTGGGTGAACCGGAACCTCCATCATTCTTGGGAGATAGAAGTGAAGAGGAATTCCACGCATTTGGTGTTGTAGGTGCCGGTTTGCTGCCCCATGTGAGGGTGCCCCTAACATCAAAACCATAATCTCATCACATGGCAATTATGGGAAAACATTGAGAACTCTGAATGACTATCATCCTGAATATCTATAACATTGAATCAAAAGAACAATTGGGAAGTATAACAATAGGGGGATGCTTACTTTGGAACAATTTCCACATTGGGGTCAAGACCATGATTTTCTAACCTTAATGAGAAAAGCAACTACTGAATCAATTCACAGGTAGAGAAGTATATAAAGTTAAGATTTGGCTTCCAATACCCAATAAGAAAAGTGTTACCTTTGACTTGGCAAATTAATAGGTTTTGGAATTTTTCCAAGAACAGTCATGCCAGATTTCCTTGTAGGGGCAGCCCATCTGTGGAAAGCAATACGAAACAATAAAGTAAATAAAGAGTGTGTCGTCTGCAGAAATGCTAATGTAGCTATGTAACTATTAAGAGCAGTAACTTCATTATGCAAGCGCAAAAAGCACACTGTTGAAAAGAATGATAAAAGATTAATTCTTGGATGGAAAATCAATGGAGCATAATCATCTAACTGCACAAAGAAAAACTAAATTTTTTTGACCAAATGGCGTTGCAAGGCAGTGCGTAACACATCCAAAAGATTTAATTCACAGAAACAAATATGTCTGGGATTGAAAAAAAATACATATGCCAAATGGTGATTGACAATATACTGTCATCCAAAAATCCATCACTTTTGTGGAACCACCACTTAACCAATACAAAAAGGGCTAAAAACACAAAGGTAAAACAACAGCTGAAAAGTTGGGCAGGATTTGAGACAACTCAAGACAAACCTAGATGCTAATGGGCCAAGATGTAACATGATATAAACCTCAATTTGCAAACTTGATGCATGCATTTTTGCAACACACTTGTATCCACACTGCACAATCATTAAATAGGGTCCCTCAACTGAATAAACACAAACTAGAGCACTCTGCCCTTAGACGATATATAACTCCATTATTCCTTAAAAAATGAGATAAGCACACTGATAAAATCATCAGTAGAAGATATGGTAAAGAAAGGGGAAAACAAGGTAAGCAAAATAACAAAAGAGGCAGTTCAGCTATGAAAAAGACAAGAAAAATTGCAAGAGGCAGTTCCTGTGCTAAATTCCAAACAGAGTTTTCATGTTGGCAGCTCTTCGTTCACAAGGAACATATAATCACCGCATCTCCCAGAACTTCCCACAACCTGAAGCAAAGGAGGAGCACCAAAAAGGCTCATGTTGCAACCATCGCCATGCCGCGATGCTGCCACGTGAATACCATACCCACCACTTCGCAACTCCATTCGCTCAATCGATCAAACAACAGAGGAGCATATTGCAATCACTGCCACGCCGCGATGCTGCCACACGAACACCATACCCACCACTTTGCAACTGATTCGCTCAATCGACCAAACAACACAGAATCGAACCAAACCACCACACAACACGAGCGGTAAATCATACTTCCAATCCAGAAACCACCATCCCTACACCACATCAAACGAAGCATAAGCTAAATACTGCCGTACGCCACGCACTACACCAAACCGATGCTAAATAGTCTAAAATTTTCACAGAAAAAAAAGGCACGCCTCACCAAAATCACCGCACGCAGCAATGCCCATGCTCTAGGCGTCCAATCCCGAATTCCAACAAAAAAAAATCAAAGGCGTGACGAAATTACATCGCGTGTGCGAGGGATAGGGATCGCGAACCTCTTGTCCGTGGTGAGCAGGCTCGAGGCCATGGCCCCTCCTCGCGAGCTAGCGCCCTCCCCGAGCCGCCTCGAATTCCGCGGGCCAAATCGAACGGAGCCAATCGCCGGGAGCACCCAGTCCGAGGAGATCGAGATACCTACGGACGCCTCGGAGGAGCCACGAGGAGCGAGGGGCCCGAAACCCTAGGATAGGAGGAGACGGCGATCGGGGCGGGGACCGGCCGGCTAGGATCGGCGGCCGCGGTGAGGGAGGAGCTACGGCGCCCTCGGTGCCCTCGGTGCCCTGCCGTCCGACGAGCGGCGGCGGCAGCGAGGAGGATGACAGTTGGGGCCCGCGCGTCGGAGGGAGGAGGCGACGGGGAGGGGAGTGGGAAGAGGAGAAGGTTGGGAGCCGTTCGTGGGAGCATATAGAGGAAAGATGCGTGGCGGGACGGGACTGGCTGCGGATCGGTGAACTCGTGCGCGCGTGGGCCCCGCATGTCAGAGGCAGTTTTGAACGCGTGGAGGGATACGAGTGGAGAGATTTGCTGTGTCTGTGTGGCTGGACGGCGCAGAGGATCCTAGGATGCTCGAGGTAGAGTCGTAGAGAGGGCTGTTGCGTGCTTCGATTCGGCTCGCCACGTCGGACGCGGCGATTTCGATGTTTCGTGCGAGGCCAGGATGGCCCCTTGCGTCGCCGAGTTGCCAAATGTAGCCTCTCACCCACGCACCGGTGGATTTGGGCCCATAACAGCATAGATTTTAATTTAAGATGTAAAAAAATTATTATTATATAGTTCAGATAATTTTAGCTTAACTTGTTATAAATCCTATAATTTAGTCTATATTATTCCTAATTCTCAACCTTTTTAAGCGAATCAAACCTATTTCCTGTGCAGGCCACATCCCTCCTATAGCCTAGCTCCGACGCTCCCGACATAGCACAAGCCCACGGTCTCCAGCCAAAAAATAGCTTATTATCTACCCGACACCTCTCCAATCTCCCCTAGCCCCCCTTCAACCCTAGCGCCGTCTCTTTAGTCTCCCCATCCCGTCGAGTCTCCCATGTCTTCATCTTCTCGCCGTCTTGCGCGCATCCTCAGCGCCGCACCGCCGCCAACATCCTCCACCCTTCCTCACGACGACGGCAAGGCCCCTGGCGACTCACGTGCTAGCTGGCGCTCGACGGCAAGCCCTCGGGGCACGTCCTCCCCTCGCAGCTCGCGACTCACGTGCTGGGCTACTGGCCATGGCCAATGCCCCAGCGGCAAGACCCCTTGTCCCCCCGCCTCGCGTGATCAGGTGATCTTATAGCCCCTATGTGTGAGTATGAATCATGAATGCAATTGTTAATTTCAATCTCTGATCTCGCTGTGAGTTAATATGAATTTGACTATTTAAGTAATTGACAATTAGTGAATTGTAAAACTGAAAATCAAAATTATTTGAGTATGAATTATTTGATTCATTTGTGAATCAAACATTGATGTTATTATAATTTGCTATATGTAGGACATTAGGACAATCAGATTTAGAAAATTTAGAAACACAATATGAAGAGGACAAAGATGTTGTCATCCTATTTTTTAGCACAGAGCACCAATCCACTCCAGAAAACAGTGCCAATCCACAACATAGTAATCTTTTCCAATTTGCAACCTTTTTCTTTAGATTAAATTTTTTAAGAGCCCGTTCTTCTCGTCTCTAGCTCCGATTGACCCGATTCTTTTTCCTAAATTCATCTAAAATTGAGATTTATCTTTTGGTTCTAATTTTGTAAGTTTATTTGAATTTTATTTAAATTTATTTTGTGTCTCGTTTCATTTTCTCTCTCGTTAGATCACGCTTCAAGGAGCTGAAGCAAGATTTGAAGATCAAGAGACATTAACTGAGCAAGGCTAAGGCAAGTCGTATCCTTTGATCATGTTGAACCCAGTTTTTAAATATATTATGTATTATTTTGTTTTTAATTATTATGCATTGCTATTTTATTATCAACCCTTGTATTTGGTAGTTATTGTCCAAATTGAATAACTTCCTCCTTGATAAGTTGAATGCCATGATTCCATTATCACCATAGGATGTGTAATTATTTAGTGATACAATACTAGTTGTCACATGGGTCATACGTTTAAATGGCTTAGTCATGCTTATAGAAACGTTGGGTTTATTTTCACATGTGATTAATTAATTAATTTTGACTTAATGATATATTAGAACGTGGTGGTCAGCAACAGTTATAAAATTTGAGTACCATGACATATGTAGTGTCATTGGTGTTGGTTGTACAGAAATGATTTTCACTTGGGCGAATGATCGTGTAGTAAAAGGGGTACAGTTTGCACATGGGATGCGGATGTTTTGCCTGGGTAATGTTTAAGGACTTAACTTTGTGTGCCATTGATCTGAGTTTTATCTTACAAACCACATGTCTAGTATGAGATTGATCTAGCATAATAATATGTAAAGTTTCAACTTTGATTTCGCTACTGATGTTGTTTTGGCGCAAGATGGGGCAATTATCGACTAGGTGATTATCCTACTCGACAGCGAAACATTAGCGGGCGAGATCGGGTTGAGATGGAGCATTATAAAAGCCTTGTTGTGATTTTCTTTAACATGAGGATAATCACATCGTGTGGGTACAGTTGTGCAACATCTATATTAGTAGCAATTCACATGCATTAGACTAGTAATGATCAGATCGCAGTTCATGGAGCAATGCTTTTCTTCTCTTTTTTTGGCAACTTTACCATTATTATTTTATTAAGCCGCACCACATGTTTATGGGATGTATTACTAATTGCTATATAGGCACATATTGTTGGTAAAACACTATATTAGTATCCGGCCATTTTATACCTGTGCAATACAGTAATAACCTAATGAGGTGGTGGTGTGCAATACAGTAATACCTTAACAATGCTTTTTTGTTGACTGTTTTTTTATCGTTTTTAAAGCGACTTATCAATATAGCATTTTTAAAGCGGATCATTAGTTTATCAGTATTTAATTTGTCCACATAAATACTCATAATAAAATCAAAAGTTATAAACCGCAGCTGAAAAAATACACCTGAACCCTACACCGAAGACAAGAAGAGACGAGAAGGGCCATGAGGCACCATCGACTTGTTGACAAAAAAAAATGGGTGTGCAGCAATCAAACACACGAGCTCTGCTCTGGCTTCCAGGGGTAGGGGTGAAAACGGATCGGATAGTTTCCGTCGGATCCGGACGGATACGGATACGGATTGTGTCGGATCGGATTTTTTTCGGATAGTTCTCGGATCGGATACGGATACGGATTTTTTTATCGGATACGGATACGAATCTGAGAAGCCTAGTATCCGTCAAATACGGATACGGATACGGATTATCCGGATAATACAAAAACGGATATCCGAGGGGAAGGGAGGGACTTTAATTTTTATTTTTGATTTTTGGATTTCGAAAAGCACGGGAAATTCATTTAAGCTCGAAAATATGAAATAAACTCCAAAAATTCCAGAAAAATTCACAGAAGTTCCTGGTGACATTTTAGACTTAATAAAAATATTTCCAACTAATGTTGGTATTTAATTTTCATACTTAAAAATACTTTTTAATTTCAAAAGTTGACCTTTAAACTCCAGAAAATCCAGGAAACCAAATAAAAGACAAATAACTCCAAATAATTAATTTAAAGTAGGATGAATTGCATGAATACGAATAATTCATCATGTGTATTCCATGAATTACACGTTGTTGTTACTTATGTAGTCATGTTATGATCGACTATTGGGTATATTTTCATTGTGGATGAAAAGACTATGCTTGATTAGATTTCATGAATGTTTTGACAAGATGAACTATTTACGTATTTTCGTTAATTTTGGATGTATAGTTTAAGAGGTTTTCATGTTCGATAAATATTCAGTATCAGTATTCGTTTCGATTAGTATTCGATCCGTATCGTATTCGATATTATTCGTATTTGTATTCGTATTCGAGTTATCCGTATTCGTATCCGTATCCGAAAAAAAATATGAAAACAAATATGATAAAGGCATTATCCGTCCGTATCCGATCCGTTTTCACCCCTATCCAGGGGACAGAAACAAAAAAGCATCGGAGTGAGCGTCCGTCTTGTCACTGTGCAGCACCCGGATGCAGCCGCAGCTGGCTCTTTCGGTCTTCATTCACTTCACATCGGACAACTGCCCTCTCGATCGATCACGGGGATCATCGCATCGCTGCCTGTTCTTTCTCGACTTTTTTTTGTTAGTGCTGCTGATCGTATTCTTTTCCTCTGCTACGATCAATCGAAGGATCTGTTCTTTTTTGACTGTGGTTTGTAGTTTTTGGTTGTGGTTTATGGTTTTTGAGTTATTTGTATGAGAGATTATAGAGTAACAGAAAATCACATACGATTTTTACCAATATAAATAAAATCAATAAAGTATGTACTATAATTAACTAGTAGACTTTATCTTGAAAAAATACTCTATTTAAAAGCTAGTTACTGTAGAAAAGTCAAAAAGCAGCTTTTAAAAGCTGAAAAGTTGCAAGCGGTAACCTGCATGCGTTCGCACAAATTTGGGGTTTACAGAGGTTAATTACGCGCACAAGAAGCACATATTTGTTTGCGTCAAGGACTTTTTCTTGTGGAGGACATGTCGTATTGGTAGCAGTATATATAGGCTTTTAGCTAATCAAGCAGACAAGTGCATGGTTGCCTAAGATCAGTTGATCTAAAGTGGACAAGTGCGTGGAGCAAGTCTCTTGGTGGGCGACTTCGTCTCACCTCTAACTCCCAAAGCCAAATGCCCCTGAACAAAAATAAATGATTTTAGTGAATTGAACCATCTGTAAACTTCTTTGTTCAACTGCTGCTACATCCACATGCTCTAAGCCTCTGACCTTCATGCCACTACATTTTTCCTAAAGAAAGAAAGAAAGAAACGAAACGAAACGAAACGAAGGGAAAAATAAGTCCTAATGGGAGAGCCGTTTGGGCCACAAAAAGGCCAAACCCAATAGCCGGTAGGCCCATCAAGAAGTACTAGCTACTCCATCCCGCTCAAGCATGCACGAGAGCAGCAAGCTAATTTAGGAGAGAGATGTCACGGTCACTGCGAGCCCCGAGCTCGCCGTCGGACGCCGCGTGGAGCTAATTTAACAACAGTACAATACTGATTAGGGTTCCCTTTTATCGGTAGAAATGGATAGAAAGTTTATGGATTTTAGCCAATGTGCCATGGTATTATTATATCTGGTCTGTTATTGCCTAGAATCTGGACCTGTTCTTTTTTACCGCGACTTATAGCTTTTGGTTGAAATTTTTGAATTTTGGCTGTTTGCGACAGAGATTGCGGAGAGAGATACTCGCTTGCGATTTTAGTTGATACATGTTAAGCTTTTAACGTGTACTACAATTAACTTGTAGATCCCGTCTTGAGAAAATACTCCATTTAAAAGTTAGATACTGTAGCAAAAGCCAAAAATCGCTTTTAGAAACCCAAAAGAACAGGCCCTCTGTATCGACCAGGCACCAAGTGATAACTTATCCAGTCCTGGTCTTCAAAGCCCTGTTGAATGTCCCACCCTCCCGTACCCTTTTCTCCATGAAGTTTCTGGTTCAGTAGTTCATACGTGTTGTGAACTTACAATGTTAAAAAATCTGGTGGAAATTAATCGAGGAAGGGACGCATCTTCCTGAAGAAGCGTCCACAAGGCCTTCTAGTTTTCCTATTTACTTCTTGAGTAGCAGCCCAAGGCCTACATGACATGCTGAGATAGTGAGATTTGTTGGTCTATAATATCTGCACTGATCAACGAAGGGGCAAGGCAACTGAGGCCCAGATATGGTTTGGATGGGTCTTTACTTGCTTTTTGAACAATGATATTTTTGCGCAATATACTGTTCTGGCTATGGGCCTTAAAATGGATGTAAAGTCGTACCACATTTAGGACAAGTTTTTTGTTCCCTTGTTTATGTTAGAAGGATATGTATATAGTCCCTTGTATGGGGGTTTTTCTGTTATTTGATCTCGCTTGTACATGACTTATTACGGCCCATGTGGCCCATTGAATGTAGATGAGTTCATTCCAAAACATGGTATCGGAGCAAATACCTCTTTCTCTCCCCAAGCCTAACCCTAGCTTCCGCCGTCCTCTGGCCACCGCTGCCGCCTTCCTCCTCTTCTCCCTCTTCGACAACGTCTGTTTCACGCCGCCCGCGCACATGCACCATCCCCTCTGGATCCACCATTGTCGGCCCTCGTCCTGGCCGGGTCTGGCCTCGCCACCTTGAGCCGAGTCTGCACTGGGCTGCTGTCGTCACCTGGCTTTAGATCCGGACGAATCTGACTGAATCGCTGGTGCTGCTCTGCTGACAAGCTTCTAGAGATCTTCCTCTGCTTGCCGACACCGCCACGCTCAACCACGTGAGCTCGGTGCTACGCCTCCCTTGCATGGGAAGAGGACAACGACAACGACTTTGGTGACTACAATACGCCACTACACCAGTACTACTACCGCCATTGTTGCTTGTCTCCTCGCTACGCTCCTCTGCTATCAAGGCTTGCAAAGAGAGGAGATGGGAGAAGGATTGGGTGCTCTAGCTTGTCGGATCTTGCCTCTAGACTTTCCGTTGGGATCTAGTATGATGGCTGTCGCTAGCTCCTCAGTCTCCATCCCACTCCCCAAGGTTGTGTTCAATGGGACGACTTCCGAGAATGGTTTGTGCACTTGCGGATCTACCTCAATAGTTTGTGCCTTTGGGATCGCCTCATCGACGAGCGGCTTGGTCCGCTTCCCTTACTCTGCCGGCCGAGCCACCTGTTGGTGTAGGTGTTGCCCTGGCTGATCTTGATGTCGTTGCTGTATTTGAGGATGCTGTGGAGGTGTATCGGATGACCTTCATGCCTATGAGAGGTGGCAAGGTGATGAAGCTCATGCCATCGCCATCCTGATTGGGAGCATGACCGTCGACATCTCTATGGACTTTGTCGTGCTCCCGTTGTCATAATTGATTTGGGAGCGTGTCCAGGTACAGTATCAATCGGGCAGTGATGCCCTCTACCTCTTTGTGGTACACCAAGCTCACTCTTTTCAGCAGCTTGATGCCACTATTGATGACTTTTATCAGTGGATCACTGGAGTGTGGCACTAGCTTGACTCTTTGGGTCCAGATATCTGTTAGACTTGTCCCTGCTGTGTGCAGACCTGGGCTCATAGGAGACTCACCGTCTTTACGACTTCATGACGTGTCTTCGACCAGAGTTTGAGCCGGTTCGTGCTCACCTTCTAGCCCGCTCACTGCTCCCGTCTCTGGTGGATGCACTAACTTTTGTTCGTTCTGAGGAGATTCGTCTTCATGACATGACTCTGCAGCCGTCTTCTGTCGTCCTAGCTACTCGTACGCCCACTGCTCCTATGGCTCCTGTGGCGATAGCGTCTACTACTGCTCCTCCAACACCGGTGGGTGCACCAGTGGTTGCTACGAGTGTCTCTCCTAGTGGCCTTCACAACACCTATTTCTATTCAGACTGCAGATGATACTTCTCTTCTTGTTACTGGCGAGGCACTCTTTTCACTCCTAATTTCCATGTTCCTGTAGTTTATTATGTTGCTAGGCTTGCTATACATCTTATGTCTGCGGGTCAGATTATTGATTATGATTGTCGTATCATTCTTGAGCTTGACTTGTGCTAGGGACTTTGGTTGGTACTGGCCCGCACCGCCTTGATTCTCCGCATCTCAGGGAGCTCGACTGGTTATGCCTTCCTTTCATTTCTACTACCTCCATCAGCCAATCGACCATTACTACCACTTCCTCCGCTGTGACCACTTCTATCGGTTTTGCTCAGTGGCATCATTGCTTAGGTCACCTATGTGGATCACGTCTTCTTTAGTTGATAGTGGTGTTCTTGGTTTTGCTCCTAGTGATACTTCTTTATCTTGTATGGGCTGCAAGCTTGGCAAGCAGTTGCAGCTCCCGTATGGTTCTAGTGACTTTGTTTTCGCTCGTCCTTTCGATTTGATTCACTAATGTATGGGGTCTGATTCCTTCGTTTCGAAAGGGGTCATCGATACTAAGTGATCTTCATTGATGACTACTCTCACCATATCTGGATTTATTTCATGTCTTCTCGTAGCTAGGTCCTTTCTATTTATCAGTCTTTTGCTACTATAGTTCGTACTCAGTTTGATTTAGCTATTTGTGTCTTTCGTGCTGATTCTGCTAGTGAGTACCTATCTACTTCTTTTCGTCAGTTTCTTCGGGCAGGGCACTCTTACTCAATACTCTTGTTATCAGCACAGTGAGTACCTATCTACTGCTTTTTGTCAGTTTCTTCTAGGCAGGGCACTCTTACTCAATACTCTTGTCCTGGTGCTCATGCTCAGAATGATGTTTCTGAGCGCAAGCATTGTCACCTTCTTGGGACTGCCTACGCTCTAGTAGCCTCTTATGTTCCACCCCACTTTTGGGCTGAGTCCGTTTCTACCGCCGCCTACCTTGTCAAGTTACAACCCTCCACTGCTCTTCATAGTTCTACTCCTATTGAGCGTCTCTACTGTAGGTCTCCTCAATACAGTCACATTCGCGCTTTTGGCTATGTCTTCTTTGTTCTTCTTCCTACCCGTGAGCACACGGTCGATCGGTCGGTTGAGTGTGTTCCCTTCGCCGCGATCTTGAAGTGGATTACCGTTGCTATGACCCTGTTGCTCGTCGGTTGCGCATTTCGCGTGATGTCACTTTCGACGAGTCCTGGCCTTACTATCCTCGTGACACCACTTCTAGTCTGGACTCTCTTGCCGAGTCGACCTCCTTTCTGACTTTTCGTGATTCTCCGCTCTCCACTCTGTTGGTTTCGCTTCCGTCTTCTCCACAACCTCCGCCGGTTTCACCTTTGGCTCCTTCCCCTCTAGCTCCCATTGCTTCCCACCGGAGGATCCCACTAGCTCTTTTATTAAGGTCTCCCTCTTTCCTTTACACTACACTCGTTGTCCTCATTCTGATCCTTCTCTACCAGTTCTGTCACCCACTACCTCTACTCTTTCGTCTTTGTTGGGTCCTGCTCCAGTGCCTTCTTCTCCCTCCTTGTTGGGTCCTACTCCAGCATGTCCTCCGAGGTACGCTCATTGTGATCAAAGTGCGATTCCACGTCCTGATCACTACGACTTTGCACCTTCTACTTCTCTTACTGAGTCTACCTCTTATCGTGATGTTGCATCTCATCCTGAGTGGTAGTTCGTTATGGCTGAGGAGATTGTTGCTTTAGAATGTAGTAGCACTTGGGACCTTGTTCCCCTTCCTGCTTATGTTACTCCTATTACGTACAAGTGGGTCTATACGATCAAGACTCGTTCTGATGGTACCATTGAGCGTCTCGTTGCACGTGGTTTTCAATAGGAGTATAGGCGTGGCTGTAATGAGACTTTTACCCTTGTTGCTCATATGGTCACTGTTCGTACTCTTGTTGTTGTTGCCTCTATTCGCAATGGACTATCTCACAGCTTGATATTAAGAGTGCCTTTCTCAATGGCGAGCTGCAAGATGAGGTCTACATGCACCCATCTCTTGGGTATTATGTCCTCGATGGTCAGGTTTGTCGCCTCCATCGTTCTCTCTATGGGCTCAAACAAGCCCGTTGTGTTTAGTTTGAGCGTTTTACCTCTGTTGTCATTCTTCCGGCTTCTCCGCTAGTGATCACAACCTTGCTCTCTTTGTTCACACCTCTCGTGGTCAGACGTTCCTTCTTCTCTATGCGGATGACATGCTCATCACTGGCGATGACCTGTTGTGCTTGGTTTGTATAGGGGGTTTGTCTGTTATTTGCTTATGCTTGTACATGACTTATTGTGGTCCATGTGGCCCATTGAATGTAGATGAGTTCGTTCCAAAACAGTTTTTTCATGATCTTGATAAATAGGTGGTGCCTGCACATTGACAGCTTCCTTTTGTACTCTTTGCTGTGGTAGTATGTTATACTTGTGTGCCTTAAACTTTCTTGCATAGATAAATTGTCGTGGCGATTGTTTTATATTTGTTGTAGGCCAACCAGAACATCAAGTGTTAAAAGTTTTCATATTTACATGTTTTCTAGCTCTAATCTACAGTCTAAGTGGATATTGGTGATGAAAGTAATTTTTTTCATGTTCAATGACTATCTCAGAGCAAAAGAAGATGCCCTCACCTCAAAAGGCTTTGCCTCCAGAACTTGCTGATAATGTGCTCAGAGTAAGGCTCCTTTTGCACATTTTCTAATGGACAGCAACTAACCCTCAACATGACTTTAACATGGTAATGAGTAGTCAGTCCTGAAATTTCACATGTGAAATTGCGGTAGCTCTATCAGTGAGTTAACCTAAATTAACTTCATTTTTTCCAAATCACATCTAGCATGCCTCGTGCAGCATAGCTCTTCATTATGTTTATTTATGAGAAGTTGTCACAAAAATGAAATAACATCATAGCAGATGAGGTAGAAGATGTTTATTTGCTGTTGATCATTTTTTTTGTCATGCTGTAGTTATATCACGAATGCTTAAGGAGGGCTAGGTTCATTGGGCATCAGGTATGCATATTTTATAATTTTTATCTGAACTATCTCACTATCTTGTTCATAATGTTTCTTAACACAAATCAGCTCACTCTGTTCTCCTCAATGGAGAGTAAAAGTTGAGTTGTATGAGCTTGCACATATTTTTTTCCTGAGTTGTTTAACATGCATGAAACTGATCAAGAGAAGATACAAAAAAATGAAGGATGAGTAAGTTACCGCTCTGTGTACAATTCTTTCTTGGATGTCACCTCTTATCTTTTGTTACTTTATTCTGGTCGCAAAATATCTTCTGAAATTATTTCTCGCTTTGCAGTGCGGCAAGGGGCCTTATCAATCACATTCTGTACGAGTCCGAGAAGATGACAGGGCACAAATTCTCAGGTTAAAAACATTTGAAAAATAGATTTTCAGGATGCGTTGTAGGAATAATAGTGAACAGCAACTTGATCTTGTGGTTGCTGAATTATTTTATTTTTAAATCTCCAAGCAGAGATGGAAATCTTCAGCAATTGAGAATGCTTCGATCTTTCTGAAAATGGATGTATAGCTTGAAACCCTTTCTCCTGGTGATGTATTGAGATTTCACACAGCTAGTGCATGTGATGATTGATAAAACTTCTCATCATGTTTCTTGGTTCCATCTCCATGGAACCGAACCACAACCACAAACTTGCAAAAGCGCAAACTGCAAATATTCATGGTTATGGCTTTTCTTTCTCCTTTTTTTGGATGATGGAAGTTTGGACTTTGCCATCATTGTAAGTATTTAGGCTCTATAAGTAGGGGTGCAAACGGGTCAGATATTTCCCGACCGACCCGATACCGAATCTGATTGATATCGAATTCGGGAAGCGGGTTTAGTATCCGACGGATTCGGATTCGGTACCGTATATTTGTAGTCGGATTCGGTAGCGAATTCGTGATAGCTACTATCCAACCGAATAGCACCCGGTAACTGGTTATTCGCATACTTACTATTCGGATACTTAACTGGTATGATTTTGTCTCATGTCATTTTTCTGCTATTGTTTTCTTTAATATTTTTTATATGTTTCAAGTAGCTGTCTTTGATTTGGTCTACTAATATTTTTTGTTCGTTACGCTAATAGCTTTTTAATTATTTCATTGATTTTTTGAATTATTCTATGAACATGTTTGATTTGTTCCACTAATAATTTTTATTTCCGCTGTACAAAATGTTCTTTTTTGTATGTCCTTGTTATCTGTATATATTATCCGTTTCCGATCCGAAACCATTATGTATCCGTCCCAACGGTACCGTATCCAAATACTCCGACTCTGTATTCGTATCTGGTCTTATCATATCCGACTCCAAATCCGAGAGAAAAATATGGGTTAAGATACGGTATAAGCAATATCTGTCCAAATCCAATCCGATTGCATCCCTATGAGGATCCCAAGTGATGGTCTGCAGTATGGAAACAGTTTATACAGCGAAATAGCCTGCAACTATGCAATGCTCCTCCTTTGGCAGAAACATGATATGATCGCTTGCATTGTGCTTAGAACTGAAGATTGCTGTTGCCTTACTTTCATATTCTTTCGTCCGAGTCTGCAGGCACTTGTACCAGTCATACAGATCACAGAGGCATTCCGGCCGTTCTTTTTCTCCATAAAAACAAGTGAATCAGTCCAAGCTTGACTTAGTGGAGTAACACAATGCATCCCAATTATTCATGGTCACATCTGTAGATCCTGGATGATGTATGTGTCCCCTTACACCTAGCACTCATGGATCTGATATCTCTGCTTTTAACTGATGCATCTGCATCCCTATGGAATTGTCACATAGCCTCTAGAATCTGGAAAAGCGAGACAGAACCGATGGCATTGCATCAAAGAGATGAAAGAGGGATGTAGGAAAGGAACTGATGAGGATGAGAATTCAGAGACCCTGGAGAGGAAAGGAGCTTTGGCCCTGGGAACTGGGGCCGTTTCAGGAATTCCCTGCTGTCTGCAGGTCAAATGATGGGGAAACAACACCCCGTCCCGCGGCACTCAGTTCACAAAATTCTCACCCAGGCGTCACCAATCGACCTCAAGGATGGATCCTTCCGCCTTTTCCCGCCGTGCCGATGAACCCAAGCCGCTACTTTCTCTTTAGCCCCTGCATCGCTCTGAGAATTCTTGTGGTTGAGGCCACCCCTGTTCATCTTTCCAGCACAGTTTTTATCGCCTGTAAAAGCCGTTCGATCACTAGTCCTAACTCACGGGTTGTCGAAGCAATCGTTGATTGTGAAAAAGGTGACCATGTTTGTCGACAACAAGGGTGTCGTTTAGCCCAGCGGCATGACAAGGTAGCAGATCCTATTGAGAGCGTAGAATATTTGAGACAATCATATAATGAATCTATTAATGCACCAAAAGGTTACATATATATATATATATATATATATATATATATATATATATATATATATATATATATATATATATATATATATATATATATATATATATATATATATATATATATATATATATATATATATATATATATATATATATATATATATATATATATATATATATATATATATATATATATCCTTCCGGAAGCCTATTTTCTACACCGGGTGTAGTTACACTCTATATCGTATCTCGCAATGTAGGGAGTATCTCGTAATGTAGGGTATGTACGTGTAGTATACAAGTATTTAAGACCATCTAGGTGGTATGAACAATTTTTCGAAGTGGTATGTACATTTTTCGACATGCTCCTTTTATGCGCTTATATAAGGGTATTTACAAAATACGCTAAAACTATGAACTCATTTACAAGTTTTTCGTGTGGTTCACATTGGAGTATCTTATAATTACTATACAAATGTACCTAAAGTGTACCTAAAGTGATAAAGGAGTATTTCAAGTTTGTTTAGGTGGTATATTAGAGGTGGGTGTAACTACACCCGGGTGTAGAATGTATTTTCTCTTTCCTATATATATATAGGAAGCCTCTTATATATGTACATTTATGTACATTTTTTCGAAATATTCATTTTTATGCGCGTATATAAGGGTATTTACAAAATACGCTAAAAACTATGAACTCCTTTACAAGTTTTTCGTGTGGTTCGCATTGGAGTATCTTATAATTAGTATACAAATGCATCTAAAATGATAAATGAGTATTTTAAGTTTGTTTAGGTGGTATATTAGTGGTGGGTGTAATTACATCCAGGTGTAAAAGATATTTTATTTTCCTATATATATATATATATATATATATATATATATATAGGAAAAATCTTTCTACACAGGTGTAGTTACTCCACCTCTAATATACCACCTAAACGTTATAAAGTATCTCTTTATCACTTTAGGTATATATATATATATATATATATATATATATATATATGAGAAGTAGAATATGAAGTTGAGAGGTAGCGTATTAAATCTAACACAGGAACCGAGGCGTCTAACATCCGCCGCAGTTGGAGCATCGGCAGAGCGGACGTTCAAACTGGAATAGAACTCGGTGAAGACAGAAGTCGGCGGTTGTTAGAATAATCATGTTTCTATTTTTTTAACGTATACGTATATGAGTATTGTATGAGTTTGTTTTGCTTAGAGTCGGTGTCCAAGTCAGTTTTGTGATGTCCGTTTGTGTGTCTAGAAGCCATTTTGGTTTCTAGTCGATGTCGTGTCCGACATCTAGTTTCTGTGTCTGAGTATAAGTAAAGAGGATGTAATGTGATTGAGAAACGAGAGATGTGTGATCGGACATGATCGACAAAGGAAGAAGTAATAGATCAATGTAAGTTAGAAGCAAGACAAAATAAAGAGAGAGCAAGCTGTGTTTGTTGTTCGTTTTTCGGCTATTTCGCTCGGCAATTGCGTGTCTCCACATGACGCTGTTGTTTACGTACAGAAGCAAGGCGAAATGCTACTGTGCTGCTGTCCTATGTGACCAGGCGGGTCATGTCAAAGATCCAGAAAAATACAACAAGTGGCATCAGGGTCTATTGATCTTAGTGATTCCTGAAGATCATGAGCGATAAGGCGAAAGGCTAGGGTGGGCTAAACTCCCTCCAATACCCTCTCCTGACGACCGACAATTACCCTATGTGGGCAATAAAGATGAAGGCGAACATACGCGCCCAGGGAGTCTAGGATGCAATCGATCCAAAGGGGAAGGACAAGAAGGTGGATCAGTCGGCTTTGGCTATCATCTACCAAGGTGCTAGATTCGATGATGCATGTTTCAAGCGTAATGAGTACGGGCACTATACATCGGCAAGAAAGAAGAAGAGCGGGAGGCGGAAGATGCTTTACTTCTCTCCTCGATGTTGCGAGGCAGTTGATTGTATGAAGGAGGTGCGGCTCGATCACACGATTAATACTTGGACAATGGAGCAAGCAACCACATGCGAGTTCGAGAATCTCAAGATGAGAGAGATTTGGGGCAAGGTCAAGTTTGGCGACGGCTCCACGGTGGTTGTAATGCAAAGGGACGATAATGTTGCAATGCAAGAACAGAGACAAGAAGTTGTTGATGGGGATTTACTATATACCAAGTTTGTGTAACAATATACTCGGTCTTGGGCAGATGATAGAAGAGAGTAGATGGTGATGCTGCAAGATGAATTCTTGCATGTGTATGAAAAGAACAAAGATCTGTTAATGAAGGTGAAAAGATCTCTAAATCGATTGTATGAGATTTTATTGAAAACTTGTAAATCGGTTTGTCTAAAGAGCAGCCTGGAGGAGCTGAGCGACGACACGAAACATGGTGGCTCGGGTCAAGCAGTGTGCCTCATGATGCAGGCATGCTTGTAGCTGCGGGCGGCACCTCTGGAAGCACATGTGGCACACATGCAGGTGCGGCTAACACAGGAAGTCAAGCCGGTGGGCCTCCAGGTGGAAAATGTGCACAAGGTCCAAGAGGAAGACTTAGAGTATAGATTGGTGCAGTTTTCTGTGGTTTTGCAGAAGGAATGCAGGAAGCGTTGGAGATAAGAGTTAGGGGTGGTGTAGCCTCAGCTGAGGTGTACGTGGGAAAGTAGATAGACTTGGTCTAAGAGAGAGGAGCGGGAGGCTCAGGTAATGACGAAGCCGAGGTGGCTATCGGAGCATGTCCTCCAGCCTAGGCAGGCGTGCTAGGAAGGATGGGTTTAGTCCAGGTGAGAGGCACGGCAAGCATCAAATTGTGCGAGGTCCAGGATGGAGTAAGTGCAAACGGTAGGGCGGGGATGGCTCGGGAAGGAATGGTGCATGAGAATGCAAGGAAAAGGAAGAAGCGGAAGCAAGAGAGAAAATCGTTATGATCAAGATGGAGAAACAAGATTAAGGAGGTGATTGTTAGAATAATCGTGTTTCTATTTTTTGACGTATATGTATATGAGTATTGTACAAGTTTGTTTTGCTTATGAGTCGGTGTCCGAGTCATGGTGTTGAAAGAGTTCGCCAATGACCACTGATCCCATGGACCAAGACTAGGAGGCATAGGGCCCGGACCGACTTGAGGAGGCCACGGCGGGTACGAGGGTAGTGGGTAGCTGGTCTAGAGTTGGCCACTGCCAACGCGTGCGGTTGGGGTGCACCACCATGGTGTGGCTGGAGCAATGTGCCAGGGGCACACGAGCCGAGGAGGCCAGGGGCCTGGCTAGGATGGAGTTGCCGGGCCACACCTGGATGGTTTTGGTCCAGGGGTTGTAGAAGGAGCGTGGCCAGCCAAAGGTGCCACCCGGAGTGACCACCGCACCTCCGCCACCGGGCTTGTTGCTACTTCCACTGTTTTCGTAGTGACTGGATGCGCCCCTACTGCTGTCGGTACCATTAGAAGGAGCCTTGTTGGGGCGCCGGTGGGCGGCGGCGCCGCCACCGTCGGGACCCTCATTGCCGGTAGTAGTCGTGGCGAGGAGGATTGTGGAGGGTGCGGAGGGACACGATGACATTGTGATTGCTTCGAGTAGTAGGTCAGAGCGAGCCTCAATGAATGAGGGGAACATCTTCTATCTCGCCTGCAGGGCTGCCATGTATGCGAACTTTGTGTTCAGGCCACGCAGAACGGATAGCACAAGGGTGCGATCGGGCACTAGTTCTCCCAAGTCACCGAGGCGTCGGTCATGGACTTGACTTCTGAGTAGTAAAAGATGGAGAGGTTGTCCTGGATGAAGTTGTGAAACTCCATATCCAAGTACAGGGCACACATCTCCTTATTGTCGATGAACTGTTGCTCGAGGCCCCACCTAGACGAGCCGTGTCGTGGAGGTAGGAGTCATGATGATCTCGAGGAGTGTAGCAGCAATGGTGCCATAGAGCCATGAGAGAACGAGATAATCAATCCGGACCTAGTCTACAACGTCGTTGTGGGAGTCATTAGAGAGCACGTGGTTGAAGAGGGCGTACTTGCCGAGGGTGATGAGGAAGAGGCCGTGCCATTGGTGTAGTTCGGAGAGACGAGGTCGAGAACGATAGGGACGAGGGACTTGAGGTTGAGGACTGAAAGCATCTAGACCCCTAAAAATGATTTTGGTAATTAATGAATTTATGTGAATATGGGACTGACGTGTTTGTTAAGTATTAAAAATGCTTAGTCCCTAAAATGACGATGAGACGCGTGCCAAGGTTAAACATGAAGATCAAAGTGGCTCAAGGCAAAGGTATATGTAGACTAGGATCCTCTTTTTATTTTTACCAGTCTTAGGAGAAATGATGGAAGACCAAATTATAGACTAAATATCGTACCATAAAGAGGGATCATGGCAAGTAGCTTGATAGCATATCCTTGTGCCATTTAGATCAATTTAGAATCATGCATTCATTGAATATTAAAATTGATAGCCAAATCTATCCTTTGTCCGGACAACCGGAAGTACCGGCGTGCAAATCGTGGTACTTCCGCTTCATGTAAGCTCCGGTAATCCTAGCGGAGCCTTTTTCTAGAGAGCACCATTGGGATGATTCTAGATCCACGGCAAATGTAAGTACCATAGTTTCAACTATGGAACTACCGTAGAGCGGTAGTACCGCAGCCTTAAATGGTACTTTCGGAGCACGAAAGCTCCGAAAGGTCGAGTGGAACCTTTTTTCCAGAGAGCGCCAATTTTCGACCTTGGTTCAAACGGAAGTACCACACCGACTTCTCGGAACTTCCGGTTAACAAAACTATCGGATTTTCAACATCGGTAGTTCTAGGCCGACTTTCAATAGCTAGTGCAGAAGCTCTGATATAGACATTAGTGTCGCGTCAGAACAGGTGCGGAAGTACCGGACTTTGGCCTACGGTACTTTCGCTCGCCCTGAAGTTTTCGGAATTCACTTCTAACGGCTAGTTTTGGTTGGTGAGGGTATAATACCCGTCACCTGCTCAAGGACAGTCAGAATAGACCCTATTGAACATCTTTGAGCATTCACTTCACACCCTATTTTCTCCATGTGCATTCATTTGAGGTGGTTGAGCCAAACAAGTGCATTTCATTCTTAGATTGATCCTTTGGCACTTGATTGTCGTCAAGCGAAGCTTGTGATCTTTTACTCTTGATGTTTGCCGGCACCTAGACGACTTGGTGGAGTTTGCACGGTGACTTCTTCAAGAAGGTTGTGAAGAAGCCCGACATCGAATTGTGAGTGGTTTGGAGTCCACCATCTTTGGAGTGAAGGAAGGACTACCAATAGTGGATTGAGGAGCTGAGGCTTAATTAATGGAGCCGGTCCAATTCGTTTTGAGATTTTCTCAACGTGAACTAAGGAAAACTGGCAAGTTTCCGATCACCGCGGTAAAAACATCGTGTATTCCTTGGTTACCTCTTGTTCCTTTTTCAGCTCTTATACATTTATTATATTGTGATTATTTACTTGTGCTAAAGCCTCTTGTAGAGATTTACACTTGTAGTGACATAGAGTTAGTAGAATTGTGTAGGTTTCAATTGCTTTAAATTTCTGTATATTAAAATTGTAGAAATTAATTAGAAGGCAAAAAAAAATTTAAAACCTCCTATTCACACCCTCTAGTCGGTTATCCTTGATCCTACAAGGATGCCATACACCTGTGCGTGGAGGTAAGCAATGGCGGCGGCCTCGGAAAGGGCCAGTGTCTGCCCGGCCTCCTGCTTGCGGCACACGCAGTGGCGGCGGTGTTCTCTGCTGTTCGTGGTGGCGGTCTCTGCGCTGCGGCGTGTGGTGGTGGCGTCGTCGTCTTCGTCGGCCATGGCGGTGGAATTAGCGGAAGGGTGCGATTGCAAGACCGATCGTGTCTGATGCTATGAGAGCGTAGAATATTTAGGGCAATCACACAATGAATCTATTGTTGCACCGAAGGTTACATATATATATTAGAGATGCTATAGAACATTCGAATGTTTTGCAAGAGTCGATCGTTAGATCTCTATCTAACGGACCCGATTATATAAGCACCCCCAAAAAATCTCATAGGCCTGAAAAAGCGATTAGGGCGTTGAATCACTACAATCCTAAAATCTGACTATTTTACCTCCAAAAGCGATCGAATGTTGTATAGACACTATATATATAGGCCAAGCTAAGATAGGAAGTTGAGAGATAGCCATATTAATTCTAATAAAGGAACCGGGACATCTAATACAGGAACCGAGGCGTCTAATATCTGGTGCAGGACCGAGACGTCTAACACCTATGAGCCTATGGCCTCACCTGCATACAGATCAATTCTCTGCTGGTTATGATATATGTTGATTTCAGCAGGTCAATGCTTTCAGGACCAATGCAATGTCTTCTAAAGTTCGAATAATGGCTGCAGTTGAAACAGGAATGAGGCTGTGAGGCTGCTCCCCTCCCTTTCTACCTACTGCAGGCATGTGTTGCAGTTTTCTTTGTTTCTTTGATCGCATAAAACTGCACCAGAAAGAGAGCTGCATCTTGAATTCTTCTTCTTGGCATCTTTCCCTCGGTCTGTAGTAACATGAACAGGTACAATTAAGACACTGTATTCAGTAGCTGTACTTGGAAGTAGGCATTCTAACTTTGAGGCAGTGACTTCGCAACTCATTACCAGCCAATTGCTGCTGGAATCAGCATGGCCTGTCCTACAACTAGACTCAGACAATTGGTATCTCCCTATGCAAACATCTTTCTGTCTAAATCAGTCATGTCTTATTTTATCTTGTTTTTCGCGTGCGTGTCGCTTGATGAAGTTCTTGAGTCAAAAGATTTGTTGGATTGGATGTATATTGTATATTTGCCCCAACTCCTAACTTCCAATTCACTGGGTGCCACGAAATTTGCATCAGCACAGGACACTTCGGAAGAACTATTCTGAATTAAAAAGCAGAGGTATATACAGACCGCATCATTGTCAATTCGTCACAAATTCAAGCAAGATTTTCATCAATCAACCGGTTCACTCAATAGCTTGACCTGTTATACCTCGCATAAGGCATAATTCAATCAAGCTTAAACTGTTCTTAAAAAAAAACAAGCTTGAGCTGTTCTTAAAAACAGCTTGAACTTGTTTCTATTCGCTTGTGTATGTGACCAGCAAAACATGCCCAATATTCAGAAGGGAAATAGGCTCACTTGAGTTTCATATGCCAACTGGTAAGTGACAACAAAAGAAGTTCCGTCTTTTATGAAGAGTATGCGTATACAGCACTCATACTTAAGCTCAACAATGACGCAAACAGAAATGATGATCATTATTCACCAATTTCATGTACAAATCAATGAAATATGAACAATTTTCAGTAACAATGAATGATACTCTCCAAGTTATGACAGGAATATAGCACAGTGAAACTCACAAAATTTTCAAAGTAGTCACTAATATTCTGCTAGTTCAGAGATTACACATATGGTGCTCCTTTGGATCAGGAGGCACAAGGAAGAAGAAAAGAACAAAGATAAAATAGGCTAGAGATATACATAAACAATCTCATACTTCATCAGTAGACATCATATAGCGGACTAGTACTGAAACCATGCATATTTTTATTCCCAGGAGTTGCATAGCTTATATGAGCAATTCACCATTATTGCTTCACTTCGGGCTCGAGCCTTCGCCCAACTTGGATGGCCGTGTCTCACCAGTCCTTGGGCTGCCTCTCCCCCCTAGAGGGCTGCGTTCATGCCTCAGCTCGGTGACGCGAGGGCTGTACGCCTTTTCAGAAATACAAGGACTGCGGATGCCTTTCAGTTCTGCCACAGGAGTGCCGCCTGAGCTGGTGATCTTAGGACTATTCAGGCGCTTGATCTCGCCACGACTTCTGGTGACAATGTCATCAAGGATCTCTGTGCTCTGGGTGCGTCCCAATGCGACATCAATATCTTGCTGAAATGGACAGCATTAAGTGTCAAGCAAGTGCAACAGGATTAAAAATGTTCTCGTCATCAGCTTAAAGCTTTGAAAAAATGTCATGTTGGTAAACGAGAGACTAGTGCTTGTCAGGACAGATAAAGTGTATGAACTCACCGCAGCAAGGCTGAATGGTATAGCCGGTGATTCCTCGTACTCCGCTGCATCCAGGTCAGTCAGATGTGCACCTTTGAAGAGCTTAGGGAGGATGTACTGCCTGACCGGAACCAGGAGCATGATCATGAGGGGGAAAAGAACCCCAGCTATGGGGATCCATGTGATCCCAAAGCAGACCAACAGATATGTAGTCTGGAAGAGTGTGAACATGGCTATCGTCTTGAATGGCACGGTCTCGACAAATGTGGTGTGGTACTCTTCTAGCACCCTGTGAAGATTGGCATATGTAAACGGTAAGCATTTCAGTCTGGCTCAGTAGCGCTTATTATCAGACTATTAACTATTTAAGATATTTGATTCTATTGTGGTATAATGATATGCTTTCTTGTTTCTATCAGATTTTGTCCTACTTTGTACATTTGTGCATGCATACCTATCTGCCATAACAAGAACAGATGTGACGAATCAATAGTAATGAAGTGAGTGAAACTCACTTGTATCTTCTGCTTGGAGCAGTGAAGAGCAGCAAGATCCTCTCCCAGAACTGGTTACCGGGCAAGCTCTCAATGGCCATGAAGGCAAAGTAGCCCCAGAGGACAGATGTCGGGATCATCTTGAGCAATGGCATAGCAGCGACACAACCCCCAACCATCGCAGCCTGGAGCAAGTTGCTCAACCTTTGCTCCTTGACCTCGATGGGCAACAGGTCATCAATTTCTTTCTCTATGTCAAAGATTGTCTCATCAACTGGTGCATCGATGTTACCCATGCTTGATGCTAACTGGACAGTCGAGTCTTTAAGCTCATTTAAGCCCTACATTTTATGAAAAAATTGTAGAGAAATATTAGATACATATGCTAGATTGTTTCAATACAGTGAGGAGTTAATTTCATCGGATTTGTGCGTACTTTCATGGACTGTTGCTGGTAGACCAGTGGTGTCTGCATCTGCTGATAAGCATCCTGCATGCTGCCATACAGTTGGCTCAAGCTCGCATTCTGGCGCATGCTTTGTCGTGCCCTGGCTACTAGTCGGTTACGGAGTATCTGTAGAAAAATGTTTTTTTCATGTGAATGAGCAATCAGATATTCAGATTGTAGTGTCAAGTACAAATCAAGCAATCAAAAGTTCAGAACATTCACAGCGTACCTGGTGCTTGAGAGTAGCCAAGCTCTTTGTATGCATGGGCGACTGTGGAATGACACCATTCGATGGAGGGATACCAAGTAGGCCACATAATAATGTCTGTTCAAGAACGAGACCGAAATAAGAAAAATATACAACAAAAGATAAAGTTATTACTTAGAGATTATGCTCATCTGGGCATACCAGGAAGCCTAGGAGAAGCAAATCATAGTGGAAAGATGGAGGCTTCCTCAAATTAAACTCCGTCTGCTGAGCAAGCTGGGATGCCACACTGTGATCAAAGTAGTACAGAACAGCAATCATCGTTGCCGGTATGAAGGCACCAAGGATGTACAGGAGTGGCACATGTGGCATATCCTGCACATTGATATTGGAAACATTTGATGAGCTCTGATGGTTCACATGAAGAAACTGAATGCTCCAGAATTTTGGAGAAGTTTTAGTACCTTGATGACTGTCCAATTGTCATATGCACCAGGGGACCATGGATTAGGACTGAAAAGTCGTCGCGGAATTCCTTTCGGCACACTGTCATGTGGTATGTAAGAAACTCCTGTCCATACTAGCACCATCAGTGGAACACCATAGTCGGCGATGAAGCCACGCAGCCAACCTAGGTAGAATAAACATATCACTAGGAATTCAGAATTGGACCAACTGAAGTGCCTAACAGTCATAAGTAACACAGAGGGTGGAGATTGAAGCCAAGAAAATTCTCATAGCATCTGCAGGACCATTTACAAATTCCAATACATACCTGCTCCATAGCGCCACGATCGTGCCTTCCTGCTCCGCAGTGCGGTGAGCAAAAGGCCAAATGACAATACGATAGCAAACATTCCGTTGGCAAACCTCCATGATGTAACAAACTCTAATGCTTTTCGGTTTTCCCTCTCAGGAATGCGGAACTCGTCAACAAGTCCCTGCATCCAACACAGATATGTAAGCTACATATGCAAGAGTCTACTGTCTGCAATGAATTCAGCTTGCAAAATACTTCTGACACCGGTCAGTTTTTCAAATAAGCATTCTTGATTATATCCAGTTCCATTGTTTGGAATTTAGGACAAAGAAACATCCAGTTGGAGCAATGACCAATCAGCAGAATCACTGCAACTGGAATTTGGGGATATCCCCATTAGCCTCCATGTGCTTTTCAGCTTTTGCACATGTCTTTGACCAACCTACTAGATTCCCCCACTAGTTGGTTGATTCAGCTTGACTAGAGTAGTACACAACTTTTAGAGGGGGATTGGTGTCTGCTACAAAGTTCATACCACATCCATCTCAAAGAAAGCAAACCAACATCAACAAAATATCTTCAGAAAATTTCTGCATCAGCACAGGATTTCAGGCCTAAATGAGCAATGGCAGCACCAAAGAGGCTGCAGTTCGCACAAACCTTGATGGCCTGCTGCATGAAGAGCATTGCAATCAGCAGCCCAAACAGCTCGCCAGCGATACGGGTGAACCGGTTGATGATCGAGCACGCGCCTAGTATCGCCAGCAGGAACAGCAAGATGGCAGTCCAGACACAGACCCTGCATACAGACATAACATCGAAACCAAATGAAATATGCCACAATTGAACCAATCCACCACAAGAGTCTGCATCATTGTGACAAGGATGACCTACCAACCAGTCCAAGCAAGGAACAGGTTCCGGCCAAGTTCAGGCCTGTCCTTGGCAAAGTTGAACATGAATGTGTACATGAGCACGGTCGGCTCGGCGACGCCAAGGATCAGCAGAGGCAATGGAGTGGATTATGCCACACAGGGCTGTGGATGCCAACGTTTGCACTGCTGTGAGGACTCCATCTGCTCACAACCATTAGAGCGCCCAAATAAGCTTTTCTGCTCACTCACTGTAGTAAAACTAACACCAAACCAGACACAAACACAAAGAACAACAAGTTTGACTCCTCCATTACCAGTGTTCCTCTCCAATTGCTCTCCGAATGATATCACCGGTATCGCGGAAGCGAAGAATATGTAAGTGGTCGGCGCTAGGATCCTAAAACAAATCATAAAGCACTTCATTTCAAGATCTTGGGCCAAGAACACAATGCTAGAGCAATAAAAAGATTATCTCCATCACAGTAGGTTTCAAGATCTTGGCATCATGGCAAGGGAAAATCTCTACTCCTCAAGAACACAATGGCAAGAAAAGAATTAGCTCCTACACAGATGCGGCTAACTTGTACATACCTGATACCGGCACGGAATCCTCCGGTCCAATCTTGCTTGTAGCACATGAGCCTCCCATGGAGGTCATTCTTGATGCCTCGGAAGGGCACGAAGCTCTCCTCCATTTCTTGGACCAAAAGAGCTTCACTTTCTCAGGAAAAAAGGATCTGAGAGGATATTCAGATGGCCACCTGGTGTCAAATGAGGCCCTGCTTACATCTTGCAGCAGATAGAACAAGAAGAAATGCTACCAATTTGCAAGCTTGCAATGCATTTAGCGTGGATCCATGGAAGAAGCTAAGGAGCCTAGGCTACAAAGGCAAGAAGAGCATAGGGAGCATAGCAAGCTAGCACAGGGAGCAAGATTGAGTGATAGGCAGAGCAGGAGAAGAAGCTTCAGAGGGCACTGGCCTGGGATGGAGGGCAGATATATAGGCAGTGGAAAGAGGCTGCATCAATGTCAGGTCACTGTTTATGACTTTTGGTTGAAATTTTTGAATTTTGGCTGTTTCCTCAGATTATGGAAAACAGATACTCATTTGTAAGCAGATGTTAAGCTTTTAACGTGTAACGTTTAACTTATAAACCTAATCTTGAGAAAATACTGAAAGAGTTTGGAGTGGGGTGACAGGACCTAAGTCTAGAATTCATAGCATAAAAAAACCTTTTCCCTTAGCTAAAAGGGTTTGAGTGGGGTGATACACATTGTTAGAAATAATCTTGTTTTAAAGTTTAAAATATAGTAGAGTCAGTCTCTACGTGTAATTTAAGTTGAAGTTGTGTCCAACTTAAAGTCCGAATACGTATACTAGTAGGAGATTATTAGCGGATTAGCCTATATATTGAGAAGTCTCGTAGCCAGTTTTGTAAGAACATAAGTAAAAAAAGGAGAGTAAGTAAGAGAATAGAGAAATTAAAAAATTCTCATGTGTTCTATCAGTTTATTTGCGATGTGTGCGTTTTCTCTTGGAACAAAATTAACAAGTGGTATCAGAGCCTAGGCGAGAATCGAGTCACTGAAAAAAATTGTTTTGGCGATTCCGTTTTGCACTCGTCTCGCGCGGCGCTCCTGAGGCGCACGTCGCTCGTCTCCGCGTAGCTCTCTCGGGAAAAAGGCGCGCACATCACGTCCTTCTGTTTTCTCGATTTGCACAGTGCTAGCATCATCCAGAGGCGCTCGTCCTGAGGCCTCCGCACGCGTCGCTCTGTCAAGTCTCCGGTCGGAAGCGCACGAAAAACAACTCGTTCGATCCGTCGGTCAAGCAACAGAACACGTTTCTACAGCAATGAAGAAAGCGTTTCTTGTTGAAGCGCTCAGCGATGATGAATCAACAGTACTCTGATGATGAATTGAGTCAGAGACGTTGAGAAGATGTGTCGCCGTCCAAACTCAAGTAAGGTAGAAAGAAATCGGACGTTGAGGAGATGTGTCACCGTTCCTGTGTCAAGTATGAGTATAGTAAGTCGTAGTTGAGTTCGACTGCCTAAATATTTTAGAATCTTTGTATTTGGATGACCCGTACCAGTTGAGTTGAGTCCCTACATATAGTTTACATGTAGAACGCTTCATATGGAGGTGTGGCTGGTAGTTCATAATACATTGAGACTAAAACTAGAGTATGTCAAGTCAAGATTAAGAGAAAAAATGTTAGAAATAATCTTGACTTAGAGTTCAAAACGTAATAGAGTCCGTCTCTGTGTGTAACTCAAGTTGAAGTTGTATCCAACTTGAAGTCCGAATATATATATACTAGTAGGAGATTATTAACCTATATATTAAGGAGGCTTGTAGTCAGTTTTGTAAGAACAGAAGTAAAAGAAAGGAGGAGCAAGTAAGAGAATAGAGAAATTCAGAAATTCTTCTGTGTTCTCTCAATTTATTTGTGATGTATGTGTTTTCTCCTGAAACAAAATTAACACACAGCAAGCAGGATGGCTTGCAAGTTGTGGCCAAGAAGAGAGCCACAGGCTGTAACTAGTACTGTAGCAACTGTAGCAACGCCAATGTATTTATTGTTCAGCGAAAATGAAAAAAAGGAAAAGAACCGGAGGCAAATTTTTTTTTGGGGTTTGTTTGGTTTGCAGCTTTGGGAGGGCACTGCCAGTCTAGCTCTAGTTGTCTCTGACTGAGGGAAGGAGCCAATCAGCTTCCTCCGACCATTTTACAAATTTCTTCATTTGCTTTCTGCTATGTATTATGGCCTTTCTATCATTCTATGAGCTACTATAAATTGTTGCTTGTAGGTTTATAAGATGTTTTCAGTGATGTTTTTTCCGTACTGGATTTAGGGCCTGTTCTTTTGTGGCTTTTGGTTTCAACTTTTGGCTTTTCTATAATAACTAGTTTTTAAATAGAGTGTCTTTTCAAAATAGAGTCTACTAGTTAATTGTAGTACATATTGTACCGGCTTCATTTATATCGATAAAAGCCGCATGTGAATTTTAGTTACTATGTACTCTCTCACACGAACAGCTAAAAGTCACAAACCGCAGCCATAAAAGAACAAGCCCTTAATGTAGAAAGGCAGCAACTTTGGGAAGAATGCTCATGTGCGTTTTTTATCTTTGCCAGCTAAAACTGTGTATGTTGAAAACTCAGATTTGGTAACTGCATCAGAACACATGAACACCACTACAAATTATGAAGATTTTCAAAACTGGTAATCAATGTGAAACTGTAGCTTTTAGCAATACACTTTTTCATCTTTTGTGTCTCCAATTAAGTTGTTTCTTCAAAATTAAAATGCTTCTTAAAAAAAAGAAGTATTTTTTTTTGTTTTTGTGTAGTTTTACTGCATGTGAGCTCAGTTACTATCTGAAGATTTACATTTAAGATTTGGCCAAGTGGCAAATGTTCTCACCAACATTCTGAAGCGTACGTGCAAGTTGATGCATACAAGTGTAAACTGTAATTACTTTTTTACTGTACCTCTCTGGGAGTAGCAGCAGGGCCGTGCCCGCCGTCCGCTCGTACAGGGCCCCCTAATTTCCAGGGCCTTAAAAAATCAGCCCAAGAGAAAAGACCCATGTATTCGTGTGAGGCGAGGCGCGGATAGGAGTGAAAGCGGATCGGATACGGATGGATAATATCTCTACCATATTTATTTTCATATTTTTTTCGAATACGGATAACTCGAATACGAATACAAATACGAATAATATCGAATATAGATACGGATCGAATACGAATCGAAACGAATACGGTTACAAATATTTATCGGAACATGAAAACCCCTTAAACTATACATCCAAAATTAACGAAAATACATAAATAGTTCATTTTGTCAAAATATTCATGAAATCTAAACAAGCATAGTCTTTTTATCCATAATAAATATACCCAATAGTCGATCATAACATAACTACACAAGTCGCAACAACGTGCAATTCATGAAATACACATGATGACATAATAGCAATTTGAACAAGCATAAGAACATTTCATTCCTCCATTTCATCCACCAAGTCCTCCATGATAGCAATTTAAATAAGCATAAGAATACTAGGCTTCTTGATCCAGTATCCGGTTTCGTATACTGGGCTAAAATCTCGGATATCCGGTTTCGTATTATCCGGATTATCCGTATCCGTATTCGACGGATACTAGGTTTCTTGTATTCGTATCCGTATCTAATAAAAATCGTATCCATATCTGATCCGAGAACTATCCGAAAAAAATTCGATCCGACGCAACCCGTATCCGTATCCGTCCGGATCCGACGGAAACTATCCGATCCGTTTTCACCTCTAGCCCCAGAGCCTAGCTCGAGTCCGCACGCGCGTCTCCGCGCGACGACTTCTCGTGTGTGGCGCTTCGTATTCTCGGCTCCGAGCCCCGAGGCCCCCACGGCGCTTCATATTCTCTCTTGTATTCGTGACTTCGTTAGTTCGTGTTCGTCTCGTCTCTGTCGATCGCCGGCCAGCCGGCTCGTCCAATGTCCATTCATCCAGTGCCATGCCATTACTTAGAGCTTTGTACAGGGCCTCCAAATTTCACGGCACGGCCCTGATAGCAGGCTAGCAGCTGTTCCATAACTGCAACAGCAACAAGGAAAATTGATTTTACTTATTACCTGACACTATGATTTTATGACCACATGGCCCCACTATCCAGACACCAACAAATACAAAGGGGGAGCTATAATAGTAAGATTTTGAACCTACCATCGGGCAGGATTACAATTTTGGGCTGAATTTCACGAAACTCGGTGAATTTTGATTTTTGGTCCATCCTGAAAAAAGCCCAATTCGACCAAAAATTTCAGTCCGTTTTTAAAAATTTTGGCCCATCCACCGACCGGACTAAACGACTCACCCACCGCGCCTCCTCTTGAGTCCCGAATCGATCCCCTCCCCTTCTTCCTTCATCCTCCTACCCCCATGCCGCCTCCCCACTGGTGCCACCTCTCTTCTCCCCTTCTTCCTTCCCCCCCCCCCATCTTTGTCGGCCGCCTCCTCCTAACCGGACCAAACCCATGGCCGCCATCACCGCCACGCTCCTCCACTGCTCCACATCCTCCCCCCACCGCCGCCTCCTCCTCCGCCCCTCTCCCATCTCCACTTCCACCGCCTGCGCCCCAATCCCCATCCCCATGCTCCCGCCCTACCATTGCTTCTTCTTATCCGACACAACCACCAACTCTGACCAAAAGCCACCGCTTCTGCCTCTTTCTCCCCCTGCGCCTCTCTTGGGAATCCGCTAGGATTAGGTAATTTTTAATATATTTGCTTTTTTTGAATTCAAATTGTATTTTTGAATATTTCGACCAAATTTTTCTGAAAAAGTTTCAAATTTTTTGAAATTTATGAAATTCGGTTTTCTCGGAGGGGTCCAAAAAATTTTCTAAATTGAAATTGTTTTCCCTGCCATCGGCTACTTGATCAGTCACAACTTGGCCTCGCTATGTGCACATGCATTAGTTTTTCTAATCCAGTACTTACAGCTCATAAAAATAATGTGCATAAGGTGAAAGGAGCTCCTTGAAACCAGCATCATGTTCATGCGTGTGGAATCTTCCATTAAGAAATCAGGTTTTCAGGAACCCAAAAACTGAAGTATGCTTCTGTTGTAGATCACAAGAGTTGACCTTAACTTTGTCCCGACATGCATGCTTGTCTTTGGAGAAATTTTAACCTCTTACTGTTCCTATGGGCTGTTATTGTTTGTCTGCGAACAATAGTCTAGACTTTGTTATTGTTTGTCAGTGATTAATCACAATAACTATGGGTCCGCCACTGCTCTGGTACTAGCAAAACATTCTCTGGGTCCCTCACAATGCAAGTACTAGCATTACTACAACTGTATTATAATCTATGTTTCAGAGCGCTTGTTATTTATACTTTGTTCTTCACCCAGGCTCATCAAATTCTCTGGATCCGCCACTGCATGGAATCATAAGTGCCTTCTCTTCCTTGGAAATCAAGGTTGTGGCAAGTGGTTTTGGTGGGTCTAACCTGGTGATTACGTAGCTTTGCTTTAGACCAAGTAAGGATGTGCTTCACAGCTAAAAAAAAACTTGTTTTTCACTTGCATGAGTGCTCTACTCTCTCTGGTACCTACGTTTTTAGTGTGAGCAAACTACTCATCAACTGACACGTTATAGCGTAGTAAGCATGTTAGCCTTCCTGATAAATGTGGATACTACTAAAAAATTTAACTAGGAATCAACATCAAAATAAGGATTGAAGTGCAAAAGAGTCTAACTGCCTGCACTGCAATCTAAAACAGTACGAAAGGTTAAATAGGTATATTTTTTCAGAAAAGTTAACTAGATATATTCCTTTGCTTTATCCCTCTTATGATCTTGCTTGGAATGGAGGAATTTTATAGAAAACATAAAAAAAATTCGCACTTTCCAATGGACCCAAAGAATGCATACCTCAGCCTTGCTTGCAAGATCGACACCTAAGAAAAATAAGCAATAGACAGTTGAGTCCATGGCTTGCTGGGCGCACTTAAACATCGTTTAGTTGGCTATATACTGCACACATGCAATGGTGCTCTTAATGGGTTTTTATTTTTGGAAGAAGTCTATTCTACTTCTCTCAACTTATGTCCAAAGTTCAACTAACACCATTAACTACGAAACCGTTCACTTTACAAATTTAATCAATTTAATCGGTACAAATTTTAATCTACCGACAATACTAAATTTATTTTTAATAAATATAAATATTTGATAGTGGTGTTTGTAATTTAATATGACTAGGGAACCTAATGCCTAATGGTAATGGAGGCTTATGGCTTAGTTGGTCTAGTGAGTTGGTGGCAGGGGAGATGAGAGAGGCTAGTTTGGGTTGAGCAATGTTAGGCTCAAATCCCGAATATCCGATTCCGTATTCTTCAGATAATCCGTATTCGTATTCGTATTTGCCGGATATCAGGCCTACTGTATTCATATTCGTTTTCGACAAAAAAAATTGTATTTGTTTCCGATCCGAAAATTATCCAAAGAAAATCCGATCCGACACAATCTGTATTCATTTTCATCCGGATCGGTCAGAAACTATCTGGTCCATTTTCACCCCTACCCGGGGGAGGCCCCCGTGGCCCCGCCCCGACCCCCGCTAGCGCGCCCCGGCCTAGCCCTGCTAAGCCTACGGGGGGAGATGGTCCTCGGTCCTATAGGGGCCTAATCCCACCGGGATCCCGCACGAGATTAAAATAGGATAAATATTTTGTAAAAAAATAATAATATGCCTTTATTTATTATTTATAATTATGTAGGTATATTTTTCAAAATATAGCTTTTATATATATATATTCTAACATATAGATTCAAGTTTTAGTTAAATATACAAGAAAAGAATAATTTTTATATTAAAAATATTATCTATTATTAAAAGAATATTTTTTATATTTATTGGCCCCCCGTGGAGCCCTGTGGGTGGAGGGCGACCTTGTCCCCCCTGCTAGCGTAGCGGGGGCCATCCCTGTCCCTCGTGAGGGAAGATAACCCCGCCTCGCCCCATGGGAATATTCCCTGTGGGGGCCGTCCTCATGGGGGAATTGCCACCCCTAAACCGGATCAACTCACCTCTTCACTCTAAACCTACCAGGTTTTGGATAATATGGTGTCCATGTATATAAGTTTAGCTGATGATTTTGCTACATTGATAGCCACATCACCAGATTGTGTTACATAACAGCCCTGTCACCTTCCTCTCTCTCGTACTCATCTCCTTCTTTCTCCTCCGCCGACACGACCTCAACTCACAAACTCACTAAAAATAGCAAAAGAAAGCAATCAACTACTCTCCATTAGTCTCTATCATAGAAACCCATCGAAGTCCATTTTTTAAAACAAAATCCACTAAAATCACCATTACAAACTAAGAGGCAAGGCAAGAATCCCAAAAACCAAGAAAGCCAAGGCAAACACTATTTATGAGAAATCAAGCACCAATCCAAGAACTAGGAATTGCAAGGGCGAGTTCAAGAAGACAAGAACTACTCACTCCTGGGAGGTAGAGCTAGGGTGCAAGGCGTCTGGCCTCTCTAGCATAATGACGGATAATCGGAGGTTATTACCATTGAAAGCCCTAGGCTTATATGTTAGTGCTTCTCAAGCTAAACTAGCAAGGTGGGACTAACCCATACCCTCATATGCACACACACATATAGGTCATTATAGACCTAATTCTATATGGACCGAGGTGTTACATACACCCCCTCAAAGGACTCGACGTCCTCGTCGGCCTAACATACCCACATTGAGGCAAATGATCATAACCTCCCCTATTGGCATATGTCTGTGCATTCAGTGCCAGCACATATGCCATGCCGTGTGTCCACTCCGGGCCCACACGCGCCCTGCGCCATATGCCCGCACCCTGACCCGCACGTGCTCATGTAACCGCGAGGGTCGGCTCTGATACCATTTGTAACGCCCTAGGGTCCAATCTAGCTTAGGCCTAACCCTATTCTTGGATAGGCCACACACACGTAGTAACCCGGAGGTTACTACCATTGGAAGCCTATGTTTATATGTTAGTACTTCTCAAGCTAAACTAGTAAGGTGGGACTAACCTGTACCCTCATGTGCACACACACATATAGGTCATCATGGGTCTAATTCTACATGGGCCGAGGTGCTACATCTTTCTAAACTGCAAACAAGAATTAGAGGTGCCATTCAAATATCTGAAGATCCACTGAACTGCTCTTCAGTGGTCTTTCCCTGGATTTACCATATATCTGCTGACAACAGTCAAAGCATGATATAAGTCAGGGCAAGAACAGACCGTGTGTACATAAGTGATCTGACTACACTTATATTTGGAATACTTGATATGTATTCAACTTCTTCAACTATTTGAAGTGTGCAGCCAACGAAGTATTGGTCGGTTTGGACTTGTGCATATTGAAATGATGAAGCACTTTTTCAATATACTATCTCTAACTTAGGTATAACTTTTTAAACTGACGATCTTTGAAGATTTTCAAACCGAGAATCTTCTTTGCTGCGCCGAGATCCTTCATCTCGAATTCCCTGCTTAATTATGGCTTTAACTTTGATATTTTAGTTTTGTCTTTTGCCGCGATCAGTATATCATCAATATATGGGAGCAAGTAGATATTTGAACTATTGATGGTCTTTAAATAAACACAGTTATCATAGTCATATCTCTTGAAGCTTTGAGACATCATAAATGAGTCAAATCTATTGTTCAATTGTTTGGGTGATTGTTTCAACCCATAAAGAGACTTCTTCAATTTACATGTCAAATTGTCCTTTTTCAGAATAACAAAACCTTCTAGTTGCTCCATATAGATATCTTCTTCTAACTCCCTGTGTAAGAATGCAGTCTTAACATCTAGTTTCTCAAGCTCATAATCATGCATTGAGTAAGGTTTGAATAGAGCTATGTTTCATGACCGGGAAGAAAACATCTTAAAGTCAATAGCTGGAATTTGGTTGTATCCTTTAGCAATGAGTCTTGCCTTGTATCTGACCGGATCGATCAGAGATGTGCTTTCTTTCTTCTTATAAATCCACTTGCACTGAATGTATTTCTTTCCAATCAGAAGCTCGACCAACTCCCAAGTAGAATTTTTCTTGAGAGATTCCATTTCTTCATGCATGGCAGTCATCTACTTCTCTAACTCATCAGAGTAAATGGCCTCTGAAAAAAATTAAAGGTTAAGTAGTGCCTTCAATATCTTCTGTTGTATTCAAACAATAAGCCACAATGTTGGCTTCTTCAATTAATCTCTTCGGATGCTGGATTTTCCTCCTTTCTTGACCTGCCACAACAGATTGTTGGTTCTGACTAGTTCCTATTGGAAGATTACTGGTCGGAGTTTGAACAGAGATATCATGTGTATTCTCCTTGTCGGCCTTTGGTGTGAATCCTGAATCAATAATGTGCTCCACCTACACGCTAGTCTTCTGCTACTTCTCAATGGGAGCATTAATGATCATAATTCCTTCCAACAATGCATACTCATCGAAAAGTAACACTTTTGCTCAAGACCACCTTCTCGGTCTTAGGATTCCATAACTTATACCCTTTGACTCCAGGTTTATGCCTGAGAAAGATGCACCTAATGGCTCTTGGTTCAAGTTTACCTTTATCAGAATAAGCATGATAGCTAAAAATTCTTATAATCAAGTAGTCTGCATGACAACCAGACCACATATCAATTAGAGTTTTTTTGTCGATGTAAGTGTTCGGTGATCAATTAATCAGATGACAAGCAGCAGAAGCGGCTTCATCTCAAAAACTTTTGACAGACCAAACATAGACAGTATGCAGCACACATTTTCTGTGATGGTTCTATTCATACGCTTGGCCACACTATTTACTAAGGTGTGCCCGAAACTGTGTAATGCCTTACAATACCCTTTGATTGGTATAATGCTTCAAATTCTCCTAAACAGAGTTTTAGACCATCATATATTCGGAGTTTCTTAACATACTTGCCGGTCTGTTGCTCAATCATAATCTTCTACTCTTTGAATATCTTGAACATATCAGATTGTGCTTAATGAAGTATGCCTAAACTCTTTGAGAGCAATAATCAATGATGATCATATATAATTTGCGCCTCCAAAGGATGGAACGTGGGACTTACCTCACAAATCAGAGTGAACATAATCTAATATACCTTTTGAAGAGTGATATGCATTGTTAAAACTCACCCTCTTCTTTTTATCAAAGATATAGTATTCACAAAACTTTAACTAGTCGATATCTTGACCATCGAGCAACTTCTTTTGCACAACTCTTTTAAACCAACTTCATTCATATACCTGAGGCACATATGCCATAGACTTGTCTGATCAGCATCGGGCAACCTAGTCGAGGCAACAACAACCTTTTTTATTAGAGTAGTGCCTCGAAGTCGATGAAGTTTTGATGCCTTCATATCACCTTTCATCACAACAAGTGAGTCTTTGGAGATCTTTAGAACTCCACCTTCACCTATAAATTGGTACCCTTTGACATTAAGAGTACTCAATGATATAAGATTCCTTTTCAAATTTGGAATGTGTTGGACATGCGATAGAGTTCTAATGGTGCCACCAAACATATTCATCCAGATAACCGATGCATATAATCTTGCATGAAGTATTATCTCCTATTAACACTAATTCACTCATGATGTCCTCATAAGTAATGAACCAGTCATGTTTCGGGCTCATGTGATAAGTACAAGCTGAATCAAGAATCCATTCATCACTGGTTTTGAAATCATTAGCAAAGGCAACAGGAATCTCCCTTTCAAAACCTTCTTTTGTGAGAATGGTGGCCTTAACTTTATCATCTTATTGATCTTTCTTGGAATTATTGTTCCTCTTCTCCTTATTCTGGAGTTTCCAGCACTCGAAGATATTGTGTCCACCCTTCGTGCAGTAGCAGCATGATTTCTTGGTCTTCGACTTCGAACAACCTTTGTATTTGCTCAAGCTTCTGTTTTTGGAATTACTGGTTAAAGATCTCTCAACTGGTCTACCCTGAACGGACAAACCTTCTACATATGAACGCGAGCTTTTGCTCGAAATCATACTTTTCATCTTTTCTTTTGCATACAAAGCTTCATAACCTTCTTTAGAGTAAGAGTATCTCAACTATAGAGAATTGTATCTCTAAATGTAGAGAACAAAACAGACAACGAATGTAGTAGAATAAGACCCAAATCTTCATCGTCGTATTTGACCACCATGTCTTCAAGGTCGATGACCACATATTTAAACACGATCAGATGATCTTGCACCAATACACCTTCTACCAACTTGAGTGGGAAAGGCTTCTGCTTTAGATGTATCTTACTGATCAGATCTTTAATCTTGGATATTTGTTTTAACTTTAGACATACGCTGTAGTGGTAGTCTCCTTCATAAATTTTTTGAAGGATATTATTAGAAAAATGAATATGAATTTGAGAGAGAGACTTACGATATCCCATTTGCTTCTCCTCAACAGACAATGCAGCGAGCATCTTGTCGATTCCTAATAATGCATTATCCAAATCGAGCTATGACAGAACAACTCGCATCTTGACTTGACAGAAAGAAAATCTTATGTCACGATCCAACAACTGAAGATCATACTTAATTGATGCCATGACGAGTACGCGCTAGATTGATCGGGCAAAGAACCAAACTCTGATACTACTTGTTGTGAGACACACAATGAGATATAAAAACAATGAAGAATAATCAATAGCACGAGACAAAAATTTAACGTGGAAACTCATTGCGGGAAAAAAACCATGAAGGCACGACGAAATCATTATATGTGGAGAAGTTACAGAACACTCTTGGCGTATTACATATATAGACAATTTATGTTATGCGCACTTTGTTATTATGAGACTTACAGGGGGATAAATAGCCTTGAAAACAAGAGTCATAGACGAGTAAGGAATAGAATTTTAGTCAGCAATAGAAATAGAGACCTACTCGGAAACTGAAATAGTAATCTGCTCGAGATGGGAACAACACCCAACTCAGTGACGAAACAGTCTCAGAAGATAACAATGAAGAGTTGTAGTCAAAAGCGTCTCGAGTAGCCACGTCTAACTCTAGTCGGTGCAAACACCTTTAGATACCACGATGGTACAGGTCGGTACAGAGTCCATCACGGACATAAAGATGATCCCTAATCATAGCTTTCGACCACTTTGCATTACCGACTACCGACTAGTTATTTGTCAGAATATACTTTTTGAGCGAAATCTGATCGGATTCTTAAGTGGTCAGACCGACTAAATTCAGATTACGTAATACAACATTATCATATTTAAAATTTGTCCTGACGAGATGACAGCGCAACATTTCGTACACATTGTTTCAATTTTCTAGTAATTGCGAAGGAATTAAAAAAGCACCTAGGATCCCAACTCATGATTCCACAAACCAAAAGATTGTTAGTGTTTTTTGGCCTGGCTTTTCGCCCTTTCGGTCAGATAAGACAACGGGCTGAGGTAATTGCTGTGCTTTTGGTGAGCAGGAACAGAGCAGCCTGAGAAAATATCTGCGATCAAGAGCACAAATGAAATGCTCGGCCTTTCAGATAAGCTGATGACCGCACCGTACCGGTTCTTGTCGAGCCAAATGAAACAAAAATATATTCTTGTTTCTCACTTGCTACCTCTACAAGAAGAAGATGGTGTTTTACTTGGTTGAGATTTGTCTGAACGATCTGATCAGCGTCGAAGTCTGGTAAAACGAGGCTCTTTACAAGCATGCCTTGGTTAATGGCATCATCATACGTCAAGTAACCACATGAAGCCAGTATAAATAATTTAAGTTTTGCTTGATTGCTTGGTGATGTAAAATGAAGTCAGTATAAATTAGGTCTAGTAAATTTAGTGTGAACTATGCACTTCTCCCGCTAGGAAAGATTTTCAAGTGAACCACCAAATTTTCACACAGACAATATTGAAATACTTAAGTACTTGGCAGTTGATTATCGAAATCTTTTGTAGCTTCCAGCATGGCAGCATGTTACATACAGAGGGTATCCTAGTATGGGATCAAGATTTTGTCAGAAAATAATCGTTATTTTTTATTTCTACAATTGAGTTAAGCTAGCTAGTGGCCAGTCTGTCAGCAACCACCAACTGGTGTTCCTTTCATTCAGCCTCATCGCCTACCGAAACCAAGAAAAACGAACAACTCTCCTTCTAAAAGATAAATTTAGCATAACATGCAAGCTTATTAAACAAATTAATACTGCTTTGTACCCTTATCTCACTTTGGAAAGATGCCACCGAACATTTATTTTGTCTCCTTCCCCCTTTACTATCTATAGAACGGCTAGGATGGATTGCAGATCAGTCAGTTCTACGCAAAGCATGCATAGATTTATCTACCTAACTATATCAGTTGCATTGCAACACATTTTGTAATATAATTGAAGCAAAGTTCATTAAGCAGCTCCATGCTAGATCAATGTATACATCATTGTTCATTGGATCGACAACGTAGCAGGTTATACTGTCAATCTAAGATATGTTTGTAAATTAAAGAACCTCATGAGATCACCTAAGCCTCCCCTCCAATCCTATGAGCAAGATAACATATTAAAGTTGGCGGAAGACTTTCAGTGTCCTTTCACTGCTTTGTTTATTGGTTGAGGTCCAACCAAATGAAGCTGGAGCTGAGCATTGACTGTGCCACATCTGAAAAATGCTGTTCATGATGAGATTCAGTGAGCCGATGAGTTAAAAGTGCTGCATCATCCTACAGGAGCAACTTCAGATAGATACACTGTCAAATTTGAAGTATATTTTCCCATGACGATCAAGGAGAGAGAGTGAAAGATTGAGATATCTAATGCCAGCGATGCAATCTTTTACTGCAGTCATCCTGCGTGTACGAGGTGTTGCGATTGTTCAGAGATGTGATGTAACACTACAAGCTGAAAAAGGCTTATGTGTATTTTAGCAGTGCCGGAAACAATGGAGTTTGTTCTTACAAAACTTCTAGCATCTCCCCAAAGTTATGCCATCCTTAGGATTTTATTGTTTAACCAATCCAAAGCCCAATGCCCATACTTTCAGAGATTAGAGGCACAAATCTGTTTAATAATAATATGATTGCAGAGTAAATAATCTTTTCTTGGGAGGAATAGCATATGACATGCATTTTACAGTTCTTTTAAAGAACTTAGGTACCCATCATATCAAGCAGTATGATGCCATAGAAAATGCATTCACCATTTCACATAGTGCACTCCTGGAATCTGTGAGTAGGTCCATGCCAAATTTGCTGAACTGTCTGGCAACTATGACCAGGTTCAGTGATCTTCTCTGCTATTTGTCAAATTATTTGTACAGTTTGTGTAACTCTACTCAACTAAATGCAACGAGTTGTACAATCAATTGATACTATTTGTATTTCCATATATGGTAACGGCATGTTCTTGCCTTAAGCCTCAGGCAATGCGGTGCTTCGATGCATTTCTTTTCTTTCAGAAGTCAATGACAATAATACTAAACGGATAGACACTTCAGAAGCAATCTCATATGTTCTCTACTTGCGTTATTGAAGCTCCTCACTGTGGTACATCACTCATCACTGTGCTATCTCTGGCATCCAATTTGTCGAGAAATCAGGGCAATGGTATGGTTAGTTAGCCTTGATGTGATACTTTCGCGCAATCAATGCTTGAATGCCCTTTTCCATTTCTACAGCTAAAGCCTATTATTTGCAAGCTTTTGTCAGTGCCTGTGAATGATGGCAAACAAGAAACCTGAACGATATCAGTGCTTGACAATTGACATGAAAGAAAGCTCAGAGCAATTCTTTTCTTAAAGCGAGTAAAGCAGTATCTTCCTAGGATACTTATCTTTAGGCCTTTTTGTGCTGATTGACACTTCCAAAGATCATAGAAATATCACCAGAAGTTAATGTCATTTAGCAAGATTTCTTCTCTCTCACTGTGGAGATAATCAGGATTTTTGAACAATGATGCAATCTTTTGCAGGAAGAAACACTAAGGAAGCTCCGTTCAAAAAAAACACCAAGGGAGCAGTCTAATCTGGACTGCCAAGAAACCAAACCTGATCATTTAAATCACTCAGACATGACAATATGACATTACAAGTCTCAAGGGTGACAAAATTTGAGATGAATCCCATTGTAACCTAACAGTGTTTGTGTGGATTATTCACAGTGTTTGTGTGGATTATTCTGACAATATTAACATGAATCCAAAATTGAGATAGGACAGGGCGGCTGGTGACCTGTCAGAGACAGGGTCATGCGTCCATGATCATTACCTATATGTCATCTAATCCAATCTTGTCTGGTTCTTCACTTTTGTAAGGTACAACTAGGCTTTTGAGTCTTTCATGTACCTGACCTATGCTGCTATGTATATATCTGTCATATTGTGCAAAATGTAAACGTTCAAGTCACGGCGTATTAATATGGAAAAGAACTTTGGCCTTATATCAAGTGCTGGTATGTATATGAATAAGAACTCCAGCCTTCAGAATGGCCATGATAATTTGCAAAATTTTACGGTCCCTGAAAAGCTTGTGAACAACTGAGTCTTTTATCTGAGTTATCTTAGAGTAAGAGTAGCCACGATCTGCATTTCAATCATATGCTAATGTATCCATATAAATAAGAACTTGAGCATTGAGGATCCAATGAATGCAAAAGTCAAGAAATCAGCAAGAATCGAAGAAGTGTCCAACTAATCCGTTTGAAAGCTTTGTGGTGCAGCTTCACCTGAACAAGCCTCACCTGCATCTTGTTGCCAACTCCACTCAGCTGGAGAGAAAATTGGGGTTCAATATCAACGATTGAATGATCAGTTGTTGAACTAGATACATCCGAGTTGGCAGCGATGTTAATCTTTTCTTTAAAGGCAAAACGCAAAAAATTTGAGAAAGTAAATAGAATCGGTAAACATTCTCCAACAAGACAGCCAACGGAGTCTTATTTAAACCCATTCTACAAGACAGCTGCCTAAACTTGCAAATCATCTTGAGGCGCATGAACTGCTTCTACTCACCTCTTCAAAAGATTTGATCGTCTTGAGCTCCCCGCTCTCCGCAGCTCGGCGTGACGGTCGTGCGCAGTCGCCAACGTGCACAGACGGGCGGCGAATTCATCTTGCCGCCAATTTCCACGACAATCTCTCAGGCAGGGAGATCCGTTGTCGCCATTACTCTTTGTTTTAGCCATAGATGTGCTAAGCAAATTGCTTTCTAGAGCTACACATGATCAGATCCTGCTCACTCTATGCAGACGATCGACGGCTATGCCTTTCATCTACCCGCAGCCCCAGCAGCTCATCGCTACAAGAGAAATTATATCGCTATTTGGTGCATACAGCAAGAAATTCTACTGGCACAAGAGTGCAAGATGGACTTTTTTTCCCATCAATTATCTGGGATTACCTCTTTCGTCCGGAAGATTACGGAAAGCGGACCTACAACCTTATGTCGACAAAAATTCAGGCGTTCCTGGCAACCTGGAAGGCCAAGCTTCTGTCGCTAACGGGGAGACTACTTGTCGTCAGAGCAGTCCTCACCTCCATGGTCATCTACCCTCTGCTCGCCCTAGCATTCCCAACCTTGGCAATTAAGCCCATTGATAAAAAGCGCACAAGCTTCCTTGGGCAGGGGACAGCATGTCCACACCTGGGAAATGTTTGGTGAATTGGCAGCATTGTCGTGGATCACCGGCAATCTTTTGCCGCCGGCGAACTCTCGAATGCGCACTTAAGAACACGATGAACACAGGTGTTTGGTGCTGCTAAAACAGGGCAGCTTTTTCTGATATATTGCTCGCTTATTTAAAGGATGGTCACAAGCTAAAGATGACTACTACCTGACTAAGAATAGTAAATGCCTGGCAATCTGCATGGCGATCTGCATGCCGCAATTAAACAGGAAAAATGCTCCACTGCTAATCTGAAACGATCCGCAACGGAAAAAATAAAGAAGAGGAGTGCTAACTGAATCAGAACTGAAACAATAAAAATGAGAAATGCTTCTCGTTGGAGTAAATGAAAAATGAAACGGTGAGTAAATCAAAATGAAACGGCGGAAGATGGTGAGACGCTGGAGTAGCTTCAACATCTCCCCCTAGTCCTTGTTGTGCTCACCGATCTTGTTGACGCCGATCAACGCACGCAGTTACTGGAACCGCACCTGTCCAAGCGCCTTGGTCAGAACGTCCGCCAGATAGTTTTCTGTCGAAATGTGCCGAAGGACGATCTTGTTCCCGTCGATGTACTTCCGAATGTAGTGGTAACGAGTGCCGATATGTTTGCTTCGGTCGTGGAAGACGGGGTTCTTGCTGAGGGCGATGGCAGACTGGTTGTCCACCTTGAGCTCCGGCGCTCCAGACTCAATGCCAAGCATGTCAGACACAAACCGAGCTAGCCAGACGCCTTGGCAGGCTGCTGTAGCCGCCGCAATGTACTCTGCCTCGTATGAGGACAAAGCCACCACCTTCTGCTTGGAGGATTGCCAGGTGATGGGGTTGCTGCCGAGGAAGAAGATGACGCCGCTGGTACTCTTGCGCGTGTCGACGTCGCCCGCCATATCGGCGTCACTGTAGCCGACCAATCGAGCTCGGTCATCCTCCCTCCTGGCGTAGTGAAGACCATAGTCAAATCTGTCGTCCTTACTCGCACAGAGGATTAGGCATCACAGACATGAAGCTCGCCGGCATTGCCTTCCGCACACGTTGGGAGTGGCTTGCGAGGACTGACCCAAGTCGAAGCTGGCAAGGAATCCGGATGGCTGAAGACGCTACAACGGAGAATTTTTTTATGCATCCACTTATGTCTATTTTGGAGATGGAAACTCAACATTCTTCTGGACCGACAGATGGTTGCAGGGTCAAGGAATTTGTGAACTAGGGCCATCACTTTGGGCCAAGGTAAAAAACTTCCGAAAAAAGAGGATTACAGTCAGAGAGGCTCCCGTTGGAAGGCCAAAGCTGCCCAAGTGATTGATCTCCCCCCAGAAAAGGAACAAGTTCGGATAATGATGAATAACATGAGTAGGCAATACCATGACTATTTTTATTTCCAAGCGATGATCACTTATGACTCTTTGATTGAAGCAGCCACTCGTATTGAAGATGCTATCTACAATGGGACTCATGGATCACAGGTCAAAGAGGCAGATCCAAAAGGAAAGAAGATAGCCCTGGGGGGAACAAGCAAGAACAGTGAAGTCAATATCTTGTCTGACGGAAACCCAAAGACACTCAGGACTTTCACTCCGTTCGGCATAACTCTCAGCCGCGCCTTGGAAAAGAAGCTTAAGAAGCATGGTGTACTGACGCCTTTTCCCCCATCTCCGCCACCAGATCCTCTTCCTCCTAGGTACAAAGCCAATGCCTACTGCAAGTACCATCAGACAAAAGGCCAAAAGTGTTTAAGGCTTACAATGGGAGAATTGCTAGTAATATTTGTGGGCTCGGCTTAAAGGCTCAATGAGGATATTTGTCATATCCTGGTATGTGAAAGAGAAGATCAATTCCTTAGGAGACAGGTATCGATGCTTGCCAGCAGGAGAAAGATCACTAGGTTCAGTCTCTGATCTAATCAATAGGGTTCCCTAGGTACATTCCATTTTTTGGAAATCCAGCAGGGACAGTAGCTCCCTTTTAGAGGGCAAAAAAACAAGTTAGGCTATCCGAGATTTTCTCTTTTTTCCAAACATCTAAAAAGAGTGTTTTTGCTTGTGCATCAGGATTATACATTCACAACTAAACGAACTGCTCACATGAAAATTACACAACCTCGATATACCAGAAATACATAGTGATAATCTAAAATTATCCTAACAATTTCGATAGCTACCATGAAAATCTGCATATCAAAGATATATGTACTCATAGGTAGACAAGTAGAATTCAAAATTCAAATTGTACACTCTAAAATGACACATTTTTACTAAAGTACATCTGTAATAATAATGACAGTTACTCACAGAAAGTGAGCAGTTCTCCCATACACCACTCTCACAAAAGAACCTCCGTGCACATTTTTGAGTATTGACTAATGAGTATTTGTCTATTTGACTGACAATCTGACATACATCATACATGATACATGTCCACTCCAGAATGCAGAATTGCAGATACTTGGGAGTATAAAATCATTGCAAGACCGAAATTGTATTTGTACCTGGTTATCACTTATCATCAAGATTGTGCCATATGCCTTCACCGGTTGAAAGATCCAAAATTCCAGACAAACCTGCAAACATGAGAATATAAGACTAAGCGGCATCAGAAAAACAGGAGAGAGTGCTGGGTAAAGATGATGTCTTCAACTGAGAGTAAATGCATGGAGTTTTAGAAGGTAAATGCATGAATATAAGACTATAAGAGGCAGCACCAATTTTCATCCAAGTAATTGCAGGTTTCAACCAAGAAATTGCAGTTTTCAATTGAGACTGAGAGTAAATTGCAGTTTTCAACTGAGACTGAGAGTAAATCCACTTTTTTGTGAATCTGAGATTCTGAGATCCAGGACAGGATCAGAACACCTTGTACTCACTTTTTTGGTTTCTTCTATTGCTTCAGTTCTTGTATGGTTATGTGGTGCTTCTTCCTTGTGTCCTAGACTCCTAGTGTCCTACTGCTTCCTGTTTACCTTCAGAGATCAGACCACAACAACTTGTGTTACTTTGCTGCTGTAGAAGGAAGTTGGCAGTAGAAATGTAGAATTCAAGAGGGAAGAGTTCACCTGATGCCTTATGGTTCCACACCTGATGATCTTTCCCCTCCAATCCCAGTGGTTCTCTACTCTCCAACAGCAGTGTGAGAAAACCTTGACCTTGTGCTGTTGTACTACATCTCACCTGCAACCTGTAATGTGCATAAATATAGCCAGCCAGTGATGACAATATGACATGGGGATTATAGTTCACAACTTCACAAAGATAGTAATTTTGTTCATAAAGACAGTAATGTGACAACTGCCTGACTGACAAAGTGACAAGAACTAGTCCAGAACTCCAGATTTCAGACAGCCAGACAGTAATTTCACAAGACATCACAAAGACTCAAAAGCCTCACTAAGGCAAGGTTATTAAGTCGTAAAGTCGAGTCGAGTCGTGATGCTACCGACTTGGAGATTAGTCGTGACTAATCCCGACTAGTCGTCGACTAATCTACTACTACTTGCTTGTTGTTTCTACTACTAACTGTCTTCTATCACCACTACTACTTGCTTGTTGCTTCTACTACTAACTGCCTTCTATCACCACTACTACTTGCTCCTGCTATCCAGACTCAGAGTGGAAGAATACTCGGATCTTGCTCTAGAAGAAAGCATCGAAACTGAGTCTAAAACAGAAAAAAAAACTAGAATCAAGATCTGAAACAGAGCAGCAAAATAAAGGAAGAAGATGGGAGTAAGTGGAAGAACAAAGCGTCAAACGGATGAGGATCAGAGCAAGATCCAATTAGACGTTCGACTCGCGCTGGCTGACTAGTCGCGACTAGTCGCGGCTAGTCGCCGACTAGTCGGCAAGTCGACCGACTAGCGCAACTAGTCGAGTCGATGGCACTAGTCGGTGCCTCGCGACTTAATAACAAGGCACTAAGGCAAGCCAACAAGGCTACAAACTACAAAGGAGTGAAGGACAAACACATAGATAAGATCATAAGACTTGTCTCGGACAGTCAGACTAAGGATAACCAAAGGCCCCACAAGGTGGTTGTTCTTCTTGAGGATTGAGACCACTGGCTTCATTGGTAGACATAGCAGTATCCTCGCATGCATTTACAGTTACAGGCTGTCTGTCTCCCTCTTCATTTTCATCAATAGCATCAACATCTGCATCATCCAAATTTAAGTCTTCATCTACAAACAATTATTTTAGTTAGATGTTAACTCTTCCCTCTAGACCTTGTTTGTGATGTTTGTTCACTAGCTGTTGACGACTGGGCTGACTGGCCAGTTGGTGGAGTTTCAGAAGAATCCATTGCTATGTGCCTGTGTAAAAAGAAGCCATCAATAAATTATTAGCTTCTCTAGAGTTTTGCCAATCAGACTGCTAAATATTAGCTAAAGCTTCCAACAAAGAAAAAGCCTAAGACAAATTTCATCATCGCTCAAGGAAAAATGTGCCATTTGTGGACAGAAAAGAACACTTTCACAACTAGAGTTCAGTTCATCAGACATTGCTAAATATTATCGATAAGTATTGTAGTAAGCATATTTCAACAAGAGTTTATTTTTTAGGCAGTTTTGGTGATTTGGTGCACACGAATTCTCATTTGTTGCAACATTTGGTTTTGTTTTGCTTCTTGCATCGGTGTGAGCTTTTGTTGGTCGCTCATCTCGATGTTGTGCTTCTTTTGAAATTTGTTGCAAATGTTGAATGCGCATTTTCCAAATTGTTGCAATGGATATAAGACCGAAGACTTGCTTTGTTTGGAATTTTGTCTAATTTTTCAAGTGCGCCTTCATATAAGACAAAATGCAATAATTTTCAAGTTGAATTTTGTTGAGAGAATTCTTTCCATTTAATTTTTCTTTTGAGATTGAAGCCTATTTGCTGCCATCATTCAATAAATTTGTTGCATACATTTTTTCTATTTGTTGCGTCGGACCGTCCAATAAAAACTCTCCCATCAAACACACGGATACTAATACTGTCCAATTTTATATAGGAGATTAGGTGGACGGACAAAATAGTTCGGGGGTATAGCTAGTGCATAGTTTACACTCCCTCTATATAGCGGCACATATGCTGTGCGAAAAAAATAGATTACACTAGACATTGCAAGGTATGAATTACCAAATATTGCTTTTAAAATATATAAAAATTAGGGCTCCTTTGGAACAAAGAAATTTTGAGGGAATTTTGTAGGATTAAGATTCTATGGGGACTTTTCCTGCAAGAGACTTTGGAATGTAGGAATAGTCCAAGGAATTCCTATGGAAAACTTTCCTTTCTTCAAATTTTGGAGGATTCTTAAACCTCTTGTTAAAATTCCTTTGAGAAGTCCAGCAACATCACTCTCTCACACCTCTTCTCTCTGTGATCAAGAAACATTTTCCTTCAAAATTCCTGTGGAGTATCCAAACAGAAGTTTTGTATGATTCCTGCGTTTTTAATTCTTGTAGGACTATAATAGACATGACATCTAATTTCTGCATTTTCCTATTTCTACGTTTTCAATTTCCATTGTTCCAAAGAGGGTGTAGGTAGTAGCAGCAAAGATTTTACAAACCCAAAAAAAATGTTGTCTCACAAGAGATGCCAGCATTACCAAACAGCTGTGTACACGAGCTCGAAGGAAAAAAAAGTCTGAAATCAAAATTTAATCAAAAATAAAAAGAATGGTGGCTCCGAAGAATAGAAAGGCAAGGAGCCCCCAAACCATGGATTTCGCCTCCCTCCACCTAGCCAATAACACCTCCCCCGCGGCGGCGGTGAGGCAGCAGTAATAGCCGCCGCGGCGGAATCGGACAACGGGAGACCGGGGACTCGGCGGTGGTTGCTTCGCCGGTGAAGGCGAAGGCCGGCGCCTCGGCGGCGGCGGCGTCGGCGTCATCGGAGGGTTGAGTCGTCGCTCCGCGAGGGCCTCCCCATCAACTACGAGGTCTCGAATCTCTGCCTCTGGCGCTCGTTCTTGGCTTGATCTGGGAGGTGAAATGGATTCTTTGCGGCATGTTTGGGCGGAATGGGGTGAGCAGATCGAATCTTTTGGTCAAATGCGAGTTCGTCTTTTGCAGCAAAAATATGTCCTTTCCCTTCATTTTCTTTAAAAATGGGAAACACCTACCTCGATGAAAATAGGACCCTGACAGATTCATGCTGAAATGTTATTTGTGCTGGGCTAGCTGAACCCCCTCTAAATTACATGCTAGTCTTGTAATTTTTTGACAGGCTGAAATCCCTCTATGTTTTTGTTAAATCCCTCTAAATATCACTGTTTTATGACTAGAATCTGCGCTCTAATTTTTGCATAGCTGTATTGACTAAAATTGGTTTTTATGACTAGAATATACGTTCTAATTTTTGCATAGCTGTATTGACTAAAATTGGTATCAGTTGCCCCTAGGGAAATGTGGACCTTTACCTCTTACTATGAACTGAACTGAACTTCAGCAGCTCTGTAAGTTTCATGTTTTTATTGTTGCTAACTGTGGGTTTTATTTATACGCTTTCAGTATTAGAAGGCAAGCGAGTCCTTGGAGACGGGAATGTCAGAGGCAATGGCATGTTCTTTTTTGCTGTAATTTTTTATTTTTGGCTGAAATTTTTTAATTTTGGTTGTTTGCGACAGAGATTGCTGAAGGAGAGATGCTCGTTTGCGATTTTGGTTGATACAGATGTTAGACTTTTAACGTGTATTACAATTAACTTATATATTCTATTTTAACATAATATTTTATTTAAAAATTAGATACTACAGTAAAAATTAAAAACTACTTTTAGATGCTGTAAAGTGATGAATGTAGGAAGCTGCTCTTCGAGTATTCGATGGAATAGACCTCCAAAGGTGCTCTTCGAATTTTAGGCCCTTGGATCAAAATCCCACCGCCCAGATCTTCTCCCTTGGTTGATTCGGCCCTCCCTCCACCAGCTAACCCTAGCCCCTCCCAGCGCGCCGCCGCCCTCCCTCCCGACGCCGCCCTCCTCCCGCGACTCTACTTCCCAGGCGCAGACCGCGACATCCCGTGCTCCCTCGCCTGCCGCCGCCGTCGACCGCCACCTCCTAACCACTCGGATCTTGTCGCCCTCGCCCACCATCCTCCGTCCCGCCCGGAGGCAGCGCCGTCCTTCCGGCGCCCCCTCCCTCCCACTGCGTATAGCAAGCAAGGAACAGACGATCGACATGGACCTGGCGGGGCTGCTACCTGTGGACGTGCTGGCGGACGTTCTCCGCCGCCTCGCGCCGCGCAGCCTCGCCGCGTCCCGCTGCGTGTGCAAGGCGTGGCGCGCCATCATCGACGCCCGCCGCCTCCTGCGCGCGGACCTCCTCCCGCTCTCGCTGGACGGCATCTTCATCATGCTGCAGGACCCAGACATCCCGCTATTCTTCTCCCGTCGCTCGACGGGGCGCAAGGTCGGCAGGAAGTTCGACTATCTGGACACCCGCAGCATCTATGATTGGACAATCATGGATCACTGCAATGGCCTCCTTTTGCTTTACGAGCATGTGGTCAATCCTGCCACGCGACAATGGGTGCGATTGCCCCCACGGCCGCCCTCGTGCTTGGCGACGGAGTCGTCCTGCTGCTGCCTCACCGACGACTACCTTGCGTTCGACCCCACCATGTCGCCACACTACGAGGTGTTCTTAGTCCCCTACGTTCCACCCGAACTCCCGCCGGGACACATTTGTAATCACGCATACAAGGATAAATCAGTCCCTGCAATGAGGCAATCGGAGTGGCCACCGTCGCCGTACATCATGCATGTGTTCTCGTCGACGACCGGGCGGTGGAAGGAGAGGTGGTTTATCCGGGAAGGGGAGGCCGCAGGAACGATCGCCGACATGGAATCGGCATGGGATTCGGGTGGCACGTACAAGTACCATTACCCCGCCTACTGGCGGGGAGCACTCTACGTGCATTGCCAACATGATTTTCTTGTTAGGTATCTACTCACACCATGAACACCGTAAACAATTGGATTTTGATTATTTTTTTTCGCCCTTACCAAGACAATTTAGCTCTACGGGTTATTAACATTTCAGCGATGGTTTGATTTTTTGCAGAATAACCTCATCCAATGAGAGGTACCAAGTAATTAAACTGCCGAAAGGGAAGGGAGATTTTCCTGCACCTCGTTTAGGAAAATCAGAGAAGGGGGTGTACTGTGCATTCTTTTATGATCTTTCCTCATTTCAGATTTGGTTCCTTGATGAATCGCGCGCTCATACGGAGTGGGTGCTGAAGGGTGACATCGACCTTGAGCCCGCGCTGGCAAATTTCCCTTGGAACTATGATGACGGACCCTGGATCGAACAGAAAGATGATCACAACGAAGCACTAGGGGAAGAGGATTTTGAATGGGAATCTGACGGTGACAACGTCCGTGGCACTGAAGATTCCGTTGAAAGGCACTACTCTGGAGAGTTAGATTTTCTTGGATTTCATCCTTACAGAGAAATTATCGTCTTTCGTGTACCAAGCGGAAGAGTAATGGCCTACCATTTGAACAGCTCGAAGGTTCAAGACTTGGGTGCGATTCCGAGCTACGACGTAGGCGTGATCGACAGGTCTTTTCCATACACCCCATGTTTGATGGGGGAGTTGTCTGGAAACAAATAATTTAGAAGCCAATATCGTAGATTAGATTATATTGTTTGCAACAAATAGCCTACTCATACGAGAGTCCCAGGCTCTTTGTCCTGTTAATTCACAATAATAATATTTGGTTTCGGTTGGGAAATAATCCGAGTAATTGTCTTCCGTTTTATCTTTCTTTTTGTTATGATAAGAACATGGCGTATTCCGCTGTAATGATGTATCCATGATGATGCATTAGGATGCTGAACCTGAATGCTGAACCGAATACACTAGGCATCCATGCCGTCCACGGCACGCGGCACGTCGATTTCAGCGCAGCTAGACTTTGCAGTCGCTGGTGAAGGAAGTCGATCTAATCGAAATCCAATGGTCTTTTCATGCTGATAGGCTTTGCATTACCAATCATTTACACTGTGGATGATTTTATTTCCTTGCTTCAAGCATTTTTTCCATAAGAATATTTCTTTTGGTAGATTAGCAATAGCCCCAATAGTCAGGTAATGATCTCTAGAACAAGATCCCGAAGTTGACTTGTAATCAGAACATGTAAAAGCTGCAATTTCTCATAATCATTTCCAGAACAATCAGCCTTACGCTTCTTAGTTGCGGTTTAGCCACTAGTGTTGCGATCCAGATATGCTATGCTAGCGTAGATTAAAATTTTTATCATGTAAATTAGAAAAATCCTAAGGATTGCTTCCTGAGTAGCCTGGTCGGAGAGGTACTATTCCTGTTGTCCAACCGGATGATTGCTCAGAGAAACTATGAATTGGTCTGTGGACTCGATTTTAGGATATTCTTTTAGTGCGATGGATGGAGCACGTGCCTTACCACTCTAAACAGCACAATATTTCGGCCCTAAGTTACCGACAATAATCGTCGTGCGGTTATTGCCTATATTCATCTCTCACTGACAACAACCGATGATCAGACGTTTTCTCTTTGACAATAACCGCCTCCCCGACCAGACGTGCTGCATCCATAAGGTATCTTTTCCGGTGGATAACTGGCATCTCTTCATTGGTATTTAAGGCTGAACAACGATGACGTTAGAGAGGATCATCCGATAAAGGAGAATTAAACAAGACAGATTCAACTCCATGTAATAGGGCTAGTCTTTTGTCTTGCCAAAGGCACCCCTATAACTAGTTCATTACAATAAAAAGCAACCCTATTCTCTCCCAAAGATCCTTAGCCATTTTCCTTAATTTATTTCATAAAATCAACGACTCGATTATCGACAACTGACGTCGTAGAGTAATGGGGAAGTAGCGCATTCCAATGGCATACTAATACAAGGAATAAAACGTCGAGTATTTGACCAGTTAATACAACGATCAAGAGCTTTGGTTCAAGAACTTTTCTCTGTATTATGAGCTGTTTGGACCATGACCAGTCGTGCGACCAGTGAAATATCCTTCTTTTTGGTTTAGATTCTGAAGCCATGCTTCCTTTGGAACTAAAAATTAGCTCTACTCGACCCGATCGTTATAACAACAACGATCAAACAAAATGACGAATTGACGATATCATCTCTTTAAGGAAAGACAAAACGAAGCCTCAATACGATCGCAATCTACCAACAAGACATGGGAAGGTACCACAGTCGTATGGTGCAACCTCACGGTCTAACTATAGGTGACTTGGTTCTCAGAAAAAATTCAGAGCCAATCAAATTGTAACAAACTTTTTCCTAAGTGGGAAGTGCCGAAGTCATCAGATTAGGCTCAGTATGACTTGCCATGTCAGACGTGTGTATTTTGTCTAATTCTTGGAATATTGATTAATTGCGTAAGTTCTATGTATAAATATACTTTTCATTATCATATTTCAATAAAGTTATGTTATTTCCTTTATCTTCAATGAGTGTTGTTTATATTTCGTTACCTATAGTTTGATCACATACTATTATTGTCTAAGCTAGTTGGAGAGATTCATTTTACTCCGAAATTCTTCTAAGAGATACCTTTTACTTTTGGCTTTGACATGTCTGTCAAACGCCATGTTGATACTTATCGTGACCATCACAGCGATGGTTCTCATGATAATCTGCACAGTCCTTTTTCAAAGAAAACAAGTAAAAGAAGCATCACACGGACAACTAGAAATAGTTGCCAACATGCTTGGGGATTGAAAACTTTCTTTTTTCACTTCAACGTTCTGTTCTTCTCTTGTTTAGAACTAGTCAAGATATGGAAAACCTCCTAGTCGAATATCTTCTCTCTGCGCGTGGTCCAGCCCACTGGAAGGAGTTTCCTAGCAACGACTCTTTTCTTATGATCTTTGCTACCAGTCGAGACTTGAGAATGAATATATTTTGAAAAGTATTATTCATGTCTTCAGTTCTTAGCAATCTTACGACTAGTTTGGATAAATTTTGTGAATAAAAGCACTTATCGTTTTTTGCATACATTCTTGCATAATTTATTATCGTCCATATCATTAACAAAAGTTTTATGTTATTTTCTGATCACATATCGGAATGTATGGTATTTCGATTATGGAACTGGTATCTAAGACTAGTCAAAATCATCTACTGGTTCCAACCAAAGTGATTTCCTAGTAGCAATTAGATCCTTTCTACAACATAATCATCATATACTTAGTCTATTGGTCGCAGCAAACTACACTTTCTTAGTCTACTGCTTCCTTAGTATTTCTACTAAACAAGTAATCGGGGGCTAGGAAACATACGAGTACTCGATAAATTGAGAATTTGACGTGGCAGGCGATATGTTTCACATGCTGCGCCATTGTAACTTGCGTCGTTGTAGCTTAGCAGGAGGTGAGCCGAATGGCAAGGTGAGCTGACGCAGCAGGAGCTAGTGCCCTCCTTCACTTAGCGTCATTCTATCTCAAGCCGTTGTCGTTCGACCTTCCTTCGACAGATATTGTTCCTCTGACAGATACTTATCCCGTTATGAACCTTAGTATGACATTTTCTACCATCAGGAGGGGGTCATGGTACACATAACTGCATTCAACTAACACTCCCTTTTAATTGTATACAAGTGTATTGACTTCTGCAGCACAAAATTGTTTGCTAAATGGAACAACTTCACCAAAGCAGAAACTTCAATCAATGGCCGAGCAATTTATGAACACAGAAGCGTTAACAAATGCGAAGTCCTACTACATCAACATATTGTTCAAGTAATATACAAAGAAATGAATCAAGGACATACACTGGTCCTTGTACTTCTCAAACAGCTGGTTTGATCGGTGCAGTTGTAGTTAGGCCACTAAAACAACCAGTCACAGATAATTAGTTTCCTTTCCACTACAAAAGAAAAAAAAGCTTCAAGATGAAAACACACAGCACGTATGGCTGCTTTGCATATGAGAATTGAAAACACAAAGAAATCCTAAATCAAGATATTTAGGAAGGCATAGTAGATTGCTGCGAGACTATGACTGTTAGTATAATCCGTTGCGAGTATTGTTTTTGAGTTTGTTTAGGAGTCGGAGTCCGTTTCAAAGTTTGATTCGGATGGTTTTTGCCCAGTTTTAGATCTTTGTTTTGCTATAAATAAATAGCCTAAAGGTGTGGCAATTAGGCAACACAAAAACATTGTGTCTTCATCTATTCTTGCCTCAACGTTGTGAGTTCGTGTGAGCGATCATGATCTCTTTGCCAACATTTGGTATCAGATCTCTTTGCGCAATGTCGCCTCCAGTAAGCGATGGTGACCGGAGTCTTTCGCCACGCCATGGAGGCCGAGGGCGGCGCTTGGCCTCGCCGGGTTGCTGGCAACTACAGCTTGCTCACCAGAGTTGTTCGGTGCGCCAATGCGACGAACCCCAAGGTCAGCGGCGAGGCCGGTGCAACCTTCGGGGCCACCTGTACCCCCCACGCTGGACACTGGGTCACGGGGCATACCAGCGCGAGCATCAGCGTTGCTGCTCTCGCTGACCCGAGCGCCGCTAACGAGGCCAGCCGTCGCGCCATCGATGAGGTCAGCCGCTATGCCACGGACGTCAACCCCAGCGTTCGCCACACCAGGCGGCCCGTCGACCGAGGCCCTCGCGATTGTGAGTGCTGCCGTCGTGCTCCACTTCCTCCTCGTCATCGATGAAGCTTTCTTGGGTGCCATCACTTATCAAAGTCTATGGCTTGCTCTCCGTTGTCCCCACAGATGGCGCCAATTGTTGTGGCAACTGACCAAACAGTAAAGTAGGAGAGTAGTGGAATGGACGAGATGGATGGACAATGCTTGCCCCTTCCCTATGTCCAGGGCATGTATATATATTTCTATGAAACGTATTTGATAATCCTGCCCTTATATTCATGTGCCCTCTATAGGGGTATCTATGTCATTACACACATCCTATTTTAGGCTTTACAATTATTTAACAGGCCAGATGGGCTTAGGTGGGACCACCTCTACCACATAACCAATGATGTAAGATGTGCATCTCAGGGGGTGTTCATATTGGCTTTACTGATAGCTTTTGATTTTGGCTTATGAATAATAATAGTTTGCAGCGAAGCTTGTAGAGAGAGGGACTCTCGCGTGTGATTTTGGTAGATATAAATAAAGTCAGTTCAGTGTCTACTATAATTGCTTAGTAGACCCCATCTTAAAAAGGCACTTCGTTTAAAAACTAGCTGCTATAGAAAAATCATTTATCTAAAAAACGGCTTATACAAGCCGATACAAATAGAGCTTAAATTCAATGTTGTGCCTAACAGCTCAAAGACTACAATGTTGTAATTGAAGAGCCAATTATGTAATATCTGTACTCCGTTCTATGAGTCTTAAAAAATCATTGTTTAACTAAACCAATTATACGTTGGTCTTCAAAATGCAGCAAAATTCTCGTTATATCACTAATTGTGACTCTTAAGCAACTTATTTGCGAAATATTCAAAATTTTAAATTTCAAATACATATTTAAACCGAAAACAATTATGTAGTACTAGTAGCAAAGATTACAAACCCATAAAAAATGTTTTCTTACGAGAAATGTCAGCCTTACCAAACGGCTGCAGTCTACAATTGCAACCAACGTGCCGGCGAGCTCGAAGAAAAAAAGAGTCTAAAATCAAAATATAAATAAAAAAAGAATGGTGAGCTTGTTGGTAAATACGAAAGATATTTATTTAAGAGACAAAATATCGTATTATTGAAAATATCAGAAATGTATAAGTGATTCGACCATGTCTATAGTAAAAATAAATAAAGTTACATGTTAGCGGCATTTCTCTTCTCACCCCACTCTGTGCAGCTGTGATTATATGGGGAGTTAATTATTAGCTCCTCGCCAAATCGTATCCACCGTCGGCGATGATGTTCAAGCTAGCATAGCAATTGTTTGTACATAGATTCATCTCCCAAGAAAAGACAGGTGGAGTCCCTTACAGGGGTGTTCATCAGGGCATAAACCGACCGATTTTTGGCAGCCGTTATAGTATCTAACTTTTAAACGGAGTATTTTTTCAAGACGGTGTCTACAAGTTAAACGTAATACACGTTAAAAGCTTATCATCTGTACCAGCTAAAATCGCATGTGAGTATCAATCTCTCCGTAATTTGTACCATAAACAACCAAAATTCAAAAATTTCAGCCAAAAATCATAAACCGCAACAAAAAAAGAACAGGCGCTATAATACCGCACACTGTTCTGTCTGGTTCACTCCAGAATCTCACCTTCTGAATCTCTGATCAATTCACTCGTTCCTTACTGAGGCCTCACTAGCATGAAGTAATCTTACTAAAGGCATAGTTTTGAACATGTTTCGAAGGGGATAAACCCTTCGGCAAACGTATAAACAATGGTAACAAGGAGAGGTTTTTTCATTTGTCGTCTTCTTTTCTTCCCCTCTTTGTTTGTTTGTTTTGCAACAGTAAAGGACTGTATATTCACGAATTAGCAGATGAAGCGTAAAAATTTGATTTTATAATTTATTTCTCTTGTAAAAATATGAAGCTCTTCATCAGAAACTCGAGGTGTTTCTTGAGAAAATAAGATGACAAATTTTAAACTCGTAATAGTAAGATGAGAAGGGCGCAGTCCTCGCTTGCGGAGGAGAAGAAAGCCCAGAAAGCAATCAGGCAGACCAAACCAGGGGCCGGCCCAATAGTGTGGTTTTTCTCGCTAGTGTCGGGCCTAAGCCCACCTAGTGAGCTGCGGCCCGGTGCATCCTTTTGGACGGCCGACGAAGCCCATCATGTAACGTGGCCCACGGCGTCTAGCTTCCGTCTCTGACTTGCGGGCCCTGCACCTCGGCTTTAATGAGCCGTTGCTCGACGCGTGACATGTCAGCCAGCTGTCCACTGTCAGCTCAGCTGCAGCGACTCCTCCTCCACAGTGCTCGTCTTCCCCGGTCAGCCGCCAGTGGTCGCAGTATTACGGGCGCGATAATCGAGGCATCCAAAAAAACATTCAGAGATGGTACCGGTACGTTTAGGCCTGCTCGTTTGAGATTCCGTTTCTCACTTCTTAATTTTATTTTTGGTATTTTGTAGATTTTTTTGTTTTTTATTTTTTCTCTTTTTTAATTATCTATAATAATATAATTTGTAAATTTAATTATGCTAAAAATCTACCGACAGCTACAGTGCATTTTCAAAAGCTATAATATAAAAAACTATAAACCTAAGTTTTTAAGTCCAAATAAGCACCACCAAATAAACGGTTTACAATCTCAAGCCGATCGTGATTGTTTTAAAACACTTAATCATAGCTTATGTATACGATACACGATTACTCAAGGTACCGGCTATCGAGCAGATGTTTTTGGACATCGGTATGATCTTCAACATGCATGCTTTGCTAGCAATATCATTTTTTAGCACTTATATCTTCCTATTAAAATTTCAATATGAGTATCATTTTTATTCAACCAATAGAAGTGCCTTTTTATACGGTGGTCAAACTTTTCTATCAGAGGAGTAGAATGCAGAGAATCGAAAACGCACACATGTGGTTTGCACGAGACACTTTGTCGATTCTTCTTAAAATATTAACCCCGCTCGTTTCAGCTTTTATTTCTGACTTATTTTTTACTATTTATATAATTCGTCTTTTTCTAAAATTTTAGCTTTTTTTTGAGCTTTTTGCGGTTCTTTTTTCTCCGTATTCATTTGCGTTGTCCGTGATGAGCTAGTATATTTTTTCTATTTTTAAAACTTTTAAATTTAATTATGTCAAATAAGCTACATTCAACTACAATGAAATTTCAGCCGCTACAGTGCAATTTTAGTCATAAGTCACAATTTTTCAGCCCAACCGAGCGGGACCAAGCAAAGTGGCAACCCATATGTTTGTCGAACCAAAGTTATGAAACTTCACAAAATTTAGAGCCTGGGATGCAGGAATTTGAACTGAATATACGCCATTTCCTATAGAAATCAAGGAGGATTCTCTCCTTCCATACCTGAGCCCTAAGAAAGCATCAAACAATTATATTTGATTTATGAGCACAATCTACACGTTTGCCTTTCACCGGTGGCCTTTTCTCCTGCTCCAACGTCGATCCAAGCAAAAGTCTGACCTTTACGAAACATGGGACCCCGTTCTGAAAAGAGGGGAAAATACGTGGGACCCACTAGCCTGTGTGTCGGTGTCCAATGAAGCGTGAGGACCGTCTAGCCGTGGGGTCCACCTCCCAGAAAGCTCCAGCTATATAAATTGCAGTTTCACCGGCCAGATGTCAGCTAGCATTGGCCCAGTTGTAAACAGCGATTTTGACTTTAGAAATCAAAAGTTGTTTAAAATGTATTAACTTTTAATATGGTTTTTTTAGTATTATTTGTAGAGATATAACAATTATTTTTATTTTTTAAAATTTTTTAATTAAATGTCTTAGAAAAAAACTAATAGCCGTTACATTTGACATTTCAGTCAAAAGCTAGTGCAATTTAGAATATGACCTACCTATGTTTTTTTTCAAAAGGGCACCTATATTTACCACTGATGAAGGAATAAAATGTTTGGGTGACACACAGACTTACCTCGCATCACCACAAGAAAATGCCAATACCAGCTCTAGGGATAATAAGAAAGTTGGTCAAAATAGACCAAATAAAGCTGTTCAAGTGGTCGAAGCTTGCATGAGTTTAGCTAGGGAACATTGGTTTTGGGACCTATTATGCTCAATTATTAGTTCAAGTTGTACTTTAATTCCAACAAACTAACTAACCTTATCCTATATACCTCCTATACAATTGGTCTCACGATAGTAATTAAAGCTAATTTCCAACTCTCGCAACGCGCCATATCACCTGAAAAAAAGGGGGCATCTAATACACAGTCGTCTGAAATTTTAATAAACTTCAGTCGCTTACGATACAGATTACAGAGAGATCGATACTCACTTACGATTTTGGCTGGTACAGATGTTAAGCTTTTAACGTGTACTACGTTTAATTTATAGACCACGTCTTAAGAAAATACCCCGTTTGAAAGTTAGATACTGTAACAAAAGACAAAAATCGGTTGGCTTTTGACTTGCCAAACAGGCCTGTTAGTAGTTTTATGTGTTGTGTTGTTGTAACTTTGCTGGTGGGCCCATCATCCTCAACATACCTATCTTAAGTTGTGAATTGTTATGTTTTGTTAACTTACACAAACGTTTGAAATATCGACTCGTCAAATCCATGACTAGCACACTAAAGTACACAAAAACGTTTAGCCAATGTGGTTAGTCCAATTCTTCGCTATATATGGTTGTTAGGATCTCCTTAGCATATACATTTAAATCAGAAGCTATTCACCGAAAAATGTTTAGATACGGGCTACACTTTCATAGGATTTAACACACACAAGCACAGAACATGGAACTACTGCACATTGCTACTAATATTTAGATGCATATGACAAGCAAGAGAGAGAGAGACTAGCATATCAGATCAACATACTGGCATTGTACAAATACATATTCAAAACCAAGTAAATTCTAACCACTGAATATATTATAGAAGTTGCACTCCATGTACTACAAAATTGCACATCAATTATAACCACAATATTAATACATGTGGCCTGCAAATTTTCTATCCTAACATATTATTAAAAATTGCAGATCTCCACCTATCCAGGTGTGCTGGAGAGTGTTGTAGGGGTGGCCCCCACCTAAGCCCAGCCGGCCTGTTAGAAGACCTAAAGCCCAAAATAGGACATGTGTAATGGCATATGTACCCTCGAGAGGGATACCTGTGTGTAATGGCATAACTGTAAAATACTCCCTATATGAATATATATATAAGGCCATCTAGGCCATGGAGAAGCCCCAAGGATTGCTCACCTAACTCTCCACTACCATCTATATTTTTTGGTCTGTAACCACAACAGTTGGCACCGTCCGTGGGACGACAAGAGCAAGCTCCAAGACCTGAAGAAGGATGGCACCAAAGAAGGCTTCATCATCGGCAGTGGCGAAGAAGAAAAGGGGCACCAAAAAAATGCTCGACGACACGTCGGTTGCAGGTGCAGGCGATGGCGCCGCATCTACTGAAGCGGCGGCGGCGTCGGCGTTCTGACTGGCGACACGGACCTTCGAGGCACGATGGTCGTCCCAACCGGTTGGCAGCGGTCGGCACGCAGTACCGGAGGCGAACCGCAGGAGTCCGACGCTGGAGCCAGAGACCACCGCGGCCGCCACCCGCGCCCGGCGGTGATAGGAGGCCTTGGCGGCAACATCGGTCCCGTCGCCGGCCCCGTCACCAACTCCGGGGCGCAAGCCGTGGTTGCTGCCAGCTCGGCGGTGTAACCCGCTGCTCCAACTACCACAAAAGGAGTACTGGATTCTCATCATTTTGGATTCGGGGTAAGAGAGCATTAGAAGGGAAAATGGTTAAAGCAGCATATAGATAAGAGGGGATCATCTAAGAGAGATAAGAACAAGCGAGATAACTTGTATTTTCGGAGATAGTGTTTTAAAGAAATATGTCTAGTCATGGAGCTAACGGCCAGGCCAACTAGGTCACGACTGCGATCGATATGCTCTGATACCATCCCTGTAGGGCCCCAGATTTTACCATCTGGAATCCTCTGTGATTTAATGCACTATTCCCTGGATCAGTAGATAGTGCTCACGATTCTGAAAATGAATATCAAATACATACCATGCGGAAGCATAAATAAAATAGTAAACTTACTCATGGGCCGATTAGGCCGAAATCATTAAATGCGGCGGAAGAACGAAGCACACGGTGGGACCTTCAGACATGCCCACGTGCGACCAACCGGAGGTTCGCGACCTAGCCCTTGACGTCTTCACCTTCTTTGCCTTCAAGACCCAAGTATTGGCGATGCGTAGTGATCGATTCCCGATTCGGATTTTGTTATGAGAGCGAGTGTGAGCACACTAACCACCGTGCTCTGCGAGCCAATACACAGAATGCAAATATATAGTATGCATGGCTTATCCAAGGAAAGGCTCGGGTTGTTTTATTTGCCGAAACGCTTTTGGTTGCATTGTTATTATTAAACCATAGTGTTATTATCGCTACCTAAAACTTCCCAGCGATTGCCAAAATGACTCACTCCCCCAAATGCCATAATTGACTTAATTCTCTAAAGACACAATTTTCTTACTAGATGTCGTCTAAGACTCCAAACAATGAGTGGCATCATTTAGCTAATCCACCGATCAAACCCTTTATATATATACATTCATTTTGAAGCTACCAATGTCTTCACGTATTCCGAATTCATACTAGTCCAATCTTGTAATCAATATTCACCAACTCCCTACTTCTAAATTCCAATGATTCTCTAATAGGATTACTTTTTAATCCACCGACATCATTCATATCAGAACTTTCTAACAAATCAATCCTTTCTGCTAATGATCCAAAACCATAAATTGCTCTTTCCACAATCATCCTTATTTTCATTAATTATCTCTAACTAATTCATCAATACTTCTGCACCAAGAATATCATTAATCTAGTTTATGCTTCAATTATCATATCTCCAAATTTCCTCAAATTCAAATCATCTATCCAGATCAATTCCTGTTAATCCCATTAAATCCAACAATTGCCTTTACACTCTTCTAATTCTCTAAAATCATTGATCCAGATTATACTCCGGTAATTATTATTCCTCCGATATACCCAAAAATCCAATTCATCATTCCAGTATTTTAATCAAATCCTATCAATCACATTATTACTAACATCTCTCAAGAATTTATATTAATGTCGTAATCCAACAATTTCTTTTGCACTCTCTAATCTTCCAAAAATCATTTAAATCGTCTTTCTAACCCATCCATTCATATAGACTCCACCGATTTATTTCTCCTAAACCCCTTTCTAATATTTTCTTTTTACAATCAACATGAATCCATCAATCATCGTTATGTATTTACCACAACAGTCATCCTCTTTTCCTACGACTCTATTTATTCTTCCTGTCATTTTACTTTGTAAAAGAAGAAGCTTTATCATCGTTTAGCTTTTGAAATATAATACATAGAAACCTCCACGAGACTTAGCGGTTTAAACAAAACATAATGTATATGAGAATGCAATAACAGTAGCGATTCAGATTCCATCCACCGTTACATGGCATCTGCATCATATGCTTAATCTTTCAGCGTTATAGCCGCTTAACTTATCACTGGGGCGACACCCAGGACAACACAAATCAGGGCCTTGCACTGCCCTTCACTTTCCCATTCCCACCCACAAATCATTTTGAAACAGAACTATATCTGGTTAAGTTTCCCATGTCCGCCCATGACCGTGGGCACGGCTATTCGAATAGTTTTGACTCTGCGAGTTTGTACACTTTCACCACAAGAGACAATCAACTCGTTGCCCACACGATTCCTTAGTCATGTGGTTGAGCGGACCATCACGATGTTGTTCAAAGTATCTAGTTCCTTTGTCATCTCACCCTATGGGCTTATCCCACGCGGTGGGTCCCATACGTTGCGGGATGTTTTCACGATTACTAACGCAAGGGCTCCACTTCCATAGCGCTTAGAACGGTGAAAACTTCACCCTCCCTTGGTGTCCCTTTAGGCCTCCCCTTGCCTCTGCTTATCCACTTCACTCCACTACCAGTGAGATGAGTTCAGGAGTTTCGATACAACTACTTAGCCAAGTTGTACTTTACGAGACTTGTGGTTGCCTTTGTTTTACGTGGGAGATCATGACAAGATTCGGTCCTTAGCGGTATCGGGCGATTCTACCACAACCCACTTTGTGCCTCCACCGCACCATTCACACACACACCATCGAACCATTCGCCCGGATATTCAAGCAAGTAGGGTTTTGGGATCACAAAATAATCATATCGAACATATACCAGTCGTTACCACCATGACTGCCCAACCAAATTTTCTCATGATTAAAGTGATGCTTGGGCGTTTTCACGCCCATGAATACATATGCAACACTACGCATGGCGTATAATTTACGGACTTATTTTCAAAAGGTTACTATCATACTTTCGCTAGGGCGACAAGGTTCATATATTCAAATATTCAACAAGGGGGTGTAATATTAATCAAGGCAAGCAATGGGCGTATAACTAGAATCTTGAATTAAGCATGTATTTATACATAAAATAACAAAGATGCAATTTGATAATTTAAACAAAAGTAATTTGCGAAAATGTAGCTTCAACATGATCAAAGTATTGACTACTTTGGCGCGGTTTATCATGGTCTTGAGCTCACACAATGCTTCTTCGGACCTTCCGGTCTTTATCTTCACTTCGCTCTTGATCACGCTTGATCTCTTGATTCTTCAGGACTCCAATTGCTAATTACGTGCTAAACGATTGAACACGAATAAAAGCAAATAACTCAAAAGATCCAAATAAATCCGAATATACTCAATTTGATTTTGTTATGAGTTAATGGGTGCTTTGGGCGATTTGAGGCAAGGTTGATAGTATAATACACTGACTCGGTCTTTATATTAATAACTTTCTTTTATTATTTTGCATTTATCAAGGAAGTTCCATGAGCTAGGTTAGACCTATGAATCAAGACATAAGTTTTAGCGGGCGTCATTTTGTCGAGCACTAATATTTAGGGCATATGCTAAATATAAGTGATATATACAATCTTTAGCTCACCGAGTTAATTTTTAGAACACGTGGTTGAAAGCATTTTATGGTGCGACATTTTATGTACACTTACTTATCACTAGTCATATCTTATTTTGAATTAGGATCTAGTGGTTCAGGTCCTAGCTTGCTATATTTAATCCTGCCTAACGTTATTATTTAATAAATCTAATGTTAAGATTTAATTGATGGCACCATTTTTGTCTACACCCTGGTTGGCATTAATCTTAGCTTTATTTTTGGTTTATTCACCTAGGCAAAGTTTTTCATACATGGTCATCTTCTTTGTTTTGATTAAGACCACTATCAAAATTTATTTAATGATAGCGAGGTTAAATGGTAATGCGTATATTCTAATTATAATTATGGTTAATCTTTAATTTGAAGCTTTTGCTTTATAGTCAAACATATTATTCCATTTATTTCCTTTTAATTTATCTCGAAATATCTTTTAAGTTACATTTGAATACTTAACTAAAGTCATCTTTTATTTGCGACTTTAATTAATAGCTAACCTGTACTTAAATATTCAAGTCATAAATATGATTATTAAACCAATATGAAACCCTAATAATCCTAGTAGGTTTTTATTAGCCTCTCTAAATTATTATTTGATTATATATATATTTTTTTATTCAAATGAGCTTGAAAATTATGATTTCGGTTCCATTGGATGATTTTGAATTTAGATGAATTTAAAATTTGTTTCATCGATATGAAGTTAAAATAATCAAGCTATGACAGTGGGACCCACCTTAATTTTCTTTCCTCTTTCTTTCTTCTCTTTTAGTCTCTCACTCCCTTTTTTCTTTTCTTTCTCCACCGACAACAAGACCGGCTTCTTCTCCTTCCCCATTTCTCTCCCTCACTTCTTTATCTCTCCAATCCTCTCTTCTCCTCCCGCCGGCAGCTCTCTCTCTCTCCTCCATTTCTAATCCCCCCCCATTTTCTCCAGCCGGCGGCCTCGCCTCACTCGTCCGACCGCGAGAGGGCATTGTCGCCTCGGCGCCCTCATCCCCGCCTCCGCCCGCACCGCTCCACCGCGCCGCACCAACTCCGGCCACTCCTCCACGCCAAGCATGGTCTGCAGCTCCGCCGAGCCTTGCCTCGCCTCGCTCCCTCTCGACGCCGTCGCTTCCGCCTACCTCCCGCCGGCGCCGCTCATTGCTTGACTCCCGCCGGCCGCGCCTCGGTGAGCCTCCTCCGGCTGACCACTGCCGCCGTCGCCTCTGCTGCCGCCGGGCTGCGCTTTTGTCGACCTCGTCGGCTCCGCCATCTCGGTCCGCCTCGCCACGCATGACATCTTTGGCCGGCTTGACATACATGTCAAGGCCCCTAAGCGCCCCAGGCGATGCTCGTGTTCGACCACCAACCACCTCTTGTGAAATTTGCTCAAACGATGTTGCATGTGAAAACTACTTGTATGAATGGGTTGCTCGTGCGATGAGGATTGCAATGGTATAACATGCATTGGGTGATTTGAGGTTCTTGAAAGGGATTGGAAGGAGAGAAGGTAGAGAAATGGACATGTACCAAAGTGTTTTTCTGTTGGAGAGGAGGTGGCGTGAGAAAGATGAAATGGCTGTGTTGCTTTCGGCTGGGCAAAAGATAAATGGCCAGGAGTCAATGCTGGATGGGAGAGGTGGCGTGGTGATGTGAAAAAGCGAGTGTGTATTAGCAGTGAAGAGGTTGTAGCAATTTTAGATTTTGAATTTTAACTTGAATCCCTAGTTCATTTTAAGATTACCGATTTTAGTGTAATTATTTAGATGCAGTTGTTGGACTTTCGGTTTAAGGCTAAAATTTAGATTTTTGTGAAATTTTAAAAATGGTTTATATTTTTTTACACTATTACTATTTACTTTGCACATTACTTCTCATTACCTACATATTTGTATGTAACAAAACTCAAAAGGTTTCAAATAAATTTTCAAAGGAAAAAATTGAATGCCAGCAAAATGCAAGAAAAGCGTTAAAAGTTTCACATTTCTGAATATCAAAATTTTGGGATGTTACAAACCTACCCCCCTTAAAATGAATCTCGACCCCGAGATTCCGGTAGAATAGAAAGAAAGGAGGTGAGGTTATATGGGCTAGCAATGGGTTTCTGGGTGTAGCTCGACGTATAGTCCTTTAGCTTCATAGAGGTGAGAATCACTGTGAGGGTTAGCACTTGAGAAGTAAAGGAAGAGAGAAACCTTGTTCTCCTAGATAGGTCGTAAACTTTCAGATGCTTGCTTGTTGACTTCGTCGTCTCTTTGCCTTCATAGAGTGGAGTGGTCGCATTGTCTTTTGGGCATATGATGGTCGTAGAACTCAGGCTGATGGGTGGGTAGTATTGGCTTATGCCCCAGGGAAGAGACGGCTTGAGAGATGTCGGTACGGGGTTGGATACATTTATATGGTGGTCTTTTATCCTTATTACTATAAGACTTTGGTCCTGTAAATCTTCCCGTACTAGCTTGATTAGCTCTGGGTCCAGGTTGTCGCAATTCCAAAACATACATCGCAGTAGCACTTGACATTTACGTCTTATAGTGCTACCCCCCTTAAAATAAACGTCCCTAGTCAATATTCTTCTCTTCTAGTTCCATGCAGGATGCGTCTTGTGGTGAATTGGAGACTCTTCCGTTGTACTTTGGCCGCCTTGGTCAGCAATAGGTTCAGAAAGCAATCTTTGGGGTAGTAGTCTTGCTCTTCACTAGGAAAACATGTGGCCTAGCTCACAGGATTTCCTACAGGGTGAGGGTCGTCTTCGCAGTTGGAATAGCTCATGGAGTATTTCACTTCCCAACGTCGACGTGCTTCTCATCATTGTGTTTAATTGGCGGCGATTTGTTCCATAGGTCTCTTGGGTAGGTAAGGAGAGAATGTCAGTAGGGCAGAGTCTCGGGTCTGGGCCTTTGGCGATCTATCACTTTGCTTCGGTAGATCTGACTGGGTTTGCAGCAGTAGGATAAGAGGGAATAGCATGAGGTACGGATAGAACCGTGAGGATAAGATAATGTAAACCCGTTCTAATTTCAAAAGAGCTCACCCCGGAAAGCTGGGGTGATACAGAAATCACACAATTTCAAAAACAATCTTTTCCCATGACTGCAAAATACAACGCCCGAGGGCAAGAAGGCAGTGCATAGTGCCAAAGTGAAACCTTACGACAAAACAACGTCTATTCGGGGGAGCACGCAAAAGTGAGTGCATGGTTCATCTACATAGCCTATTTAAAATGGGGCCACCTTATCTTCATGAACATCGTCAGCGTTCCTAACCTTAAATTTTTAGAATAAGGATACGAGAAGATGAACAAAATTTTCTTTTTGAATTTAATAGTAAGACAAGGGAAGTATTTGGGGTAATTTGATTGATATCGACTCACTCTTGTGTTACTATTATTATTGTTTTCGTAAGAAAAGGAGTATTTTCTAGGAATGAATCCAAACATGAAGAATACTAATTATTATTAACGAGACTTATTAGGGATGATGAAACCATAAATGGAAAAATATATCTCTTTCAGAAATAATACCCAAGGTTATCCCTTAGGATTTTATTTTTGAAAAACAAGGTCCTTGTTGGGAAAATTTTTCGAGAAATAACATGGTTTTGAGGCCATTTGAGAACCAAAGTGAATTTTGGGAACTCATTTTTTTTTTGGTATGCCGTTGAACTTAGGAAAATCTTTCCTCGGAAGATTAAGTTTGTTGAAATGAGTTTGAAATGAATTTCATAAACATTTTAATAATCGGTCCTCCTAGGATAAATAATTTTTGAATTAAAGATTTAAATTCTAGCATCATGACTTTTGGCCCAAAAATAGGTTTTCAAAGAGGGTTTACAAAAGGAGTACTGGATTCTCATCATTTTGGATTTGGGGTAAGAGAGCATTAGAAGGGAAAATGGCTAAAGCAGCATATAGATAAGAGGGGATCATCTAAGAGAGATAAGAACAAGCAGTATAACTTGTATTTTCGGAGATAGTGTTTTTAAAGAAATATGTCTAGTCATGGAGCTAACGGCCAGGCCAACTAGGTCACGACCTGCAGTCGATATGCTCTGATACCATCCTCAGAGGGGCCCAGATTTTACCATCGGAATCCCTCGTGATTTAATGCACTATTCCACGGATCGTAGATAGTGCTCACGATTCTGTAAAATGAATATCAAATACATACCATGCGGAAGCATAAATAAAATAGTAAACTTACTCATGGGCCGATTAGGCGAAATCATTAAATTGCAGCGGAAGAACGAAGCACGGTGGGACCTTGGGACATGCCCACAGGCGACCAACCGGAGGTTCGCGACCTAGCCCTTGACGTCTTCACCTTCTTTGCCTTCAAGACCCAAGTATTGCTGATGCGTAGTGATCTGATTCCTGATTCTGGATTTTGTTATGAGAGCGAGTGTGAGCACACTAACCACCGTGCTCGCGAGCCAATACACAGAATGCAAATATATAGTATGCATGGCTTATCCAAGGAAAGGCTCGGGTTGTTTTATTTGCCAGAAAACGCTTTTGGTTGCATTGTTATTATTAAACCATAGTGTTATTACTGCTACCTAAAACTTTCCACGGCGATTGCCAAAATGACTCACTCCCCCAAATGCCATAATTGACTTAATTCTCCAAAGACACAATTTTCTTACTAGATGTCGTCTAAGACTCCAAACAATGAGTGGCATCATTTAGCTAATCCACCGATCAAACCCTTTATATATATACATTCATTTTGAAGCTACCAATGTCTTCACGTATTCCGAATTCATACTAGTCCAATCTTGTAATCAATATTCACCAACTCCCTACTTCTGAATTCCAATGATTCTCTAATAGGATTACTTTTTAATCCACCGACATCATTCATATCAGAACTTTCTAACAAATCAATCCTTTCTGCTAATGATCCAAAACCATAAATTGCTCTTTCCACAATCATCCTTATTTTCATTAATTATCTCTAACTAATTCATCAATACTTCTGCACCAAGAATATCATTAATCTAGTTTATGCTTCAATTATCATATCTCCAAATTTCCTCAAATTCAAATCATCTATCCAGATCAATTCCTGTTAATCCCATTAAATCCAACAATTGCCTTTACACTCTTCTAATTCTCCAAAATCATTGATCCAGATTATACTCCGGTAATTATTATTCCTCCGATATACCCAAAAATCCAATTCATCATTCCAGTATTTTAATCAAATCCTATCAATCACATTATTACTAACATCTCTCAAGAATTTATATTAATGTCGTAATCCAACAATTTCTTTTGCACTCTCTAATCTTCCAAAAATCATTTAAATCGTCTTTCTAACCCATCCATTCATATAGACTCCACCGATTTATTTCTCCTAAACCCCTTTCTAATATTTTCTTTTTACAATCAACATGAATCCATCAATCATCGTTATGTATTTACCACAACAGTCATCCTCTTTTCCTACGACTCTATTTATTCTTCTGTCATTTTACTTTGTAAAGAAGAAGCTTTATCATCGTTTAGCTTTTGAAATATAATACATAGAAACCTCCTGAGACTTAGCAGTTTAAACAAAACATAATGTATATGAGAATGCAATAACGATGGCGATTGATTCCATCCACCGTTACATGGCATCGCACCATATGCTTAATCTTTCGGTTATAGCCGCTTAACTTATCGAGGCGACACCCAGACAACACAAATCGGGCCTTGCCGCGCCTTCACTTTCCCATTCCCACCCACAAATCATTTTGAAACAGAACTATATCTGGTTAAGTTTCCCATGTCCGCCCATGACCGTGGGCACGGCTATTCGAATAGTTTTGACTCTGCAGAGTTTGTACACTTTCACCACAAGAGACAATCAACTCGTTGCCCCACACGATTCCTTAGCATGTGGTTGAGCAGACCATCACAGTGACTGTTCAAAGTATCTAGTTCCTTTTGTCATCTCACCCTATGGGCTTATCCCACGTGCGGTGGGTCCCATACGTTCGCGGGATGTTTTCCACGATTACTAACGCAATAGGGCTCCACTTCCATAACGCTTAGAACGGTGAAAAACTTCACCCTCCCTTGGTGTCCCTTTAGGCCTCCCTTGCTCTGCTTATCCACTTCACTCCACTACCGGTGAGATGAGTTCGGAGTTTCGATACAACTACTTAGCCAAGTTGTACTTCTGAGACTTGTGGTTGCCTTGTTTTACGTGGGAGATCATGACAAGATTCGGTCCTTAGCGGTATCTCGGGCGATTCTACCACAACCCACTTTGTGCCTCCACCGCACCATTCACACACACACCATCGAACCATTCGCCGGATATTCAAGCAAGTAGGGTTTTGGGATCACAAAATAATCATATCGAACATATACCAATCATTACCACCATGACTGCCCAACCAAATTTTCTCATGATTAAAGTGATGCTTGGGCGTTTTCACGCCCATGAATACATATGCAACACTACGCATGGCGTATAATTTACGGACTTATTTTCAAAAGGTTACTATCATACTTTCGCTAGGGCGATAAGGTTCATATATTCAAATATTCAACAAGGGGGTGTAATATTAATCAAGGCAAGCAATGGGCGTATAACTAGAATCTTGAATTAAGCATGTATTTATACATAAAATAACAGCATGCAATTTGATAATTTAAACAAAAGTAATTTGCAGAAAATGTAGCTTCAACATGATCAAAGTATTGACTACTTTGGCGCGGTTTACTGCGGTCTTGAGCTCACACAATGCTTCTTCTGGACCTTCCGGTCTTTATCTTCACTTCGCTCTTGATCACGCTTGATCTCTTGATTCTTCAGGACTCCAATTGCTAATTACGTGCTAAACGATTGAACATGAATAAAAGCAAATAACTCAAAAGATCCAAATAAATCCGAAATACTCAATTTGATTTTGTTATGAGTTAATGGGTGCTTTGGGCGATTTGAGGCAAGGTTGATAGTATAATACACTGACTCGGTCTTTATATTAATAACTTTCTTTTATTATTTTTGCATTTATCAAGGAAGTTCCATGAGCTAGGTTAGACCTATGAATCAGTACGCAAGTTTTAGCGGAGCGTCATTTTGTCGAGCACTAATATTTAGGGCATATGCTAAATATAAGTGATATATACAATCTTTAGCTCACCGAGTTAATTTTTAGAACACGTGGTTGAAAGCATTTTATGGTGCGACATTTTATGTACACTTACTTATCACTAGTCATATCTTATTTTGAATTAGGATCTAGTGGTTCAGGTCCTAGCTTGCTATATTTAATCCTGCCTAACGTTATTATTTAATAAATCTAATGTTAAGATTTAATTGATGGCACCATTTTTGTCTACACCCTGGTTGGCATTAATCTTAGCTTTATTTTTGGTTTATTCACCTAGGCAAAGTTTTTCATACATGGTCATCTTGCTGTTTTGATTAAGACCACTATCAAAATTTATTTAATGATAGCAGGTTAAATGGTAATGCGTATATTCTAATTATAATTATGGTTAATCTTTAATTTGAAGCTTTTGCTTTATAGTCAAACATATTATTCCATTTATTTCCCTTTTTAATTCTATCTGAAATATCTTTTTAAGTTACATTTGAATACTTAACTAAAGTCATCTTTTATTTGCGACTTTAATTAATAGCTAACCTGTACTTAAATATTCAAGTCATAAATATGATTATTAAACCAATATGAAACCCTAATAATCCTAGTAGGTTTTTATTAGCCTCTCTAAATTATTATTTGATTATATATATATTTTTTTATTCAAATGAGCTTCGAAAATTATGATTTCGGTTCCATTGGACAGATTTTGAATTTAGATGAATTTAAAAATTTGTTTCAGTCGATATGAAGTTAAAATAATCAAGCTATGACAGTGGGACCCACCTTAATTTTCTTTCCTCTTTCTTTCTTCTCTTTTTAGTCTCTCACTCCCTTTTTTTTCTTTTCTTTCTCCACCAAACAGCAGACCGGCTTCTTCTCCTTCCCATTTCTCTCCTCACTTCTTTATCTCTCAATCTCTCTTCTCCTCCTGCGTGCTCTCTCTCTCTCCTCCATTTCTAATCCCCCATTTTCTCCAACCTGCCTCCTCGCCTCACTCGTCCGTCGCCGCTGAGGCATTGTCGCCTCGGCCCTCATCCCTTTGCCTCCGCCCAGCACCGCTCCACCGCGCGCACCAACTCCGGCCACTCCTCCACGCGCGCATGGTCTGCAGCTCATGAAGCCTTGCCTCGCCTCGCTCCCTCGACGCCTGGTCGCTTCCGGCTACCTCCGCCGCGGGGCAGCTCATTGCTTGACTCCCGCCGTGGCGCCTCAGTGAGCCTCCTCCGTGACCACTGCCGGTAGTCGCCTCTGCTGGCCGGCCTGCGCCGGTCGGCCTCGTCGGCTCCGCCATCTCGGTCTTGGCGCCGCCGACATCTTGTCAGCGGCCGGACCAATGGTCATGCTGCGCCCTAAGCGCCTCAGGCGATGCTCGTGTCGGCCACCAACCACCTCTTGTGAAATTTGCTCAAACGATGTTGCATGTGAAAACTACTTGTATGAATGGGTTGCTCGTGCGATGAGGATTGCAATGGTATAACATGCATTGGGTGATTTGAGGTTCTTGAAAGGATTGGAAGGAGAGAAGGTAGAAATGGACATGTACCAAAGTGTTTTTCGTTGGAGAGGAGGTGGCGTGAGAAAGATGAAATGGCTGTGTTGCTTTCGGCTGGGCAAAAGATAAATGGCCAGGAGTCAATGCTGGATGGGAGAGGTGGCGTGGTGATGTGAAAAAGGCAGTAGTGTGTATTAGCAGTGAAGAGGTTGTAGCAATTTTTAGATTTTGAATTTTTAACTTGAATCCCTAGTTCATTTTTAAGATTACCGATTTTAGTGTAATTATTTAGATGCAGTTGTTGGACTTTCGGTTTAAGGCTAAAATTTAGATTTTTGTGAAATTTTAAAAATGGTTTATATTTTTTACACTATTACTATTTACTTTGCACATTACTTCTCATTACCTACATATTTGTATGTAACAAAACTCAAAAGGTTTCAAATAAATTTTCAAAGGAAAAATTGAATGCCAGCAAAATGCAAGAAAAGCGTTAAAAGTTTCACATTTCTGAATATCAAAATTTTGGGATGTTACACGGAGCCGCCTGTCGTGGCCCACATGCAACAACATCAGGAAGGCCCCTTGCGAATTCAAGCCCACGGGCAACAGCCCTAGGAAGGCCCCCTGCGGATTCAAACTCACGTATAGCAACCCCAAGAAGGCCCTGGAGGGAGGTCAGCGCCAGGTTATAAACGTTATCTCTGCGGGCTCTTCATTGGAGTTCTCCTCGGCACAGCAACAGAAGAGCTACACGCGGAGGCTACACCATGTGGCAAAGATACCGTGCAGCAGCATCACGGAGTGGGCCCAGTACGAAATCACCTTCACGCCCGCTGACGCAGAGGGCGTCGAGTTCCCTCACCAGGATCCCCTGGTCATCTAGGTCGCCATCGCGGGGTGCGATGTCAAACGCGTCTTGGTCGAGTGTACTAAGTTTAGCTGTACTAGCCAAAATCACATGCGACTATTTCACTTTGCGTACTACCTCTCGCGAACAGCCAGAATTCAAATATTTAAGTCATAAGCCATCAGTCCAAAAGAACCCACCCTTTTTATTCGGCTTGCACCATTATTGATATTTGGTAGATTCTTTTGGGCTGCAGCTATGGATTTTGGTTTATAGTTTTTGAATTCTATCTGTTCGTGAGACAACACGAGAGAAAAACAGTCGTATGCGATTTTGGCCGATATAGCTGAACTTGGTATAATATATATTTAATCTACTTATAGACCTTATCTCGTTATATCACTAATTATGACTCTTGAGCAGTTTATTTGCGAGAATATTCAAAAAATTTTAATTATCAAATACATATTTGAACCGAAAACAATTATGTAGCAAAGATTACAAACCCATAAAAAATGTTTTCTTACGAGAGATGTCAGCCTTACCAAACAGCTACAGCCTACAAGTGCAACCAACGTGCCGGTGAGCTCGAAGGAAAAAAAGAGTCTAAAATCAAAATATAAATCAAAAATAAAAAGAGTGGTGTGCTCCCAAGAATAGAACGGCCAAGGAGCCCAAAGCCATGGATCTCGCCTCCCCATCTCCTAGCGAAGAACCCCTCCCCCCGCATTTGTCGTAGGATGCTGCTCGCCGGAGGGATCGGGCAGCGGCGGTGAGGCAGCGGTAATGGCTGCGGCGGCGGAGTCGGACAACGGGAGCGAGGTGGGCCCCATCGGTGCCACCGGGGACTCTGCGGTGTTTGCTTCGCCGGTGAAGGCGATGGCGAAGGCGCCGGAGTCGGAGGCTGGCGCCTCGGCGGCGGCGGCGTCGGAGTCGTCGGAGGCGAAGGTCGACGACGGCAACATCCAGGAAGCTGAGTCGTCGCTCCGCGAGGGCCTCTCCCTCAACTACGAGGTCGAATTTCTGCCTCTGCCGCTCGTTCTTGGCTTGATCTGGGAGGTGAAATCGAGTTCTTTGCGGCCCGCTTGGGCGGAATGGGACGGAAAGATCGAATCTTTTGGTCAATGCGAATTCGTCTTTTGCGTTTGGGGGAGATCGGGATGCGACGAAGGAACTCTGCGCGGAGATCGTAGGGCCCGGTAGTGTCAAATGGTGTTCTTCCTGCAAAAAGTCCCCCCTGTTTAGTGTTTATTTCGTGTGGGGAATGAAGTTCTTTTCATGAATGTGTGGGGGTGGTGGCCATTTCGATTCGAGTTTGGGTGAGAACACCACATTGATTTGGTAGATTTGAGCAGCATTTCAAGCTAAAATTAAGAATTTGTGTCTGGACCCCTTTTGGGAGATGTAGGATGTGATCCCGTGGAAATGGTTCTGCAGGCTCCAACCTTGAGTCTCGAAGGCATTCCCAACTTTTCAATTTTGATGAGGGTGTGTTGTTGCGCTAGTCAAATCCAGAAGCATTTATAAATCAAAGAGTGTGAAATGAAGAGATATGTGTGAAAATGATCTTGCTTTTGGAGATATCGTGGGTGGCTGATGGTGTAACCGTATTATCATGGTTCGGTCAGTGGGTGTTGGCGTTATCGGGTGACGTTGGGAGCTGGGGAACCATTCTGGCATCAACAAGGGATTTGTGCAATTTGCATTGGGTTTCTTAGGATGGAATAGGGCAAGGTTGTTGAATTCAGAAGCACTTTGCATCATCAACAATATGGGAATTGACCGCGAAGAAAGATTATACCTTATTGTTTAGTTCAATTGGGCACTGACTTGTTTCTATTTTGGTCTTTGTTGCAGAGAAAAGATGTCCCTTCCGTTCTTTTCCTTCATTTTGTTGAAAATGATAAATATGACATTCAAGTGTGTGTTCATGTCGGATTCTAATGTTGAGGCAACTTATTTTCGTGGTGAAAAAACATCTAGAATCTTGGATTTTCGTATTTAACCTCCTGGAAGAGATTCAGTTGGAGATCACTTGTTTGTATCTTTGATAAAAATAGAACCTTGACATATATTTTGTGCTACATTGGCAACATAGAGTTCAGAACCTTTAATTAAATTTAAAGTTTGACTCCAATCGTAGACGCTCATTGATGCTCTTCTGTGTCAAAAAAAAAAAATGGTTACTTTATGAGCTGGTATCTCATTTCATTTCATATCAAATCAAATTGTATGTTTTAATAACAATGGAAGACAAGTGCATGGGCTTTAGTTTTAGATTTTTTTCTTAACTTTCCCGGCTACTTTGATCATTGTATATTATGTTAGCTAAAATTGTTTGATTGTGAATGCAGATTCGTACTGAAATGTTATTTATGCTTGACTAGCTGGAATCCCTCCACATTTCTGCAAAATCCCTCTAAATATCACTGTTTTATAACTAGAATCTGCGTTCTAATTTTTGCATGGCTGTATTGACTAAAACTGTGATCAGTAGCCCCAAGGGGAATGTGGACCTTTCCTCTAGTTATAAATTATACGCTTATTTGGCAGAAGCTTGTATTCTAGATATATTAAAATATTTTTGTGCATAACGTCAGTAGGCTAGTAGCAAAAAGAACTGAACTTTATCAGCAGCTCTTGTAAGTTTCATGTTTATATTGTTGCTAACTGTGGGCTTTATTTATATGCTTTCAATATTAGGAAGCAAGAGCTCTCCTTGGGAGACTGGAATATCAGAGAGGCAATGTAGAAGCTGCTCTTCGAGTATTTGATGGAATAGACCTTCAAGCTGCTATTCAGCGCTTCCAACCACTGCTTTCAGATAAACTGCCCTCAAAGCGAAGTAACAAATTACGGTCCGGGTTCGATTCATCAAATTCAGGATCACACCGTGCTGCTAGCCTTGTTCTTGAAGCCATTTACTTGAAGTCAATGTCTCTTCACAAGTTAGGGAAAGCAATGGGTACGGATTGCTAAAATTCACTATATGACCGTTTTGCTATGCTTGTCTTGACATTTTGGAACCATTTGCTTGCAGAGGCTGCTAAACAGTGTAAAAGTGTCCTTGATGCTGTTGAAAGTATCTTCCAACGTGGCATACCCAACGTCATGGTTGAACAAAAGTTGCAGGAAACTGTCAGTAAATCTGTTGAGCTTCTCCCAGAACTTTGGAAGCAAGCTGGGGCATATCAAGAAGCACTAGCTTCTTACCGGTGTGCTCTTCTTAGTCGGTGGAATCTTGATGACGAATGCTGCACAAGGATTCAGAAGAGATTTGCTGTTTTTCTGTTGTATGGTGGTGTGGAGGCAAGCCCCCCAAGCTTGGCTTCTCAAACTGAAGGTTCATTTGTCCCTAAAAATAATTTGGAAGAGGCAATCCTTCTGCTCATGATACTATTGAAGAAGTGGTACCTTGGGAAGACTCACTGGGATCCCTCAGTAATGGAGCATTTAACCTTTGGATTGTCACTCTGTAGCCAGACATCTGCTCTTGCGAAGCATCTGGAAGAGGTTTTACCTGGAATATACCCTCGAACTGAGAGATGGTATAGTCTAGCTCTTTGCTATTTTGCAGCTTCTCATAGTGAAGCTGCATTAAATTTGTTGAGGAAGTCTTTAAATAAGAATGAGAGTCCCAATGACATAATGGCCCTGCTGTTGGCTGCTAAGATATGCAGTTCGGATTATTGTCTTGCTTCTGAGGGTGTAAAGTATGCAAGGAGAGCAGTTACAGATGCCGAATCATCAGATGGGCATTTAAAGTGTGTTGCCCTCCATTTCTTGGGGAGTTGCCTGGCCAAGAAGTCTAAAATTGCTTCATCTGATCACCAAAGATCTCTCTTGCAGGCTGAGGCTTTGAAGTCACTTAATGAGGCAGTTTCTCTTGACCGCTACAACCCAGATTTAATATTTGACATGGGGATAGAATACGCTGAACAACGAAACATGCATGCTGCCTTGAAATGTGCAAAGCAATTCATTGATGCAACTGGTGGATCTGTTTCAAAAGGTTGGAGATTGCTATCTTTGGTTCTTTCTGCACAGCAAAGGTATTCAGAAGCAGAAGTGGTAACTGATGCTGCATTAGATGAAACCACGAAGTGGGAGCAAGGGCCATTACTTAGAATAAGGGCAAAATTGAAGGTTGCTCAATCATTGCCCATGGAAGCAGTTGAAGCATACCGTACCCTTCTTGCTCTTGTTCAGGCACAGCAAAAGGCTTATGGATCTGTCAAAAATGGCACAGAGGTTTGTCTTCTCAAATATGATAGAAGTACCATCCTTGAATTTCAGACAATTTACTTGTATTGTAGTGTAAAATGATTTAAGATTTCTGTGAACCAGGTTTGAAAATCCGTATCTGCTAGTAAAAGAGGCTACTGAAATTCTCTAGATATAAAGCCCTTACCTTTTATCTTTAGGTTGAAGTGGGATTGGAATCATTCAAATCCCCATTTCCTCACAAGGAACAATGTTGCTCCACAGAAATGTTCTTCAAACTGCTTTTGTATTTTTACTTACTGCTGAAGTGGACTGCCACAATGTTTTTCGTCAACACGCCCTCTTGATAATTCTCATTTCATCTTTGGATCATTCCATTCAACTTTCTATTCCTTCATTCCATCTTATTCTTTTTGGGATTTTTTTCCAGGAAGATGATGATAAAGTGAGCGAGTTTGAAGTTTGGCAAGGTCTTGCCAACTTGTATGCTAGTATTTCCTATTGGAGAGATGCCGACATATGTTTACAGAAGGCTAAAGCCCTGAAAACATACTCTGCCACAACACTTCATGCAGAAGGTGAGGAAAACTTGGTCACAAATTCATGTCTCATGAGTCATACCTGTACCTCCGGCTATTTTGAAAGTATGAAATCTATCATGTGATTCATATTTACCCGGTTTATTGTTTTTTTTTTTGGTCATACATGGATATAAATTATATTTGACTGTCAAAGTTGATAAAAAGCAAGTGAAGATGAGTGAAGTGCGGAAATTTCTGTCCACTTCTGAAATTTCATGCTCACGTAGGCCGGACATTCATAAAACTGAGAAGTTGAAAATATCCCAAGTTTTGTGCTCTCCATCATGATATTTTCTTGTCTTTCCAGGTTTCATGCATGAGGTGCGTGAGCAGACACAGGATGCAGTCTCTGCATACTTCAATGCAGTCTCGACGGAGCTAGATCACGTGCCATCCAAGGTATCCATTGGTGCTCTCCTGTCTAAGCAAGGGCCCAAGTATCTTCCCGTGGCAAGGAGCTTCCTCTCGGACGCCCTAAGGCTTGAGCCTACAAACCGAATGGCTTGGTTCTACCTAGGAAAGGTCCACAAGCATGACGGCAGGCTAGCTGATGCTGCCGATTGCTTCCAGGCAGCCTCCATGCTCGAGGAATCGAACCCAATAGAAAGCTTCAGATCACTATGATGGATCAACTGCAACAACATGAGTTTTTTTTTTTTTTTTTACATTGGTTAGTTTTCCTTTTCTTCTCCTCCTCCCTTCTCGGTATGTAGTAGCTGCGCAAAAATTGGATGCCAGCTAGCTGTAACTTGTATTCGTAGGTGCTATGTTCGTCACGATGTCAGATATTGACAAATATAAGTTGCTTTTGCCTGATGGCACTAGAAACAACTATGTATTGATATCACCCATTACTACATAAAGATTATAACGAGTCATCAGCTAACCAGAAAACAGTATTATTGGTGATACAATTCCTTTTTTTTTTTTGGTAACCGGTCTTTTGTGACCCATGCTTTTTCTAGAGGGCATCTGACTCGACGATGGTCTAGCCTTTTCGAGTAAGGGTTCATTGTAGTTTTGATGTCAACATGAACATGAGTAGTGCAGGAGTTTCTGAGAAGCATCTCATTCAAATTCAGGTGAAGATTTTAATCAAGACAAATGATGAGCAATAGCATAAAAAAGCACGCATTTCTTCGTTTTACAAACATGAATTGTGTCTCACTCTCACCAGATATGTTTCTGTATGTAAATGGCCATGCCTGGAACACTCAAAATGACAAACGAAGATATGTAAATTCTTGTTCTTGGTGTTTGGCTGTGCCAGATTAAATAAACAAATATGCGTTCTTGGTGCTCTCTTTCATATCGCTCCAGGTAGTCAACAGAGGACTTCTTTCGTGTGGGAGGATATGAGCAGCTGCATGTGTGAAGGATGGTGTTGAAGAGGGCACCACCGACGATCTCGCTATTGACGACAAGGCTCTGAACGTTAGCAAGTTGGTTCAGCGGTGGCGTGGATTCATGATTTTGTGGTATCGATTATCTGTGACACCTTGATGGGTTAAAACTATTTAGAGCAAAATCTATGAGTATATTCTTTTAGGTTATGACTTATAACTTAAAATTTTGAATTCTAACAGTTCACGAGAGACGGTACATAAAGAAAAATAGGCGTCTATGGTTTTAGCCGGTATAGCTGAACTCAGTATACTTTTTACTACAATCTCCTTATTAATTCCGTCATGAAAAACACATCGTTTAAACATTAGTTACTATAGCATAAGTCATAAACCACAAGCCATAAGTGAAAAATAACCTAACATATGATGCCTTTAGAATTCCATTGTTAGATTTAATTTCTACTATCATCCTTTACTACCGGTAGAATGTACCGTAAAAATTCTCATACACTTATACTGCATGCTGAATTTCAGCCGCTTGTGTGGATCTCCTCTGCAGCCATGCCTTGCTTCTCCTCCTTCACCATCTTTTCTTCATCCCACGTTCGAATTTCGAGAGTGGGGCGGTTTGGAAGGAGATCAGCCGTTTTCCTGATGGCCTCCTCCAATGCCTCCACCTGCCGAACCGTCGCGCCACTGCAAATGATCTCAATGGTAAGATGCCTAAGGGAAGAGAGGTGCTGGATGCCAGAATCAAGACCAGTGCCTGCGTCGAATGGAACCCGCAGCTTCTCAAGCTTCGGCATGGCCCCTGCTTCAACCATCAGGCCGGCCCCATTGCTCCAGCAGGTGAAGTGGAACTCTTTCAGGCATATGAACATGTTGTTGCTGATGATGAGCCTTTCTTTGGGAGCAGCTGATTTTGATGACAGCCAGAAAAACAGCAAAGCAGGTAACTTTCCAAGGATCTCCAGTGCTTCTTCTTCTACTGGATCAATATTGATATCTAGGTAGGTGAGGTTGTCAAGTGAAGCAATCCAAACTGTAACTCTGGGGAAGTAGTAGTCCATGCGCATCTGCACCTTCTGGAGATGAGGGGATGAGAACCAAGAATCCAACAAAAAATCTAGGGAATAACCATAATAACTCACAACACAAAGGGATCGGAGTCCGCCCAATTTGCTGAGCGACAAGACCAAGTTGTCCACAAAAGTATCAATGTCACTATGCGTATTGACAATGCACCACTGTAGCCCAAGAATCCTCAGTTTTGTCAAACTGCCCAGCTCCTGCAAAGAAGATGCCAAGCTGTCTCGGTTAATTTTGATCCATGATAGCTCCTGCAGAGCATGCATATTCCCAATTCCTTCAGGTATTAACAGATTAGGAACACGCAAGCATGTCAAATTTTGCAGTTGAACAAAGCTTTTCGGCATTTTTCTAATCTTCGTCCATCTTATGTCCAGAGTCTTCAAATGATGTAGTTCTCCAAGTTGTTCAGGGAGTGCATCAATGCTTCTTACATTGAGTCGCAGGTACCTCAACTGAAAAAGGCTCCTTATATGTCCAATATAATTGGTTTCCATCTCCTCACCGTTTTCTATATCAAGTACTCGGAGAACTCGAAACTTTGAAAGTGAAGGCATCTGTTCAGCATACCCGAATATACTGAGCGATCGACAATGGGAAATGATCGCTGTTGGTGGAACCATAATGTGCTCCTGGGAATAATAGTTGAGGGATAGCCTACGAATCTTATTTTGTAGCACCAATTTCTGATTGTGCTCACCGAAGGTGGTGGCAAAGTTTTCTTCGACTGACTTGGATGTAAGGAGATCAAGAACCATATCATGGACTCGGCATGAATCAACTCGACCATCATATTGGATTTTCATTGGCTGAATCATGCTTCTATTGATAAGATCATTAAAATAACACTCTCCTATTTCCTCCAAATCTTGTCCACCATCTGTATTAATGAATCCTTCAGCGATCCATCTCCTTATCAGTCGATCCCTCTCAATTTCATAATCTTCTGGAAATATACTTAGATATAGCAAACATGTCTTTAGATGCTGGGGCAGATCATGGTAGCTAAGAGATAATATCCTTCTCATCTCTTCTACATCGGGATCTTTTTCCAGTGTTGAACCGATTGAATTATGTATCCTATCCCAATCTTCTTTCGTTCTAGCTTTATTAACCAATAAGCTAGCTATTGTAATAATCGCCAACGGCAAACCGCTGCACTTTTCCAAGATTTCACAGGAAACTTCTTCCAATTGTGGAGGGCATAAATCTTCCGAGCCAAAAATTCGTTTATAAAACAAACTCTTAGAGTTATCTGTACTAAGAGGCATTATTTCATAGATATGATCATGGTGAGGAAAGCAACACAACTTGGCTATTGAAATAATCCGTGCTGTTGTCATTATTCTGCTTCCACAATTATTCACAAACAAAGCACATTTAATGGTCTTCCATGCCTGAGTACTCCATATATCATCAATGACAACAAAGTACCTACGAAGTGCATATTTTTGTAAAGCCCTTATGAATTAGGAAGTTACAAAATGTTAAAATGACATAATTTCTTAGTGCCAGATTTTAGTAAATCCTATAGGATATACATGCAACTAAATACAGGAAAATGGTTCTATCATCCACAAATGATAATAGCGCAGATTCTAAAACAAATGGGAACTGAACAACTAACTGATCTATGCCAACCCATAGGGAATCATAGGGGGCTTCAGGTTCTTTGCAATTTGCTGTTTATGGGGTACAGAAGCATTTCTCTTCTATATATGGCCACAGATAACCAAAATCCCCAAAGGTGTGGCCAGACAAACAAGTGAATATGTGAATTTATTTTATCAGGTTACAATATTTAAAGGGAGTTTTTACGCCATCTAACAATAAAACCACAAGAAACATGAAACAGAACGTGAAACTATTACTAGCTGCACATGTTTAGCCTTCAGAATATAACAAAAGCACCCTTCTATATTCAATTTGATTAAAAAACTGTAGAAAGCAATAGAATGGCTAATCTACACACAGCTAGTAGATCGGACCAATGTTTTAGCTACTAAATAGATACCGATATTGGACAAATGAAGGTGCACCCAAGTTCTCATTCAGAAACCATAAATGTACCTCTTGTTCTTTAGAAACTCTCGGATTGCGTTGATGAGCTTTTCCTCGTCCCATATATCTATGTTAGCATACAAGAGCTGGCTGACTTGAGAGAATATATTTCTGAAGATCTTGTTTACATCAGGCTGCTGCGACAGAGAAACAAAAGCTCGACATTGGAAGTAGCCTTCCAGTTTACGGTACACCTCATTCGCAAGTGTAGTTTTACCGAGACCTCCAGGACCCACAATGGATATCACCTTCAGCTGCTGCACCGACGCACCTTCCCCTCCGTTAGCCACTGGATGAGCTCATCCCTCGGCTTGTCAATGCCGACAAGCCCGTCTGGCTCAGCATAGAGCGAAGGCAAGCGAGGGTCGATAGCCCTTGCGGTGCTAGGCCCGAAGGTGCGGTCATCGAGCTTATACCTCACGCGCCGCATGCTTGCATCTTCAACGCGCGCCTTGAGCTCCTGGATTTGGCTCGCGATCCGATGGCGCCCCCTCAGCGCCTTAAGGTGCTGGACCACCTTATGCACAGGCCCTGAAGCCTCAGCCATGTCGGTGTGGCCGATGCGGCGCATGAAGTCGTCGATGCAATCCTCGATGTCGTAGGACATCTCCCGCACTTGGTTCCTCCACTCCATCGTCTGGGCGTCAAGGCCACAGTCCACCTCTGCCAGCCTCTGGAGGAGGGCGTTCATGCTGCTCAGTTCATCTTTCATGAACTCCACCTCCCTCTGCACGCCTTTCAGCTTCCGGTACTCCTCCCCGAGCAGGGCAGTCAGCTTGCCGATAACAGAGGTCATCACCCCCGCCAAGGCGCTTGCCATCTGTTGCAAGTTTGACTGGTTTAGCAAAGATCCCAATATCATAGCAAAAGAAAATATCAGCAGCAGCCACTGTATATAGGCATAACAATGAAATTTTAATATGAGTGTGCCACCAGGGGCGGAACTAGAAGGAAAATGATCAGGGTTCACTATTTCACCGTATATATAATAATATATATAGTTTTTAAGTAATAATATGCTAAATAGTAATGTATTCGGTAATTTTTAGCATCAATACTTTAACACAACCGAGACAATGTATGATGATAAAAAAGCAGCGATCAAAATACTTACCAAAATAAAAAAAATCCGATGATAATATTAATTAGTTGCAGCAAATTAAAAGAACCAAGGGCGAAACCACATATAAAAGTTAGTCGACATTGATAAAATACATCATTCAACATTAATGGGCTATTAAAAGATAACAAAATTACTTAAAGTTTTCAAGTAAAAATAGTAGAATGATTAAATGTAAGTTAATGCATTATCTTTTAGTATTTACGTTCGTTCAAGTTCACAAAGCGACGAACCATAATATCATTAGTATTTTTTGTCAATTCTTATTTCTCCACATAGCAAATAAGTATATCATTCATTAAATTATTACCAATTAATTGAAAAGTCAGTTAGATATTTATATGTTTAATAGTTGAAATAATTGAGAGAAATTTAAAACTAAGTATATATTGATCGGATATACCTAAGCTTCCTTCGGTCGACGAGGTCAGTCTTGGGAACGACGCGTGGACGGCTCCGACCCGAGACCTTCACATGTACAAACGTTAACCCCACTCAACACATCATATCGAAGTCAATGCTTAAGCAAGCGACGACAACTGTACACGCATAACCCGATCTTGGCATAAAACGTCCGGGGTTAAGGACCCATCGCGTAGGCCCAATGGCACTATGGCACTATGGGCTTTTTGGTCCAATGGCAGCCTTATACTATTTGGTGCTCTTTTACTGTGGCAGGTAAATCGGTAACAGATAATAATAGAATTTCCTGCCGAATGACGAAAACCCACAACGCGAGACGGTGCCGACCAGCCCTGGATGGTCTGGGAACCTCTGAGAGCGCTACTTTTAGTCGCTTTCTAGACGGCGCCGACCGTCCATGGGTGGTTTGGGAACCTCTGCGAGCGTTACTTATTCGGCATTCTAAAAGCCGATGTGTCTGACAGCAAAAACCGCCCTTTCCTTTCTTAAATCTCTCTTTTGCAATTCAGTGGTATTACAGGGAATTTGGGTTACTAGTGCTCCCTTCATTGAGCTTCAAGGGTAGAACCGGGTGCACTGAGTTTAGTCTAGGGGGTTCACACATGGAACAAAAGTGCTAGTCCCTATTTAAAAAATTTTTGGACCCGATGTCCTGTGACACCGGGCCCCCCAATGTGGTTCCGCCCATGTGTGCCACAATGCTGTAGAAGCAATTGGCCCAACTGCATGATTTAGCACCATTTTTTTCCTTCCACGTGTAGTCGTAATCAATCAAAGATGCGTGTGTCGCTCTGCAATTTCTACCAGAATTGATTGCCCTCTAGGTGCAAAACTGCAAATTCCTTGTTTATGTAACACTAGACAAACCACCAAGGCAAGTAGAGTAAAACCCTTGGTACATTTGACACCTATGAATAACAACGGATCACTGAACCGTGAAAGCTGCAAAGACAATGGAAGATTGATCCCCAAACTTATCAAATATGCCAAATCAAATAAGATATCAGCTAGTAAATGAACGAATGAACCTATTTTTGTCAATTTGATCTCATGTTCTCAACCAGGTGCCTCTAAAATAGAACAAGATACAGCACGAAGTAGTAACCTCAAATTTCTAGTATCATGACGCTAATCCTCCCAAGACACCAAAAAATTTCACCGTAGAGAACTAGCTATTTCACAAACCAAGCTACAAACATCAATCAATAGTTCAACAATACCTATTCGATCGGAGAGATGCGGGAGCTCCGATAATGCAAGCCACGCCGCCGCAGGCGAGCCGGCCGGAGCAGAGAGCAGGAGCCGCCGGGCGGCGTGCGCCGCGAAGAGGGCGGAGGAAGACCGTCGCGGAGAGCAGCGACCGTGGAAACTGGAGGTTTCTTGGCTTCTGGCTTAGAGAGGAGGCGTGGCGTAGCAGCAGCGCTCTGAGAAAAGTCAATGGCCGCCTTTGCAGACTGATCCGCAGGCCAACTTGCTTTGACTATAGGCTGTTCATATTAGTTTTTCTTAATAGTTTTTAGCTATATTAATAAAAAAATGATGATAAATAATAGCAACTGATAAATAGTAGTATATTATATAAAAAAGATAGAGCAATGAAAGATGATACAATATTTAAACCGTCATACGACTTATAAACTATAATATAATAAAATATAAAATATGTTACAATATGTGAACATGTATATTATAGTAACTAATAAATAGTAGTGGTTAATAAAAATAGTTTATAGAAACTGATGTATTGGTATTGGCTACCATTTCAATGCGTGGCGTGGCACGCTACCTGGCGATGGTTTAGGTGTGCCGAATCATGATATTATTATCAACGGGCTAAATTAGATGTGATTTTTGATCAAAGATAGTACTTTTTACTCGGTGATGTAGTATAGATAGTCAAATCCTAACTATTTTGACCCCTAATGGTAATGTCACTGAGATGATTGACCGCTTCGTGTTTTTCCTACAGGCTGACGTCGGTGCTGTAATTTGGAGAGTCTCGCACCATGGCGGATAGGATCGCCAATGGTGCAGAGGTAACACAGGAGGAGTCGGTGAACGCTTGGCATCGTGTGAAGGCCTGGGGTAGACGTGTGGTATCCCTATTATCTTGCACGAGGCTACCGGAGGTCTACACGCCCACACTCGGTGCACAGACGGTTCGTCCACCGGGGCCGCCCCGACCGGCATGACACCACGCGGTGGGTTCTACTTAGGCACGTCCTACACCACCTCAGCCTGACAAGGCTGGGGGTCAGCCTGGGGACGGACTCGTACACTGTCAGGGAAGCTGTTTGCATGTCATTCGTACATCTTCAGCTTCCCCACGCAAGGGGCGTACTCGTGCCGTACATCCCTCCAGATGCGATGGCGCCAACTGAGGGTACGCTTCGCCTCTTATCGGTTTTATCCCAATGCTTTATCTCACGAACTAACAATATTTGTATTGCAGATCTTGTGTTCTCTGACCAGGGATGGGGAGTCTCCCCGGGCCAGGACGACCTGGACCAGTACTTTTCGGACTGGCCCGGCTAGGCGTCGGGCTCTACACCTCAAGCCACACCACCGGAGTTCTCTCCGGGAGTGCCCTTACTGGTGCACCCGTGGCCACATAGGCAGCGGTGCAAGCCACTCCACCAGCTCAGGGGCGTGTGCGACGGTCTCGTGATCGTTTTATATTGTCAGGGCATCGTCACCCAGCGCAGAGGAGGACGACAAAGCGAGGCCGTATGGGAGGACGTGAACGCGGAGACGGAGGGGGCCAGGGTGGCGACGGAGGGGGGCTAGGGATGTCGTGAGGGTCGTTAGTGCTGACTGCACACTTTTTGTTCATGTACTACTTACGTTTCTTATTTATGTAGTGATGTTTATAATACCGTGGCGAGCTTAGTTGTACTTCTCGTTACCTTGTCGATGCCCGCACCAAACGAATAGTGAACTACATTGATGGCAACTGCGACAATGTCAGCATAGTCTATCTCTCCACCAACCTGATTCAGCATTAGTGTACCAAACATGTAGAGATTGACATGTATTTCATTCGGGAGCGTGTTGCTCTCAGTGATGTGTGTGTTCTTCATGTCCCAATGTCATCGCAATACACGGATATCGTCACCAACGGATTACCCACATCCTTCTTCACCAAGTTTTGATCTAGTCTAAACGTTGGTTCTTCTATAGTTCTGACTATGGGGGAGTGTTAGATATCTGCATACGACCATCGACCATGTTGTGTTGACCACGACCGTCTGTGACCGACCTCCTGTGGTTGTTACGTACCATGGATCACGCGTATCCATTTAGGTCTCTTCCTTCCTTATCTCTCAGGCATTGTTTCTATAAACCGGTTATTAAGATATAGAAGGAAAATACCTATATATGTACTCCTTGATTCATTAATCAAGTCATCACATGATTTCTCCAAAACACCACATGCTTTTAGCATCATCACCAAGCACAGGTAGTTGCTCCCACTTTGTAGCTCAGAGGAGAAAGCGGTGGCGCCCAATGGTGAGGTCAGAGAAGGTCTTGGTAACGTTCATACTTGCTGCTCTCATGCCACATCACTTGGGAAGCCTTGTCGCCACCACCCATGCCACACAGGATTTAGCACAAAATGAGAACTGCGACGGCATGAGAGAGGTGAGACACGCCCCGCCCGAATCGTAGTAGCAGATAGAAAAGACAGAGAAATTAGAGAAGAAAGCGGTGTGCATCGAGTGAATGTGTGGTGGCAAAAAGGTAAAGGAGAAAGGGGTACATGACTTAGGTGGATAATGAATAAGTGGTGGATAATACATGTGGTGGGAAAAGTTTTAGTTATCTTGCAATTTATTTATTAGTTATTAATTAATTTCATTTAGCTTCATAACTCATTGCTTAAGGTTAATTGAAACGCGGGGTGTTACACCTGGACATCAATGTTAACCCAGTGAGAGGCTTGTGGCAGCAGCAGATTCCAGTGCCTAAAGGAGTTATGCTTCACATGCTAGGATAGTGGCACGGGGCTCACGTTCAAAGCAGGAGCCAAGCCAAAGCTCGAGAAGCTCCAGGTCCCGTTCAACGCGTGTGGCACAAGATCTGTGCACGGCGGCATCGATTTCGGTATCCAATGCCTTTCTTCTGGGAAGCATCTCAGTGTCGAGATCATTTGTTACGGTGCAAAGGTTCAGCTAGTTGAGGCATTGGATGACACCATCAGGGCTGCCGCTGACCACCTCCCCAGCAGTTGCATCCTTCAAGTTAGGAGATGCGGTAACGAGCACACAGTTGGATATGGCTTTTGAATTCTAACTGTTTATGCGCGAGAGTACGAAAAGAGATAGTCGTATGCTATTTTGGTCGGTATAGTTGAAATTGGTACAATATCGACTACAATCAATCTGTAGACCTTATCTTAAAAAGACACACCGTTTGAAAGCTAGTTACTACAGCAAAAACCACAAGCAGCAAGCTCATAAAAACCCAACCAATGGTTTTGGTTGCTCCCAGTCACAGGTCTGAACCGATCAAGCTTCTAGTTACATCACACTCTTATTGCAGTCTGTCCGATTCTTTTAGGTTGTGACTGATAACTTTTGATTATGATTGATGACTTTTGCTTGTATTTTTCGAGATGGTGGCGTGCGGCGTATGCGTTGGTGGACTCAGAAAGCCATTGGAGAAGCGGGAAGCTGCTTGGAGAAGCCGCAATGTTTGTTTTGACTTTTAGAGAAACTAAAGCCAAAAGCTAAAAAGAGCTTATACTAATTTACCTTGTTAAACTTAGAAAGAATCATTCACCTGAAGATGATTTCATCAGCTTGTGCCTGCAGCCTGCAACAGCAGCAGCAGGCAGTACACTTGCTGTAAAATGTTTATCTTTTTTCTCTGGGCCAAGAACTCCTTGATCTGTACCCTCTCATTTTTATTGTTTTGAGCGTTTTGTACCTTGCTCAATATCGGACATGATTTGAATGGATAATGGCAGAATATTACAGTAATTTTTTTGAGCTTTCAGAATAGCACAGTTTTGTAATTTCGCTGCCAATTTATTCAACGAACGAGTACTATTACAGACATCGAGCTGGGCTTGCATTGGGCTTTGAAAAGCATTGGGCCTAGGCCAGCGCTTGGATAGCGCAATTGGGCCTAGGCCGGCAATGCTTTGAGATTCGTGCTGGCGTCTTGTCGACGTGGGTGGGGTGGGCTTAGATTAGAAGGCCGAGCCGAAGAGAAGAGCAGCCGCACTCTGACGGCTTGAGGAAGGAAGCATCGACACACCTCGACCCCGGCGGCGGCGGAGATGGTGAAGGCGCGGATGACGACGGCGGACGTGGCGGCGGAGGTCAAGTGCCTCCGCCGCCTCATCGGCATGCGCCTCTCCAACGTCTACGACATCACCCCCAAGGTCGGTCGCTCGCTCGCTCGGTACCACGCCTCGCCTCCACATCCCCTCCCCTCCCCTCCCGATCCCTAGGTGCCGAACCCTAGCGGCCTAGCAGCCCGCCTGGAACGCGAGCAGTTACGAGACGGCGATCGGATTCGGAACGATTCCTCCGCGGGGGGCTATGTACCGACCTGCGTGCGTGTGCTTGGATTGGTACTGTAAGGCTTGTGGTTGTTTGTTTGTTAGAACAACAAACAATTTGGGCCTAGGGTAGGGCATAGCTCTCTCTTCCTAGTGTGCTGCGCTGATGGCGATCCGTTGCGCTGTTGGGTTGGCTTCTGTAAATGTTTGATGCCACGGCTGTGTCCCTTTGCGCGCGAAATTGCCATGTTGATTAGAACCATTATACTACCGGCAGACTATCTTGCTACGCGTCTGTCGGTACACATTTCAGGCAGTTAATTCGGTGAGATACAGGATATTTGTGTTGCCTAGTGCGTTGAGGAGGGCGAGTGATTCTTTGGGTTTTCTGTTGTTATTGCCGAGGCATCAAACTGCCGGCAATCCAGTGTACCATCTCCTTGGTTGGATTACATTAAATTGCAGCATTCTTGCACAATGCGTATGGTTTTGCTGTGTGGTAGAAGAATTCTTTCACATAATCCCTTTTTTTTTCTCTTGGACAGACTTATCTTTTCAAGCTGATGAACAGCAGTGGTATCACCGAGTCAGGGGAAAGCGAGAAGGTTTTGTTGCTGATGGAAAGTGGTGTAAGGCTGCACACCACTCAATATGTCCGGTGAGATGCTGCTCACCGTCGTTGATTGATGTTTATCTCATGTCAGAACATTAATGCTTAGACCCCCATGGTTATGTACTTCTGCAGTGACAAGAGCACCACACCTTCTGGATTCACTCTCAAGCTACGGAAACACATACGCAGCAAGAGGCTTGAAGATGTCCGTATGCTTGGATATGATAGGGTACTATTCTCATTTCTCTTCCTCTCGGATAAGCAGCTTTTTACTGTTGATGGTTGAGCCATTTAATGATTTTTTTGCTTCAACTATGCAGATTATCCTTTTTCAATTTGGACTTGGCAGTAACGCACATTTTGTAATTCTGGAGCTGTATGCACAAGGAAATATCCTTCTCACGGATTCGGAATACACAGTGATGACACTACTCCGTTCTCACAGGTTATTGTCTAATTTGTGCAGTGCTATTTTAATTCACTGTACGTATTAGGCGCTATTAGTGGTTCTGTTGCAGCACTAATGACTAAGGACAAGAAAATATCAATGATTCCGTACAACATGCTATCCAAGAGTGCTCTTTGGTCTTTACCTTTGTTGCCAAAGTTTGTTTATTATACTTATTTGTATTGTGCAAATTGCAGAGATGACAACAAAGGATTGGCTATCATGTCACGCCATCGCTATCCAGTAGAAGCTTGCCGTGTTTTTGAAAGGACTGACTTTACAAAGTTAAAAGACACACTGACACTGTCTAATACAGTTGATGATAAAGAATCTTCTCAAGTTACATCTAGTTCAACTGATGCCCAGGAACCTGCTGAATCCACCAGTGATGGAGGGCCTCTTACTGATAAATCTGAAGAACCATCTAATAGAACAGAAAAGAAGTCTGCTGCAAAAATTAAGCCGTCAGGTTCAAATGCAAAAGCCAGCAATGGTGCTCAGTCAAATAAAGCTACTCTGAAGACGCTTCTTGGGGAGACATTGGCTTATGGGCCTGCGCTAGCAGAGCATATCATATTGGATGCTGGGTTGCTTCCAACTACAAAGGTTGGGAAAGGTCCAGAGAGCAGCATTGACGACCATACTATTCAGTTTGTAGTAGAGTCTATTACAAGGTTTGAGGACTGGCTTGTAGATATCATATCTGGTCAAAGGATTCCTGAGGGGTACATTCTCATGCAGAATAAAATGTCTGCAAAGAAGAACATCACACCCTCAGAAGGGTCTTCTCCTAACCAGAAGGTATGTCTATTGTTGTTCTTATGTTTCTTTTAGTACTGTTCTGAAAGTGACTGTGCAAATTTGTTACTTTGTTTTATGCATAATTAACTGTTGTGAACCTTACTGTTTTATTGTTCCTATATGCAGATATATGATGAATATTGTCCTATTCTGCTTAATCAATTTAAGTCGAGGGAATATGATCAATTTGAGACATTTGATGCTGCACTAGATGAGTTCTACAGCAAAATCGAAAGTCAAAGGGTGAATCAACAGCAGAAAGCAAAAGAGGAATCAGCGGCTCAGAGGCTTAATAAAATAAAATTGGATCAGGTCCCCCCACCCTGCCCTCCAACTCATGCTTGCAATCACATTGCTCTAATTTGCTGGAGCTTTGATCTATTTGGAGGATTGCTATTGTCTTCCACAGATTTGATATATTAGAGACCTCATAGTCCATTCATCCATTCTGCCATGCAGGAGAATCGTGTACATACGTTAAGGAAGGAAGTGGACAATTGCATCAAGATGGCAGAACTAATTGAGTACAATTTGGAGGATGTGGATGCAGCAATTGTAGCTGTTCGTGTTTCCCTTGCAAATGGAATGAGTTGGGATGCTCTTGCTCGCATGATTAAAGAGGAGAGAAAGGCTGGAAACCCAGTTGCTGGTCTAATCGATAAGCTCAGTTTTGAAAGAAATTGTATTACTCTACTCCTAAGCAATAATCTTGATGACATGGACGAGGATGAGAAAACTGCGCCTGTTGAGAAGGTATGTTCTATGTTGCTCAAACGCCTAGTTTGTTTCCATGAATATTGTCTGTATCATGAAAATATCCATTATTTATTTAACTTGAATCTTATTGGCAATTGTTGACCGTATGCTTTTTCTCACCTGATGTGCCATATATGAGCAACAGTTCTGTTTGGATTATTGACTTTTTATCCTCCTGCTATTTGTTCTTTTATTAGAGTTGCATTGATTTGGTGTAGATATTCTATGTTGAACATTCTACTTGATTAATTCAATGCTGTATCTACCTTGATTGAATAACTTGAAATTTCTTGTCTTCCATTTCTTTAGAGAGCCATTTTTACTTTTAACTAAAGTATTTTTACTTGATGGAGAGCCACCCACTAGACATTCAACTCTTCTATTATATTAAATAATGTACCGCTTGTCACTATCTTATATTGCCTTAGAAAATCATGTGAAAGATTTGTTTCCTGAATTGAAATACTGAAGATTGATTGGATGGAGAGTTAACTTGGTACTTATGCAAAAATGGGCATGTCAGGATGGGAACGAGGGGGCTAATTGGATACGTTATACATGCTGCATTTGACCTTGCTTAAAAATTATACCTATATTTTACTTGTATGCCTTCTTTAATTTACTATGCACTGTCAATTTCTCCATGCTGTTTTCTTGTCTTCATGACACTTTTGTTTTCATATCTTTCAGGTAGAGGTTGATTTATCACTTTCTGCACATGCAAATGCTAGGCGGTGGTATGAGATGAAGAAAAAACAAGAAACCAAACAAGAGAAGACTATCACAGCACATGAGAAAGCGTTCAAAGCAGCTGAGAAGAAGACACGTCTTCAGCTTGCTCAGGTTCCTCATCGCTGTACACTTAAACTTGTTACCAAGAAAAACTGCAAAAGTTGTCCGTTGACAATTAACATTTCCTTCATATCAGAACATGTTGATTAAGATTTACTGTTTAGTTTTCTTAGCACAAACAAGTCTCACCCTGTATATTCCTCTAGAAATAAATAGATTAAAAAACTAAATTATTCATTTGGTTTTCTTCTTAATGGTACACTGGCATTTTTTATAATATAAAGGCAACGAACAAATAACAGGCTTTTACCTGTTTATATAGTGTCATATTGTGTCTTTATAGTAGTTGTTTTAAGAAATTGACTTAGCAAATGGTCTTTTGTAATTGTAAAATACCCTTTGTATCTTGACAATTGTAGGAAAAAACTGTAGCTGCAATCACTCATATGCGCAAAGTTCACTGGTTCGAGAAATTCAATTGGTTCGTCAGCAGTGAAAACTATCTGATTATAAGTGGACGAGATGCTCAACAAAATGAGTTGATTGTCAAGCGGTATATGTCTAAAGGAGATCTGTAAGTACTAAGTACTTTTGCTACCCATTTTAGCTTGCAAACGATGGCAGAAATATCTTTTATAGTAGCTATAAAGCTTATTATCAGTGCATTTTTTCTTCTGTCTCTGGTATTTTGCAATTTATAATAGAAAACATAGCATGCCCTACTCCACTGTCATGCCTCAATAAGTTTATAATGCAATGATATGCTTATTTAGTTCCTTCATGTTCTCATAGAAGCTACTGGCTGATTTTGCATTTTGAATAGGTATGTGCATGCTGAGTTACATGGAGCTTCCAGTACAATAATCAGGAATCACAAACCTGATAGTCCAATACCACCCTTGACATTAAACCAAGCAGGATGTTTCACTGTGAGTCCAGTATCTTATTATGTTATCCCTAAATGTGTTACGGCAATATTTTTGAGTGTTCATATAAAATTATGAATTAAACCTTTCAATCATGGACTTCTGCTGCAGGTTTGCCACAGCAAAGCATGGGATTCAAAAATTGTTACAAGTGCTTGGTGGGTTTATCCTCATCAAGTTAGCAAAACGGCTCCCACTGGCGAGTACCTCACTGTTGGTAGTTTTATGGTCCGTGGGAAAAAAATTTCCTCCCGCCTCACCCCCTTGTTATGGGCTTTGGTATCCTCTTCCGTTTGGATGAGAGCTCCTTGGCATCTCATCTAAATGAAAGGAGGGTCAGGGGTGAAGATGAGGCCCTTCCAGAAACTGAAGTGGACCCTCTCAAGCAGCAAAGTAATCCTCAATCGGACGATGAAATTGCTAGTGACAATGACACAAGCAAGGAAACTTGTGAAGATGAATCAAGCAGGGATGATACCAGTGCTCACCAAAATGATACTAGCCCTTCTAATCTGCCTAATAATATGGATAATGCTGACTCATCTGAACAGCTTGCAGAAACCCAAACTATGGAAAACAATGAGACTTCCACTTTCAAGGAAGAAACAAGTGATGATTCTGTTTCAACTCAACTTGAGGATCTGCTTGATAAGAATCTTGGTCTAGGCCCTGCAAAGGTATCGGGTAAAAGCTCTTTGTTCAGCAGCGGTCCTTCAATTTTAACAGAAGACACTGATGATCTTGATGTGAAGAAAACAACTTTAAGAGAGAAACCATACATATCAAAAGCAGAGAGAAGAAAACTGAAGAAGGGCCAGAATAGCGTTGAAGCTACTAGTGATTCCCAAAATGGTGAAGCTGTTAAAAAGCCAGGTAATTCACAGCAAGAAAAAGGCAAGGCAAATGTAAAAGCTGCTAATCCTAAAGTAAGTCGTGGACAGAAAGGCAAGCTTAAGAAGATTAAAGAGAAGTATGCAGAGCAGGATGAAGAAGAAAGAGAAATCCGCATGGCTTTACTTGCGGTAATAACATTCCTTACCCTTTTATTGTTTCCTATTGTACTTTCTTTTTTCTTTTGTATTGCAAGTGCTAACCTTCTCTTTTTCCGATACTAGTCTTCTGGAAAAGCTTCACAAAAGGACAAGCCTTCACAAGATGGAGATGGAGCCACTGCAAAACAATCAAAACCGTCAGCTGGTACTTCTCACATTTTCGACTTCTTTTTAGGTTTCTACTTACGATGGTTCCATTATGATGTTGCGGTTATAGTTCTACCCTGTACCATAGCGACCAAGGAGCTTTGCCAGACTGCTGGTTTAACTAATCCTTGTCATAGTTGACTAGTTTTTATATGACATAGAATATTATCATGTCGTTCACATAGTTTCCCGACACTGAACTGTAAAATGAGTGGTGCAAATTATCATTTTTTATATTTGGCTACGTTGGTCTCTCAACTGTTGCACCTTTTACTCTTGCAGGTGAAGACGACTCATCAAAAATATGTTATAAATGCAAAAAGTCTGGACATCTTTCTCGTGATTGCCCTGAAAGTACATCTGAGGCGGATCTGGCTGATGTGAAGGTTGGTAGAAGCAGAGATGGTATGGATGAAAGAGCTGCTCCTGCTGTTAGCAGCAGTGCCATGGACGAAGATGACATCCATGAGATTGGTGATGAAGAGAAAGAAAAATTGATTGATTTGGACTACTTAACTGGAAATCCACTGCCAAGTGATATTTTGCTATATGCTGTACCTGTGTGCGCCTTACAATGCATTGCAAACATACAAATACCGCGTAAAGATCACCCCAGGCACCGCAAAGAAAGGAAAAGGTATGATTCCTTTATCATTCAGGGGAAATGAATGTCAGTTTTTCCCTTCACGTTTTTGGTATGTCAATTATTCTGAAGTCCAAATTTGTTCTTTTCAGCTGCGAAAACCGCGATGAGCTTATTCCTGCACACTCCTGATGCCACGAACCGTGAGAAGGAGCTAATGAAGGCCTGCACAGACCCTGAATTGGTGGCTGCGATTGTTGGGAACGCCAAGATCACGGCGCCTGGCCTCACTCAACTGAAGCAGAAGCAGAAGCAGAAGGGGAAAAATCCGCGAAAGATAACTAGCTCGAAGTCACCATGATCAAGATCTGAAGTTTTGGTCCACCCTAGCCTTTCAAGAGAAGCATTTCACATTTGCTGAAAGCATGTAAATGTTGTGATTCGTCGCTAGAATGCATCTGGAGGTAGCAAATAGATGTATTCTCGTTGCTATGCGTAAACATCTCTTTGGCGCTGAGAGGCCAGGATGCAACAGAGCAGTGGCACTCGCACATAGGAACCAAACGGCAGGCGCGTGTATGTTCCGTTTTGCTGCTTCCTTGGGAAACTTGTGATGTATAAAGCTACAGAAAATCATAATTTTGTTTGTAAGCTGCATGTTCTGAAAATCATAAATTTCCTTGAGAACCTTCGACATGTATTCTACAACTCTTATTAGTAGCTACATCTTACATGCTCTTTCCAACGAACATCGAAACCGATTAAAGAGGCTTGCAACATCACACATACAGGGTACATGTATAATCTGAATATCTGACAGGAGGTGAAAAAAAATGAAAGAATAATGGTGGCTTACAAAGAATGGCATCAGCTGTACAACGAAACTGTCTCTCTACTCAGCAAAGCATTGCTGTTTTTCTCTCGATCTTACCAGTTACTACCAGGCCGTCTTGGTGGCCCTGAAGGAGGCCATGACTCTCCTCAGGTCCTCCTCTCCCTCCATGAACACCTGCTCCGGCGACCGCAGCCGAAGCCCGCACAGCCGCTTGTTCTCGACGCCGACGACTGACAGGTACCGGCGGTCCCACTCCGGCCTCTGCACCCTGTCCTGCGGCATCACCGCTAGCTCATTGCTGCTCGCATAGGACTTTTATGTTCGCCTGCAGGAGCAACATAGCAAAACATCTGAATGTTCATGCTGGTTTGTGGAGCTCAGTAGCAAGATTCAGCGAGCACAGTGGGAAAGATCAAGTGAAGTTTTGCTCCTTGATTCAGTGGATTACGATATCTGCATTGACTGTTTGATTCGCCTCAACTTCGTAGCGGAGCCTGCCATCGTCAGCGAGCTTGGACGATGCTGACAAGACATTCGACTCACGTCGAACGCCTAGCCTGGTTGACATGCACACTGTCAAGTGCTGCTTCAAAACTCTCTCTGCAGCCTTCTCGGGAGGGCCTAGATCCTCAACGGTTGCGCACTTCGACGACGAAGGCGACGATATTTCCACCGACATGTTTTCGTCGAGGACGAATGGGTGCGGAAAAATATGTTCGCGCCGGCTCCTCGAACCTGGATCCAGCTTTTTTGGGTACAGGAATGAGTAGCCGTCAAAGGTGTCAATGTACTCCCTGGATGCACCGCTGTCGAGGTGGATAGCATCGTGAATAGTGCATTCCTCCTGGGAGCTGCAAAAATCTTTAGTTTGCTTGCAGTTTTGCGAAACATGCTATAATCTGTCATAGAGGGTATTTATATTGGCATATGTCGTAGAGGGTATTTATGGTCATGTTCTTTTCGGCTTCTAAAAGCAGTTTTTCGGCTTTTCTACAGTAACTAGCTTTTAAACGAAATGTTTTTTTAAGATAGGATCTAACTAGTTAATTGTAGTACATATTGTACTGACTTCATTTATTATCGGAAAAAATCGCACATAAATTTATGTTACTATACAATCTCTCGCACGAACAGTCCAAAATCCACAAGCCACAACCAAAAGCCACAAGCTGCAGCAAAAAAGAACATACCCATTGACTTCTACTTAGAGAAACTAGAAACTAATATGAAATTTTTTTTGAAGCGGTTTCTCTACTCTTATCGTTCCGACGATAAGGCGGGAGGTCACAAACGTATCACATATCATATTTCTCTACTTCATCTTGTACACGCATCTCTTCCTTACTTTTTGCATTACTAATCTATTTCTTCTAAAATCACTTCTTTCAGCTGCAACTATTTATTAAAAAAAAACTATTGATCGCAACTAAAAAATATCAGTAAAAGTCAATACAACACCCGTACGTAGTATCATGGCAAGGACAAGGCTCTTCAACAAATAGCACGTTTGCTATTGTTTATTTTGTACTTTGCAAATTTGGCAAATTAACGCGGATGCAAACTAGCACAAGAAAAGCTTCGGATCACAGTATCACATTAAAGTCAAGATTCTAGATGATGGCGCTATCTGAAACTAGTAGCTACTACACGTTACAACAGTTCACTTGTTTACTTGTCAGCATTTAGTGTACAGAAATCAAGAAATTTCTAGATGTTACAGCTAGTGGCGCACTGGAGCACTGTTCTTGGAGTGAGCCATGTACTTCAGGATTACAGCTTTCTTCTTTGACAGGCAAAACATCATGACAAATTGTGTACCATCAGTCTGTTATATGCATCAACTTTGTCTGATTGCATGACTTACATATCTGGACTCATCTTAAAGCTAACCAGTGTTGACTGTTCCCATCAATCCTATCAGTAGTTATGTTGTCTGTAATGTGGATTATAGCTTCATAAGCCTACATGATATGCACCAATTCAAAGCAATGATGAAAGAGTTGCACTAACTGAAACTGTTAGCTTACTGAAGTTCAACTGTTTGAGCATTTCAACAAGGGTACACATATTTTTCAACAGTAGGGGTGGAATAACCAAGAAAATGTCACCATACAGCTAACAACTTTTGGAGCCTTGCTCTTGTGCACCAACTTTCAAACTTGTAGGCTCCTTTTTGACACACAAAAAATATCTTGATGACAAGCGGTATACTATCAGTCTCTCTCTCCATTTTGTCTAATTGCATGAGGTGCAAATAACAACTCATCTTAACTAAGAAATGCTGAAACTGTCCCAATCAATCCACAACAAACGGCAAGTCAGTCTATAGGACCAGTATGACAATAGAAGGGATAAACAATATCTTAAAATTTTCTCTAAGTATTTATTGATTCCTCACTCCGATAGCTACAGAGCTATGAAAATTTAGGATAGAAAGCCAACAGAAAATCTAGCAAATCAATAAACCAAAATTCCAAAAAAATCACTATGCTACCGGTCAAACATCTCGTGATTTGCGGTTAGACCAAGTGAACAGTAAAATCAGCACGATAACAAAATCAGGAATCTATGTAACTTTTGATATGTAGATCCAAATGGTTTGAAACTTAATATGCACCTTCTCTAGGATGTCTTGAACCTATTCCAATCAACGATCGAGAAAATCGTTATCAAAGTTGTGACCTTTTTCTATTTAAAGGAAGAATGCACTAAAGCCTGACAAGAAAGAAAAACAAGGAATAAAATTGCTCATGGGTGAAGGATGGTCGAGATGGCTCTACATATATTTTCACATAATACAATAAGTAAGAACACCAAATGAATTAAGGTAAAAACAACTGGATTAAGAAAACTCCCGAGAATGTCAAATCCAAGTAAAATCGGATAACTTCACGAACTTGCCAAAACTGATGTCTAGATGGATGTGGATTGATTTTCAAGGTATATTTTCATCATTTATTCGTCCTTGGCACATAGTAAGATCAAGAAAAGGGAGAGATAAGATTAAAACCGACTAAATCAAGAGAAAATCAACCAAAGCAAGAAGGATCCATGAGAGATAAATAAAATTGGGATATTACTAGTTGAAGATAAATATTTTACAGCCACTCCACCTGGACGATAAGAGAGTACACCACAGTACTCACTCTTCTCAAACTCTAATCCTAAAAATCAAAACTTTTCAATGAGCAAAAGTTGGATAGTTAACTAGCAAGTCTCCATCACAACCCATTAAATAGATAGGCCAACCAACCCTATCTAACCCTAACGGATACTATCCACTTAGCACAAATAAAAGAAACTTGTTAACTCCACACAACACGTGTTTTACTCACACAATACACTTGTGCATGTTTTTCAAACCACATAAGCCCAAATCCGCAAAGTCCTTAGCCTTTAATCCAACTCGATCTTATTAACTTCTCCTTCTCCTAAATTGCTCTCCCAAGTGCCACTCAAACGCCACGATTTTGATCTATAGTAGTTTTCGGTATTTTGATCATGTTACCAAAATATCATTTCTTGACCTGATCTTCATCTTCCATTATAAGCGATCGTCATGCTCACTACGTGTATGTGCACCATTGGCCTATCATGCGTCGATAAGTCTCTCCCATTCCGATTTTACCGGACTACATCTCACTTGGACTGACTAAACCACATGGTGCAACTCGTTGCTCAAATTTCCTTAAACATTTCTCACTTTTCTCGTGCCATGCTTGAGTTTAGCCATATCTCACCTGACATTCTTGATCATTCTAGGTCTCACCTCCTCCATGAGTGTAGCCGTGATCCCCAATGTTGACCATGGTTGACTCCAAGTGACCGTGCACATCTAAAGACTAAGAAATCATTTTGGGTACAAGTTCTTCATAATTTGGCCTACGTTAGCTCAAATATGCATCATGCAACATATATATTGACTTAGGTCAAACCAAATCATCCCACGACTCAGTTCCTCAACATTCCCAAGAACCAACTGAAGCATCTAGCCATGTCGGTCGGACCACCAACTCAGCTGATCTGATCGCTGGTGGTGGCCAATCAGGCCACTAGGGCCAGTCGGTCTGATTGGTAGCCAGTCAATTCGTCACCACTAGTTGGTCAGACTAGTAAGTCTAACAACCACTTTGAAAATGGTAAATTTGTAAAAACCAAATTTTTACTCATCTAAAATGGCAATGGTTTATCACAACATAACCCTGAGCCTTCTCACATGGTCTTTCAATCTCTCACTTGATGAACCTATCGGTAATTTCTCAAAAATACAAATAGGAAGTGATTTTAGCAAATAGAGAGTGGGTTTTGCAAATAAAAGCTTAAAATGGTCACACACGCAATGCAAAGAATGAAAATGACCATAAGAGTGGAAATAGAGTGAAGCTACTGAAAATGACAAGTTTTTCATAAAAAGCTTTAAATCCACCAAATAAATTAGAAAATCTTACGTTAGGTTCATGTGAAAAAATAATCATTTTATTTGACCTTGGTCATGATGAGAAGATATCAAAAGACCAAGAGAATCACAACAAACAAAGTTCCAATCTTGCAAGATTTTGCACAAAAAAACTCCAAATCATACTCTAGATAAATATTTTTACCAATTTTTCTCTTCTTTGACAATGTAGTCATCAAAATGCATGAAAGAAGATAGAGCATAAATAAAATTAAGTGGCTGTATTTTATTCCTCTTTAGCATAATGAGTCATAAAAATTATCCAAAATGACTCTACAAATATTACACCAAGCTATATTATATGAAGAAGCTATCTAGATCATGGCAAACCATATGAGGCAAAGCTAAAACCAGATAAGAAATAACCAGATAAGCTATTATGTGAAGAAGCTATCTAGATTATGGCAAAAACAACCGGATCAAGAAAACTCCTGAGAAGGTTAAATCCAAGTAAAACCGAGCAACTTCATGAAACTTGTCAAAACTGATGCCTAGGTGGATGGAGATTGATTTCTAAGATACATCTTCATCATTTACTCATCCTTAGCATTTAGCAAGATCAAGAAGGGAAGAGAGAAGTTCAAAACAACCAAATTAAGAGCAAATCAACCAACATAAAAGGGATCCATGAGAGATGAATAAAATTGATATATTGCTACGTGGGAATGAATGTTTTATAGACACTATACTTAGAGAACAAGATAGCACACCACAATACTCAGTCTTCTCAAACCCTAACCTTGGAAAACCTGGCTTTTCAATGAGCAAAGGTTGGATCGTTGGATGGCAAACTAGCAAGTCTCCATTCTAACTGGTTAAATAATTAGGCTAACTAGCTCCATCTAACTCTAATGGATACTATACACTTAATACAAATAGAGAAAAGTCGTTAACCCCACACAAGACGAGTTTTACTCACACACTACACTTATGTACGTTTTTCAAAGCATATAAGTCCGAATCTGCTAAGTTCATAGCCTTTGATCCAACTTGATCTTCTTAGCTTCTTCTTTACCTAAACTGCTCTTCCAAGCACCACGGTTTTTATTCAAGATAGTTTGTGGTATTTTGGTCATCTTTTAATATCCTTTTTGACCCGGTTTTCATGTTCCATTGCAAGCAATTGCCATACTCGGCACATATAGGTACACCACTGGCTTGCCACACGTCAGCAAGTCTCTCATGTTCTTGTTCCACCGGACCACAGCTTACTTAGATCGACTAAGCCACATGGTGTTACCCGTCGCTCGAACTTTCCTTCAACATTTTCCACCTAGTTCTTGTGTCGTGCTTGAGCTCAGTCATCTTATCCCGCATTCTTAATCATTCTAGGCCTTAGTTTCTCCATAAGTGTAGCTCTGATTTTCACCATTGACCATGTTGACTCCAAACGATCCTGCACATCCAAAGGCTAAGAAATCATTTTAGGCACAAGTTTTCACAACTTGACCCACATTAACTAAAACATACATCATGCAATACATATACCTAATCTAGGTCAAACCAAATAATCCCATAACACAATTCTCCAAAATTCCCAAGAACCAGCCAAAGCACCTATCCCTGCTGGTCAAACTGCTAACCTCGATCGGCCTGGCCGCTGGTGGTGGCCGATCAGACCTCCATCTAGTTTGACAACCGCTCTGAAAAATGGCAAATTTGCACAAACCAATTTTTCACACCTCTAAATTGGCAACGGTTCATTATAATATAGCTCTAGACCTTCTCACACGGTCCTTCACGGTCTCTGTCAAATGCACGTGGGACTAAAATGTGCTTTGAGTCAGTCACTGTGGCAATTCTCAGTCAGAACCAGGAAGAGTTATGCTAATCCCGGTGACAAAACACACATGTGGAAATTTCGTTAGGAATAGTAGCCCATCGAATTGGAATTGTTGCGACTAAGCGACAGCACTGCACCCAATTCGCAGCTGAACCATGCAGCCATTCCAACATTACTGGAAAAATGGAAACTAAGGCGCATGCGCGTGCCGGATGAGCCAAAAACTGCGTAAGAAACAAGAAGGCCGGCCATGTATGGTCACTGTCGACAACCAAGACCTGAAACCCGTCAAATTCACCGTAGGAAGCGGCAGCGCAATTTGCGCCAGAGTTTTCAGGAATTATCATGTGGCTAAAACAGTGACCAAGAACCTGATCAAACTCGCGTGCCTTGAAAAGCGCACGCTGCAAAGCATCAAAGTTCAGGAAACAAATTCCCGTCAGTAGGTGTTTGTGGAAACTTACCTGAATCTCACGCCTGAAGCACAAACTGCAGGACCATCTTGAGGACTGCAAAGTCCAAAACTGTTAGATGCAGTTGCTGTTCAGACATTGTGTGAGTGTTTTTTTCTGCAGTTTTTCCATCCATTCAAGATAAAAACCACAGTTGGTGAAACCGCTCTAAGCAAGACTGACGTCAGGGTTAGAGGCTGAGTAAAACCTTGATAGGATGTGTTTAGGTTTAGGCCGAAAGATCAAGGAATGTAGCAACCTAGCTTTAGTCACAAACCACGGAGAAAAACACACACAAACAATAATTACATATTTGAAAGGAATTTGGGACCCTCAGTTCTTGAAATCGTATCTTCTGATCTTCAAAGGAAGCTCCGTGGGAAGACTGACTCCCCCACATGACGAAGGACAACAACGCAGTTAGGTTCGATTCTTGGAAGCATCAGTGGATGGCAGCGTAAAAAAATGGAAAAAAAATCACTTCCTGAATTGAGCTTGAGCTAAATCCTCATACTAGGACCAAATATAGCATAGCAAATCCACCAAAAAGGAAAGAATACTAAAATCCACTGTCAAATCCTAGGATCGATTCTTTTTCGATAATTAAAGATCCTAGGACCAGTTCTTAGAAACGCACTGATTAACTCTGAAAAGTGAGAGCACATTGCAACATGCACCCACGCAAGCGTAGCAGAAGGGAGGCCGCAGCGGCAAGAAAGCCTCGCGCTCCGGTCTACGGCTGGCGCGCGTGGCGGGGCACCGTCCTCCGGCGATGGCTGCGGCGGCCATGGATATGGCCCGAGCTGAGCTTAACTGTAGTGGATAGGTGGCCTCTTTTGGTGGCTATTCTTTTTTTTTGCTTCGGTTTATGAATTTTAGCTATAGATTATAGCTTTTGAACTATTTGTGAAAGAGCACGGAGTAATAAAAACTCGCATATGATTTTGATCGATATAAATGAGATTGCTACATTATGTAGTACAATCAATTTGTAGAGTTTGTCTCAAAAAGACACTCCGTTTGAAAGTTAGTTACTGTAGAAAAGTCAAAAACAGCTAGCTTTTAGAATCTGAAAAGAAGAGACCTAGCTTACAGCTACTGCAGGGAGTTAACATGTTAGCAGGTGTGGAAACCGGTGCGGTCCGAATCTAATAACAACCTGGCGTTGTTGGGTGCTGCAGGTGAGATGGGTTGGGCCCATTAAGGTTGTTCCTCTTCTTTAGTTAGTGCGTGGGCTTGGATAGTCTGTACATAGGGCTGTAAACGGGCTGTGCTTAAGTGAGCCCGGCCTCCCAATTTTGAACTCGATAGAAGCTCGAACCGAGCTCGAGCGAACATGAGTTGGGGTTCAAGCCTAGACCTAGACTTGAACTTGGCTCGGTCCAAGCTCGAGCTCGGCTCGAATAAACTCGATAGCATTTAAAATAATAATTAGTATGTATCAATATTCAAACTCGAATCGAGTCATAACGAGCTATTCGAGTACAGCTCGTTGAAGCTCGAGCTCGGGATCAAGTTCAAGCTTGACTCATTTAGAGTTTGAACCGAACTTGAATCGAGCCTAGAGTAAACCGATCTCAAGCAGCTCGTGAGCCTCGAGCTTTATTACAGCTCTATCTGTGGACTTTTGTACTCCCTCCATTTTCATTTACTGGCACTTTTGACCACGCGCCTATAACTAGGCAATTATATCAAAATTATATTACAAGCACAAATAACGAAGTGCCAAAAGTATGGGAAAAGTTAGGGTTTGTAGGGGCAATTTGGGAAAAAATGTTATGGGAACCGTGAAGTGATGAGTATTTAGAAAGAAAATACTCTATCGTCTCGTAATATAAGTCCCATTTTTTCTGTTTTTATCGTGTTTGCGTCGACGTGGCGTTCATTCGGATCACTTGTTAGCGTCCATCCAGGATCATCTGTTAGCGTCCATCTAGGATCAACAAGCGATCTGAATGGACTGGACGGATGCCATGTTTTCGAAAAAGCGGTAGCTTGCCTGGGCTCGGCTCCGACAGTAACTTGTACTACATGGCAACAATTTAATTTGGATGTGAGTTTGAATAGCTTGAGTTTGTTTTTGGCTTTGTGTGTTTATTACGTTCTAAACAGCTTTTGGTTTCTGAATCCTAGCTTTTAAAAGCTAAAAGTCGTTTGTAATACGTTGGTTTCTTAATTGGTTTTTTCTCTTTTTGGTTGGTATTGTCCATGAAAATATAACGATATTTTTATTTTTCTTACTTTTCTTTATTTTTCAATTGAATGCTAATTAAAAATGTATCCATCAATAAATACAATTTTAGTTAAAAACTAAAAGTTATCACAAAATATCAAATTGAATGGGACATTAGATGCGAGCTAATTGGAGCTGAGCATGCTGAAGTCAAACTACGTCGGCTGTCTTGAAGCCTACAAAGTCCAAACTTAGCCGTGATTCAGAGTGGATCTCTCTCTCTCTCTCTCTCTCTCAAGTTTGTGGATGCAAACACAGTACGCATCCAAACCACGCGCGAGGAGAAGAAAAAAAGTGCAATATTTTCTTCTTCTTCCCATCATAGCATCTCAACGTGACAAATATAATTCTGATACCATATACTACTCTTCAAAATAAAACAGCTGAAGCTTCTCAACAATTAACAACGTACTTATCCGACTAGCCGCTTGCATAATATATATATATATATATATATATATATATATATATATATATATATATATATATATATATATATATATATATATATATATATATATATATGATCAATTATGCATCATACTTTTTTCAGTTCCATATTGGTCACGTCATCAAGTCTTTTTTTTTTGTGTGTGCCAGGAACATCATCGACCATTGTTTGAATGGATAAGAGCATCTAGATATAAACAATTGCTTCACTTGGCCACATGTGGTAGCATCTAAAAAATCTCTCTGGAAGTGACACTCGAGTCCAAGACTGATCTAACACAAAACCAAAAGTAATGAACTTTGCTCACCAAGTAGTACTCTAGACATTAAATTAATAAAGTTTCACATCACCAAGTAGTACTCTAGACATTAAATTAATAAAGTTTCACATATGTGAGGTCGACTTTCTACGGTTGAGATTTAAGACCATGAAATTGAACTTTGTGCCTTCAAGATAGCGATCGACCGTATATCATATGTGAAAGTTAGGTATGGATTATTGATGTCATGCTAGCTAGAGCAATATGTATATGTAAGTTTGCATCTTTTATTATTCACAGAAGCATAAACACAAGTCGTATTTGGGAAATGTTTTGATTAGAACAGTAACATATATATATGTCGCTCATGTCATGTCATGCGGATAGTATCGGTCACGAATATAGAACAAATACGGAGCGGATTCGATATGGTAACTATATTTCATCGGATAACACGCGAAAACAAAAAGATATCCAACTGCAATATTCCCCACGAGCTACCATATGTTATACTCAATCCTTAGGTACTGTCACTGTCATCACCAACTTGCTTGCCTATTTATATTGTTATTTACTATTCCGAGTGAATTCTAATCCACCCACGAACTATTTGATTAATGAATAGCAAGAGGCAATTTTTGAAACAACTTGAATAAGTTGGTTGTTAGTTTGTTACCTTGGGTCAAAGTAATGCCCTTGCAGCCATACTGACAACTCCAACTCATAGACCACACAATTCCATTCAGACAGACATTGCGCCACTTTCTAATTCATCAAATGACTATTCAAAACATAACACCATTTGGTATGCTCAAGAGCACTACCAAACAAAAACTCAACAGCAAGTATCAACTGGCACCAGGCTTCAATTCTCTTCACATACCTAACAAGAAGAAATGACATGGATACCAACTTGCTACCAATTCATGGCTCAAAAAACACAGTTTGCACTCATTTCTCTTGAGTATTTCCTAGGGTACCATGCAAAACATTGAATCAGCATGCAGCACCAATTTAAATAGGACTGGGGACAAAAACATCAATCACTGCCAAGTGCCAACTGAACAGGGAGTCAGGGACTTGAGAATTGAGGGAGTTCATATCTTGAAGTATATTAGTTACCCAACCAGATCAAGTGACTCAATCTAGCAAACCCCACTTAAGCTCTTAACCCACTTGAGTGGATACAACAATCACTATCAATCATGAGTACGAAACATGAAATTGACTGAAATGTTGGGTCTCAGACTACATCACTAGAGTACTAGACAAATAGGCACTTCACTTGCAGGTGAATGCCTTTAATAAATTACAGGCAATTCAACAACAGCCAGTCAGCGACATAGCAGTAACAAGCAGTCATAACAGCAAGTGATAAATCATAACAGCCAACAACAGGCAGTCCAACAATTAGCAAACAACAGCAGGCAGTCCAACATTTAGCAAACAACATAAGTAAGATAAAGATTAAAGAGACTCCAGTAGCAGCAGCAAGCAATCCCCAATCCATCAATCACTGTCATGATCAATCCAGGTTTCATCCTACAATTAAAATTTTAAAGATATAGTTAATCATATCGGTGGTCTATATAATTTATAAACATGAACAACAACAACCAATAAGTAAGATAAGAAACTTGAAAACCACATGCTCTATAGCCTTAGCCACCATGTCCATGTCCAACTCATCCATGAGTGATGCAATCTCCTTCTCCTTGGAACCTAACATTTTATTGTGGCAGAAGAAAATTAGTAAATTGGAAATCATATGAAAATATGAAGTAAATGAATCAATAATCTTTATTGCCTTTTTTGGCCGCAGCCGTCCAATCTTTGGTACAAATTAGTGCTTCGACCACCTCAGGCTCTAGTCGACTACGAAATGGATCAACAACACGCCCACCAGCACTGAACGCCGACTCAGAGGCAACCGTTGACACTTGCATAGATAATACATCACGGGCTAATCGTGATAGAATAGGAAAAGTCCCTTGTTTACCCCTCCACCAATCTAATATATCAAATTTGGCGTCATTAGTATCAATCCACCAAAGTAGTGGTTCTTTCATGTGTCTCTAATTCACTTTTCTCACTTTGACTTGGCACATTAGCATCATACAAGAAGTCTTCAATCTCCTGGTCAACACCATATGGTTGAGAATCGACAACTGCCACTGAAGTGGTAGCTTTTGCCTCAAAAGTGCTAGACTTGTAAGCTTGAAATAATTTGTGAACAACATCCATGAAATCATTGAATTCCATTTCCCACCTATACATGTCACCATGAATCTTCTTCAAAAAAAACTCTACCAATTTTTGCTTATATCTTGGATCAAGAAAGCATGCAATGGCAAGAGCTTTGTTAGACTTATCCCAATACTTCTTATATTTAGCTTCCATTGACTTTGCTATAGTAGAAATGGCTTCATCACAATCACAACCCAATCTCTAATTGCTAACTTTATCTCACAAAATTTCCGCCAAAAGAGATTAGCTGTTGGATACGAATGTCCAGAGAAGATATTTGTTGCATCACGAAATTTCTGCGAACACTTAGTTAGAGACTCTGCCCTATCCCAATCATCTTCATTTGGAGCACATCTTCTATATTTGCTCTCATTCAAGAATAGTAGCCTTTGAAAAGCCTTCCTGAAGTAAACAGCATTATTCAACATGTCAAAATTAGAGTTCCACCTTGTTATAACATTCAATGAAAGACTTCTTGTGACATCCAACTCACATTCAGATGCACGTTTTTGGAATTCCTCCCACTGCAATGGGGAATTCTTCACAATTGCAACAATACCTCTAACATTCTGGACTAAAGATGCAATTGCTTTTAATCCATCTTGAGCAACAAGGTTTAATATATGACATAAGCATCTCACATTGAAAAATCCCCCATCACAGATCAAGGGAGCATGCTTATGGAGTATTGGATAAGTTCTTTAACACATTTGTCATTAGATGATGCATTATCTAGAGTTAAAGCAAATAGCTTGTTTTCAAGGTTCATGGACATCACACCCTTCACAACCTCATTGGCTAGATTTGTCCCCGTATGGCTACCTTTCACATGCATGAATTTGATTATATTTTTCTGTATTTGCCAATTATCATCTACCCAGTGCACGGTGATACACATGTACCCTTTATTTTGATTTGAAGTCCACATATCCATGGTAACAGAAAAGCGACATGACATAGTTTTAAACATATTATACAACTTTTCCTTTTCCTCTGTGAACATTTCTAGTATATTGTTCCTTGTGGATGTGCGCACTTAAATGAAAACCCAGGACGCAAAGACTTAATGAAGTCCACAAAGTACTCATGCTCAACCATATTAAAGTGATATTCATGCATAACAATTGCCAATTGCCACTTTTTTAGGCTAGCTTCTAGATCATACCTGTTTGCCTGCACAAGGGTGTCGTCATCATTCTTTTCAAGCTTGATTGTTTGTTGGCCTTGCTTTACAGAATGCTTGTATTCCACATGATTCCAAAAGGCATTTGTACCCCTTGTAGTCTCAGCACGCCCCTTGTAACTATATTTCTTGCATTTTGCCCAGAGTTCTTTCACTTCAATGTCATCTACTCCAGTTTTTGTCTCCCAAGTCTTTGTGAAGTACTGCCAAACCATAGAGGTAGATTTGTTTTGCTTCTTCACAGGGGGCTCATTTTCTGTAGTGATTTTTGCTTCATGTTCACTTGCTGCCACTTCATCACTTCCTATTGGTGCCACTGCCACTGCATTCCCACTATGTGCATTGATACTTGCACTAAGTGGGGCAGCAGAAGGTGACTCTCCTTTCTTAGGGCAAACATTTGCACTTCCACTTCTAGTTTCCATCCTATTCACAGCAGTGACATATGCATCAGAACACATACTGAATTATGATATACATCATTGAATAGTGAACACATATGCATCAGAACATATAATAAATCTTCAAATTATAGCATTCTGCTAATACATCAAGTTCAACAGACAACAGGGCACGACTAAATAGCTACTTGAGGCATTCTCGATTTCTGATCAGGAAAGATATAAAAGGAACAAGATAAAACAAAAAAAACAATAGATATAAATTAACCGTAGAAGTAAATGCTCAGTAATTTCTGCTAATACAGTGAAAGTAGAAAAAAGAAGAGAACAAAAATCGTTCCTACTCATGGCAGGATAGGACATGCTCTTTCGATGATATACGTACATACTCTTTCAACCATATCTTGCACTACATGTCTAGATTACAACATCAAAAACAATAGTTTACATACCCGGGCGGGCGGCGACTACAAAGGCGAGGGCATCGGCACACGGCGTCGGAGGCTAGAGGGGGAGGCACGGGCCGAGGGGGAAGCTCGCGCTGGAGGCCGGAGGGGGCTCATGGGTCGGGGAGGGAGCTCGCCGCAATGGATGCCGAAGGGGAAAGCTCGTTAACTCACGCCGGAGGTCGGAGCGGAGCTCACAGGTCCAGCGATGCATTGCCTGCCAGATCCGAGGCTAGGAAGCTCACAGGGTGGCCGGAGGGCGCAGGCATGGCAGGACGACTGGAGCAAGGGAGCCACCCGCAAGGGCGCAGGCACTAGATCTGGATGGAGGGAGGCGCCCGCTGGTCGCCGCCTTGCCAGCTTGCCCCAAGCCCCCAATGCTGTGGCGGTGACACGGCGTGGCCCGTGGTCGTGGTGGCGTGGCGCAGTGCTAGTGTTAGGGATCTGGATTGGGGAATGCACGTCTGTGACGCTACGGCCCGCGAGTCGATGAGGTATTCCGGTGCGGAGCTGGTGCTATGCTAGGGTAGGGATTGGCCGGTCGGCGTCGGTGATTCGATGGACCGGCCGACGGAAACATTTACATGATATTACCGATTACATTTTTTGGATATTACCGAATATATTTCCGGATATTCTCTTATCCGTCGAAAACTGTCCGATACCGATTCCGAAAATTACTATCCGATACCGACACCGTATTCAACAAAATATGTCATTTACCGAGTTTTTTCCCGAATACTATCCGAAACTATCCGATCGACTGGTCGGTCGGGAGGTATCCAATCCGATTACACCCCTACTGGTGTGTTATAAAAAGAGTTCATGTACACAGGTCATCTAGCCCTAGCTAAGCTGCTTGCTTGCATCGGCCATAGATAAGAGTACAATGTAACGCCCCTATTTCTAATAGTAGGGGCGTCGTGAATCTCTCGTAACTGCTTAGATTTGTTTAGCGAGGTATTACAATCGAGTGTATACCATTGCCAACACATGCTCAACTTCAAAAGCCAATTTTATTACAAGATAACGACTTATTAGCCAAGTTTTATAGTGGGGACGTGCAACCCTTAGATATATTACAATACAAAAGAACACCACAGGTAAGCCTGAGCGGACAACAACCCTAATTCCAAACATCATCGACTTCGTAGAATTCCACCACATCATCCTAGTAGACTTCCTCATTTTCTTGCCATGCATTTTCTGCTAATGTTTTTAGCAAGTATGAGTACAAACCACTGTACTCAACAAGTCACATGGGAAAACACTATTTAATTACATGTAGGATCTTCCAAGGGATTGGAGTATAGTGGTTTTAATAATTTATGGATGCAATTTTAGTGAAACAATTTTAAACACAAAGTCACAACCTTCTGAAGGAAATTGGGGTTTTTAACAACTTTGTTACCAATCTTAACAAATTCCCAAATCTACTTATGTTTTGCTGTTGGATTCATCTATTAAATATAGCTTCATTTATCGGAAGCACGACGTATTCGAAAACCATTAAATTATAACTCTGCAAAGTTGCCCAGTTTTACCTACAAGATTCTCTAACTCCCGCGACAGAGTTAAGAAAACAAGGCTTTTCACTACACAATTCTTTATCTAGCCTCTACCCAGTTGGGACTGTTTCCAAACAAACTCGGGTTGCCCACGGCCTCGCCTGATTTGAAGCGGTCCTACTTTTGTGAAATATGGTTATACCCACTCCCATACCACAAAAGCTCCCTCGTCTTCCTCCAATCTTTGTAGATATTCAATCAAACTTGTGCAGTTATTAAACCAGGTTTGACGAATCAACGGTTGTGGTTGAGCGATCACTATATTCTTTACTTGACATAAGGTTCTAGTCCTTATATTTTTACCAAGGCAACTTCCATCCACAAGCCCTTGTTTCAGTGCCCATCCGCACGGTTTTGGTGTCCATCCGCACCGGTTTCAGTTCAGTGCCCATCTGCACCGTTTCGGTGCCAATCCGCACCATTTTCAGTTCAGTGCTCATCCGCACTACTTCGATGCCCATCCGCACCACCACCTTTCCAGTCCAATCCTCCACCTTAGGATAAAGTCATGGGACCCAACCATCTTGTGGCTTTCCGTGATATATCCTTATTCTAGAATCACTTTTGAAATTTTACCAACAAAGTGCCAAGTCTCTTAGTAGTATAAAACAGTGGAGTTCCTGGTCTACCATGATTATTTAAATAATATATTTATTGTTACTAAGTCTTGTCAAGGTGAATATGGTCATCAAATTAAATAGACATTTTGAGGTGGTAGGACATAACTAATATCATGTCATTCTAAACATTTGTTGTACAAGAAATAACAATGCACAAATATTGTAATGAAAATACCGATAAATAAATAATTAGAGGAATGTAGGTTCGATATGATAAAAAACATGTGACTTGCCTTGCGGATCAATGTATTCTATAATTTCATATTCTTCTGATTCTTGCGCTTGTACTTGAGCTTCTCCTTCTTGGACTAGCTGATCTTCAAGGTCGTGAGCTACTGCAAACCAAAAGAAAAATAAATCAATTCCATGCTCGAAGGGCTGAGCTAGGAATAAAGAAATAAATTCCAAAAAAAATCAAATAAAATAGGTTTGGGGATTAAAGGAGTTTCGTATGGAAAAACGGAGCCGAGGAATGGATAGATGGGTTTGAAACGATCGGAATAGATGTATATATGTATTTTGGGGTTTCATGAACAGTAACATGTCTGGCACTGTTCATCGTGGGTCTTTATTGTTTACCAGGTTGTAGCTGTGTACTCGGAGAATTCTACGAGTACTCGGGTGGTCTCTGATGGCACAAGTCTTGCTCACGAGTGAAGGTACCTGTGGAGCTGGAAGTCGTGGTCGTAATCGAGTACGACTACTGTGACCGAGCACTCGGTGTGGTCGTAAACTGCAGCGTGGTCGTAAACCACATCACAATCGTAAGCCACAATGTGGTCGTAAACCATAGCGTGGTGTAAGTCACACCGTGGTCGTAACGACTCTCAAGTAGCCGAGTGTGAAGTCAACGAAGATCGAACGGTGTACGAGTTGCTACTGAGATCGGACAATGTTCGAGTAGCTACGGGGTTTAGATAGTGTCTGGGTGGCTTAAGGGCACCGGACGACGTATGAGTGGCTTACAAGCATCAGACGACATCCGAGCGGTGTTCCTTAGGACTCGAAATGGCGCGGTCGAAGTCTCTCTCGACTACAAGGTGGTCGGAGACTTCCAGCGGCGGAGCGATCGGAGTTGAAGCAGGAGAGTGGCTAGAGTTTTCAGGCGATGGGGCGATTAGGGAATTCGTGGTCGAAACATCAATCGACAACCATAGATAGGTTCTTGGTGTTTAGGGGTTTTTATTTTGGGGTTCGGTGGCAGCTGAGGAGTTGGCTTTCGTTGGCGGCGAGGTCTCCTCTCTTCGGGACATTGGAATGGCATGGGCTTAAGGACGGGTAAAGAGGATAATTTCATTAGGATTTGGGCATTTATGGGGTTAGAGAAAGCTTAGGGCAGTTGGAATGTCATCGATTGAATAAGCGGAATCGAAACTTGGCTTACTTTGTGGTCTTCGGGCGGTCGCCAGCAAGGCTCCAGTTGAAAACTCAATTGGGGTGTGGTTGTGGCTCACTTGATGCCTATGCGATATCTAGAGGGGGTCTTGGACTTTTATAGTCATCCCATGGCGGTTTGGCACATGGGCGGGGCTATGGTGATGGCGGTGTGTGGCAGAGGCCAGGAAGGTGCAGGAGTGTGCGGTGCGGCTAGGAGAGGGGAGATATAGGTTGCCCAAAGGGTGGCATTGCGGTGGTCAAAAGCAGTCAAAGGCCAGTTAGGTCGGCAGTAAGAGGATTAGGGCAGAGAAAACGAATTTGGATGGCGGCGGTGAATTTGTCGTGGCAGCTTGACCAAGTGAGAGTTGCGGCCGTCAAAAGTGTGTCAGATGTCGGTGTGGTCGTACATTTATTGGAAGCGACTGGCAGGGCGGCAAAGTAGTTTGCAGCGTAAGTCAGTCGGTGAGAGGAAAACAAAGTGTTGGAGAGGCTATGATGGCGGCGAGCTCTGCTGCTAGGCTGACGCGTTAGCGCTCTAACCAGTTGGCAGGAGTGTGGAAGCGGTGGGAAAGCGCGAGAAGGCACATGAGCGGAGGGAGAGACCGTGCGGTGGCGAAAAAGGTCGGCAGCGGTGATATTTTCAAATACTGAACAGTGCCCGTGCGAAAACATTTCAAGGAAATGATGCGGCAGGGAGATTGAGATTTGAATGGCTGGAATAGATTGGAATTTGACTACGATTATCAAGAAATCAAATTTAAACAAGAATTCAAATTAATTTTGAAATTTCGGTTTTGTTTTGTACAATACCAATTGGAAGCATGCCTGCTTCCTTCCCTGCCGCTCTTCCTTTCGTATGTTTCCACTTGCTCTATAGTAAATAAACACTAACAAAGTTCAAACTTGCCGTGCGAGAGAGATAGGATGGGTACTTTTCAGCTGTGGCTGATGACTTATGGTTGCAGTTAATGGCTTTTGGTCGTAACACGAGTGTTTATGTGAAAAACCCGAATGCCGATAAGGTGATAAATCGCTTCAAAAAAGCTATCTCGATAAGCCGCATCGAAAAGATGACAGAGAAGCTATCCTATTTGTTTATTCAGCGGGAGCCATAAGCCATGCATAACCAGCAGAGCCATCTCTTTCACCATATAACTAATTGTTAGGAAATTAGGCGCATATGAGTGTGATATCCATTTTCTATAATTTCAAAGCATACATGGAATAGAATGGTATGAGCAGGACTTTGACTAAACACACATGCACACGCGTACGTATTCGCATATTTTTGCATGAAAAATCGTGTGACTTGTGACTTGCGATGCGCGATTGCACCGTGACATGACACACAACTTGGTAGACCAAGTTCACTTTTCCTTTTGAGAACCGTGCATTTCTTTCTCCTTTTTGAACTATTCAGTTGCTGATAAACACTGCATAAATATCATTATATAGTTTGATGAGGTAGTTACCAATGTTTTAATTTTGTTTAATCGTGCTAGTTACTAGTGAGTGATTGTAGTGTCCTTAAAAGGACACAGAGACATCCGAAAAAAATAGATAGAATTTCTCCTCCATTCTTCCACCTCCTATCTGAATAGCTGTGTTGTAGTATCAAGCTACTAAACCACGCCGATCTTTCTTCTCAGTGTGCACCAAGAAGAGAGGAGAGCGGGATCTCCACACCACTGTCGTAGAGAGAATCTATACGGGACGGTAATAAGGTTTCTGGACAGCGCTACTTGCGCGACCACTTGGCATTTTTCGCAACGTCCACTACTTCCATGATTGCTCGTTTCTGTGTTGCTTCCCTTTTCTCCATCAACCTCATTGCAAGTCGTTCGCATGATCAATCGATATTGTTATAATATTATTATTGTATATTTTCTGAAGTACAATGAGTTGCCTATTATTAGTGTTGTTATTACATCATTAATGTTTTAACATATCTTTTTTCTAGTAAAATTTAGAATTAAAATATAGTTCATGTTACCAACGCTAATTAGTCAGCTTAGGCTTGGCTTTGCATGTCAAAGCGTGCACAAAGCTCGTGTGCGTTAGCGATGGAAACGGCGGCCGTGATAGGTGGATGGATTAGCTTATCTTCTGCGGCCATGTTGCATTTTTTTTCTACTGTATATATAGTATATAGGTAGCTAGGGCTAGCTTTAATTTGTCAAAAGTTCGGTTCAATTTTATCTTTTGGAAATTAAATTGGTTCGGTACTTCTCCTGACAGAATTCTAAGAAGGTTTTGAACGCAAGGAATGCCAGGCACACAGTTGCACACATTACCTACCGAAATTTAGTTTGGTCGTTGCTCGAAGTAGACAGCAGGCTGATGATTTGAAGTCAACTGTTGGATCACACGTGTAAAAGTAGTGGCATTTCAATATTAGTTCTCTGCTCGATTTGTATCCTCTGCTTTACGTTCAAAGCGCAAAAGTGTCGCGATCTTGTGAAGTCACTATTCGGAATGCGTAAAGGGTCACGAGAAATTAGAGAGGGAAATTTCGACTATATTAAAGCCGTATGTGTGTATATATGTATATACACACACAGACATACACGGTAGCGCTAGTTAGTAAATCTATACAGTGCGTAGGTAGAATATGTGGACAAGTTACTGCTATTTCTGAATGCAGTTACCATCGGTTCTGTATGAAGTTATTGCCAAACCTTCACAGTGCTGAAAACTTATTATCGGCTCTACATAAAGTTACCATTGGTAGCGAGTGAAGTTACTGCCAATGCTCACAGTCGTAGTTGGTGGTAACTTTCTTCACAGCCGATGATAACTTTTCGAACAACTAGTGATAACTTGCTGGAGCGTAAAACTACACGTAGAATAGTGCTACCGTGTGTGTGCACACACACTAACCAGCGCGCAGGTGAAAAATAAGCGCGTGCCGCTAGCTAGCCCAACCAGCCAACCGTTTCATCATCTCACCCCATGCTCAGTTACTAGTGTTTGTTAATTATGGTAAAGTTATTACAGAATGTATATCAAATTATCATTTGTAATACATAAAATTTCTTACAGTTATCACTATAAAACTGACAGTAATTTTATTCATATACGATAGTAACTTAATATGGCATGATTTTCACAGCGTTAAAATATATTCATAGATTTTGTTTTGTTAACCTCGTAATCCGTATCCATAACCACATATCAATTGACTAAGGGTGTTCAACATAGCTTAAGCTTATGGCTTAAGCTTATTTTTACACTATTCATAATTTCGTCTTTTTTCTGAATTTTTGACTTTTTTTTTAGCTTTTTGTCGGTTCTTTTTTCTCGTATTCGTTACGTTGTCGTGATGGGCTAACATATTTTTTATTTTCAATTTTTTAAATTTAATTATGTTAAATAAGCATCTCTCATTCTGATGTTTTTCACCCATTCACAGTGTTTTCACCATAAGCTTTCAGCTTTCAGCCGAACCGATCACCACCTAAACTTCGCGAGAAAACTGCAAATGCGCGTACGTAAAAATATCTTACTAACATATTTTTACTGTGCCAAAGTACAATAGAACACGTTTTCGTGTACTCAAATGCAGCCATGAAGGGTAGCTTCCATGCACATGTACTTTGAAAAAATTACTGAACAGCAAAAGTGATTTTTTTTACCTCTTAAGGACCATCCCCTATCTCTTCCGGTGTTCAATTTGTCTCCTTTTACCTCATCCATATTTTTTTTTGTGAATAGTGAATACAGCAAGAGATAAGAAAAATGGTGTGTATCTCGAGATAAATTAGATGGTAATAAATAAAATAGAAAGATGTCCTCTTAAGAGGTAAAAAGCTTTTCCCGCTAGAAAAAGGCACTGAATTATTTACGAACATATATAGTTAGCGCAACAGTATATATCTTTATTCACCGTGGTCAAATGAGCCTGATGGTTAATTCGATCCATCAGGATGTTCGTTTGAAGTTTCAGGTTAGAAAACTATCGCCATCATCCTTAATTTGATCAGTCTTTCTAAAACCGACCTTGACGGCCGATAGAATTTTCTCAAAAAAAAAAAAAGATGCTTGACAACTGGATATTGGATCCGGATTCTCCACCATACCATTACGACCAATAAGAATAGTACAAAATTATGATCGCCCATATTTAGTAAACATTGATTTATTACTGGATGGCGTGTGTCCTAAAACATACTCTCTAGTGAAAAAGAATGCCGTTTTGGATATTGACGTAGTCCTGAAATATAATTTTGATCACTAATTTTCATTGTAATATATCTATGCAACCTAATAAAATTATAATATTATTGAAGTACTTTTCGCTACAAATATGCACATATGATTTTCATGAATCCAATCTAAATATTTTAAAATGATATATATTAGTTTCTAAACTAACTATATGTATCCCGAAACGATATTATTAGTGTTTGTGACTGGAGGGAGTATTATACAAGAGTGGGTCGAAGAATTGTCTAGATGAGTAGTGAGATATAAGTGCACGATATTAATTTATTTCAACGAAAATGGAAATACTAATAGAGGAATTCTAAGAGTTGCCATGAGCCTAGAGTAGCTATAGGTGCATTCGTTTCTTCGAAACCGGCGGTTTTGGCTTTTCTACAAGATGCCTAACTTTCAAACGGAGTATTTTCTCAAGACGGGTCTACAAGTTAAACGATGTACACGTTAAAAGCCCAACATCTGTACCATCCAAAATCGCAGTGAATATCTATCTCTTCGCAATCTGTACCGTAAATAGCTAAAATTCAAAAATTTCAGCTAAAAGTCATGAGTCACAGTCGTTGCCAAACAATCTCTATATAAGGGACTGACTGGCTTATGCAAGGAGTTTTTGAGTTGTCGGTTGCAACTTTGCAGTCCATAATGATGTCCGAGTTGTCCAATTAATGACGGTGTATTCATGCACCAATGGAATCTCAGTCTGTGGCCAGCTGTACATAAAAATATCGATTGATACTTACGTGACTTGTACACGTATGCCCCTTGCCGAAAACACCTCGCTGCATCAAAGAAAGCAAAGGGAGATGCAAACCTTAATTGGACCATTGGATGGATGGGGATGAAGCAATAACACGTGCCTTCCCACCATAGCTCAAAAGTTGAGGGCATTATAGGCCTGTTTGGCGCGACTGCGACTTACGGCTGAAATTTTTGAATTTTAGCTGTTTGCGATAGAGATTATGGAGAGAGATACTCGCTTGCGATTTTGGTTGATACAGATGTTGGGATTTTAAGATGTACTACAATTAATTTGTAGACCTCGTCCTGAGAAAATACCCCGTTTAAAAGTTAGGTGCTGTAGCAAAAGATAAAATCTGCTAGTTTCGATCGAAAAGAACATGCCATATATAATCCTCCTTCGCGATGTGACATGCAAATTCCATACCTTTGTGTATATTGGACTATATATTTCTAGTTTTTATTTTGCACACTGAACATTCGTGAGTTAACTTTTCGTGTTTAATTATATCCATGGAAGTAAGGATCTTTTCTTTTGGGTTTTGAAATTTCAAGGGTGGGATAAATTGGCCCCTGAACATCGCACTTAGGTAGCGTTAGCTAGAACACGTTTCAAAAACCGTGATTCAGCTCGAAATTGGCTCCTGTGAACGTCACACCTGGATGTGATCGTTTGCTAGAACATGCTGCAAAATCATGGTTCGGCTGATCTTGGTTTTAGAGCGATCTTGTTGGTAGCTTTGATACTGCTTTCCAGATGGTTGTTGCCTCCAATAAGAACTTTTAGGACGTTGAAAATTCAAGCTTCATATAATACATTTGTAACCGGCCAGTTACAACCATGAGGACTATGGCCCCGCTCGTTTCGGCTTCAGCTTCTGACTTTTAGCTTATTTTTTACTATTCATAATTTTGTCTTTTTCTGAATTTTTGGTTTTTTGAGCTTTTTTACCGGTTCTTTTTTTCCTGTATTCGTTTGCGTTGTCTGTGATGGGTTAACATATTTTTTTATATTTTTTAATTTTTTTTAAATTTAATTATGTTAAATAAGCCTCTGTCATTCTGATGTTTTTCACCAACTACTGATGCTTTTCAGCCATAAGCCACCAAAAATAAGCCATAATGAACACCACCTATATCTGCCAGGAAAGATACACACCCTATATGACTACATCAATTGGTTTTTTTCTGTTGTTGCAACTAGCTGTACTCGACGTACATGTCGTGGTTACATCCTAATATCTAGCTAGCCTTGATGTGACACCTCGGTCCATATTAGTCTATATATGTGAAAATGAATTTCTGAGTTAGTTCCTTGCTAGCTTATCTTAAGAAGCACTTACATATAAGACTAGGAGTTTCAATGGTAGTACCCCGGTTAACCGTTTTGCGCGAAGCGAAAACAAAAGTACAAGCAGATTGCTACGTGTGCGTGACCTATCAAGAATAGATTTAGACCCTAGAGCGTTACACTTGTGTTATCCACAATGCTGAGTTGTTATCACAATCCTACAATCCCAGCAAGTTGCTGCCTCCTATTTGTAGCGTCTCCAAAACCTAGCTTTCCTTGCGTCGTGGTAGTGTCCATCCAACACGCTCTCCTTTGGGCAATTAGAAAGCCGTTCTGCAGAGAATGCATGCATGGAAGCTAACTAAGCATCTCATTCGACATGGCCTCTTCTAACTGATTAAAGAAGCTGCTTTTGTGTGTATCATCGGAAGAGATCGAGAGCGAGGTGACGATGGCTCGCGTTGTTCACGTGGCCCCGACGTGCTCAAACAGGCTTAGAATTAGTTGGAACATGCACATCTCATCCACAAGAGGTGATGGGTCTGTTTGGCAACGGCTGTGGTTTACAGTTTTTGGCTGAAATTTTTGAATTTTGGCTGTTTACGGTACAGATTACGAGAGACAGATACTTATTTACGATTTTAGCTGGTACAGATATTAGGCTTGTAGCGTGTAGATCGTTTAACTTGTAGACCCCGTCTTGAGAAAATACTCCGTTTGAAAGTTAGATACTATAGCAAAAGTAAAAAAGTTGTCAGCTTCGAAGGAAAAGAACAGACCCGATATGCGAGGTTAAGTGATCGATATTGCATGATGCCTGCCCATTGGTACCCTTATGTACGTTTCAGTACGTCGTATACATGGCATTTGACAAGCACATCATGTGCCAAAGGATATTGATGCTGCATGCTATAGTGATTCATGAGAGAGTTAAGAGAGAGTTTGTGTGTATATGCATGCCATGGTTGCTCACATGGGCACGGGTTGATGCATATAAGCATAACTCGCCTCCTTCCGTGTGGTTGTGCGAAGGTCGTTGTCACGAATATCTTTCCAAAATGGTTTGGACAGAACCCACATGCAATGCAAAGCAGCCATGTGATTAATCTTTTTACAGTCGCCAAAACGATTGGCTCAAGTAATATGACCACCGAATCTCTTATGGAGAGAACCAATGGACCGGACCGGGGGCTAGGACGTATATATGTTAGAAGATGCACGGCAAGTTCGATGATCAACTATCATACGAGGAGAGCTACAAGCCGGGGATTACAACTAATCTCATGCATCATCTGAATGTTTTCTTTCTAACAATCATCTAGATTTAAGATCGTTGAATTAGAGATCTAACTACCTTTTTCCGATGGAGGAGGTGGAGGAGAATTCATAGCCGTTGAATCTCTAATCAAAGAAAATTTTCGGATGATGTTTATCAACAACCCCCATCCTCTCCTCGCGGTCTGTGTCTCTCTCACACTTGTATCACATGCTCATTCTCTCTCACAATATTCAACTCTCTTTCTCACACCAACACTGCTATAAAAGGACTTGCCATCCCTCTCCCACTAATCGAACCTCTTTCTCTCTCTTTCTCCAACCTCTTCTTCTTCTTCTCTCTCCAATTGCACTGCTATAAAAGCTACTTTCTCTCTCCTCACAGCTACAAAAGCAATAAACACATGGCCTCATCATCGCAGAGGAGCAGGAGCGACGGCGGCGGCGGCAATAGCTCTACCATGGCGTGTTCTCCGGCGCTGCTTGACTACGACCTGCACCACGGAGTACTGCAAGAGGAGGCCGAGCTCCGGCGGGGCCCGTGGACCGTCGACGAGGACCTCACCCTCGTCAACTACATCGCCAACCACGGCGAGGGCCGCTGGAACTACCTCGCCCGCGCCGCCGGTACGTACGCCCGCCGCCGCCGCCCATACATCTAGATCTCCGGTCACCGATCCCACAACGTGCATGATCGAGTTTTGATCATGCAATCGATTAGTTCTTTTCAATTAAACTGCATATATGCATGGATGCATGCAGGGCTGAAGCGGACAGGGAAGAGCTGCCGGCTGCGGTGGCTGAACTACCTACGGCCGGACGTGAAGCGCGGCAACTTCACCGCCGACGAGCAGCTGCTTATCCTCGACCTCCACTCCCGATGGGGCAACCGGTAATCAAACCCTCAACTGTTATTTCTCATTTCAGCCACGTTACAGAGTCGATACATGCGGTCGTCGTCGCACGCATGCCGCCGGCCGTCGCACGCACGACACGGCGGCGCGGCTGGCACGTTATCAGCCAGCTGTGAGACGGTACAAGCAGTGGGCACACGCTTGACGAACACCAGTGGCCACCAATGGTGGACCACGTGAGTACATGTACGTCTGTCGCGTACTGTATTTGTACGCACGTATACATATTGTACAGTACTACTCCAAGCTAGCAAGATGTGGATTTCTACGTCAAACACGCACACGTAAAAGGCTTGGATGCCACACCTGCGTGACATAGACACATACACAAGGCACAATTCAGATGGTACAAGTCTTCCAAATTAAAGGGGGATGCATACATATATGGGTTGCGATCGACATGGAGAGAGAAAGCTAGCTAGCTAGCAGCTGATAGCATCAGATGCATGTCTTTCGCTTTCACTGAAAACAGCGTGTATGAAAGCTGCACGCCTCTTCCTTAGTCCCCCTCTATCTCTCTCTCTAGTACTACGGGCTGTTCTTTTCGGCTGTGGTGATGGCTGATGGTTGTGGCTGATGATTTTTACTCCTAGAGTAAACACTCGTACGAACGGATCGAATACCGATGAGTCCTTTTAAAAATACAGTCCCGATAAGTCGCTTCGAAGAGGCGATAGAGAAACTATTCTCTTTGTTTGATCGGAGAAAATTATAAACCATAAGTTATAAACTGTAAAGAATGAGCTTTTATATCTTTCTGATTCCTTACCATGGATTCTTAATCTAATCGCATTTCGCCCCCTCATGTCATGTTTGCGCACGCAGGTGGGCAAAGATAGCCCAGCACTTGCCAGGGAGGACCGACAACGAAATCAAGAACTACTGGAGGACCAGGGTGCAAAAGCACGCCAAGCGACTCAACTGCGACGCCAGCAGCAAGAAGCTGAAGGACGCCTTAAGGTACCTATGGATGCCTCGCCTCGTGGAGCAGCGACTCCAGCAGGCCGGGGTTGGCGACCACGGCTATGCCGCAGACGTTCATGCCATGTCTAGGTTGGCATCCATGGGCTACACGGAGAGCTCTAGCACGGTGGCGCCGTCGCCGTCGGACTTATTCGCATCGGAGTCGTCGTACGACGGCGGCCTTTATGCAAGTGTGCATGGAGGAGAGATGGTGAACGGTGGGGATTGGATGCAGGAGGCGAATCAAGGGCTATGGTCTGAGCCAACGCACGCAAATGATAGCCAGTTTCAGGACCCAGAGCTCGCCGGATGGGTGCAAGGCTTCTCTGAGGGCCTCCCCGAGAATTTCTGGAGCTTGGAGGACATTTGGAAGATGCAATGATTTTTTTTGCCCTAAAGTGGCTACATATACGCGGTTTATATATGGTGTTGATAGAGAACTTAAGGAAGAGAGTAAGTTTATTCTAACTTCAAAAGTTACTATAAAGAGGTAAAGTTTATCTTCCCCCTTATATGTATATTTTTTGGATGGGACGTTGATTTTTGAGTCTTCAGGACTCGTTTCTTCTAGAGGTTAAAAAAGAAGGCCGGAGCACTGTATATTTTGCTGTTGTACAATGCACAAGTAGATAGATGATTGGTATGGAAACTTTTGGGCACCTTCTTTATGTGCCCAAATGTCTTCTCAACAACTTTCGAGCGTCTCCCTCGTCCTCTTACTCTCTCTACAAATGATATGATGTAGCCAACTATTCAAATTGGTACTTGTACAGGAGTCACATGTGTTTTAATTCCAATTCAATCGAGGAGAAGTTTGGATTAGCTAACAATCCGATATTGTATTGTTATATATGGAGTTAAGATGTCTTGCTTCGATGAGGATTGAATGATCTCTTATATATGGCCTTAATACATAATTAAGACTCTAAAAGGCCCCATGGTCGTAAGCTTTCTGTAATTGTTCTCCGAGTACCTTGATCGGAGATTCATTGTACAGTCTACTTGACCAGCGAACCACTCGGACAATTCGTGAATTGGTACCTAAGCCTATTTTCATGGGACCCCTTCCGTGCAACGATAAGACATGTATTCTATTCAGCCTAAACAACATGATACTTCGGCCTTGCCTCTCTGACAACAAATGCCTTGCAGTTATGCCACACGTTCGTCTCCTACTAACAACAACGGACGTTCATCTCCACTAACAACAATGGACGATCACGAGTGAGGGGGAGGAGAGGGGTAAGGAGGCCTTGCACGGGAGAGGCGACCGGCGGTAGGAGAAAAAGAAAAGGGAAAAAAGGGGTTTGGTACCTGTGCGTCGGATCTTACGTGTAGAATCGATGCCATTCATTTAAGCACATGTACCGATATTCTATTTTTTTAAGTAGGGTTAACTACCTGTTTAGGTAGAGGTCTGGGATCGACGTCGTCTGCACGTCGCTCTGCTCCGCTCGGTTAATAGGCAAGTGCATGGTAGAGCGGTAGACCGTAGAGTTTATGAACTGTACGGTGTTTACATGATATGATGATGTTTATGTGGAATTGCGATATTTACATGATATAATGATGTTTATGTGAACTATGTGATGTTTACATGATATGATAATGTTTATGTGAAATTGCGATGCTCACCCCGATGTAATGATGACAATGATAATGGAACGGGGTGAGCAGTGGTACCACCCCACCAATGGTAATACTTATGAACATGATAATGAAAATGACAATGGACATCTACATTTGCATCATGTGCACTCAAGAGTGAGGGCAGTGAGAAAGTCTCTAGCTACGAGGAAAGCTAGTTGACTATTCTGGAGTGCTCTTAAGTAAGACCTACTTTGGTAAGCCTCCACGGGAGTGGAGAGATCCCCGTACCGATAAGGACAGACCCATGATAGGTTGAACATCGATGGGTGTTCACCAGGCTATACCGATATATGCAATGGGATGAGCAAATAAGCATGTAGAGTAGTGTTGCATTGCACTAATGGTACGACAATGTTGGAGCATGAAATGATAGTATGAACATGATGACGTATGTGGAGGATGTTATGGCTGATTAATGGCTTACATGTTTTGGTAGTATTTATCGTTCTATTATGTACTTGTTGAGTCTCTAGACTCACTATTGCTTTGTTGTTGTTTTTAGGTGATTGTTGAAGACGTCATGCACGGGTGGGAGTAGCACATGAATAATTTCACGTACCAGCATCACTTCTCATATCAAATTTTGTTAGTAGGCTTTAGTCTTTACTTGTATGCTATAATACTTGCTTAAAATGATATGATGTAAGTGGTCTCTGCATTATGATTAAAGTAGGGTTTGCTTAAAATGATTAGCAGTTGTTTAAAAATAATAATACTGTGCAATGGTGGTAGCGCTCTAGGCCCGGAGGATGAGCGGGGTGTTACAAAAACTTTAAGTTTGGGTTTTAAATTCAACTTTGAATTTCCTGTGTCCATTTTGAAGCGTGCATCCTTTCATGCTTTAACTTTATTTTCTTTTCAAACTAAATTTTTTATTTCAATTATTTCCTTCTCTCCGATCTTTAAATCAAGCTTTAATTTAATGAATTAGATGGAATTAAGTTTTCGGATTTTGAACTCACATTTTATTGTTTTAAATTATTCCATATATTTTATTATTATGATTAGCGTTTGCACTTGGGAATTATTCTCCAATATTAATTGCATAGTACAAAATTCGAAAAATCCTAAAAAAAACCTTCAGAAGAAATTCTAGTGCCAACAAATTGCAACAAAAAATTTTAAATTCTTCACATTTTTTAACATCCGATTTTTAGGATGTTACATAAGTACGAGGCTCGAAGAGAAACTCGGGCCATCGTATCCTTTCCGTCGATAGAAATCCTCTGATACCTTTGATAAATTTTTAGATCTTGTAACGAGTCTATAATATTTTAACAATCCATATTCTACTTCGGCAGAAACTCCGAGATGCTCGGATAACAGATCAGGTGTCAGAAATCCTCCGCAAGCTACAATTGTCCAACCACGTGGAGGAATCCTCAGCCGTAGCTTCGGTCTGAAGGCTTTGCCATTTTGCGCATGGCATTAGGCATGTGGTACAAAGAGAATAAGCTTTGGAAGCACTGATGGCATCAAGCCATCGACATATTTGGAAGCAGTGGACCTCACTTTTATGGGGTGCTTAAAGGCCTGAGCAACAATATTGAGAGCATGAATGCATACACTTGCTTGTTGAAAGACGGTTGTACTTAGGGCTAGGCACATGGATGTCATGCACCTGTCTTTCATCTTCACGTTAACTAGTTAGAGATCCATACGTTGTAACAGAGTTATAAAAATAATAAGACGAAACTTATTGCCTGGCCAATTTTACACATCAAACATTGGAGAGCAAGCGACAGAGAGAGAAGGGTGGCCAGAATGCGTGAGGAGATGAAGAAGTGGAGGAGGTGGACGGTTGTATCTAAGAGAGAGAGGAGGAGAGAGACGAATGTTTCTGTTTTTATATTTAATTATGTAGAATAAACCAATAAAATTCCATTGCAAAATAAGTTATAAGCTCTGATTTATAAACTACTTGGAGTAGACTCTCCAGTCTCCATCGATTAAATTTTAATAGAATATCAGATAAATCTTGTTACAACACCCCCATGATACTACTGTAAACAAAATGCTTTGTTTTTGTAAGGTTACGTGGGGTAGCGTCTCGACCATAGGGTGGTCGGATGCTAGAAGTCGTTTCCTTGGTGATCGAGACGGATGGGCCCACGGAAGGAAAACCGCACGTGCTTAAACTGAAATTGTTAAAGCAATAGCTTGAGGAAGTCACTGGGGAGTTGGGGGCGAGACAAGCCCCACGTCACCGGAGCCGCCCATCACGGGCTGGACCGGGCCCCACCTGCCACGTCAGGGTACGTACTGCGGTCAACGGTCAAAGAGATAACTACTATCTACAGTTAACTAAACGCTTAATTAAGTAGTAGTGGCATATGTAGTAGAGTTGCTTTTCGGTCATTTCGGCTTAAGTTTTTATTTTTTAGTTTAGTTTTTACTATTTATAAATTTTATTTTTTCTAAACTTTTATTTTTTAACTTTTTGTTAGCTTTTTTTCGTATTTATTTGCATTGTCCGTGATAAGCTAACATATTTTTTTTATTTTTAAATTTTTTAAATTTAATTACGCCAAATAAATCATATTCAATTACAGTATAATTTTAATCAGCTGTAGTGTAATTTTAACCATAAACCACTATTTTTCAGTCAGATCGAGCGGGATCTAAATGTAGAAATGGTAATCATTAGTTAGCTTGATTAATTAGGACTAATTGGTGGCACGGTCGTTAACCTATCCACTTTCTATCTGGGCGGCGGCGGCGCCGCCGCCACCGCCGCCCTCGTACGGCAACACAAGTAGGTGATTATCCAGCTAGCTAGCAATGCGACTTTTGTAATTAAGAGCATGTAAATTGCCATGGGATGGTGTTGCTGCTAGCTGAGTTGCACCTGGAATGAACGTACTACCTCCTGACCCGGCCACCAAGAATGCTGGTTTTGGGCGATCGTCGGAGCAATTTCTAAATTATGAGCAACTTCGAAGACTAATTTCTGTTACCATGTATTTTGGAGAGTTCAGATATAATTACAATACCATTGAGTCTGTTTGTATTATTTTCGTATGGTCAATCGAAAATATTACAAGCAGGCTCAATGGTAATAGAGCTATAGAAGAATCGTGTCATTGAATGTACAGAGAATCGAGCTATAGAAGAGAGTTGTTCTGATCGATTGGAAAGTGAAGAATTATGAGAAGTTGAAGGAATAGAGCGATTAGAGAAGAATAGACGTGCAACCACCAACTCGTTCTTTTTTAATAGTAATAAGATGGCGCAAAGCACCTTCCAACTCTGGCTAATCACACAGTTAAACCTAGTGCTTTTAGGCCCACAAGTATACCATTATAGGCCAGCCGTTTCTCACTGATATCTTCTATGGGCCCGCAAAAGGGCCGTCCTACAAATAATGATGGGCTGAATGGGCCAGATTAGATCGATAGGCCGGATGGCGTTCGCCGATGAAGCTGCACCGGCCTTAGGAATTGATGATCGGGCCCGTCCGTTTGCTGATGGACGGTCAGTATCCCGTACAAGCTAATGACATCCGCCGCCGCCGCCGCCCTCTCCGCCTCCGGGCGCCAATCCAGTCGTCTTCTCCGGCACCCACTCACCGAAAGCTCGAGTCCGTAAGGAGGAAAGAGACAAGGAGCAACAAATAATTAGCATGCGTCCCTTTTTCTACATCTATAGGATTCTTCTTCTTTTTTAGCCTTTACTAATTCCGACACTCCTAGCTAGCTTGCAGAGGAAAATTTTCTTGCTTTGCCTCACCTCTGAATATCATGTACGTACGGTCATATTTATATTAGATTCGGTTTCTATCTTCTATTTAGAAAAACTAAAAACTAATATGAATATCTGACTTCACTTCTATCGCTCTAGGGATAAGACATGGATCACAGGTGCATCACACACCCCACTCTTCTCGCTCCCGTCACACGCACATATAACTCTCACTTTTTGCACCGCTCCTCCTTCTAAAAGCCATTTCTTTAAACCGCTACTATTTATTTTCAGTCAAAAACCATAAGTTACAATCAAAAACATCAGTAAAAGTTGATACGAACACCCCCTACGTGGCATGAGCCGCTAACAATTCAATTCCCACAAGAATCACAGAAAAATCTTGTGATCCAAATGGAGCCTAAAAATACCAAAAGAAAAGCTAGCGGCATGGCAATGCTCCAACAAGGACACTAATGTGGATCCGATCACGCGAACCCTTAGGGTTGGCCCGATCTTATGGTAATGATGATGACACGGTCAATGAAGATAACTTGAAAAAACAACGTGATTTGATAAAGAAGGCAAGGCTATGTTAAGTGCAAGAACAAACTGTATAAACACCATCGGCCTCTTATATATCGCCGCACCAGAATTGCTTGCAATCTCCATGTACAGGCCCTAATACGACGTTGTCAACCACCTTCTTCAGCTCACAAAAGCACTCCCCCAAAGCTCCAACCACTGTGGCAGTCACTGCCTCGATGACAATTTTCTTCCTACCTGTCTCCCTATCAAATACACTTTGTACGCACCTCCTGAGTTTAGGTCCGCCCATCCTGTATGACACTCTCCCCATAGAACACAAACAAATATTCCATATCGGATATCACGTACCTAGCACCAATGCAGACGAAATTCACTTATTTCTGACGATGCTAAATACAACTAGACATAACAAAAAATGATCATGCACATTTATATATATGCCCATGGACATGAGCATATATGCATGTATATAGGAACACACAAATATATACACACACATAAATACTAAAAATAATAGTGCAGATTACTACAATCTTATCATCATTTTCTATATTTTTTAATCTCACCAGAGCAATACGTATATATGTATATACATATGTACATATTTTCTAAATTACAAAGGCATCAATAATACTAAAAATAACAGTGCACATTTCTTCAACGTGGCTAATTACAAAATATCATCATTATCGCCACTAATACATCATTAGCATAGTTAATTACAAAATATCATTACATAAACTAAATACATACATAAACTAAACATGGTTACCAAACGTATTCCATACTAGCAAACCATCATTATGCTAATGAAACACCAATGACATATTAAGTGTACTATTCATATGCGAATGAAACATACCTCTTCTTGATGGTCTCCACCGTATCTACACTTTTTTCAACTAGCAAATTTCCTAAATCCCAGCAAAACCACCTCAAAACCTATTTGAAACTCTATTCTTCTCACTCTCTCTTTTTCTTCTCCCTCTGTTCTCTTTCACTCGGTCTCGGTGGTGGGTAAGAAAATGAGCTCAATTTGCTGAGAGCCCTATTTGAAAAGAGTATGTTCTTTTAGGCTATGTTTTTTTGCTTTTGGCTACAGCAGTGACTGCCAAAAGAAGCAACCACTAAAAAAAAGCAAAAAAAAACATAACTAGTAGTTCATAGTATACTACATCAAGGAAGGTTGTAGATGGTCGATCAAACCAAACGCTCGCCATAACCAGCAAACAGGACACGTACGCACGCACGACAGCAAATATGATGGAGATGAACACATGTAATTCAATGCTCACGAAAAACGGCTGAGCTAGCAGCTGACCACTACTGTTCCAATTTATTTGCACGCAATTGCTTGCCACCTCAAGTAAATTTAAGGAGGCGGTACGAGCAGTAGCTCATGGCATTCATTAACCATTAATTAATTAATCAATCTCGTTAAATATATAAAACCCAGGGAAAATAATGCATCGACATTAATTAATTAATTTAAACGCTCGATCGATCATTCCTTTTTTTTTATAACAGTAGCAAATTCAAGTGTTCAACCATGGATGGGATGGGTGGATGCATGCATGCAAATGCATTATTCAGAGCCAAATTAACAAGTAATCTATTGCAGTATCATGCGTCATCGTCGATCAGATCTTGCCCGCCACCGCCTCTGCCTGCACCACCTCCTTGTTCATCTCCTTCGTCTTCTCGTCGATCTCGTCAATGGCGGCGGCTGCCTCCTTGTCGTCCGCCTTCTTCTCTTCCTCGGTGTTGCTGGCTGTCTTGGCCGACTCCTCGGCGGTACCGGCGGCGGCGGCGGCGGCGCCATTGCTCACCTGCTGCTTATTCTGCTCGTTGCTCGTGCTGCCGACGTCGTCCTTGGCGGCGGCGGCGGCGGGCTTCTTGGGCGGCTCGTCGACCTCGAAAGCCTCGACGGGGAAGCTCCGGGAGAGGCCGCCGATGGCCTTGCAGGTGAGCTTGCCGGTGGGCGGGTCGTCGACGCAGATCTCGTGGAGCGTGACCCAGATGAGCAGCTCCTTGGCCTTGACGCCGGTGATCTTCTTGAGCCGTCCCTTCTCGGCGACGGCGGAGACCTCGGCGCCGTAGGTCACGTGGCGGCCGGCCTTGGCGAAGTAGTGGTCCACCTTCTTCTTCTGCTTCAGCCACACGAAGCCCGTCTCCTCCACGTAGCCGCACTCGATGATGTCCTTGAGCGGGAGGAGCCCGCTGGGGAGCCCCGTCTCCTCCAGCAGCAGCCGCGTCTTCTCCTGCCCCGCCGCGTCGCCCAGGTACACCTCCGCCTTCGCGCGCACCTCGTCGGGGATCGTCAGCGTCATCGTCGCCGACGCCGCCGCCGCCGGTCGGAGAACTCTCTAGGTTTCTTTGAAGTCAGCAGCTAACAAGGGTTGTGTTGTGTGTTCGGAAGAGCTTGAGGAGCGTGCTTATATAGAGCTGGCTCTACAAAATAATGAAAATCTTCTCTAGATCTCCTCTTACTAAAGAAATGAAATGTTGAAATTATATTTATTGCTACAATATTGCTACAAAATTATATTTATTTTCTAGTTTTGCAGGAATTAAACTGTTTCTTGTGAAAATTCCTGTGCTCTAAACAGGCCTTTGCATTGGCCGCTGAGTTTTGCATCAAGCAAAGTTTGTATGACTGCACTGAAATTGCTAGTGCATTTTGTGGGTTATTACCGCATCCGATGGATGCGGATGGGAAGTGTTCGGCCGAGGCGACGGTGGCGAGAGGAATTTAATTACCATTTCCGGACCATCCGATCGGAAAGGTCGACGGTCTAGATCGAACTCGTGGACGAGCAGGCGAGCCGTGCAATTGCTGGTCCCAGACTGGTTCTAACCAACATTGATTTCGCGTCCAACAGTGTATGTCCTTGAGCCTCTAACCTGTCGCCATGAATGGGCATAGGCTGGTTAAGAAGCTAGGCCTCCTTATTTTGATGTGAGCTTCTGATTTCTGATTTATTTTTTATTATTTTAAAATTTTATTTTTTCTAACTTTTTGACTTTTTAGCTTTTTTGTTGGTTTTTCCGTATTTGTTTGCATTGTCCATGATGATGAGTTATCTGTTTTTTTTATTTTAAATTTTTAAAATTTAATACGCTAAATAAGCCATTATTAGTTACAGTATAATTTCAACCAACTACACTACAATTTTAGCTATAAATCAGTTTATTTCACCACGACCGAGCGGTCTCCTGATCATCAGTCAATTCCACGCATGCTGTCCCTCGGAACGCGCACGCGAGGTGTATCCGGTTCATGGCGACGGGTATCATCCACGGCGTCGGTTTCCAATCCGACGGCCGCGCCACCGTCGAACGCCATTAATGGGCGCTGTTGGTTGGGGTCAGCAGCGGAGGCCGGTGCGCACCTTGAAGGCTTCGCTAATGGCAGCAAGTCAGTACGCCGCTGCATATACCACTCACTTATCTCTGACAGCTCCCTGGGCTTGCAATTGGAGCTAGCACTGTCCCAACACGAGCTCCCAACCAACCCTTGCATTGATTGAATGAATTCTCTTGCTGTCTAGAGGGAGAAGCTCTGGACACCGTGTAAGATATTATTTTCGGTCGTGGGCTATGAATTTTGGTTGAAATTTTTGGAGTCTGTCTCTTCGCAAGAAAAGGAACGAAGAGAGATACTTACTTACGATTTTGATGGATATAGATGAAATCGAGACAGTGTTTACTACAATCGACTTATAAACTCTGATTTAAAAAGACACTTTCTTTGAAAACTAGTTATTGTAGATGAGCCAAAAGATATAAGCTATAAACCCTAAAGAAGGCCATTTGTTTGGTCTTTTGACTTTTGGTTTTTTCGAAAATCGAAATAAACGATGAGACTTCTTAAAGGGGATTTTTCAAACGGTTTCTCGAGCTTAAAATCATGTGTATCGTTCATGTCTCTACCATCTACTATCATTTTAAAAATTATAGACAAATTATTTATCACAGCTAAAAAAAATATCCACCGTAGTTTAAAAGAATGTAGCCAATATATACTGCCCATCCACGGCAGAGCATGGATCGAGCGCACTGTCGGTGTCCTCGGGCGATCTCAACCGTTCGTTTTCCGATCCGACGGACATGTGTGGACTTTGCCAGATCCGTCCTTGCTCTTCGGGAATGATCATGCGTACTCCTACGGCAAAAGACTGCACTGGATTCAGTAGACAGCCAATTCAGTGCGGGCGCTGCATGGTTAATTAAGACAATTCAGCCAATTCCTGTGAACTACCAATTTCTTACTACTGTACGACACATGCAGGTTGCATGTGGACCACCCATCCATGCGCCTTCCGCTCATTTCGGCTTCAGCTTCTGACTTATTTTTTACTATTCATAAATTTTTGTCATTTTCTGAACTTTTAGCTTTTTATTGAGCTTTTTTGCCTGTTCTTTTTTTCTCGTATTTGTTTGTACTATACGTAATGGGATAACATATTTTTTATATTTTTTATTTTTTTAAATTTAATTATGTTAAATAAGCCTCTGTCATTCTGATTTTTTCGGTAAATTCTGATCTTTTCATAAGCCACTAAAAATAAGCCCAAATGATCACCACCTTAGTGCTTAGAAACCGTTTGGTTAGGCTTCCCTATCATCTAGTTGCTTAATTTTGTTTTTTAGTTTTTTAGTATGTTTGTCTTTTCTTTTTTTCGTATTCCTTCGTATTATCTATTTTTATTTTTAATTTTTTAGAAATTTAATTACACCAAAAAACTGGCACATCTATAGTATCAAACAGTGAAAAATAAGCTAAAATGACCAGCACCATTACTGCTGCATTTGGTTCAGCTAGCAAAGGTAGGGGTGGTGTGCTCGGTTCCGGTTTCACCTCCCAGAAGCTTGGGCTCACACGTACGTATCCTCTGCCGTCAGTTCAAACGCTTTGGTTGTCGAGGAGGGAGATGGACGGTCCAGATGAGCGGAGCCAACGCACGCGGGGTTCGTGCCAAATCGTGTTTGAACCGAACTATCCGCTTGTTTCATCCTGAGCGTTGATTTCTCATCGGACCGCTCTTGGGCTCGATCATACCGTTCGAAACGCGCCGATATGGCAGAGGGTACGAACCGTCTAGAAGTTTCACACGCTGTTTGGTCGGACTGAACGACAGAGGATACAAACCGTCCAGAAAGGTTACGGCATTCCCAATGCTCTACTATGTATAATTAGCGAATGTCCATACGTTACTATGAATTTAAAAAAATTAGAACATATTTATATACATGTTCTACAAAATTTTACCACTCGTTAGTTTCAGAACATGTAGTATCATAAAATTTTAAAATCTGTAGCAACACACAGGTATTCAACTTGTAAATCCAAAGTTTTAGAATAACAAAACATGCCCTTATTTAGGTGATCACAACATAGTACAAAAAAATTACCGCTATTAGCTGATTATGTAGTCTAACAATATAACAATACATCCTCCCTCCAACTGCACCCCTCTCTGTAGTAGGATCCTAACTAAAAACAAGCATGGGGAAACACCAACATCTTTACACCAATGACCTAAAGAATGGAAAATTAGTACTTCAAGTATAATGTATGTATTTTAACAAAGGCATGATACTGATATGAAAAAATCATGGGAAAACGCCAACATCTTTACACCAATGACCGATATGAAACAACAGATTTAAAAGCTGCACCCCGAATTGACATATTCATTTGTTGGCCCAAAAAGTTCACATTCGAGGTGTACCTATTCATGAGATGGGAAATGCGAAAAGTTGGCATGCAAGGATAGATTTACAATTTGATGGGTTGATTTAGACAAGAAAGAGGAAGAACTCACTCTGCTCCAGTGCTTCTTCATCCCAAAACTTTTCAAATGACCATGTATGTCAACAAAATCTAGATGGGTTGAAAGCTTGTGAGATGAGGATTCCGAAAAGCATACATGCAAGGATAGATTTTAACTTTTAAGGGGTTGATTTTGGAAACACACTCTATAGATTCATAGAGGGGCAGCAGACTACCGGAGAGCACAAGTTGATGGTACAAGAGCACGATTGAGCGAGCCGCCGTGGATGGGGAATGAGAGAAGGACATCGGCTGATAGGATGGATGTCTACACAAGAGCTTGTCGGAGTACCATCATGGTAAGCGGAGCGACAGTGGCGTTGGCAGCGGCCTAGGAGAGAGGAGAGGGAGAGAACGAGAGGAGCGAGCCGATCGAAGAGGAATAGAGGAGGAACAAAGCGGGCGACGCACGAGTAGTTCCGTCGGTTGGACTTGCAGCGTCGGAGAGGAGAACACCGGTGACAAAAGTAGGTAGAACAATTGAGGCCCGCTTTTTGCATCCGCCGCCACCACGAGCTCCGTCTCCGCCACGCACTCCGCCTCCACATCGACGCTCCCAATTAGAAACAGATGAGGGAAGTGAAGGCTATGGCGCCCTCAGGTCGAGCTGGGGCACCAGTGGAGAAGGCGAGGATGGCGACCAGGTCTAGCTAGGCCTGATCAGATCCAGCCACCAGTGGGTCGGATTTGGTGGGGGGTAGATGGTGATGAACTTAGAGGCGACGATAGTGGAGGAAGGGAAGGTCTAGGGGCGGCGTGGTGCTAGGTGGAGGCGGCGGGGCTAGCCGGGGCCGATTGGAGGTCAAGGGAGACCAGGGGAGCCAAGGAGGTCGTCGACGATGTGGGGGCTGCTAGTGTGGTAGATAGGGGCGGCGGTGTCTCCTTCCTGCTCGAGGAGGTCTCGGTGCTCAGGTGAAGGGGAGCGGGAGCGAGGGAGGGGTGAGCAATGGGAGCAATGACGATGGGTAGGGTAAAAACGGAAAGGAGAAGGGCATCACGTGAGAGCGAGAGGGAGAAGGGGATTCAGCTGAGAGGGGGAGTTAAGACGTGCCTTAAAAGGGGAGGTTTTTTGGTCATTGGGAGTGGTTGTGGAGGAGACTGCGCAAGTGGGAGGGGATCGTGAGATCGGACAACTATGAAGAGTCAAAAGAGAATGGTCGGCTGAGAGACAAAGAAGAATGGACGATCCACCACCGACTCCTCTTTATATAATAGTAGAGATATCCGTCGTATTAATTACCTATGTACATATGAGGCATAGATGATAGAAATAATGTGGCAAAGAATTAAAGAAGAGAAAAAGAAAAGCAGAGTCTTGCATCATGCATGGACACAGAAATACAATCATAAGACGTAGGAAAAGAATTGTATTGGGGAGGAGTTGTGTCTATAGCATTAAACTATACAATTACCAAGCAAAAAATCTTGCTATGGCAAGTGCGAGAGGAGAGAGAGAATGTGGGTGAACGCTGTTTGCTCTTACAGTGGTTCACACGCAGAGCGACGTGCGACCCTGAGCACGCACGAGTGGGTGTATTTGGGGCTCGGACAACGCGTTTCTTCTGTGCGAGATTTAAAGCAGGCAGCCATGCTCGCGCGAACAGTGAAGACACCACCGTAGCAACGTGCTGCTGCTCTCCTCTTCGTCTCCAAGCTTGATCCATCCAGCATCCGTGGTGATCTCCCCCTATTCACAGTCATGGCTGCCTTGCTGTTCTCCACTTGCCATTTCTCACAACTTGCTCATCCTATCTCCGAACGTGTTGTGTGTGTGTGGATGGGTCTCTTCCGTCTAACCACTCCTGATGACGACGGTTAGCTGTGTAGAAGTTGAGGCTTAACTGTACAGAGATGGCACTAATGGCGGCCGAGAGGTACACCCTTGCCTTTTTTTTCTCCGGCAATTTTGCAGCTTTTGTAATGACAAAGTAATGGACAAAAACATTTTCCCTGAGGTTATATCAGCGAGAGAACCAGAGCCGGCCGTGTTTTGTTTTTCTGGTAATCCTGGCCGGTTCAGGCCCCTAAATCCCCTTTGATTGCATCTTCCATACAATAGCTTCTTTTTTTTTTTTTTGCTTCTAATGTATGTTCCAAACTTCAATTCTTGAAAAGGCAAAATTGCAAACCGAAAAAAGAGCCGTTTTTTTTTCTTTGCAGAAACCGGCTGAAAACCATGAAAAACTGCCACAGGGTGGCCATGTTCAAGTCAGATCACCAAGGTACCCATGATACTCGCAGCCAACATCCATAAGCAGAAGTTCACCTGTTTTGATCTGTCAAACAGCTATAATCAACTTAACAAGAAGACAGCTCGAGATGTGCAATAAGTCTCCGTACCTTTCTATCATTTCTTGAGTAATGTATAACACTGCCATTTGCTCCATCACCGACTACAGGATGGAACCTAAGATATGGCAACAAAATGAACAAGTAAATCAACTGAGCATGGCACCTTGCTTCATAAAAAAAAAAGAACATTGACTATGAATTTATCCATATGGACTAATCGAAACAAGCGTTGTCAGTAATCAATTAACAAAATGAATTAATACAGGATAATGGGCTGTTCTTTTCAAACCGAAGCTAGCGGTTTTTGGTTTTTGCTACAGATCTTAACTTTCAAACGGAGTATTTTCTCAAGACGAGATCTACAAGTTAATTGTAGTGCATCTTAAAAGCCTAACATCTGTATCAACCAAAATCGCAAACGAGTATCCCTCTCTCCATAATCGTGGAACCAAACCGTTCAAGGAAGAAGGTAGTACCTCGGGATGAGATTTGGGTGTTGGTTGGCCGACATCGGCTATTCCTGCAGTGGTGTAAGCAGCCCGCACAACTAAATTGTGGTGCAATCGTGGAACAACCCATGTTAGCACTCAATTTTATTTAGAGTGTTCGGTAGCGCAAGCATACATAGGTGAGCGTTGGTACCGAGAATCAACTCACCCGTATTTTGAAGCACAGAGTGGAACTCAGCAGCCGACAAATGCCTCCCTGCACATGAAATCTCAAGAACCCACACACAACTAACACAGTAGAGAGAGAGGGCTGCTCACCGCGGCGTTGACGAGCGCGGAGCCAGGCCTCGTAGAAGGCGGCGAGCGCGGCGGCGTCGGGGACCTCTGCGTACTTGTAGTAAAGGAGCACTCCGTATCGTCCGCCGCCGCCACAGCCTCCCTGCTCCCCCTGCAGCAGGGGCGTCGCGTCCACGGCTACGACCACGACGAGGCAAAAACCCTAGAAATGGCGGCGGCGGCGGCGGGAGACGACGCCGACGAGTGGGCTTCTGCTAATCTCAACACATCAATGAATCCATCCATTAATAAAGAAGCCACTAAGTTAATCTTTTTTACGAATGGGCCCATCTGAGAAGAGAAAGCCCAGCGATGCGAATATATGAAATAGGCTCGTACGAAAAACAAAATCTCGGGGCTTATTGCGGCCCAGCCCATCGGCCACCTTATCATTTTGTGCCGCGGGAAAGCAGACACTCCCATGCCAGAGATTACTAGGATGGATAACTGGACTACTTATTGTTAGAAATTAGGCTTATACGAGTGTGAGGTATATTTTCTATAATTTCAATGTATATATACTTTAGTACTATATTATCTAACCAAGTTGAGGCAAGCCAATTTGTAAGGTGGAGTTTTGCCACTCCTTAAACATATAACATATGGATGTGGATGATACGAGGAGGACTTTAGCCAAACACGTGCACTCTCGTGTATTTTCGCGTGGAAAATTATTTGACTTGTGACTTGATAGATAACTCTACCTTATTTTTACCAAACCATGCATCTCTCTATCGGAATGAGATTCTAATGTTTGAATTTGATACTTTTTTGGTGTTGATGATAGGCAATTATCGATGGGAAAATAGCTGGTATATGAGTATTTTCGCGTGAAAAATCTATTCACTTGTCACTTGGCAAACCAAGTCTACCTCATTTTTATTGAACCGTGCATCTCTCTGTTTGAATGAGATTCTAATATCTGAATTTGAGGCTTTATTATGTGTTGATGACAGGCAGTTACCAGTAGGTAAAAGACCGGTTAATTGTATCAGTTACAAGCGGGTATATATATAAATATATATATAGATGTCCAGAGCAGAGGTGCCTAAATCATGGTCATCTCTGTTTATTTTTCTTCCTTCTACAAACCTATATTGTTGTGTTGTACCGCCTGAACTTCATTGACTCTTCTTCCCAACGTGCACTATGAATGAGGGGAGTGGTATCTCTGAGTCATTGCTACATGAAGACCTGCACAGGGGTGGCAATAAGATTCTTGAGCAGCATACATATATGCAACCTCTCGTTTCCATGCTTCACATACGTTTAGTGAATAGCAATGTGAGCTGCAACATTTCTAGTTTTGTTCAAATGTTGGTAATGATTGGGGCAGCACTGGATCTTGTCTGCCAATTGAATTGCTTGTAGTTTCGCCTGCCTTCTGTCACTTCTTGAGGGCATTTCACCCCTTTTCTTTTAATGGTTTCTAATTGTCAAAAACATTGTATTCATTTTCTTTCTCAGATAAAGTATAGTTGACGATATTTACGTTGTTTCTTGACAAAGAAGAATAAAATTTATAGTGATTTGATTTTTTATGTTCGTTGTTTTGCATAAAATGGTGAAAGAGGATGGTCAAGTTCCACCTGAATTTGTTGATGCAGAAGAAGGTGATATTCATTTCTTATACTGTTAAGTTCCTTTTTGTGGTTGATATAGATCTATGATCTGTCCAACCCAATTACTTATGGCCCATCTAGGATGACTTGGCCGTGTGGCTCATAACTCTCTTGTATATATGTCTAATTGCTAATGGAATAAGCTGCACGCCTGCACATTTGTGAATAGTCACTCCTCTTTCTCTAACATTGTTTTCTTCATCACATCTATGTTTGATCAGCACGCCCCAAACACACATTTTTGATATTCAATTTTAGTCATATAGTTAATCATTAGGATGCTAAAGGGTTGGTATAAAAGTATGCTTTTTGTTCTATGGTAGATTTTGTCAGAGAAAAGAAAGAAAGGATATGGAGGGTGAACAACTGGGGACTACGCAGACTTGCTTACAAAATAAAGTAAGCAATACATGCTAACTACTTCTTAATGAACCAAAGATGTATGAATTTTATGTGAATTTTATTAATGCTCAAACCTTAAGACTGTTCAACAGTTGGTGGTAGTTGTCTCGCATGTGTCGCTTGTCACCTGCAAGTGTTGCTATTTTTTCTTTTTGAAATTCTGGTTTTTCATTCATTGAGAAAGCATAGGCTATGTGGATCGTCGAGGGGCAGTAGTGTGTGGTTAGCAAGACCAGTGCAAAGCAGAGGCTATGAGCATGGATTAGCTACCACGAAGAAGGTGACAGCCTTTAAATAATATTAGCAGATTCGCAATGTCCCAAAGCGTTTGTAGTCCAACGGTTAGGATAATTGCCTTCCAAGCAATAGACCCGGGTTCGACTCCCGGCAGACGCATGTTCTTCTCATTCTTGGAGAAGAATTTAGCTTGGCAATTTTTTCTCATCAGAAAGGAAAATTGGTTTATTTCTTGATATTGCATAATTAATTGATTGATTCGTGTCTCTTTTCGGATATTACATAATAAATTAATTGATGCGTGTGTCCAATATATGCGCTCGGTCGTGCGTTGCTCGCTCACTGACAGGTGGGCCCCTTGGCGTGCACGGTGCCGTCGTTGCCGGCGAGCATGAGGTACTTGTCCTTCCTGGTAAGCATGGTGCACTCGTACCCGAGTGCCGCCGCCATCCGGTGCTGCACGCGGTTGGCCACGTCGGTGCTCGCCGCCGCGTCCTTCCTTACCGGCGTCATGTCCACCCTGGCGAGGAACTGCACCGTGTAGCACATCCTGGGGTTGGCCACGTAGTAGAGCGGGTCGAGGCACTTCCACCCGCTGGCCGTCGTGGCGTGGAACAAGGATGTCTCGACGGCGAGAGCCACAGGCACGACGTCGTCACTGAGCTCGGCGAACAGCGGGCTGAACCGGAGCAGGTACGGCTCGCGGCAGGTGGTGCCCTCGGGGCAGACCACCACGTTCGCGCCGCCGTTGAGGAGCCGCTCCATGGCGGCGCCGTCGTGGGCACGGTCCCGGGTGAGGCGCACCGTGCGGCCGATCGGGGAGATGAGCTCCGAGAGGAAGCTCAAGCTGTACGACACCGCGCGCACCGGCCGGTCCAGCGCGACGGACACGTACACCGGGTCGATGAGCGTGCGGTGGTTGCAGACGTAGAGCTGCCCGTACCGGCGGCGCTCCGGGCACGGCGGCGGCGGGGGCCCCGCTCCCCTGAGGCGCCACGATTGGCCAGTGGCGGCAAGGAGCGGCGTGGTGTAGCGGAAGGGGAGCGCGAGTGAGACAGCAAGGCGGGCGGCAGAGAGCGCGGCGCCGAAGGGGAGCCAGGTGAACATGGCGACGGCGTTGAGCGGTGTCGGATGGAAGGCGAGGCGGCCGTCGTGGAAGATGAGCGGGCTGGGGTACTCGTGCCGTGGCAATGGTCGCCACTTCTCTTCTCCTCGCCACTCACCACGTACACCTCCTGTGGACAATTAATTCATGCGACACCATTCGATCTCATGTATAATTTACTATTAATCAGATATACACACACACTACACGGCGACCACAATTCCGACGAAATTTTATCTATTTCATTCCTTTCGTTACCGTATGAAAAAGACAATTTGGTCAAATTCCGGTTAAATCTATCTTTATTTTAATTTTATCTAAATTTTAGTTAAATTTTGTTAAAAATTTAAAATAATGTTTGATTATTTTTATCGGAAGGACAAAATTTCGTTCCTTTCATCCTTTTGTACTTACCCTTCAATTTTTTGGCAAAACAAAAGTTTTTCCCCTGCATAGCTAAGTGAAATGCTTTAACAGTCGTACTGCACTTTTATCTATCGAGCACACCTCGCAAATGGATGACAGAGGACTCCGAAGAAACTCCATGGATCCTCCAGAGAACCCTACAACATCATCAACTCCCGCCACCTTCTTCCTCACCTCCGACATCGCGCCACGCCATGGCCACCTCCTTCCTCCATGAGACCAGTGTAGAACCCCCACACCACCTTCATCTCCCTCGCTGCGACGACGGTGACGTCATCCGCATCCGTCGCCGCCAGGTACTCCTTCAAGAACGGCTCCACCATCACCCTCGGCATCCTGTGGTCCATACCACCTCCTCCTCCCGCCTCCCGCCGCGCCACCACCTCGAGCCCCTCCATCCCCACGTCCTCTAGGAGCCGGCCAGGCAGGCTGGCGGCCGGTGTGAGCCATCGGCTGCTCGCGGCCCGCAGAAGGCGGCCGCGCCATGGCTCTCATGGCCACATCGCCGCCGCCGCAGCGATCACGGGTAGAGGAGGAGGAGCAGAGGCCGGAGGAGCCGCTGCGGCCTCGGCAACCGGCATGAAGTAGGGGAAGAGGGAGCGCGACCGAGCGAGCCACCGTCGGCGTCGACAACCGGTAGCGGACGTCTGCGCGAGCCGCGCCGCGGGAGGGGCGGACGTGTGGATGACGACGGAGGGGTGCGGTGTCAATGTGCCCGGCGGCCCAGGCGGCATTGGCACGGTGCGGCCGTGGAGGAGGGTGGAGAAGAGCTTGTGAGCTGCCGCCATCATCTTCTTGGCCATGGAGGATGTGCGCGTACCTTGTGTAGGCTAGCTACATGTTGTCACCCTAGCTTGTGTTATATAGAACTATAGGAAAGGATGGTGCATGCCTAATAAATTGGTTGCCATAGAAGAATTAAGATGGCAAATTTTATTTAATGCATGGAAAGCTTGGTTTGATGCCTCCCGTCCCTCTCTTGTCACTGTGTGAGAGAGAATGAATGAATGCAAATGCAAATCCACCTCACATCTTTGACAAGAATGAATGCAAATAATGTGGCAAAGAATTAAAGAAGAGAAAAAGAAAAGCAGAGTCTTGCATCATGCATGGACACAGAAATACAATCATAAGACATAGGAAAAGAATTGTATTGGGGAGGAGTTGTGTCTATAGCATTAAACTATACAATTACCAAGCAAAAAAATCTTGCTATGCTGCATGGCCACAACACAGATAAGAACGGTCGCCCGCCATGGCGCGGGCATCGATGAGGAGGAGAGATAATGGGGAGTAGGTAATGACGAGAACGTGAGAGGAGAGAGAATGTGGGAAAGGATGGTCAGCGGTGAGGGGGCTGCCAGTGTGGTAGATTGGGGCGGCGGTGTCTCCTTCCTGCTCGAGGAGGTCTCGGTGCTCAGGTGAAGGGGAGCGGGAGCGAGGGAGGGGTGAGCAATGGGAGCAATGACGATGGGTAGGGTAAAAACGGAAAGGAGAAGGGCATCACGTGAGAGCGAGAGGGAGAAGGGGATTCAGCTGAGAGGGGGAGTTAAGACGTGCTTTAAAAGGGGAGGTTTTTTTGTCATTGGGAGTGGTTGTGGAGGAGACTGCGCAAGTGGGAGGGGATCGTGAGATCGGACAACTATGAAGAGTCGAAAGAGAATGGTCAGCTGAGAAACAAAGAAGAATGGACGACCCACCACCGACTCCTCTTTATATAATAGTAGAGATATCCGTCGTATTAATTACCTATGTACATATGAGGCATAGATGATAGAAATAATGTGGCAAAGAATTAAAGAAGAGAAAAAGAAAAGCAGAGTCTTGCATCATGCATGGACACAGAAATACAATCATAAGACATAGGAAAAGAATGGGTCCGCGCTCACACAGTAACGGTCGCACGGCCTGCCAGCGGGGCGTCGGTGAGGAGGGAGAGAGAATGGGTCTGTGGTGATATAATATTTTTTATTTTTGTAAATTTAATTACATAAAAAACTATCAGCCACTACGGTATATTTTTTACCACTACAGTATCAAAAAAAAAAAGCTAGAAGCCACAGCTTAAGCTAGTTAGAGCACAGTTAACTCTTAAGGCTGCGCATAGAACAGCATGGAAAACCGCCTTTTTTTTCTCTGGCAATTTTGCAGCTTTTGTAATGACAAAGTAATGGACAAAAAACATTTTCCCTGAGGTTATATCAGCGAGAGAACCAGAGCCGGCCGTGTTTTGTTTTTTCTGGTAATCCTGGCCGGTTCAGGCCCCTAAATCCCCTTTGATTGCATCTTCCATAAAACAGCTATTTTTTTTTTTGCTTCTAATGTATGTTCCAAACTTCAATTCTTGAAAAAGCAAAATTGCAAACCGAAAAAAGGGCCGGTTTTTTTCCTTTGCAGAAACCGGCTGAAAACCATGAAAAACTTGAACCGCCCAGGTGGGTCCTAGGCCTAATCAACCTCATATCTTTGACAAGAATGAATGCAAATGGGCATGGATTTCGAAAATTTCTGAGCCTCTCAAACTGCAGGCAGCTCTGAGCTCATGGGTTTCCATCACGGAGTTACTGCCCATGTTCATCAGGGTGGTTATGCGGGGTATCTCCTTCGGCACAGACGCCGTCAAGACCTGCAACCAACAAGGCCAGGATGATCTCCAATTCCTGACGGCAACATTCACCCGTCCCAAAATATATCCAAGCTGCGTTGGGTGAGTGATTAGAGCGGTAATGAGGACCTCATCCTCGATCCTAATGCCGATGCCGATCCCAGGTTCAATGATTATTATCTGTGCACATGCGGGGATCTCTTGTCATGTTAGAACTTGAAATGATGCGAAGAATGGATAATTAGTCGGTTCTAGTGAGCGGTAATGGCTGCTGTATCCATGTCCTTGCTGAGTGTTACGGAGTCATGAATATCCATTCCTAACGAATGACCTGGAAACCAGCAAGACAAAGGGTTAAGTTGGTCCCCAGAGCCCAATCCCTTGCACTGAAGGCCAAATCTAATGAAGAGACACGTAGATAATGAACCTATTGCAGTTGGATTCAAATAATTATATTGGATAGATTTTCCCTTCTCCAAAATTCCAAGTTCTTGGAATCCCTTTATCAACATCTTAACCTGCACGTACACGATTTGAAACGTGGATTTTTCAAAATTTTCATGTTCGAGTCAGATCACTAAGGTACCCATGATACTCGCAGCCAACATCCATAAGCAGAAGTTCACCTGTTTTGATCTGTCAAACAGCTATAATCAACTTTACAAGAAGGCAGCTCGAGATGTGCAATAAGTCTCCGTACCTTTCTATCATTTCTTGAGTAATGTATAACACTGCCATTTGCTCCACCACCGACTACAGGACGGAACCTAAGATATGGCAACAAAATGAACAAGGAAACCAACTGAGCATGGCACCTTGCTTCATAAAAAAAAAATAACAGTGATAATATGAATTTATCCATATGGACTAATTGAAACAAGCGTTGTCAGTAATCAATTAACAAAATGAATTAATACAGGATAATGCTAGCAGTATCTCAGATGCAATGCAATGCTGTAGATGGATAACGAGAATGTACAGTGAACAGCAAAATGCTTACGCCATTCTGAGCACCTCTCATTTTACACACATACTCGATCTTAGCTGCTAATTGGCTTTCCTCCCTGTGGGTCCTTGAAAGCAACATTGTCTGCAAAAGAGACAGGCCAAGTAGAAAGAATATAGTTTCAGTAATCAATCAGGAAAAAGAGTCACGGTGTGCACATCTTTAAGCCAACTGTTCTTTCACTTGCACAGTATGTGACGAAAAATTAAGTTGATTGGTCTTTGCGTTCTAGCTTGTTGGTTGCATATTGCCAATTTGAACTAGAAATTCTAGATGCAATATATCGATGGAGCTATTTTTAGGGAATCTCGTTGGGATCCCAAACAACGGTATAAACTACAGGGTCTTAAGGAGGGGGCGAGAGTATGTGGGGCGTCTCTGAGTGCATTCACCTGAGTTGCGGGGACAGCCAAGGGAGCAGAGGAATAGTTATCAAACCCAAAAAGGCTGAACATTCCAGAACATCAGATATCTCATTTGCAGTATCAAAAAGGTATCCCATTGGCAAAGTCTAGTCCTGTAGCAGCACAGTGGCCCAGCATGGACCTCCCACAACCCACCTATAATATATTCCTTCCCTCAACCAGCAGTGCCACAGTTCCTATTTCAAATATATGACCTACCAGTTAGACCGATGTGTCTCTACAAGAATATCGAACACAATTCAGCAAATTTCTATCCAAGGTTGAACTGAGAAAGTAACACTCAATGTCTCGGCTAAAACAAAAGTTCAGCCAAATACCTGAAACAATAGATGCTGATTCCTTCATCAACCTAATTTCCAATTTTGACTTGATCCACCGCAATTAATCAGTGTAATATGTAGGATCTTTTACTTTATTGTTGAGTGATGCTCTACAGAAGGCATCCAAGCTCCTATAACAAGATGAAGATGTCCTTACATTGTGATACACCATTTTTATTGCTCAATCATTTCAGGAAGGATCTGCATTAGAATGGTGGTGGTGTCAACTGAGAATCACTGAGTAATCAACAGATAACAAAGTAGCATCACTAGTTTAGCAGGAAGGTAACAATTAGGATGTAACAGCTCCTCAAAGTGATGAAACAAAAAGATGCTGAAAGAAACCCTGAGAGCTGACTTTTGCATCTGACTAAGTGGAAATGCTTTATCTGCTTTGAAGAAATCCACAGCTGCCTCAACTCCAGTGGTCTGACCATGCCAAACTACATCCTGGAACGAAAGAATGGTGTGGCTTAATTAGAAAAGGTATTGATGCGGCAACAGGCTAACAGCTCATTACCTCCTTACTTGTATCTGGCATGAACATACATAAACCGGATTCCTTACTCAAAACTGCTACACCACCGGGTTGTGTACAACATGTAATGTACAGGTAATCACCACACTGTCTGAATGGGTATGGCACTGCATCAGTCATCTGCCGATCTGCAGAGGTAATAATGGCCAAGCTCTTCTCTGGTAGAACCTCCAGAAGCCTTTTTCTTCTAGAGATGTACTCCTCACTTGCGAGGCCTGGTGTAACCTCCCCATCAGCTAATAACTGGTTCATATACAATGTTTAGGAAATACTAAAAACGAATTATTTTAACAAACACAAAAATAAAAGTGTAAAGGCAACGAAATTAGCACAGAGAATGTGTATTTTTGTGGAAGGCAATAAGTACAGGCCTGTTTGGCTTAATAAGGCTTGTTGTGCGGATAGTTTATTAACGTTCATAGATTATAAGCTAAACTAATCAGTTTATTTGATAAATCCTAAAGTAGATTGGCTAAATCCAGCTAATAAACCTCTAAGAAATAATAACCATGATCACAACTTTCCACACCAACTTCAACTTCTCTTATGGCTAAGAGCCTAAGAGTTTATCTTGAAATAGAACTGGTTGTCTGGCCCTAGCTTTAGCTAGGAACAACAGGGCCACAAGATAGTGATATCTTATTTAGATTGTATGGAAAATGATAATGGTAGAGGTGCTTGTTATGTTGCCCTAGTTGTCATGTAAGAACTCTTATAATAATTCGATCTCTTATAATAAGATGAGCATTATCATTATATCCTAGGCAACTAGGCAACAAGTATGTACAAAGTGAGTTGCATCACCCAGATATAGAAAAAGAAACTGAATTAGATACGAGGCAACGTATTACAGCATTTGGAAATCGGGGGCCTTCAACACACTTCAGGAACTAACCCCCACCTAAATCTCCAGAGAAGCACTACGTGACTAGTAACATTGTCTAAATACCAAAGTAAACAGAGATCAAATTTTCACCAAGCCGGCACCACTTGGAACCACCAGCAAATGCAATCGTGGAACCAAACCGGTCAAGGAAGAAGGTAGTACCTCGGGATGAGATTTGGGTGTTGGTTGGCCGACATCGGCTATTCCTGCAGTGGTGTAAGCAGCCCGCACAACTAAATTGCGAGAAGTAGATAAAAACCGGGACGTTATCTGCATGCAACATTACAAGAATCAGATGGATCACAATTCAAACCTTTTGAGTAAAATGTCATTCTAAAGGTACACAATATTAAGAGAACACCAACTTCTAGAGATATTTGCTTTATGTTCATGCCAACTAATTGCTGATACTAAACCCAAGGGTTAAGGTTAAAAAGACAAATGCATTGTGAGGAGAACTTGTCACTTCCCATCAGAAAGCAAACCAATACTTTACAGCAACTGGTGCCTGGACAACCGTAATTACGCACAAAATCCAACCTTTGGATACTTGCAATTCAGTCTCATTAAGCTGACAATGAGATGCAAACAGGGCTACAAAGGAGGACAAAACTAACCACTTTTTTCTATCTCACCTCTAAGCTAATACCAATCCAGGCATTAGCGCATCTAGCTAATCACCGAGAATTCTAAGGGCAGCAACAAATTGAGGAAAAAAAGCTTCCTCCCTTGGAATAAAGGGTCTTTAAGTACTTAATTATACTTAAACTACTACCTTCGAGATGGCATGCTAACTTTAACCACTCCCAATCCAATCCAAAGAAAAGCTTATCGAGGATGAAACAAACCGAACTGATTCCCAAAATCCCATCTTTATGGTGCTTCTACTCAACCAAACACATCGAATAAATGGGTAAAAGTTTGAAAGAACCCAATAAGTTCGAGAACAAAACCGCACCTTTGGCGAACACACAAACCTACACAATGCTTGGCACTTCAATAAATCATGTAAATCTGTCCTAAAACTGCGTCAGGAAGATCCAATCTTTACCAAGGCGAAAAGTATCAAGAAACAGGGGAGAAGAAGCACCCACAAAATCCCCCAAAATAATTCAAATATAGCAGCTGGTGAAAACCATGCCGAGGTTGGAGACAATGGTCGTGGTCTTGCGGCCAGTCACTATAGCAGCTGGCTATCACTGTAGCAGTTGGTGATAACTGTAGCAGGTGTCAGCACGGATGGTCGTGGATGACGCAGGCCGCGCCTTGGTCGGCGAACTGCCTGGTATGGGCAGGCGGTGGGGTAGTTGAGACCGACATACACGACCTCAGTCCATCGAGTATGTAAATGAGTCTGTAAAAATCGAGTCCTGAGAGAGTCGCAGTTGCAGAAAATAAAGAGAACATGAAAATTGCCCCAAAACACTCTCTCCACTCGAGCTCTGCAACTCTGTTCCCTCTTGCTCTCTGTTTTCAGCTGTTCGTCGTCCGACAGCAGCGTATCCTCTGTTTGATTTGGGCGTGTTGATCCGGATTCCTCCCAACATATTTGGGGCTTCAGCCCCACCTCCGACCGCAGGACCCCATGAATATATAGCCCCTTACTCCGACGCTGTTTTTTTGGGTGTAGAGGCGGCAGCGTAGCATCGACAGTCTCTCAGGTGGATGATGATGAGTTATGGGCGTGGGCTACTTCCTGGACGCTAGTAGTTGGAGGCCCAGCCCAACTGGAGCTTGGAGGCTTGTTCCTCTGTCACTCCCTCAGTCGAGGGGGATACATCACTTACCATACTGGAGCCTGGAGGTTTGTTCCTCTCTCACTCCCTCAGTCAAGAGGGATAGATCATTTACCATACTGGAGCCTAGAGGCTTGTTCCTCTCTCACTCCCTCAGTCGAGGGGGATAGATCATTTACCATACTGGAGCCTCGAGGCTTGTTCCTCTCTCACTCCCTTAGTCGAGGGGGATAGATCATTTACCAGTATAAAAAGGATAATGCTCTCTCACTCCCTCAGTCGAGGGGGATAGATCATTTACCACTATCAAAATGATAATGCGAACGTTCAATCCAGACGCTAGCTTCAGACGCTCGGCTATAATATTTTATGTCCATATATGAAATATTTTTTGTCCATATTTGTAACAAAAAAAAGAACGATGTGAGTATTTCCATCCACAATATTTCTCGTTCATGTCTGCAACATTTGTCGGCCATGTATGCAACAAAAAAAGAACGATGTGAGTTTTCGCATCGTACGCTTTGATGTAACATTCTTAGATAATGTGTGCAACAATTTTAATCACCGTATGTAACAAAAATATGTGATACAAAAGTCAATGTTGCATACACGAAATAAAAAATATTACAACAAAAATATTGATAAAAAATGTTGCAAATATGAGCGAAAAATGATGCAAACATGACCGAAAAATATTGCAGCCGAGCATCTAGACGCTAGTATTCCCCCTATCAAAAATATATCATTTTAAAATTTGCTACTAATATCTCATTGACAATTATACTCAGGATCCACATGTTAGTGAGATATAGAGTAATAAATTCTAAGTGAGATATAGAGTAATAAATTCTAAAGTACATATCTTTACACTGACAAATGATAAAATATCCATTCAGTAGAACCCTAGACAGATAGCTGCTGTTGGAGTTCATCCCAATAAGAACTGGGATTTTGCCGTGGGAGCATCTACACGTCCATTTGTTTGGTTCTGATTGATGTGTGCGCATACACCTCCTTCTATATCCTGTTGTGCGCGGTGCATAAAGGGGATTACTACAAGTGCTGAACGCTTGTACCGTGAAAGGTCGATACTCACGTATTTTATATGTATGAATTTGTATGACAAAAGCCCGATAGATGTATATCAAACTTGTCCCATGATAGCTTTCACAAATGAGCATCACCTCTATTATCTATTTTCATCTGGCTTCGCCGTTGAACTTCCCTCTTGGCTTCTTCCCCGAAGACCCTACCAACCTCGGACTTGCAGTGATCCTGGCAGCTCAACACCAACCGTAAAGCATGTAGTTCAGTTCGTTAGGCCTAGCTGGCAGTAGGACTGTCAAGAGCCGAGCTCGAGCAAGCCAGGTACTAGCGGTGCCGAGAGGGGCGGTAGCGGAGGAGGAGGGTAGCGGCAGAAGTCATTAGCTGCTGCCTGCAGAATAAGGCCGCCATTGCTGCGCCCTGGGAGAAACCAAGAATGCCATCAAAGTTCCCCATCTGAGATATTGTGTTTTCAAGGTATGTGTATGATTCCTCGAATCCATCTGTTTGCTGCTGATATTGAAGGGGGTCAAATGGTGCATCCGCAATCTTCCAATCTTGTTCGGTGTGGCAACTCGAGTTAGGAGCAACTAGCCATGCGGATTTTCTTTTTGCTGTGCCAGACGGTGGTGAAGGTTTGTCAGAGCAGTGATCTGGATTTGGTTGGTATACAAATGAAAGCTCGTGCGGAGCATCTGCAAAGACAAGCTCAACTGTGCTTCAGCTTCTTGGCAAGTGCTAATGTTCTTCCCTTAAAATTTGATGCATTCTGACGGAAACCATGCAAGCAGAGGATCTTTAACTTCTTCAGCTGCTCACCACCTGTACAACATTTCCCCAAATTAGAGGAAGGTCAGCCTCAATAAATGCAAGTAGATATAGGTGATTAGAACAGATTACATGCTTATTTCTTCAGACCAAAATGAGAAAGAACACAAGTGGGTTGGTTGAAAAGAAATGCAAATAGGTCAAACAGCATGAAATTAGGTTAGCACTTAGCAGTACTTCATGTTGGGTTGATCTCAGGCTAACTGCCTGAGATATTTCAGGGAGACTAAGTCTCCAACGTGCGCCTTGATCGGAGGCGGTTGCCAACTCTATTTTTGGTCATGGTCCCGATCACTTAGCGCAAGAAATAAAAGTGGGTTTTCGTCAGAGGGGTTGCGAGTGAGTTGATTACACCTCTAAGAACCCAAATATTGCCCGATCGTTTTGAGCGCTACGGTGAACGAAGACCTCGACCTCCGGCCATCTCCACTACCAACGACGTCTTCTTCATCACCTCCGACCGACCCTCCACCGCCGCAATCTCTACTTCACTCATGGCCTCTCCGGATCCGGTATGTGTCTTGATGTTTTTTGTTAATGTTTTCATTAGGTGTTCATGATTTTGGGCTAGGATAAAGACTTTAGTTCTTAGATTATATTCATCAATGGTATCAGAGCCAACTAGACTCAATCATGGACCAAACCGAACTCGGATCTGGGGCTTTATGGCTTGGTTAGAAAATTAGAAAGAGGGGAAACTCTAGCAAAATCCTAATGGTTAATCCCCATCACCCGATCCGTGAATCCCCAAACAAGAACACAAAAAAAGGGGGGGCTTACGGTTTTGGCGCCGGCTTCGCTTCGGTCTGCTGCTTGCCAGCGTAACCGCCACCGCCGCTGTCGCCGCAGTGATGCCGCTTCCACTCTGGCCTTGCCGAGGCAGCGCCGCGACGCTACGCCTTGCGCCATTGTCATTGTTGTTGCGGGCATGCATGACCGAGCGCCGCCACCGCCTCCCGCCTAACCTCCGGTTCTGCCGCCGCGGCGCCGCCGGAAGCCGCCGCCTTCTTTGCCGTGTCACAAGACGGACGCCGCAAGAAGCCGCCGCTGTCTCCGATTTTTTCGGGTGGACATGAAGCAAATGATTAGGGTTAGGGTTGGGGGCTGTTTTGTCTTGGTCAAGACGACGCTCGATCGTCCGATCAAATCGGACTACCATCGTTAATGGGCCGTTTTGGTTTTGGGTCATGGCTCTTCGGTACCGTCGGATCGAAATCCGACGGGCGAGTGTGTCGCATTTGATGCCGTCGGATCACGATCCGACGCGGCATAAGTGGGTCAGTGCGTGATTTTGGGCATTGCGCCTTTTGGGCGGTGCGCCCGTTTGGGCCCCAGATTTTGGGTCACAAGCGAGTTTTTCCTTCATGCGAAGTTTTGGGCCATGAGCCGATTTTCGTCCCGATTTTCCTTTTGGGCCAAATTTTGGCCCAAATTTTGTTTTGAGGCTGTTTTCTCAATCTAAATTTACTTTTGAGCCCATTTTTGGTCGAAAATTTATATTTTCGGTGCATTTAATTTTGGTTTTAATATATTTTAGTAATCGCTTAATTAATTTTCGGAGGCCAAGTTATGATGAATTATTTTTTGTTATGAATAAATCTCAAATTTAAATTGAACCAACGAGATATTTAAATTTGAGAATTTATGCTTAGTTTTGGCATTATGTATACATATGGTTATATTCTGACCAACGTCGTTTATAATCATATGTCGCCAATGAGATATTTTATTTCTGAAATTTTATGCTTAATTTTGGCATTATGTAAGCATATGGTTATATTCTAACCAACGTTGTTTACAATCATATGTCGCCAATTAGATATTTTAAATTTAAAGTTTTCATGATCAAATTTTGGCATTATGTATACATATGGTTATATTCTGACCAACGTTGTTTATAATCATATGTCGCCATCGAGATATTTAATTTTAAGATTTACGCTTAAAATTGGCATTATGTATTCATTTGATTATATTCTGACCAACGTTGTTTATAATCATATGTTGCCATATATAATTAAGTTCTTTTCATTTTCTGCCCAACGGTGATATGAATTTGAACTGTAACTTATGCATGTTATTAATCAGACCAACGTAGGGTTAATTACATGTAATATATATTTATGACGTTTCTATTTTTGCCACAGATATTGAAATTCAAAGCACTTAATGTTTCAAACGTTGCCGCCACAATATTGAGCAGCTCACGGGGAGTATTTTTTTCCTCGTGGAGAGAAAGAATTTACGTTGTTCTTGGCGTTTTGGACCTTGATTATACCTTAAGAGTAGACGTTCCCGTTCCCCCCACCGAAGGTGAGGAGAATTTTGATAAAAAAAAGGAACGATCTAACCGCCTATCACTTATGATAATGAAGACCTCAATTTCACCATGATTGGGGAGCAATCCCAATTCGACAATGCTAAGAAGTACATGTTTTCAATTGAGGAGAAATTTAAAGGTCCTATTAAAGTTTATACCAGTACCTTAATTCAGAGGCTCTTAACCTCTAAATATGATGGGTCTGGCAGTATAAGAGAACATATCATGATGATGACTGATATGGCAGAAAAACTCAAGGGTATGGACATGGCAATTTCTGATGGTTTTCTAGTTTATTTCATTATGACATCGCTTCTTTCTGAGCACACAGCTTTTAAAATTAAGAGAAATGGAGCATGAGCGATTTGATCGCCATGTGTGTTCAGGAGGAAGAAAAGAATAAGAACTAAAAAAAAAAGACTTTGCTTTTAATGTTGGTGGCTCTCATAAAAAGGAAGTTCCAAGGGGACTTCAAGTCTAAGAAGAAGTTGCATTTCTCCCCTAACTCAAATGAATCGAGGCCTAAAGTGTACTATGCACAAAAGCCTCATGTTACTCATTGGATCGCCTAAAGGGAGAATACAACTTCAAAACAATAAGGCATTTTCGAAGATCGCATGTGCTTTCTTAAGTAACTCGCCAAAAGGAAATTCCTTCACCGCGAAAACACTAAGAAAGGGGAGCGAAGTCTTAGAGTCTCGAATGAAAAGAAAGCTCGCTTGATTCGCGTCTCCAATTTTCATCTAAACAATGTAGTTTTATTCCTTCCATCAGGAGGAATTTGTTTTCAGTTTCTTTATTGGACGATGAATGTTTTAATGTATTTCTATAGACAATAAATATATTTAAAGAAGATGGTCTTGCTTTTAAACAAGAAAAGCTCTATATGTTTTCTCTTAATTATTTCCCTGTATCTTTAGATTAATGATGAGACTTCTTGAAACGTGGCACCGCTGCTTAGGCCACATTTCGAGGAAGAATGTAGCGCCTCATTAAAGAAGAAATTCTCCACTTTTAGATTTCTTTGACTCACCCATCGCACCGATTGCATTAAAGGAAAATAAAACAAATAAAGAAGGAACTACTCACAAGATGCAGACTCTTAGCATTAATTCACAGTGGATGGTTTTTTGATTCTTTCATCACATTCACTGATGATATTGATATTTGCGGTCCTTTTCCTGTGATATCAGTGGATGATTTTGATTCTTTCATCACATTCGCTAATGTTTTCTCCCGTTATGGTTTTATTTTTCCCCATTAAAGTCGCTTTGAATCACTCGACAAATGAAGATATTTAAGGCTGAAGTTGAAAATCAAAGACAACCTAAGAATTAAAATTGAAGGATGAACTAAAGTCTATAAGCACTAATAATGTATGAGACTTAGTAGAAATTTCGACGAGTCAAAACAAGTGGTCGTAATGGGTCTACAAAACAAAACATGACTCTAAGGGAAATATCGAAAGATTCAAAGCAAGACTTGTAGCAAAAGGCTTCTCACAAAGAGAGGAAAGTATCTATAATAACGTCTTTTCTTCCGTCTCAACTAAAGATTCATTCAGAATTGTTATAGCACTTGTACCTCATTATGATTTAGAGCTGCATCAGATGGATGTTAAAACGACATTTCTTAATGGCGACTTGCAAGAAAATGTTTACATGGCCCAACCGGAAGGTTTTGTCGTGGAAGGCAAGGAGCATATGGGATGTCGACTTAAGAAATCCATTTATGGCTTAAAATAAGTGTCGAGGCAGTGGTATCTCAAATTTGATAAAATCATAAGAAGTTTCGATTTTATGGAAAATAAAGTTGATAACTGCATGTACATTAAGTTCAAGGGGAGTAAATCCACCATCTTAATACATTATGTGGATGATATCTTATTGGCCAACAGCGATAAGGATATGCTGTTTGAGACCAAAAAATTTCTTTCGTCCAATTTTGATCTCGGTGATGCCTCTTATGTTCTTGGCATTGAAATTCACCAAGATAGGTCTAAAGGAATATTAGGTTTATCTCAGAATGCATACGTTGACAGAGTACTGAAGAAATACAATATGAATAAGTGCTCTGGCTCGCCTGCTCCTATTGTTAAGGGTGATAAGTTTGGGACATTTCAATGTCCAAGGAACCAATATGAAACTGATCAGATGAAGTCGGTTCCTTATGCTTCAGCTGTCGAAAGCATTATGTATGCTCAAATATGTACACGCCCTGATTTAGGCTTTTGTAACCGGGATGCTTGGCAGATATCAGTCAAATCCAGGACTAGACCACTGGAAAGCCGTTGAGAAAGCTTTGTATTATATGCAAGCTACTAAGTATTTCATGCTCACATATAAGTTTTCTGATAGCCTTGATGTTGTTGGTTATTGATTCGACTTTATGGATGTGTTGATACTAAGAAATCCACGTCAGTTATATCTTCACACTCGCAGAGGAGCTATCTTGTGGAAAAGCTCCAAACAAACCCTTACAAGATCTTCAACGATGCAAACTAAGTTTTGTGGCATGTTATGAGGCTAAAGGCAGTCAGATGGCTTAAGAATTTTATCCGGCACTTAGAGTGGTAGACAACATCTCTAAACCACTCACTTTATAATCGCGATAATGAACCCGCATCTTTTATGCAAATAACAAGTCAAGTGGTGTCGCCAAACACATTGACATTAAGTATCATGTTGTGAAAGATAGAATCCAGGATCAAATCATAAGTATCAAGCATATTAGTACTAAGTTAATGCTTATGATCCGCTTACTAAAGGCTTACCACCCAATATTTTTCGTGATCATGTTAGGCATGGGTTTATTGGAAAGCCTCGATTTCGGATAAAGGACCTTTAAACAAACCAACTCCCATTAAGAATAATGAGTAACCATTCTAAGATATAAATAGTGCGCTATAGGTACCGAGGTTGTATGGTACTTTATTGACTATGCAACACATTGCCTTGGTGTCTTGCTTTATCAAAGGATGGGCTTATGATGTTAGCCTTACGATCAAAGGGAGAATGTTGGGTTGATCTCAGGCTAACTGCCTGAGATATTTCAGGGAGACTAAGTCTCCAACGTGCGCCTTGATCGGAGGCGGTTGCCAACTCTATTTTTGGTCATGGTCCCGGTCACCTAGCAAGAAATAAAAGTGGGTTTTCGTCAGAGGGTTTGAGTGAGTTGATTACACCTCTAAGAACCCAAATATTGCCCGATCGTTTTGAGCGCTACGGTGAACGAAGACCTCGACCTCCGCCATCTCCACTACCAACGACGCCTTCTTCATCACCTCCGACCCACCCTCCACCGCCGCAATCTCTACTTCACTCTCATGGCCTCTCCGGATCCGGATGTGTCTTGATGTTTTCATTGTTAATGTTTTCATTAGGTGTTCATGATTTTGGGCTAGGATAAAGACTTTAGTTCTTAGATTATATTCATCACTTCAGAGTAGATGGGCATATCGTACGGAGTTAATTTTGACCTCATAGTATTGGATCTAGACTTTATATGCACATATCTGTCAATAGTATAGGCTTACGAAATGGGCATACTTGACGAGATCAAAATAGCCTATAGTGAGGCGAGTGCAAAAGTAGACTGATACAGACCTTACCATTACTCCTGGGATTTTTAGAATCTGCAATTTGATTGCTTACGGATGGATTTCCAAAGTCAAAAGATTCAGATAGCTCTAACCCTGTTTGGCACTCTTGCCTTGGTGATATTTGGCAGCACTGTTTTCCATTCTTTTGACATAACCCGCATACATACTCCTTAGTAGAATTCTGGAGAAGAACGTGCATAAAGTTGGTGGATAAATTATGTGGCATGCAAGTATATATTCAAATGGCCATAAAAGGCAATATGAAATGTAGCTTCTTATCAACCTAACACGTGGAGCACACTAAGACCAGCATTCTAAAAGAATAACCCATGTTAGCACTTAATTTTATTTAGAGTGTTCGGTAGCGCAAGCATACATAGGTGAGCGTTGGTACCGAGAATCAACTCACCCGTATTTTGAAGCACAGTGTGGAACTCAGCAGCCGACAAATGCCTCCCTGCACATGAAATCTCCGGGGTGGTCAACGACGGGTTGGAACACAACGTAACCAGCTCCTGCCAATTGCAAGAATAACACAAAGCACAATGTAATGCACGACGACACGCCATTACGCTTTGAGCAACAGACTCTTGAGTTCCCAAATGGTGTAAGTTGAAATCGTTTGCTGGAAATAAGTCAACCTTGACGAGCCGAACGGAGAGCGAGGTGAAGCCGCACTCCCTGGCGACCCTGTCATCAACGGGATCCTCGCAGGAGGCCAGCTTGAAGTCGGTGCCGTCGAACAGGCTGTTCGAGCTCATCTCCGCGATGTGCTTCTCCGGCGCCACCATCCTCCCTCCGAGCTGACAGCGCAAAATGCAACAAGGCGGACAAAGGTCACCAAGGATTCAAAGAACCCACACACAACTAACACAGTAGAGAGAGAGGGCTGCTCACCGCGGCGTTGACGAGCGCGGAGCCAGGCCTCGCAGAAGGCGGCGAGCGCGGAGGCGTCGGGGACCTCTGCGTACTTGTAGTAAAGGAGCACTCCGTATCGTCCGCCGCCGCCACAGCCTCCCTGCTCCCCCTGCAGCGGCGGCGTCGCGTCCACGGCTACGACCACGACGAGGCAAAAACCCTAGAAATGGCGGCGGCGGCGGGAGACGACGACGACGAGTGGGCTTCTGATAATCTCAACACATCAATGAATCCATCCATTAATAAAGAAGCCACTAAGTTAATCTTTTTTACGAATGGGCCCATCTGAGAAGAGAAAGCCCAGCGATGCGAATATATACAATAGGCTCGTACGAAAAACAAAACCTCGGGCCTTATTGCGGCCCAGACCATCGGCCACCTTATCATTTTGTGCCGCGGGAAAGCAGACTCCCATGCCAGAGATTACTAGGATGGATAACTGGACTACTTATTGTTAGAAATTAGGCTTATACGAGTGTGAGTTATATTTTCTACAATTTCAATGTATATATACTTTAGTACTATATTATCTAACCAAGTTGAGGCAAGCCAATTTGTAAGGTGGAGTTTTACCACTCCTTAAACATATAACATATGGATCTGGATGATACGAGGAGGACTTTGGTCAAACACGTGCACTCTCGTGTATTTTCTCGTAGAAAATTATTTGACTTGTGACTTGATAGATAAGTCTACCTTATTTTTACCGAACCATGCTTCTCTCTATTTGAATGAGATTCTAATGTTTGAATTTGATGCTTTTTTGGTGTTGATGACAGGCAATTATCGATGGGAAAATCTCTTGACTTGTGACTTGAAAAAACCTTGACTACCTCACTTTTTATTGAGTCTACCTTATTTGCATGCATCTCTGTTTGAATGAGAATCTAATATCTGAATTTGAGGCTTTATTGTGTTTTGATGATAGCCAGTTACCAATAGGTAAAAGACCGGTTAATTGCATCGATTCTGAGTGGGCATATATATATATATATATATATATATATATATATATATATATATAGGAAAATACATTCTACACGGGTGTAGTTACACCCACCTCTAATATACCACCTAAACAAACGTGAAATACTCATTTATCACTTTAGGTACATTTGTATACTAATTATAAGATACTCCAATGTGAAACACACGAAAAACTTGTAAAGAAGTTCATAATTTTTAGCGTATTTTGTAAATACCCTTATATATGCGCATAAAAAGGAGTATGTCGAAAAAACGTACATACCACTTCGAAAAGTATTCATACCACCTAGATGGTCTTAAATACGTGTATACTACACGTACATACCCTCCGATTACGCGAGATACTATCTACATTGCGAGATACGATATAGAGTGTAACTACACCGAGTGTGAAAAAGGCTTCATATATATATATATATATATATATATATATATATATATATATATATATATATATATATATATATATATATATATATATATATATATATATATATATATATATATATATATATATATATGCGCCTAAAGATGTCCGAGCAGAGGTGCCTAAATCATGGTCTCCTCTATTTATTTTTCTTCCTTCTACAAACCTATGTTGTTGTGTTGTACCGCCTGAACCTCATTGACTCTTCTTCCCAACATGCACTATGAATGAGGGGAGTGGCATCTCCAAGTCATTGCTACATGAAGACCTGCACAGGGGTGGCAATAAGATTCTTGAGCAGCGTACATATATGCAACCTCTCGTTTCCATGCTTCACATACGTTCTGCATTACATCGAACCTACGCTGTTTATTGTTCTTCATCAAGCCCTAATGTAAGTCATTCGTGTAAACGATCGACTCTGATATAATTCTGTTCTTGCATATATTTGAAGTACAGTATGATCTGCCTGGTACTGTTAGTTATGAGCTATGCATCACTAATTATTTGCGATATTTGTTTCCTAGTAAAATATGAACTTAAAATATTATCCATATTTTCAACAATTATAAATAATAGCATTGTGAGTTGGACATGGAACGGTGTGTGCTTGTGAATTCCTAAGCTGTCAGGTTGACGGCATGGTTGCCTTCTGCTTCTTGACCCGTTGGTGAAACTTTTGTGTGTCTCAAGTGGGCAAATTATTGGGTGTTGTAGGCATTATTTGTCACAGTTTTGTTTCTAAGCGATGCACCTGTGCTCCTCAAGGTTTTTAGGATTTAGTGTTTGCGCCTGTGCATTTGTCACTATATTGTATTGTCTTTTAATGTTCAGTAAATGAGCTACAACATTTCTAGTTTTGTTCAAATGTTGGTAATTTAATGGTTTCTAATTGTCGAAAACATTGTATTCATTTTCTTTCTCAGATAAAGTATAGTTGACAATATTTACGTTGTTTCTTGACAAAGAAGAATAAAATTTATAGTGATTTGATTTTTTATGTTCGTTGTTTTGCATAAAATGGTGAAAGAGGATGGTCAAGTTCCACCTGACCCTGCTATGTAGAAGAAGGTGATATTCATTTCTTATACTTTTAAGCAGGGATGAAATAATCATTAGACACCTTGTGATGAAACGAGATGAGGCAATTACTGAAGACTGATCTACTATCAACATGATGAACCTCCCTTCTGTAGTGCGGCACTATGTAGTATCTAAGGAAGCATCACCTGTGCAACTCTCTCGATGAGTTAAACCTCAAGGCAAACTAACATAGTTGCATGCCATATTTCTACCTATAAGAGTTTGACACTCTCCTGGAGCCATTTCATGCTAAACTCACTACTATCTGTACTCCTTTTTTCAAGTTTTCTCCATCACATCTATGTTTGATCAGGGATATTCAATTTTAGTCCTAAGTTAAATGTAGTATGGTATAAAAGCTTAACATTTGTACGCAGACTTGCTTACAAAATAAAGTAAAATACATGCCAACTACTTCTTAATGTACTTTGAGATATCGATCTCTCCATACCCTGCTAGGCACCAAAATTCAAGAACCTTTGATGAAAGCCAGATGAGGCAATTACAAAAAGACTGCCCTCCCCGCCAGAGTTTCGCACACTGCGATCTCAACAATATATGGATGATGAATATATTGATGATGAAGATGAGGAGGAGGTAGAGGATTTGGATGATGGTGAACTATTGTCTGCTGGTTATGATGATGAAGCTGGCGATGAACCTGAAATTATTCTTGTTGATGAAGTTGAACATGGTAACAACAAAGACATTAGAAGAACATGAAGTTGAAAGTGGAGAAGTATGCAACGGAGAAGGTCTCAAGGTAGCATGAATATCTCTATTTTTCATTTAGTTTTAAGTCTGCTACTAGTCAGTGGTGAACCTAGAACGAAAATTTTGGGAAGGCTAGTGGAAGAAATCTCATACTATGAAATTTCTTGCTGCTGTTAACCTGATTTTTGGTGCTGCGCCGCTACCGGTCTGCTTGTCACCCTACCTATCGCGCGTGATGCTGCCTGCTGCCCGCTTGCCTGCCAATGCTGCTTGCCTTCCTGCCATGACCACACTGCATGTAGGCCGCTCTATGCCTATGGTTGTATAAACCTGACTCGACCACGTTGTATGTGGTTGGTTACGACCACGTTATCTGTAGTCGGATACGACCACGTTGTGGGTGGTCGGTTACAACCACGTTGTCTGTGGTCGGATATTACCATGTTGTGGGGACCACGTTGTCTGTGGTTGGTTACGATCACGTTGTACGTGGTCAATAGTCGGTAGTCATAGCTACCGTGGTCGATGGTCGGTTACGACCACGTTGTATTGTGTACTAGTCTATCTCGCTATGAGCTTAGCCAAACCGGAGTGGTTGTGGCATGCTCGACTGGGACACCTCAACTTCCAGGCGATGAAGCTGATGGTCGACAAGGAGATGGTACAAGGAGTGCCCAGGATTGAGTACCCTACTTAGATCTATGAAGACTGTCTGCTAGCCAAGCAAGCTCGACTACCGTTTCCGAGTCAAGCGGTGTACCGGGTGGACCAACCTCTACAACTAGTGCATGTAGACCTGTGTGGTCCGATCACTCCTCAGATACCAGCCGGGAGCAAGTATTTCCTACTGCTCGTCGACGATTGCAGCCGGATGATGTGGTTGTACACTTTGAAGTCGAAGAGCAGAGCAGTCGAAGCCTTCAAGAGGTTCAAGAAGTCGGTCAAAATGAGTGCAGGCGAAGATCAAGACTCTCGTAATCGATCGAGGAGGGGAGTTCCTCTCAAATCAATTTGCACAATTGTGCAATGAAGAAGGAATCCGCCGACACCTTACCACACCCTATTCACCACAGCACAACGGGGTGGTGGAGCGGCAGAACCGAACGGTGTTGGCAACCACAAGAAGTCTTCTAAAGACCATGGCTGTATCCAGCGCACTGTGAGAAGTAGTCCGCCACGCAGTATACCTCTTGAACAGAGTTCCAACTAAGGCACTGGTCAGAGCCACTCCGTATGAAGCCTGGACGGGGAAGAAACCAAATCTGGCACATGTGGCGAGAATGGATACAGTGAGACTACTGCTAGCACTAGCGGCTCAGAAGAGTTGGGAGGTTCACCACCTTGACGTCAAGTCTGCATTCCTGAATGGAAAACTCCAGGACGAAGTCTATGTGAAGCAACCTGAAGGCTTTGTCGTAGAGAACCGAGAGCACCTTGTGTACAAACTGTCCAAGGCACTCTATGGCCTGTGACAGGCTCCAAGGGCGTGGAACATCTGGTTAGACAGCACACTGAGGGAGCTCGGGTTTGAGAAATGTCCCCAAGACCAGGCCCTCTACAAAAGAAGCTCCAAGACTGAACTATTGGTGGTCGGAGTGTATGTCGATGGCCTGATCATCGCCTGTGTGAGTGGTCGGTTACGACCACGTTGTGAGTGGTCGTAACGACCAGCATCGCTGTGTTTGTGTGCGTGGTCGGTTACGACCACGTTGTGTGTGGTCGTAACGACCGAAGCCATAGTCGTTTCCAACACAGTAGTCGAAGGCAAGTGGTCATGCGGTGACTACTGTAGCCGCCGCCGACCGCCGGCATTTTAAGTGACGGTGAGCACTATATTTGTCGACGATTCGGATTGATAGTGGGTGCGTAAGCACTATAGCTCGCAGCGCTCGCCGATGTGGGCGGCGACCAAGTGTCTCAGATATATGTCGAATATAACTCGAAGTAGTACTATAATTAACTAGAAGTGTTCCACTTTTGAAAAGAACTCTACTGCATTTGAAAACTTAGTTCTTCCGTCCTCTCAAACACCGTAGTCGTAGGAACCGAGGTGCGGTCGTAATTGCATTTGGGCGTAGATCCGTGCCGAATCGTGCTTCCTCCGCTGCCGCCGCCGCCGCCACGCTAGGGCTCTATGGTGGATTGGGAAGAGTGGTAAAGAGAGCTTAGTGCCCGAGGTAGATGGATAATATAGTGGCCTAATGGGCATGGCTCATCATGGTAACACGAAAACAACTAAGATGTCTGGCGTGGCTCACACAAGGTAATTTTGGCTCAAATAAATTCCACAATCATCTTCTACTTCTAGATTCACCGAAGCTTGCTACCATGGCATCCCAAGCATGGATGGGGAGGCTAGGGGTTACCTATAGTTTGGCCAGTGGTAGCAAAGGTTCTAGGCCACGTTAACCCCCCCATTCCCCCCATTGGGTCCGTCCCTGCTTGGAGGAGGTATTCTTCTACCTCCAAACCAAATGAATCATTCCCTCCATGGATGGATGTGGAGGGAGGTATCTACATTTCAGCCAATGGTAGGATGAGCTCTAGCCCTAGCTGACCCACCGTTGGGTCCGCCCCTGCTTCTAGTTCTTATGCAAAGGACCACCTGTATGATAATGACGTACCTTAGTTAGGTGTTTTCCCTATACCAAGGACGAATATTTCAATGATGAGATGAGTTCATTAGGTGTTCTCCTGTACCTGAAGCTGCTGATGTTCCCAATTTCTGCCATGTGATTATGGCTATACAGTTCTAAAGATAGATGGATCATGGATGCCATATCTAATATCTTTTCTTTCCCAAGAAAAATCAAAGGCTTAAATACGGTATTGTAAGTTAATAAGATAACCAGCTGCTGGACTGGGTTGATGTTTTTCTGTAAATATGTGATGATAACAAGCCAAGACTATGAAAGATAAAATACAACATGCTTGCTGGAGTCTATGGTGCAATAGTGTACCAAAAATGTAAATAATGAGCTATGCAGGATCCTGAACTGTAGCAAGCTAAGTAATGTCTTTGGCTACTAAAGCTAAGACAATTTCTAGATTGTAAAACGCTAAAGCTCATGCAACCTTCTAGTACTACAATACAACTAATTGCTGAAGTTGTTACACATTGTAGATGATTTCGTTTTTGCCTGTACAGTAAAAGATCTGCTCTATAATTTGCTAAAAACAAATGCTTTACGAGTTAGGATGTGTTTCTGTTGCTTTTATTGTTCTGCTTCTTTGAGTAATTTTTAAATTCACAAAAGCTGCAGCATCCTCATCTTCATCTCACCAAAGACAAAATTTGAAAAGTTTTGTGTTGTCATTTTTGTACATGTATTTTAGTAGTTTTGCCCCACGCAGTTTCTGACTTGATAGAATTGCTGACATGATTGAAGCAATGGGATGACAAACTAAAGATGTAAAAGATAATTGGGTGGTGGCCTTATGTGAATTTTATTAATGCTCAAACCTTAAGACTGTTCAACAGTTGGTGGTAGTTGTCTCGCATGTTCAATAAAGGTTGAGATGAATGAATTGATCAATAACTAGCATTGACTTAGGGAATCTTGATCACGCCTCTCGGTTTGTCGCTTGTCACCTGCAAGTGTTGCTATTTTTTCTTTTTGAAGGTAACCTCCGATTGCATTAAACCATAAAACAGTACAGAGTTTTCAGTTTTACAGAACAGCCCAGCACAGAAGCTAAACTTACAGAATACCAAGGCTTCTTGAATAGAGATGATTAAGATTTGCAATTAACCAAGGAAAGCTCATCTGTGCATAACTATGACCATCCTTCTTCGCATGTATTTAGTTGTGCTGTTATACTGCATCCCACTACTTCATATGATCTGTTAGTAACTTAGTAGCAATCATATAAGAATGATTAAGACCTCACTTCGTGATGTCATTGTTAGCTAAGTCTTGTACACAGGTTAGTCTGTTGATTGCTTAGTCAAGTTAGTTCAAGTTAGTTGTTTATTTCCTGTTTCTTTGCATGGTGTCAGTTCTAGAATAACGCCTGAACTTGTGAGTATAAACTTGTTCAAGGTCATAGCGTAAGAAGGGGTCAAACCCAGCATTTTCGGATCCATTCTGTTCTTCATTGTTCAGCATAATAAAGGTGGTGAAACAATAGCAAACGCTGCACTTTTCTGTTGGCAGCACAAAACCATAGTGTCTCTATTGTGTTCTTGTGCAATTTTGTTCTCGGGTTCTTGCAGGTGATTTGGTGGATACCTGACAAGTGGTATCAGAGCTTCGGTAGCTCGGACCCAAGTTCATCGCCCGAGCAGCCATGTCTCGAGGGCACACGCACTCACCGCGTCGACGCTCGACATCGCCACCACTCGCGTCCCTTTCCGGCGGCCGTGCCTCGGGCAGCGGCGGGAGCAACAACCGTGGTTACCAAGTGTACCACCGCGTTGTCAAGGAGACCGGTGGAACGGCGAACTATCCAGTGTTAACAAAGACCAATTACAGCGATTGGTCACTGCTCATGAAGATCAAGCTCCAGGCGCGATGTCTCTGGAACGCCATCGAGTCGGGGGACGTCGAATTCCACGAAGACCGAATGGCGCTGGACGCCATCTGTAGCGCAGTCCCATCTGAGATGATTTCCACGCTCGTGACCAAGACGTCGGCGAAGGAGGCGTGGGAATGCATCAAGACGATGAGAATCGGTGATGACCGGATTCGCAAGACCACCGCGCAGAAGCTTCGACGGGAGTACGAGCAACTAGCGCTCCGAGATGAGGAGGCAGTGGAGGACTTCGCCTTGCGTCTGACCAGCATCGTCAATCAGCGCCACGGTCGGAGATCCCGAACCGCAGCGAAGGTCGTGGAGAAATATCTGCATCGCCGCCAAAGGTACAAACAACTTGTTCTTTCAATTGAGACCCTACTGGATGTATCAACCATGTCGGTAGAGGAGGTCACCGGAAGGTTGAAGGCGGCTGAGGACGAGCCCGAGCTTACATCGCTTCAGAGTAGCGGTGGGAAACTCTATCTCACGGAAGAAGAGTGGCTCGATCGCTACAAGAAGAGAGAGCAGACGGGCTCTCGTGGTGCTGGCGGCAGGCGCCGAGGAGGCAGATGGCGAGGCCGCGGCGGAAGAGGAAGCTCCGAAGGAAGAGGTGCTGCATCGCACCACACCGGGGATAAATGCAGAAGCTGCGGTAAGACCGGCCACTGGGCCCGGGATTGCCGCCTGCATCGAGGTGAGGATCAGCCCACGTGGCCCAAACCGATGAGACAACGCTTATTTCTCGAAGCAAGCGCCGTTGTCCCGACAACCGCCCGAAATTCCCATCCCATGGAGAGTGCCGTAGATCCGCGAAAATCCGGCGACTTCAACCCGGCGCCACCACGTGGATCTCGCGACGGCGCCACCACGGGATCCACGACAGCGCCACCACGGGGATCTGCGACCGCGCTACCTCCACCAAGTCTACCGCGCGAGGTGGTCGGACCCGTGAAGCAGGGTGGATCCGCGGCGATTGAAGGCGCGGCGGGAGTCTCCACGGCGCCCGATGGCCCGAAGGACAGAGGGGCCCTCGCGGGGGCCTACGCGGCGCTAGGAGGCCCGGGCGAGCAGGATCCCCGGTGTTGGATCTTGGACACCGGGGCCACAAATCATATGTCGGGATCCAAGGCGGCGTTCTCCGACCTCGACACCGGCTTCACCGGCTCTGTGCGGTTCGGCGACGGCTCAGCCGTCCCAATCGAGGGCTGCGGTACGGTTTTGTTTGCGTGCAAGAACGACGAACACCGTGCCCTCGTCAACACCTACTTTATCCCGAGCCTCACAGCCAACATAATCAGTGTTGGCCAGCTCGACGAAAGTGGGTACGAAGTCCGAATAGAAGATGGCGTGATGCGGATCCGTGACGAGCAGCGACGCCTTCTTGCTAAGGTTCACCGGAGTGCAGGCCGGCTCTACGTGCTCCACGTCAACATCGCACAGCCGGTCTGCCTGACTATGCGCGCCGGAGAAGACGCATGGCGTTGGCATGCCCGTTTTGGGCATATCAACTTTGCCGCACTGCGCAAGATGGGAAGGGAAGAGCTTGTACGGGGATTGCCGATGCTGACGCAAGTCGATCAAGTATGCGACGCACGTCTTGCCGGCAAGCATCGACGAGCACCGTTTCCGCAACATGCGTTGAGACGCTGCACCGAGCCCCTGGAGCTGCTGCACGGTGATCTTTGTGGTCCAATTTCACCACCAACACCCAGTGGCAATCGTCTCTTCCTCCTGCTTGTCGACGACTATAGTCGGTATATGTGGGTTGCCCTACTGCCGACCAAGGATGGTGCACCAACTGCCATCAAGCGTATTCAAGCGGCAGCTGAACGCAAGTGCGGCAGGAAGCTTCAAGCTTTGCGCACGGACAGAGGAGGAGAATTTACGGCGGCAAGCTTCAACGACTACTGTGCCGAGCTGGGTGTGCGTCGTGAGCTTACAGCTCCCTACACGCCACAACAAAATGGCGTTGTAGAACGACGCAACCAATTTGTGGTGGGCACCGCACGCAGTATGCTCAAGGCGAAGGGTCTGCCAGGCATGTTTTGGGGGGAGGCAATCACCACTGCCGTGTACCTCCTGAACCGATCATCGTCCAAGAGCATCGGTGGCAAGACCCCCTATGAACTCTGGACTGGAAGCAAGCCGGCCGTGCATCATCTTCGAACTTTCGGGTGTGTGGCACACGTTAAGGTCAGCACACCCAACCTCAAGAAACTGGATGACCGGAGTCGACCTATGATCTTTGTTGGGTATGAACCAGGCTCCAAAGCATATCGCGTCTACAATCCACGGACAAGGCGCGTACACATCAGCCGAGATGTGATCTTTGATGAAAAGGCACGGTGGGAGTGGACTGGCGATCAAGCGGAAGACATCGACAACGACTTCACTATTGAGCACACCACTGTTGTGCAACCTGGCATGATGGACACAACTCCACCAGCGCCCGCTGATGAGGCACCGACACCACCAGGCAACATGACCATGGCGCCATCAGCTGACATGTCCTCGGCAAGCCCAATAACTTCTACGAGCATGTCACCAATTGAGTTTGTGTCGCCCCCACCTGAGACTGAAGAGATGCTCGATGAAGACCACGACGATGCCCCACTCAGATTCCGCAGAATCGACAACTTGCTGGGCCCGGCAACACCACCGGGATCGGCAAGACGGGGCGGAAGAAGATCTCCTGCCGGTAAGCATCAAGAACCAAGCATCCTTGCAAGAAGCACAACAAAGACGAGTGTTGGCGGCAGCAATGCTTGAAGAATTGGCATCAATTGAGTCCAACGGTACTGGCACTCGTCGACCCACTCGCCAATACCGTCGGACTCAAATGGGTCTACAAGACCAAGAAGGATGCAGCTGGGAACATCACCAAGTATAAAGCACGACTTGTGGCGAAGGGATACGTGCAGCAGCAGGGTATAGATTTCGACGAGGTGTTCGCGCCAGTGGCGCGACTTGAGTCTCAGACGCCGCCGGCACATGCGCAAGTGAAGGTCAAGGGCGGTCCACCATATGGACATCAAGACGGCCTTCCTCAACGGGGAGCTTCAAGAAGAAGTGTACGTCACACAACCGCCAGAGTTTGAAGTGACTGGTGAAGAGCATAAGGTGTTTCAGTTGATCAAGGCACTGTATGGCCTTCGACAAGCTCCACGCGCCTGGTATGCAAAACTTGATGCTTCTTTATTATCGCTGGGATTTCAACGAAGTGCTTCTGAGCATGCAGTTTACACCCGTGCAAAGGATGGACATCGACTGGTGGTTGGTGTCTATGTCGATGATCTCATCATCACGGGAGGTAACAGCGATGAGCTTGAACATTTCAAGGAGGAGATGAAGGGCACGTTTCAAATGAGTGACCTTGGTCTGCTGCGATATTACTTGGGCTTGGAGGTGAATCAAACAGAAGATGGCATCACCTTAAGTCAAGGAGCATATGCTGCAAGGATACTTGAGATGGCGGCCATGACTGGATGCAATGCCAGTCATACTCCAATGGAGTCACGCCTGAAACTCAGCAAGTTGAGTACTGCTGCTGCGGTTGATCCTACAGAGTATAGAAGATTGGTGGGTGCATTACGGTATTTAGTGAATACAAGACCGGATTTAAGCTTTGCAGTGGGATATGTTAGCAGATTCATGGACAAACCCACTACCGAACATCTAATGGTCAGAAAAGAGTATTGCGATATGTTGCGGTACTATAAACTTTACCGCCATTACAAGAAGAGGAGAAGAGCGCAAGCACGGTCGGTTCTGACGACAATGCGATTTCGCAGGAGATGTTGACACTAGGAAGAGTACATCAGGAGTTCTATTCTTCTATGGTGACAGTGTGGTCACTTGGCAATCGCAAAAACAGAAGACAGTGGCATTATCTTCTTGTGAAGCGGAATATGTTGTCGCAACAACACCGTACCGCCAAGGCGTATGGTTGGCCAGGCTTCTTGCTGAATTCAGAGGGGATGAAGCCAGTGCCACGGCATTGAGAATTGACAATCAGTCCGCAATTCAACTAAGTAAGAATCCAGTCTTTCATGATCGCAGCAAACATATTGACACAAAATATCATTACATTAGAGAATGTATTGAGGAAGGTAGAGTGTTTGTCGAATCAGTCGGCACAAATGAGCAACTAGCAGATATTTTGACGAAGGCTCTTGGCCGTGATCGGTTTGTCGAGCTTCGGTCCAAGATTGGTCTCGTCGACATCAAGCAGGTGTGCAAGGCTTAGGGGGAGAATTGTTAGCTAAGTCTTGTACACAGGTTAGTCTGTTGATTGCTTAGTCAAGTTAGTTCAAGTTAGTTGTTTATTTCCTGTTTCTTTGCATGGTGTCAGTTCTAGAATAACGCCTGAACTTGTGAGTATAAACTTGTTCAAGGTCATAGCGTAAGAAGGGGTCAAACCCAGCATTTTCGGATCCATTCTGTTCTTCATTGTTCAGCATAATAAAGGTGGTGAAACAATAGCAAACGCTGCACTTTTCTGTTGGCAGCACAAAACCATAGTGTCTCTATTGTGTTCTTGTGCAATTTTGTTCTCGGGTTCTTGCAGGTGATCTGGTGGATACCTGACAGTCATGACTTGCTTTATGTTGCATTTAAGATTTGTGGTTTGAGTCTGAGATAATCTGCACTTAAAACTGGCTATGGATATACAGGGATTTCTTACATGTACATCACTTGAGATTATAAGACTCGCCATAAGGAACCTTGTTGATTTATTGTCCTGTTTCATCATAATCTGCTTCATGTCATAGTAACGAGCAGTTGTTCAGTCATCTTCGAGTTTTATCATGTTGTCCAGATGATATAGATTTGCTGTTGCCTGAAGGAACTTGAATGAGGACTAACAACCGATTCTGTCCACCTGCATTGGACAGATAATTTATTGGAGTATAGATTGCGTTAAACAGTGTAGCTATGATCTGGAAAGTTTGATCATATCTCTGCTCCCATCAATTTGATGTCATATCTCTGCTCCCATCAATTTGATGTGGATAGTTTCTGTACTTCTTCTGTGTAGAATGTTTAATTTCTGTACTGGGCAGTGGCTAATCATGGTAGGCTGGCACTACTTGACGTGTTCTTCTCCTGCTCATCTCCCAAAGTTGAGAGAAGAAATATCCAGGCCGTCGATCAAGCGATCAATGGTGTGAATTTCAGCTGGTTTAGCCTGCTGGCCAAGGGTTCAGTGGGTTGAATCCGGTGAGGAGATTACTAGTAAACAGCTTCATCTTCTTGCATTGGTTCTTGTCAATTGTGATCCGTTTGCATTGGCTTGTGGCTGTACGAAGTGAAGAAGATGGCCGTGGATCCGTTTGCATTGGTTTGATGTCTTGACTCTTTTACATATAAGTGCATGTATGATCAGGTCGCTAGTAATCCACATAGTCTTGAAAATAGTGTGTGGTTACAAATACATCAGGACTCCGTTCTTTCCTTGAAATTCTGGTTTTTCATTCATTGAGAAAGCATAAAGGCCATGGTTGTAGCAAGACCAGTGCAAAGCAGAGGCTACGAGCATGGATTGGCTACCACGAAGAAGGTGACAACTTGTAAATGATATTAGCAGATTCTCGCTGTCACAAAGCGTTTGTAGTCCAACGGTTAGGATAATTGCCTTCCAAGCAATAGACCCGGGTTCGACTCCCGGCAGACGCATGTCTCCACTTTTTTCCGGAAGAAGCTTGGCAATTTTTTCTCATTAGAAAGGAAAATTGGTTTATTTCTTGATATTGCATAATCAATTAATTGATGCGTGTCTCCTCTTTTTCTTGTTTTCTGTATTATCTCTTTTCGGATATTGTCTGCATGTCTCCACTTTTTTCGAGAAGAATATAGCTTGGCAATTTTTTCTCATTAGAAAGGAAAATCGGTTTATTTCTTGATATTGCATAATCAATTAATTGATGCGTGTCTCCTCTTTTTCTTGTTTTCTGTATTATCTCTTTTCGGATATTACATAATTAATTAGGCATCATCTGAATATTTTCTTTCTAACAATGGTCATAAATCTGGATGATAATTAGAATGAAAACATCCAGATGCAGTTTATCAACACCCATTAATTAATTGATGCGTGTGTCCAATATGGGCCTATTCTTTTTGGCTGAAACTTATGACTTTTGGCTGCGGCTTGTGGTTTTTAGGCTGTTCATGCGGGAGATTACAGAGTAACAGAAACTCACGTGCAATTTTTGCCGATATAAATGAAGTCGGTACAGTATGTACTATAATTAACTAGTAGATCGTCTTAAAAGATCTCCGTTTAAAGTTTGATTCATCGCAAAAGCGAAAAATAACTTTTAGAAGCTGAAAAGCACAGCCCCTATATGTGCTTGTTCGTGCGTGTTGCTCGCTCACTGACAGGCGGGCCCCTTGGCGCGCACCGTGCCGTCGTTGTCGGCGAGCATGAGGTACTTGTCCTTCCTGGAGAGCCTGGTGCACTCGTACCCGAGCGCCGCCGCCATCCGACGCTGCACGCGGTTGGCCACGTCGGTGCTCGCTGCCGCACCCTCCCTCACCGGCGTCATGTCCACCCTGGCGAGGAACTGCACCGTGTAGCACATCCTGGGGTTGGCCACGTAGTAGAGCGGGTCGAGGCACTTCCACCCGCCGGCTGTCGTGGCGTGGAACAAGGATGTCTCGACGGCGAGAGCCACAGGCACGACGTCATCACTGAGCTCGGTGAATAGCGGGCTGAACCGGAGCAGGTACGGCTCGCGGCAGGTGGTGCCCTCGGGGCAGACCACCACGTTCGCGCCGCCGTTGAGGAGCCGCTCCATGGCGGCGCCGTCGTGGGCACGGTCCCGGGTGAGGCGCACCGTGCGGCCGATCGGGGAGATGAGCTCCGAGAGGAAGCTCAAGCTGTACGACACCGCGCGCACCGGCCGGTCCAGCGCGACGGACACGTACACCGGGTCGATGAGCGTGCGGTGGTTGCAGACGTAGAGCTGCCCGTACCGGCGGCGCTCCGGGCACGGCGGCGGCGGGGGCCCCGCTCCCCTGAGGCGCCACGATTGGCCAGTGGCGGCAAGGAGCGGCGTGGTATAGCGGAAGGGAAGCGCGAGTGAGACAACGAGGCGGGCGGCAGAGAGTGCGATGCCGAAGGGGAGCCAGGTGAACATGGCGACGGCGTTGAGCGGCGTCGGATGGAAGGCGAGGCGGCCGTCGTGGAAGATGAGCGGGCTGGGGTACTCGTGCCGTGGCAATGGTCGCCACTTTCTCTTCTCCTCGCCACTCACCAAGTACACCTCCTGTGGACAATTAATTCATGCGACACCATTTGATCTCATGGATAATTACTACTGATCATACATATACACACAGTACACGGTGACCGCAATTCCGACGAAATTTTATTTATTTCATTCCTTTCGTTGCCGTATGAAAAAACAATTTGGTCAAATTCCAGTTAAATCTATCTTCATTTTAATTTTATCCAAATTTTAGTTAAATTTTGTCAAAAATTTAAATAATGTTTGATTATTGGGTATTGATAAACAGCACTCAGATGTTTTCTTCCTAACTATCATCCAGATTTATAATCATTGGATTAGAGATCCAACGACCATGAATTCTCCCCCATCCCCTAAAAAAAATCTCTCCCTTCTCCAAAAAAAAAGGGTCATTGGATTTCTAATCCAACGGTCTCAAATATAGATAATTGTTAGAAAGAAAACATCCGAAAGATATCTAAACACACCTTATCTTGATTATTTTTATCGAGTGGACGAAATTTGGTTCCTTTCATCCTTTTGTTACCCTTCAAATTTTTTTGGCAAAACAAAAGTTTTTTCCCTACATACAACAAACCATATATAGCTAAGTGAAATGCTTTTAACAGTCGTACTGCACTTTTATCCATCGACCACACCTCGCAAATGGATGACAGAGGACTCCGAAGAAACTCCATGGATCCTCCAGAGAACCCTACAACATCATCAACTCCCGCCACCTTCTTCCTCACCTCCGACATCGCCTCGCCGCTGCCATGGCCGCCTCCTTCCTCCATGAGACCAGTGTAGAACCCCCACACCACCTTCATCTCCCTCGCCGCGACGACGGCGACATCATCCGCATCCGTCGCTGCCAGGTACTCCTTCAAGAACGGCTCCACCATCACCCTCGGCATCCTGCTGGTCCATACCACCCTCCTCCTCCCCGTCTCCTGCCGCCGCCGCACCACCTCGAGCCCCTCCATCCCCACGTCCTCTAGGAGCCATCGCGGAAGCACGGCACGGCCGGCGCGGAACCGCGCCGCTCGCAGCCCGCGGCGGCGCGGCGCCATGGCCCTCACGGCCACGTCGCCGCCCGTGCAGCGATCACGGGTAGAGGAGGAGGAGGAGGAGGCCCGGAGGAAGCCGCCGCCTCGATGGCAACCAGCATGAAGTAGGGAAAGAGGGACGCGACCGGAGCGAGCCACCGTCGGCGTCGGCGACCAGTAGCGGACGTCTGCGCGAAGCGCGCGCGGGAGGCGGACGTGTGGATGACGGCGGAGGGTGCGGTGTCAATGTGGCCGGCGGCCCAGGCGGCATTGGCGCGGTGCGGCCGTGGAGGAGGGTGGAGAAGAGCTTGTGAGCTGCCGCCATCATCTTCTTGGCCATGGAGGATGTGCGCGTACCTTGTGTGGGCTAGCTACATGTTGTCACCCTAGCTTGTGTTATATAGAACTATAGGAAAGCATGGTGCATGCCTAATAAATTGGTTGCCATGGAAGAATTAATGCATGTGATTTAATGCATGGAAAGCTTGGCTTAATGCCTCCCCGTCTCCCTCTTGTCACTGTGTGTGAGAGAGATTAATGGAAAACTTAGTTTAGCTTTTTGGCTCCTTTCGTTAACATGAGATTTTTTTTTCTGATTCTTACATGAATTAAATTAAATTGTTTTATATGAAATTCTTGTATTTCAAACGGTTCTTAAATGAGGGAGGGTGGCGTGGTGTTGAGGAAAAGGATGTGTGTTAACTGAAGAGCTCAAAATAGAGAGAAATATATGGAAGGGAAGATTAATTAATTAATTGGATGATGGTGACAAGAGAGGAGATCAAGGATGGAGACATCCAACCCACCGCACATCCACCCGCGCGGCACGGAGATTGGGCTCGTGACGCGCGGCGAGCTCCTCGTCGGCATCATCGATCGACAGCCTCGACACAGGGAAGAGGTACTACTCCAAAGTGCTCCGCGCAGGGGAGACGTTGGTCATCCCGCGCGGGCCGATGCACTTCCAGTTCAATGTCGGCAAGGAGGAGGCCGGCCGCCATGGCCGTGTCGTTCCACAGCCAGAACCCCGGCCGGCATCATCTTCGTGCCGTTGACGATGCTCGGGTCCAACCCGCCGATCCCGGCGCCGGTGCTCGCCAAGGCACTACGGTCGTCGATCTCATCAAGTCCAAGTTCACCGGTGGGTATTAAGACCGCGTAATACACGTGCATGGATGATGCATGGCTTAGTGGATTTGTTCGCATGAAATGATCAATAATTCGATATGCATGCCAGCTAAATAATACTATGGTTTTGCTACTGTGCAGACCACTAAAAATTTTTTATCTCTCAGTCATCTGAAATTATAATCTCAATTAACTGAAGTTGCAGCCCCTCTAAAAAAACACCTGCAACTTCAGGCGATTCAAAGTGTACTCTTAATCAACTGAAGTTATAGCCCACTCTAAAAAAATCATCTGCAACTTCATATGATTGAGAGTGCAACTTTAAGTGACTGAAAGATAAAAAAAATTTAGTCGTCTGTACAATAATCACTCCCATAATACTACCAGGCATAGTGCGTATAATTATGCTTATTGAAGTTAGCAGCTGTAATAAGATGGAATAAGATAAAGATGGCCTCGCGGTTCAGTACCTGGGCGGGGAATTTTAATGTAATTTCGCTTTTTTTGCAAATGATTGGAATAAATGCGATTTTACTTAATTTGTGTGGTTGATTGTCTTGTCAAGGGTAAGTGGTAGCTCATTTACCCTGGGCACCTGATTGTTGTTACGTTTCTTATAAAATTCTTTTTCCAATCAAGGCCTTAAAATCTTAATGTAAATGATCACCCTCCATGCATATGTAGAATAGGACCTGCAAGCTTCGTGTTAGCTAAAACCAAGATTCACATTGATTGGATAACCAAAAACTCATAACATGGTCACATGTATCTTAAAATAATCTTTGCTCGAAATTAAACGCCAGAAGTGCAGTAAAGCAGGAGTCAACATGCACTAATCATAGAACAAGAGTCGCAATGAATTTAACCTGACTAGATAAACTATCCGACTAAAAGTCTTGAGTTATTATTATTCCTGATCGAATAAAATCCAATCAAGCAACAACCGGTCTGACGTCAGAGGTCTCGGAATTCGCACCCGCACGGCATCGCATCACGTGATTCGCATCGCCGGCCCAGGCGCGCACGAACTCCACGAAATTGTCCAGGTTCCGGTCGGAGCTGCAGCCGGGGGAGACCGCCTCCCTCCACCGCCGCGCCACCACGCGCGTTGATGTTGGACTATACAGGTGATCGTAAACGAGTAATCGTAATGACTATAGTTGGTCATATGACCACGGTACGAATATAAGACTACGACTGAGTGGCGTGATAGTAAGCACCGAGTAGTCATAACGACTACGATCAAATAAAATTCGGATAAATGCACTACAAAAGATAAATTTCCTAGTTTATTTTTTAAATTGTTAGGATTCCTTTTTTAGCATAAATTTGGTTTGTTTGGAAACCGTCGTATCTTTTGTACTCTATATAAGTCATTGACTCATAATACAATTTCAAATATGTGAGTATTTCCGTCTTCATGATATCATAGTGCTCTTTCCTGATACCATCCACCACCCGTCCCTTATCTCCCTCTCTCTCTCATGACTGCCCTGACCGGCCCCGCCGCCATAGCCCAGGCTGCCGCCAAGGAGGAGGCTGACGCTAAGGCCATGCTATGGGCACAGGTCATCGTGGTTCCGAGCGTCAAAACATTCGTTCCTATTACCCTCAACATCACCACCGGGAACTACGTGCACTGGTGCGGGTTGTTCAAAGTTGCTCTCTACAAATATGCTCTCGAGGACCACATCGCGTCGTCATCCACGTCTAACCCCGACCCCAGTGGCGACGCCTCGATGCCCTCGTCCGTTCCTGGCTATACGGCGCCATCTCCTCTGAGATTGTCTCCATGGTGATGGACTCTGCTGCCTCCGCCTACACCGTCTACGCGTCCATCGAAGGCATCTACCGCGACAATGCCGACACGCGTGCCATACTTCTTGAACAAGAGTTCTACGACCTCATGCAAGGCGCAATATCCATTGGAGATTATTGTCGCAAACAAAAAGTCCCTCACCGATGAACTAACGGCCGTCCGCACCACCATCCTCGATAAAGGCCTTGTCCTCAACACCTTGCGCGGACTACACCGGTGGTATGCACATCCTCATCTCCATGCAACGGCCGCTCCTGGCCTTCAATGAGATGCATTCCACTCTCTTGCTTGAGGAGCTCAACGCAGATGCGGCGTCTGACTCATCGCACACCGCGTTCGTCACCCACAATTCCTCCGGTGGCAACAGCAACTTCAAGGGCACGTCCACCGTCAACAACGCCGCCACCAATAGTTCCAATGGGAACTACTCTCATGGCGACATCATGTACGGCAATGGCACCTCCAACACTCATAGCTCTAACACCAACCGTCGCCGCAACAGTGGCAACGGCAGCCGCAACTACAGTGGCTCGACCTCTGGCAGTACCAAGCAAGGAGCCACACCCTGGCCGTCTCGTCAGAATCCTTGGGCCGGCTCCATTCAGATGTAGCTCGGTCCATGAAACATCGCTACGTGTCCCACCAGTCAGGGGGTCCTTGGTCCGTATCCCTCCAGCACTCCGTATGCTTTCCACGCCTTCGTTTAGCTGTAGCCGCCTCTGTCACTTATGATGCCCTGGCACGACGCCTTGTGGCCCAGCACAACTTGGCAGGCGGCCATGCCCGGCAGCGCTCCTCCGCCGCCCGCACACTCCTTCAACCAGAACCAGCTCTTAAGTGCCTTCAACACCATGACGCTAGCTCGCCGCCCTCGTCCGAATGGTACATGCATTCCTGTGCGTCCGCGCACATGGCACCAGATCATGGTAATCTTTCCCGCTCCTTTTCATCTTCCGCTACACCTCATCACGTCATTGTTGGTAATGGTTCCACACTCCCCATTACCCACACTGGCTACACAACCTTTTCCACACCATCTCATTCATTTAACCTCAACAGTGTCCTCGTCACTCCACATATTATCAGAAATCTTATTTCTGTCCAATAGTTCGCTATCGATAATCACTATTCTATTGAGTTTGACCTATTTGGTCTCTCAGTGAAGGATTTTCGCACCAGGAACATGATCATCAGGTGCAATAGTCACGACGACCTACCCTTTCCATGTGCCATCCCCTGCTGCACACGCCCTCTCCGTCACGATGTCGCCTTTGACCTTGTGGCATCGACGCTTAGGTCATCTTAGCAATCAAGCTTTGTCGCACTTAGCACGTGCCTTTTCTATTCTATGTAATAAAAACTCATCTACCGAATCCATTTGTCATGCTTGTCAACTCGGCAAAAACATCCGCTTGCCTTTTGCTACTTCTACTTCCCGTGCACCGCGCTTGTTGAACTCATACATTGTGATCTTTGGACATCGCCTCTCCCTAGTGTCTTCGGTTACAACTATTACCTTGTCATTCTTGATGACTTCCCCCACTACTTGTGGACATTCCCCCTATGCCTCAAGTCTGATGTTCTCTCCACGCTCACTAATTTCTTTGCCTATGCATCCACCCATTTCGGCACCTCTGTCAAATCTCTTCAATGTGACAATGGTGGCGATTTTGACAACACTACTGCCCGCCTTCACTTTCTTCATATCGGAATTCTTCTCTGCTTGTCTTGTCCCCACACGTCTCAGCAAAATGGCAAAGCCTAGCGTGTGATCCGCATGATCAACAACATGGTGCGCTCCCTCTGTTTCAAGCAAGCACGCCTCCTGTTTATTGGGTCGAGGCTCTCCATACAGCCACTCATCTTCTTAACCTTCATCCCACCAAAACTCTCAAACATAAAATCCCGCACGAGGTTCTTCTCGGCACACACCCCCCCGTTCGCTGATCTTCGTGTTTTTGGTTGTCTTTGCTATCCCAACCTATCCACCATCGCTGCGCACAAACTTGCTCCTCGTTACGTCACATGTGTATTTCTAGGCTATCCTTCCAATCATAAAGGATACTAGTGCTTTTTTCGACCTTGCCTCCAACCACATCATCATCTCCTGCCACATCGTGTTCGATGAGTCTACTTTCCTTTCACAACACGTACCTCCCTCTCGCCCGATGATCTCTCTTTCTTGGATGAGGTCTCATTCCATACTCCCATGCCAGTTATCCAGTGCCTAGGCCCGCGCACCCCCTGCTCTAGTCACTCCCCAGCCGGTAGTCAAACTTGTGCCCGCGCCTATGCATTCTCACATGCACGTCCCTCCCGCGTCGCGCATCCTTCCAACTCGCCCACTGCCGCACCTCCTGCCGCGCCTCCTACCACGTCGGCACCCGCTGCTCCACTTGCACCACTCAACGATCACCGGATGCTCACACGTGGCATGCATGACATCTGTATGCCAATCAACTGGCTTAATCTTCATGCCGCAACCATCTCTCCTCTTCCTAAGAGCTACCGCTGCACTCTCAAGACGCCAACTGGCATGCCGCCATGGTCGATGAGTTCTCCGCTCTCTAGGCCAACAGGATGTAGGATCTTATTCCTCGCCCACTGGGTGCTAATGTTGTGTCTGGCAAGTGGATATATGGCACAAGTACAAGCCTAACATTTCGCTTGACCACTACAAAGCTCGATGGGTGCTTCACGGCTTCTCTCAACAAGGCGGCATCGACTACGATGAGACCTTTAGCCCTGTTGTTAAACCGGCCATCGTGCGCACAATCCTCTCCATTGCTGTTTCCTCGGACTGGCCGGTGCACCAACTCAACGTCAACAATGCCTTCCTTTATGGCACCCTCTTCGAGACGGTCTACTACGAGCAGCCCTTCGGCTTCGTCGACCTCTTCGCGCCGACTCATGTTTATCGCCTGAACAAGTCGCTCTAGGCCTCAAGCAAGCGCCGCGGGCCTGGTTCAACCATTTCACCTCGCACCTTCTCTGCCTCAGCTTTGGGTTGAGTGCCGACCCGTCCCTGTTCATCCTTACTCGTGGGTCCGACGTCATCTACCTCCTCCTATACGTCGACGACATCGTCCTCACTGCATCAACTGGTGAGCTTCTACAATGGACTATCACGGCACTGCAGCACAAGTTCTCCCTCAAGGACCTCAGTGCTATACACTTTTTCCTCGACGTCTCGGTGTCTTGCACCGCTCGTGGCATGGTATTGTCCCAACAGTAGTACATCCTCGACATTCTGGACCGCGCCGGCATAAGCAACTGCAACCCTTGCAGAATGCCTGTTGACACGTAGTCCAAGCTCTCCTCCACTAGCTCACCCGTCGATAGCTCCACCGAGTACCGAAGTCTCGTCGGGGCACTCCAGTACTTAACCTTCACCAGACCGGATGTGACATACGTCGTACGGCATGTCTGCTTGCACATGCATGACCCCCGCGAACCACAACTCAATGCGGTCAAGCGGATTCTTCGATATCTCCAAGGTACCATCGACTTCGGTCTTCAGTTGCACCGCTCATCGCCCACTTCACTCACGGCCTATACCGACACTGATTGGGTCGGCTGCCCCAACACGCACAAGTCTACCTCCAACTATGGTGTCTTCCTCGGTGATAATCTCGTGTCGTGGTCCTCCAAGCGCCAGCAGACTGTCTCTCGCTCGAGCACGAAGCTGAGTACCGTGCTATTGCCAACATCGTCGCCAAGACTTGTTGGCTACGCCAACTCCTCCACGATCTCTGTCACCCCCTCCATAAGGCCACCGTGGTGTACTGTGACGACATCAGCACCGTCTACCTCTCCACCAACCCCATTCAACATCAACGCATGAAACATGTCGAGATCGATCTCCATGTTGTGTGCAAACGGGTTGCTTTCGGCGATGTCTGCGTCATGCACGTGCCAATGTCGTCTCAGTACGCGGTCATTTTGACCAAGGGACTGCCCTCGACTGTCTTCAACGAGTTCCACTCCAGCCTGAACGTCCGCTGTGCTCCCGCTCCAACTACGTGGGGATATTATACCACACAGGTGGTCGTAAGCAATGAGTGATCGTAACGAGCATGGTCGGTCATACGACGATGGCACGGTCATACGACCATGGCTGAGTGGCGTGGTCGTAAGCACCGAGTGATCGTAATGACCATGGTCGGTCATACGACCATAGCCAACCGAGATTGTTAGGCTACACAGGTGGTCGTAACGACTATGGTTGGTCATACGACTATGGTACGGGCATACGACCAAGGCTGAGTGGCGTGGTCGTAAGCTCCGAGTGGTCATAACGAGCATGGTTGGCCATACGACCACGACCAATCAAGATTTGGATATCTGCACTACAGAAGATAACTTTCCTAGTTTGTTTGATAAATTGTTAGGATTCGTTTTGGCATGGATTCGGTTTGCTTGGAAACCACCTTATCTCTTGTACTCTATATAAGCCATTGGCTCGTAATACAATCTCAAGTGCGTGAGTATTTCCTCCTTCAGAAGCCGCCCTCCCGTCCACGTCCATGATCGTGCACACGCACCACTCGATCTCTCCAAGCAGGAACATCCCCACGGCCTCGTTGTGGTGCGTGCGCATGCCACCGCCCCACTCCTGCTCGATGAGCCGGTCATAGGTGATCCCGACGAGAGTGTCACCAAGTCCCGCATGATCTCCAGCGAGATCGAGCACACTAAGATATAAAAATTAATCTTATGCCACTTGTTTCGTTTACAATTTTACCTTTTTGGAGATTATACCGCTAGTAGTATGGATGGTAGTATAACTAAATCATAACTAATCTAAACTATTGGATCACAAAAATTGAACGGCTCATATTCATTTTAAGGGTACCGTAAAAGAACTCTAATTTTACTTTAGGGAATTTTTACAGTATATTTTACTAGTAGTAAGAGAGTGGTAGTAGAAATTAAATCTGACCATTTATTTGTAAGGGCATAAAAGACTTTTCTTTATAAATCTAATTTTTACATAAGGGTATTATAGACTTTTCCTCCGAATATATTATTACTCCTTTCCGTCGCTGCTGCCCCGCCTCTCACCCATTCCGTTGCGCCGCCACCACCGTCTCTCGTATGTGCACTGCCGTGATGCTTGTAGAAATTGCTCTTACGCCATGCGTTCCCTTTACAATTGTACCTTTCTTAGGATTTTACTGCTGTCGATGATAGTATAACTAAATCTTAATTAATATGATCTATTAGATCAAAAAGAATAAATAACTCATATTTATTTTTAGGTACCGTAAAAGAGCCCTTACTTTAATCTTGATGCAGCAGCACAATGATTCATAAACCTGTTAAACATTCAGAGTTCCAAAGTTGAAGAGCCCTTAGATGGAAAAAAAACTGACACATTGTGAACTTGTGGTCATATGACTATTTGACCATTTAGAAATCTAAACCTCATTGGAAAAGAGGAGGTCTGAGACATGAGAAGATTTAGACATGTCGTCAATGGTGATTCTACGAAGAACCAAGGGCCATTTCTGTTTATTTAAATAACATCTACAATTTTCACTTGGAGTCAGAGAAATACAATTTTCACATCCAAAAGAACATATGGTCCTCACTACTATGTGCCTGCAATTGTGTGGTATATAAGACGTAGGTGAGCTAGCTTGTCAATGAGCATCTCTTACTGCAGTGTGGTTGTTCAGTAAATTTCCTCCACTACATGCCATTCGAAGAATTAATTCCATGATAGAGATCTCAGGAGAGAAGATGGTTTTGTATGTGTGTACGACTCAGCTTGTACTGTTTGGTACTGTAGCTCATACACGCATTCTTGGACTTTCCTAGGCCCTACATCGATAGCATTTTAGGTAGTACAATCTCTCGAAGTTTCACTGGAGCATGACTGTTAATCACATACTTTGTTGATTATTCCTTCAAGAATGTGTATGCTGTTGGAATACGGATAAACTACACTAGCGTAAATTAAATTTTTCTACCACGTAAATCAAGAAACCATACAAGTAAGAGATCATGGATCGTTACCACTAAACATACAGTGCAGCGGAAGTAGAATTGAAGCAGTCGATTCAACGAAGAGCGTGTCGGTGTAGTGATAGTAGTCGATCGTCCTCCGGCCAATCGTCTCCTCTTCGTGATCATCCCGATCAGCGTCGCAGTCGTAGCGCCTCTACTAAGGTCCACACATTCAGGGATGGAACACCGTGCGTCGATGTGTTAGCATCAATGCGCACGGTAGGGGTTATAAGAGGTGGCGGCTAGAGTTTCGACGAGTATGTTTTTGGAATGCCTCCCTCATCCCGCACCTCTCTTTATATAACCTCCAATCAAATCCTTATCCGATACGAGTAGAGATCGAATTCCACTCGGAAAGTATCATCCGGACCCTTATCGTTTTAGCCCATTAAATATGTGACCCTGCAGGTTCATGTATACTTGGGTATGGGCTGAAAACTTCTTTCCGGTCTATAAGTCGGTAGCGGTCTCTAGTAGGACATAACGACTCCCATACATGCATAAAAATCATATCGGATGAATCTATATAGTGCTTATGTACCGATCCTTTTGCTTCATGATATCAAATCGAACTTAAGATGAGAAGCGTGTCATCCTATGATAGCTCGATCATTCACTCGAATCTGTAGTGAATTACTCAGTTGTGATTGACTCCTCAACCATATTCGACATAGCCATGTACTTTCTTAATCCAACCACATCGAGTGGCCTAGAAATATCTCTCTTGTTATATAGGAGGGTCAAATTTCATCTTGATCGCTCATATTTCTCCGTATGTTTATAGTAAACCTAAAAACTACCTTTATAACTATCAAGTTACGGAGTAGTGTGTGGTAACCCCTAAGCAAACTATTATATATGTAGAAAATAATGACGATTTTAGATCTAAGGATTCTACATACATTATATATGAGATCAACTGATGACACTTAAGAATATAATAATTCCGTAATATCTCATGGTGGGCCAATCCAACATTATGTTATTTAACATGTGTTCACATTATTGATTTGATATCATATATCCATGATCCGTGAAACATGATCATCAATCAATACATATGCTGATCTATAAATTATAATTATCTCACATAATGATGATCAGTAATAATTTAAAATAACATCAAAATATGAATAAAGAGTTTTACGAACAAGTCACATACTTGTTGATCCATACGAAGGATATTTATTCAAGAGACAAAATAACATATTATTCAAAAGATCATAAATATAGAAGTGGTATAATCATCTCTATGATTGCCTCTAGAACATATTACTAACATGTGCTGATACGATGGCAGAAATATATATTTGGAATTAAGTTATTCATGTGCACTAATAAATGAGTTAGATGAGATTCTTTTCTTCTAGGATGAGCCATTGAAGGCGTTAGCAATTCTGACTCAACATTCCTGTAGCTCATAACAAGCCGCTGTGGACTCAATCATTACAGAATGCCCGTAATGAATGCAATCTGCCAACACAGACACGTTAAAATTGGATTAGGATTTAGGAAGGCCATGGTATTAACAGCACAGCTAGGGAAAAAAGATAAACAAAACAAAAAACAACTTTTGGAAGCATCTTTCACTTTTACATCATCTAGGAACAGCTAAGAAAGAATAAATGTAAATATTGATGAATTTAAAACTGCAATGATCTTTCCTGAAGGAAACAATGAATTACATGGCCTTTAGATTGTGGAAGAAGATGGCACTGTTTCTAGTGGTATTGATGTCGGCTAGATAGCAACCGAAGTTAATGATGGTACTGTTTCGTTTCAGATGATACAGACTGCAGAACATGTAGATAGAGGCTACAGGAAAATTAGGTTCCATACTATAATTTCTTAAACTGAAATAATGCCGCCTTCTGAGAAATCAAACTAAATTGACGAGGAGGCTGATCCACTGATGTACGATAATAATTTCGTCATGAAAACATGAATACATGATGCCTGATTTAAGAACATTTGGCAAGCTGAAAATTTAGACCGAGTAAGATGCAAGCTCTAAGCAGCAACAACGTATTGACCAAATTCTAGGAGCATATTAACTACGCAAGGACGCAGGGATCGCCACATACATGTTGCCATGACTCATGGCATGGTCGCCAAAGCAGATGTTGCAGCCATGACGCAGAATTCAGAACGCAGCAGAATGACAGCAACAGTATCAACTTGTATGAGCTACTCAGAGCATGCAGTGCTTGAGAAATTCAGATCATGTTAAGTACACAAATCTAAAGTTCAGATATAAGCTTCAGTTAGGTCAAATCAGATATAACACAATTCCCACTGGCTTCAGTTTCCATGTGAAAGGAGGCTAAGTTCAGATATAAGCTTCAGCTAGGTCAAATCAGGCAGTTAGTAGGTGTGACTGAAAAGGAGCAGCCTAATTTAGTATCTCTCGATGCAAAACAGAAACCAAGATGCTATAAACTGTAGCCATGTAACATCTGGTGCCGTACAACCATGACCATTCACCGGACACGTAAGCTCCCACGCATTACTCAAGCATTCCGATCAACGCGTTCGTGTATGTTACACCTGATGGGAGACGCCTTTAAAAAAATGTCAGATGCAATTAATTCTCTCATCTTTTCTAAGTTTCGTTCGATTTCAACCTGACAGTGAAACAGTTCATCTCACATAAAATTGCAATCCAGTTAAACATATCATGCATGAAATAATTGTACTCTTTTTTGGTTTTCTCCAACTACACGCTGAGTAGTAGGCTTCACTCTGAACTGGATGAATGATAAATTACTCTGCAAAATTTGTTCCATCAAGCGAGGAAAAGAACGAAAGTAGACAAAACAGAAGTGAACATCGTCTACAGCAGAAAATAGAGTTCCAACACCATAAAACTGAATGAGGTTGATACATTGTTACACAGCGAAGGCACCATCACAAACAAAGGGCACACGATATGATAGACAACTGCCAGAGGTGGCAAGAAATACAAAAATGTTCCAATCTCATTGGCTGGTAGCATCAAATAGATGATCAAGTTTCTTTAGTAGCCTGTTTGCTTCTCCGTTGGTGCACATCCCAGTTGAATACCCGAGCAATTGTAACCTGAGGAAGTTAGCATTTCACAACATTGATCATGAGTTAGCCATGCAAAAATTTAGACAAGTAAAACTAGTCATGAATAATAATTATTTTACCTGAGTAATGGTTTGCTGGTCCCGCAAGAACTGAAGATCAGCAACAAGGACTTCTAAACTGGACTTGGCATTTTCCAAGTTCTTTTTCAAGAGGGCATTGGCCTGCAAAACTCCATGAATTGAGGGGGCAAACTATAATAAAAGGAATGGACAATCACGATGCTTTGTATGCCCAAAATAACCTCGTCGCAGGAGTATTCCAGCATCACATTTGCACCCAACCATAGGCACACAGAATCAGTATCTTCAATTTTCGCACGTGAGTAGATTCCCTCAGATAATTCAAAGTCAGCTATGAGTGCCTGCATCAATTAATTGAAAGCTATAGATAATTAACTTTCAGTAAGATGATTGATCTGCTTAGATAGAATTCCAGCTAACATTCAGCATGTTGAGCTTTACAGAAGTTGTGGATAATCAAACTGTCCCATTTCCAATAAATTAAGTTTGGATGTAGGGAAGTTTCTGTTAGACATGTATGTAGTCTAGGAGTCTCTTTGCATATTATACATAGACGTATATTGGTCTGTTGGGCCCTTTGGCAATCCAAGGCTCATTGTAACATGACATTAGAGCCTAGGTTGGGCTAGGCTTCGGCTGCCGCCGCCGCCCGACCGCCTTCCCTCCTCTGCTCCTTCCGCGCGGGCTCCTCTCCTCGCGTGTGCCCGCCCGTCGCCGCCTCTTCCCAGGCCGTCACCGCCTCTCCCTAGGCGGCCTCGGATCTGGCCACCGCCACCTCAGATCCGGCGCGCGGGCGGACACCGCCCGTCGCAACCCATCTCCGGCCGTCGCCGGTGTCCGCTATATGCGCGCCCGCCTGCGCCACGTCGAGTGCGCCATCGCCTATGTGTGGCTCGTCTTCGCCGCCGACGCCACCCTTGGCCCGCCCCGACCAGCGCCTACCTTAGCCACCCCCACGTCGATGCGTGGCTCGTTGTCGGCCACCGCCGTCTCAGGCCGTTGCAGCCCATGCGTGGCCCGCTGCCGGCCATCACCGTCTCAGGCCGCCGCCACCCTTGGTTGGTCACCGTCACTCCCAGTTGCCGCCGCCGATGTCGACATCACTCGGCCATCCCCACCACACAGGCCATTTCTGGGCATCCCGGCTCCGTTTTCTTGGCCCGATCTACTCCAGATGGCTACCAGCAGCGGCTCCTTCGCCATCCCACTCCCTGCAGTCCGTTTCGACAAGACAAACTTTCGGGAGTGGGCGGTTCACTTGAGAATTCACCTCAATAGCCAGCGGCTTTAGGGCCATCTCACTAGCAAAAACTCCTGCCGGCCTCGTCCTACACCGTCCATCCAACCCGCTCTCCTTGCTGATGCGGATTACGCAGCTCAGGACGAGTCCAATGCTGCATTGGAGGAGGCTCTGGAGCTTTACCAGCCTGAGTTGCACGCCTACGAGCGATGGCAAGATGCCGAGGCTCGTGCCACCGCTATCCTGGTGGGTAGCATGACAGTGGCTATCTCTATGGATGTGGCAGAGCTGCCGCGGCATATTTATGTGGTAAGCGCCTCCGAGCTCACTACCAGCCGACGAGTGATGCTATGTATCTCTCAGTTGTGCACCGGACGGATTCCCTTCAGCGGTTTGATGCCACCGTCGATGACTTCCACCAGCAGATGTCTGAGGTGTGGCGTCAGCTTGACTCTCTAAGGTCGGATGTTTGCCAGACTGTCCCTACTGTGTGAGGCTTCGCGTCCACTAGGAGACCCACCATCTCTATGACTTCCTAACACGTCTCTGGCCTGAGTTCGAGACTGTGCGGGTTCAGCTCCTAACTCGCCACCCATGCCCGAGCTTAGTGGAGGCTCTCACGGTGTGCGTGCTGAGGAGACTAATCACTATGGTGCGGCTCAGTTGCAAACTGTCTTGTCTACTTTAGCTCCTGTCACCTCGCTTGCTCCATCAGCACCGACCGTGACTTTTGCTTCAACCCCAGCAGCGCCAGTGTTTGGTGCTTCTATTGTGGGTCTTCACTGCACCTATTGCCAGCATGACGGCCACATGTATTAGGATTGCTACAAGCGGAGGGACTAGGGTCGTCGCGGTGGACGTTCCTCCGGTGATACCGCACAGCAGCTCCTCTCACTCCCCAACGTCTTGGTGTTGGCTCGTCCTCAGACTCCTCGGGATCGACTCGTCCGCTCTTGGTTCTCAGCAATCTTCCATGCCTCCGCCTCCTCCTCGTCAGGTATCCTGTCTCCATGGATCTTGGACTCTGGTGCCTCTTTTCATATGACACCATATTCTATCCACCTCACTTCGCTACATCCTACAGTTTTCCTTCCACTATTCAAAATGTAGATGGTACCTCTCTTCGTGTGGTAGGTCGAGGCACCTTGTCCACTTCCTCTTTTCATGTTCTTGCAGTCTCACATGTTGCTCAGGTTACTATGCAGCTTATGTCAGCTGGTCATATCACTGATCATAACTGCCGTGTTGTCTTTGAGTCTGACTCTTGTTCTGTTTAGGACCACCGCACGGGGACTCTGCTTGGTACTGGCCCTCACCGCCGTGATTTGTAGCGTCTTTGGGAGATCGACTGGCTCCATCTACCTTCTATTCTCCACCAGCCAATCAGCCCTTGTCACTACCTCCGCCCTTGCCGCGTCCTCTACTACCTCTTTCGCTCGGTGGCATCATCGTCTCGGTCATCTTTGTGGATCATATCTATCTTCAGTAGTCAATCGTGGTGTTCTTGGGTCTATCTCCGTGGACACGTCTTTACATTGTATGGGTTGCATGCTTGGCAAGCAATTGCAGCTCCCCTATCCCACTAGCGATTCTATTTCTATGCGTCCTTTTGATCTTGTACACTCTGATGTTTGGAGCCCGGCTCCTTTCATTTCGGAAGGGAGTCATCGATATTATGTGATCATTGTTGATGATTATTCTCATCATACTTGGATCTACTTTGTGTCATCTCACAGTCAGGTTCTCTCTATTTACCATATGTTCACCACCATGGTTCGCATTTAGTTCGATTTGCCTATTCATGTGTTTCGTGCCGACTCTGCGGGTGAGTATCTTTCTGTTGCTTTGAGTCGTTTCCTCACTTAGCGGGGTGCTCTTCCCCAGTATTCTTGTCTGGTGCTCACGCTCAGAACAGTGTCTCTGAGAACTTGAGGCAGCTCGTGCTCTTATGCTTGCCTCTTCTATTTGCCTTCACTTCTTGGTTGAGGCTATTTCCACTACTGTTTTTCTCATCAACATGCAACCTTCCACTACCCTTCAGGGTTCTACTCCTGTCGAGCGTCTCTATGGTCGAGCCCCAGAGTATAGTCATCTTTGTTGTTTCGGCTATGCCTGTTTCATTCTTCTTCCACCTCGTGAGCGCACCAAGCTGACTGCTTAGTCAGTTGAGTGTATTTTCTTTGGCTACAGTCTTGAGCATAAGGGTTATCGCTGCTACGACCCTGTTGCTCGCAGGATGAGGATACTTCGGGATGTCACTTTCGACGAGTCCCGACCTTACTATCCTCATTCCCCCACAGTCCAGTCCGATTCTCTTGTTGAGTCGCTCTCCTTTTTAACTTTTCCTAACTCTTTGCCTTCCTCTACTGTTTCGCTTCCTCCTCCACCTTCTTCGTTTCCCTCTCCTCCGGCTACACCTCTTCCACCTTCGTTGGAGTTTTCTTCCCACTCTTTTGTTGAGCTTCCACCCTTTCCTCTGCACTACTCTCATCGTCCTTGGTCTACTCCCAACTCTTCTTCTCCGTCCTTGCTGGGTCCCGCTCCGTCTTCTTCTCCTAGATATGATCTTCGTGATCGCCACACTGTCAGGCCGTCTGAGCGCTACGGCTTCACAACCGCTGCTTCTTTTGAGCCTATGACCTACCATAAGGCTGCTGCTCACCCTGAGTGGCAGCTCGCGATGTTTGAGGAGATTGCTACTTTGGAGCGTACTGGCACTTGGGATCTTGTGCCCCTACCGCGTGTCATTCCCATCACGTGCAAGTGGGTGTACAAGATCAAGACCCGCTCGGATGGTTCCTTGAGCGCTAAAGGCTCGTCTTATGGTGCGTGGTTTTCAGCAGGAACATAACCGTGACTATGATGAGACCTTTACTCTATCGCTCACATGACCACCATTCACACTCTCCTTGTTGTGGCCTCTAGTTGGTAGTGTCCCATCTCTCAGTTGGACATCAAGAATGTCTTTCTCAATGGCGAGTTGCGTGAGGTAGCCGTCCCCGGGTATTTCGTCCCTCGGTATGGTATCGCCTCTCTATGGGTTAAAACAAGCCTCTCGTGCTTGGTTCGCCCGATTCTTCTCTGTTGTCACTGCAGCCGGCTTCTCTACCAGTGATCACGACCCTACCCTCTTTGTTCACACCTCTTCTCGGGGCCGGACGCTCCTTCTATATGTCGATGATATGATCATTACTAGTAATGACTCATGATCGTTACCGGTAATGACTCTTAGTACATTGCCTTTGTGAATGAGCATCTCCGTGAGTAGTTCTTGATATCTGATTTGGGTGCTCTTCATTATTTTCTTGGGGTTGAGATCACATCTACGTCTGAGGGCTACTATCTCTCCCAAGAGTGTTACATTCGGCTATCCTTACTCGCGCTTGTCTCATTGATCAACGTATGATGGATACTCCTATGGAGCTTGGTGGTCACTTTCGGCCTACCGATGGCGAGCCTCTCGAGGATCCCACTCGCTACCGCCATCTTGTTGGGAGCCTTATCTACCTTGGCATCACTCGTCCTGACATCTCTCACCTAGTTCACATCCTGAGTCAGTTCGTCTCTCCTCCTACTCAGCTCCACTACAATCACTTTCTTCATGTTTTGCGATATCTTCGCGGGACTATCACTCGTCGTCTTTTCTTCTCGCTCCAGTTCTTTGTAGCTCAGCGTACTCTGATGCAACCTGAGCTAGTGATCTTTCTGATCACCGGTCTCTTTCTGCCTATTGCATTTTCCTTGGTTCCTCCTTGATTGCCTAGAAAACTAAAAAGCAGACTGTCGTTTTCCGTTCGAGTGCTGAGGCTGAATTGATAGCCACGGCGTCATTGACAACTGAGATCACCTGGCTTTAGTGGCTACTTGAGGATTTCGGTGTTTCCACTACTGCACCGAGTCCTCTCTTCTCCAATAGTACTGGCGCGATCAACATTGCTCGAGATCCCGTGTAGCATGAGCTCACCAAGTACATTGGAGTGGATGCTTCATACATGCGATCGCAGTGCAAGACAAAGTTATTGATCTTTAGTATGTGCCATCGGAGTTTCAATTAGTAGATTTCTTCACCAAGCTAGAGCTCAGCATCAGTTCTACTTCTCCAAATTCAATGTTGTTGATCCACTATGAGTTTGAGAGGGGTGTTAGATGTGTATATAGTCTAGAGGTCTCTTTGCATATTATACATGAACATATATTGGCCTGTTGGGCCCTTTGGAAATCCAAGGCTCATTGTAACAGTTTCAATAGTTCACAGATGAAATGATATAGTTTTCTTGATACACAGTACACACTGAGGGTAAAGTACATGGTTTGATCACTAACATATAAAACCCTTGTACCATGCACATTAAGTCATCCACCTTTTCTGGAATGTACCCTTTCTGAGTGCAAGAACACAATAATGTCCTGCTCTTTTGATGATCAGGTAGTAAACACTTCATGAATATAAATTCTTGCTTGACATTTAGATATTCAGTAATTCATACTCCACATACACCAGACAGTTGCTAGCCAATAGTTGTCAACAGAAACACAGATGTTGTCAACTAGTAAAATTTAATAACATGGTTCCAGAAAGTAATCTAATGCACATTGGAATTTTTAGATATGTGCCACTCCAAAGAGTAGCATTTCAGAAAAATCCATTCCATGTGTCACCAGGACACATGTCAGTGACACGACATAATGGCAATTCCTGAAACGCCACTCTTTGGAGTGGCAAATTCTAACAACTACATTTTGGTGAAAACAGAACACAGGGCAAACAGAGTAATAACCCAGTGCCCTGAGATAAGGTAAATAGGGAATGTAACCAAACATAAGGTAGTGGCGAACTGTTAACAAAACATCAAACTTAAACCTTTTATTTAAGGGTACTCTATGTCCAACCTTCAACGACAAAGTCTCCGTCATGATATTCAATGCGAAAATTTAGGACAGAGTCGTACCTTCATTTAGAGCATTATGTTGAAAAAAAAGCAGACATCCCATGCACAAAAATAGAAACAAGATTGCAAAATGGAATTTAGGAGACTATACGAACCTCACCCAAAGCCTTTTCAGCTTGTAAGGTCGCAACGAGATCCAAGCACTTCTCTATATCAGGAATTTTTGCCTAGTAAGAATGGAAGGCCAAAATGTTATATATGCCAACACTAGCAACAATGAACCAGAAGTTCATTCCATAAACAATATTATAGTTCTTTTATGCTAATTCAAAAACATTATCTGTAGCAACTAGGGAACAGCTGTGCTGTGGAACACCTATAATTGTATTTCTATTAAGACATTAAGAACTTCAGTAAGGTATGATCAAAGGTTTAAGAGCATCTCCTAAGAATTAGATGTGACACCTAATCACATTTCCACCCATAAGATCAAATTCTGATAGTGCTAAGCAATACAAAGTTTACTAATCATGAAATGTAAGTCGTGCTTCATATTATCTTGCCTCTATAAATCTAAGCAGAAGAGTACGAGCACCTGAAGATCTCTTAGTTGTGCTAGAAGTTTCATCTCCACTATTTTGTACTTCTGTAGCCTAAACAAAAAAAAATGTAAAAGATGGGTTACATTTCTCCTCTAAATAAAGTGCGAGCAAATAAGAACTAAGAAGTGAAAATGTAAACATTCACAGACAAATAAGATTTTGCCAGAATCTACAGGATATCTTTAAACAAACAAATTATAATGAATCATTGGCAACTATCGCTGTTATGGTTTCCCTAACATTTTCCTCAATGGATTCACCAGTTTCCATAAAAAAAACCTCCCTATTTTCTTTTACTCAGCTAAAGATAAAGGCCCTGTGAAGAGAGTCAGTTTTGTATAGCTACTCACTCACTAAAATGAAGTAGCTTAACTGAACACCAAGGGTTATATTGCACAACCACAGTTTGTTTTTAATTATTTTCATAACAAAATACATGAGATAGGATAGTACACACCAAAAGGAACAATGCTAACTGAGTGTCAGTTTAGAATGGCAAGTTTAAATATCATGGATGGAACAGAGCTAAAAAAAATCATGGATGGAACAGTGAATTTATTTGCAGGAACAATAAGGTAAACGGAGTAATAATGAGGGGGTATATCTATTGCGGACCCTCAATTCAGTGCAGACATGCAAAGCTCTCACCTTGGGCTGTTCAATCAATGTGGGAATGAGCTGTGTCCCATGATTGAATAGACAATTACCTTCCTCGCATTGACTGGACAGCTCACAGCAGAGTTTGCATGTTTGCACTGAATTAGGGGTCTGCACTTAGTATCTCCATTACTAATAACTAATAAGTTAGAATGTTCATGTAACCATATACCTCTCCTAGCCTCCATCAACACATCCCAGGATTTGCGTAAAACAAGTGCTATAATAAAAGAACATATGTTATGAAACAGGGCAGAAATCGGTTCCACACCGGTTTCCGGCCCAATAATTGTAATAGACACCCGGTGGTAAACTGATAAGTGATAACATTTCCAACACTGGACTGGGTGGTACTAGAAGGAATAGGACATGCCATGCTTATTAAGGCGTCCAACACTAGACCGGTTTGGGGGTCAAGCGTCGCCCGCCTTGCCGTTCATCCGCCTTAGGTCTAAGTGACCCGAGCGAAACCAGAATTGAGGCGGGGCGGCTAAACCAGAGAGACAAGGCGAAGAGAACTCACCTCGCACGAAACCCTAGGTGGCGGGGCCTCCATCTCGCCGCTCCCGTCTCGGCGTCCTCTCGATAGATGAAAGAAGGTACACCTCCTCTCCCCTCCTCTCTCGATGGCTTGCGGCCGATGACGGTGTGGCGGAGGAGAAGCGCTCCCGATGGCTCGCGGCGGCGGCGGCGAGGCGGGCGGCAACGAAGGCGAGACATCTCTTTGCGCGCGCGGGAAGGAGGCACGAGGCGGCGGGCGGCGTGTGCGAAGGCACGAGGCGGCGTGTGCGGGCAATCGATCTGCTAGGGTTAACCGGGTTTTAACAGAGGAAGCGTCATTTTGCGATTTAGCCCTCAGACTTCCAAGAAATTGCAATCAAGTCCTCCCTCTGTGAAGAGAAGTTAGCATTTTTGCAATTTAGCCTTCAGACTTTTATGAAATTACAATTAAGTCTATATTCCTCTTCAAATTTCTTCTAATTTAGACCTCCAAAGCTCCGTTTTCTTCGCCTTACGATGTGTGTAAGGCGTCGCCTCGCCTCGCGCCTTACCGCTTAAAAGGTGTGAGGGGGGTAAGTCGCCTCGCCTCGCGCCTTACCGCTTAAAAGGTGTAAGGGGGGTGAGTCGCCTCACCTCACCTTAACACCTTAATAACCTTGGGACAGGCAGCCTGTAACTTGGCCAAATGGCCACGAACTAACCAAACAACCAGGATGCAAAGAAAGGAATTACCACCCCTCCAGTTTCTCTCCACAAGGACGAGGCAGCCGAGATTGGAACTTGCAGAGATCCAGTCCAATCCAAGGAGCCACACATAAGCCCGGCACCATCTCCAAAACCCTAAAGCAAGCGGTTTTGATTCCTCTTAACAACTAGAGCAAAGCTTCGAGATGGTCTGCCAACCAAACAACTGGCGGAAGCAACACCGAATACTACAAGGATCTAACCAAAGGATGTGATGTCTTGAGGAGCTTGCAGAGATAGAGATCAAATATTCGAGCTAAGGACTCCGCCGACCTCCGGAGCAACGCAAAACCTTCCACGGGCCAGACGATTCCTGGACCAAGCGCACGCCAAGCACCCCCATGCCCACTCAGCGCGCCAATTCACCAAACAGGTGGTGACCAAGCAAGGATCCGCCTCGAGCAACAACACCACCACCGCCCCGGGAACACCAAACGAACCCCGAAAGCAGGCAGGTACTTCCGGAGGCAGACACAGAGAGAGAGAGCGAGCGAAGGGAGGGTGTGGGGGAAGGGAGCGGAGAGTAGATACCTTTCTTGGAGAAAGGCGAGGGCGGAGTTGACGTCGAGCCCGGACTGGCGGAGATAGGTCTCGACGTCTTCGACGAAGGCCGCCGCCGGGATGCCCCGCCTCTCGGCCACTCCCTGCGGCGTCGATGCCCCCGCCACCGAGGAGGAGGTGGCCGCCGCCATGAGAGAGCAGATAGAGAGAGAGAGAGCGAAGAGAAGAGACGAGGAGAGGGCCCCACTGAACAGGACGAGGAGTCTCTGTCCGGTGAGGTCCATCTTATTCCTCACAAAGTTTTGGGCATTCGGCCCGGCCCAGTTGTGCCTCAGCCCAAGCAGGACCTTAGCTGCACAGCATCTTTTGACCACTTTACCAGACATTTATTCAAAATTCATATGGGGTTTATTCATGTTGTACACACGTCCTAAATCGAATAAATTAAATTCCAGGGCAGAATTTTGCCATGCTCGATCATCCAACCATGCACTAGTACTAGCAGCACCTCATGCAAATTGGCAATGGCCACTGGTGCATGCAATTCTTTACATGTAGAGTTTTTGTTTCCCCCTCTACTGACACTCCCAAGTTCAAGATATGATAGTACATTAGAACCTGAACAATTTTTTTTAAGGTGGTGAGAGGTGGAAGAAGCTTGGCTTGCGAGTTGGGATGGGATCTGAGAAGGTAACGAGGAGGCGCGAGCTCGCCCTCATGCTACTGTCCAGGATTTCCACCGGCCAGGGTGCAAGGCTCTGAGTCGACAGGAGGTAAAGGTAATTTTATTACTGGCCTTTGCAGTTTCAATCTCAGCCCTTATATATTGGTTGTACAATTCGACTCCTCATCCCTAATAAACCAACTCTTTCCTATCATAGATAATCGGTTTGTTAAGCAATCCGGAACCAACTCTAGACCTGAAGATACAATATGAATACTTCCCTAATAGGGCTGGTCACTTTTACACCGAACCGAAAAAACTGAGCCAAAAAAACCGAACCGTACTGGCCAACTCGGTTTGATTGGTATTCAGCATTCAGTTCGGGATCTGAGCATTTGTTTTTTCAGTTATTCGGCATTTCCGGTAAAAACAGGTTTAAAATCGAAAATCCTGAAACTACCAAACTGCCCATTTCCTTAGTGCCTCACTGTCTTGAGTCTGTCAGCCCGAGCTAGCAACTGTAAACCCCCACCCATTCACGGAAGCCCAACAGCGCCACGACAACCCACCAAGGCACCAACTGAGTTGAAATGCTCTGAGCAGTGAGTGTCTGAGCCAGTGAGTGCCTATGCTAGTGTTGGAACCATGATTGCTAACCATTTTTGTTGTTTAGTAGGAGCCAGACTTGGAAAACAAATCATGGCAATAGATGGATACAAGAGTGCAGTGTCGAAACACTATTGGCAATAAGAGAGATTGTCCTGCATAATTCATCTTGCAATGCCTCATGCATATTACATTATATAATCCATATTATCTTCTTTTCAGAATGCTAGCGTGCTAGTGTGCTGGGCAGTGGAGAGACTGCCATGGGTTGGTCCGCAGACTGGAACGGAGATTGACATTTACCAATTCGTGCAAACTTTGGTAAGATTGGTATTTACTAATACTATACCGAAATAAGTGGTATTTATCATTACCGAACCGTATTTTATAAAATACCGTATTTCCCCACTAACAAAACCGTATTTATCGAACCATACAAAATGAAAAAAACCAAACAAACAGTCATATTCCCTAATACGACTTCTCTTTCCACCTAGCACTGCCTTTCTGACTGAACCAATTATCCTACTGCCCCTGCAATGCATCTTGTCGCAAATGTAGCCCGTCAATTGTTGCCATGCCCTGCAACTGCAGCGCCATCACCTGAGACGTGAACCTGCTTAGCGAAGATTTTCTAGCATAATGTTTGCCCCAATAAGAGTCTATAACATTTCCCCCATCTGCTGAAATAGCTTGTCCTCAAGCTGAAAATCTGGATAACTTGCTTGAAAATCTCGAAGACAAACCCAAGAAGCTTCAAAAAGGTGAGCAATCCTGCCATTGAACTAAGACCTCTCAGTGATCACGAAAACAAATGAGCGCATTCCACCACCGTAGGTTTGGGAATAACCCGGCCATGTAACAAGTCTGGTAAGAATGGAACCTCAGCCAGAGGGTCACCATGAAAAGCCTTTAGCAACCCAACATGAAAGACATCATGTATTTTCGCACACGGAAGTAGCTTTAGGCGATATGCCATAGAACCCATGCAATGAGTGATGTTGAAGGGTCCATAATACTTAGGTGACAATTTAGCTACAACATGACCAATAATAGAGAAGCCGAACAATGATGTAATCTCAACCACACCCATTGACCCACCTCAAACTCAACAGTGCGATGGTGCGCATCATATTGGCTCTTCATAATAGACTGAGCTCGAAGCAACCTCTCATGTATTTTCTTCAAAAACTCATTACGATCCAACATCTGATGTTCGATTCCTGCTATGTGAGTAGCGCCTGGTTCACATGCAACAATGGGGGCGGATCATGTCCATAAACAATACGGAAAGGTATGGTACAGAGAGCTTTTTGATATGAAGAATTATAACAATACTCCACCCGTGGAAGCCACTGCACCATTGCTTCGGACGATCTCTACGCAAGCACCGAAGGTACATGACAATGATGCAATTGACCACTTCAGATTGACCGTCGGACTGTGGATGAAAAGCAGAACTCAAATGCAACTAAACTCCGGCCAAACGGAATAGCTCCCACCAAAAATTACTAGTAAAGATCGGATCACGATCACTAACAATAGAAGAAGGAATCCCATGGAGGCGAACAATTTCATCAAAGAATGCATGAGCTACTGACCAGGCCGTATAAGGATGTGACAACGTAAAAGATTTGCATACTTGGAGAAACGATCCACAACCGTCAAAATCACATATTTGCCATGTGCCTTGGGCAGCGATTCCACAAAATCCATGGAAATATCTGTCCATACAGTGTGAGTTACTTCCAACGGTTGTAGCAAGCTCGCCGGATGAAGATGTTCCAATTTATTCCGTTGACACACCGCACACCCTTTAACAAATTCCCTAACAAATTGCAGTAACCTAGCTACATGAAAATGGGCATGAACCCAATGCAATGTCTTCTGAACTCCCTCATGACCGGCACCGTGATGTTCTGCCACGATATGAGACAATAGGGCCAAACCAGCTAGTATAAAGATTCTATTCTTATACAAGACCAAATCATCTACTATCTTCCAATGGGACCCTCCTGTCCACCCAAAATTTGTGTCTTCAAAGCCACCATATCATCTGTGGTGCGTAGTTCAGCACAGAGCTGATCAAACCACACAAACTGAGAATTCGACATAGCCCAAACGGTAGCACCATCTTCATCACGCCAGGACAAAGCATCCGCAGCCCTATGTTGCCTTCCTGGATGATACTCCACAGCAAAATCATAGCCAAATAACTTTCTCACTTAATGGTGTTGTGGAGTCATGGAAAGATATTGATCGAGGAGGAACTTAAGGCTATAGTGATATGTTTGAATAAAAAAAACACATCCCCACAAATATGGCTACCAGTGTCTAACTGCCTTAACCAATCCAATGAGTTCCTGTTCATAGGCAGCTAAGTTAGCATGTTGAGGAGCCATAGGCCAACTAAAGAAAGCCACCAGCTAGTCACTGTGATGAAGCATAGCACTAAATCATGACCCTGAAGTGTCATACTCCACGACAAATTGTTTAGTAAAATTAGGCAATTGTAAAACTGGAGCCAAAGTAAGAATCCGTTGGAGAGACTGGAAAGCATCCTCGGCATCCTCAGACCAAGCAAAGGCTTCCTTTTGTAACAACTTAGTGAGAGAAGCGACCACTGTCCCATAATCTCAAATAAACTTACGATAATACCCCGTTAGCCCGAGGAAGCCCCGCAAAGTGCCCACTGTAGTTGGTCTTAGCCAATCCAGCACAGCAGTCACCTTGGCCAGATCCATTACTACCCCTTGAACTGAGATCACATGGCCAAAATAAGCCACAGAAGGTTCCCCCAAAAAAACACTTCGAACGCTTAAGAACCAACTGGTTGGATTGTAACACCTAGAAAACTGGTCGTACATGCTGCAAATTCTTCGACCAAGATGAACTATAGATTAAGATGTCATAAAAAAACCCAACACAAACCGCCGGAGGAATGGTTTAAGTATCCCATTCATGAGTGCTTGGAAAGTTGCCAGTTCATTCATAAGACCAAAGGATATGACCAAGAATTCAAAATGTCCATGGTGAGTACATAACGATGTCTTCTCAATATCATCGGGGTGCATCCGCACTTGATGATAACCACTGAGCAAATCCAATTTGGTGAAAAAGCAGGCGCCCTTAAGTTGTCGAGTAATTCATCCATGACTAGAACAGGAAATTTTTCCTTCATCATTTGTGCATTCAAGGCACCGTAGTCAACACGAAAATGTCACATATTATCGTGTTTCTTGACCAACAACACTGGTGAAGAGAAAGCAGACGTGCTATCCCAAATAATGCCTTAAGCAAGCATCTCCTCAGACTACCATGTCATCACATCTTTGAGAAGTTGTGGGTAATGATAAGGTTGTATCGCCACTGCTTGTAGATCCTGATACAAGGTGGACGCAGTGATCGTGATGGCATGAGGGTGGTAATCCCTACGGTGGCTCAAAGAGGGATTCGAATTCTTGCAAGAAAGACATCATGAAATCATGCCCGGTCATGCGAATGCACACAACTACCCTTGCTAAGTGCCCACGCCATGCCTAGTGACTTGGTGATCCATGCACCAAAACGACATTAAAGACACTCAAAGTCCCAAACAATCGGCTCCAAAGTGCGAAGCCAATGAATGTCGAGGACCACATTGAATCCCCCAATGGAATTGCAAAGCAATCAAGTATAAAAGCTTCCTTGTCAATCTATAGTGACACCTGAGTGCATAGTCCAGTGCATGCCACACGATCACCATTAGCGACTGCCATTGTCATGCCAGGACGAGGGGGCAGCTCAGTCCCAACCGCTGCACCACGTGATCGGCCATGAAAGTGTGCGTAGAGCCTGTGTCAACTAGTGCCCAAAGAGTTTCACCAGCGATCTGAACCAGCAGTTGCATGGTGCGGCCTGCGCGGATCTCTATAAGGGCATGTAGCGAGATCTCCACTGCCGATTCTTCATTTTGTCCTTCTTCAATCTCTTCCAACTCAAGCATATATATACCCTTCATGGAGCATTTATGACCCGTCCGAATTTCGTTGAGCAATTGAAACACAATCCTTTTGCATGATGCTCCGCCATCTCAGGAGCAGAGAGTCACTTCCAACAAGTCTGATGCATGGCTATGATCAATAGGTGATTTGTCAGTGGTGCCGCAGTTATGGCTGCATGTGGGGCAAGGTTGGGTTTTGGGGATAGACCAAAACTGGTCGAAGATGCTGTAACCCGTGTTGGGAATCTTCACTTCAACCCATTTCTCCACAACTTTCTACTCATAAGCTCTAGCCAAGCCAATAGTTGTCTGTAAATTGTTGGGGTTTTACAACTAGACATCCATCTATAATGGCTTCATGAGTCCTACCGTAAACAACAGAACTTACTGCAACTGCGACAATGGTTCTATGTGGCACAGGAGCACCAAGAATCACCGTTGATAATCCTCAACCATTGACAAAATCCACAAAATGAGGTTATGATAACACGCCCTCATCTCGTTCGAGCTGATAATACCATTACTAAGCTACACCCGTCATATGGTAAACCGCCAACCACTTTTTCTTGTAGCATGCGTTGTCCCCTGAAAAACTGCTCACACCTATTGAGCCTTGGTAGTGGATCCTCCTCTCTGTCATAGTTTGGGAAGTTGAGTTTGTGATACTGTGGGAGAATATTTCTATCCTCCTCCTTTCTTGTATCCCTTGATGCGAGACCCTTACAGCGAAAAAAATCATCATTGGACTCCGGACTCGATCTTGGAGTTACCTGCGACTAGTAGATCTCTTCCTGCTGCTGACTTTGCTTCTACATTACGTCATTGATGTCCTTCATCATAACTGCTAACATCTTGCCTATGTCTTCAATTGTCTTGGAATCCTCCATGGAAAGAGTGGTAGGAAGAGGCTTTGATACCAAATTGATGTGTGTTGATCTCAGGGATGGTTTCGGTGGGTGGTGAGAGGTAGAAGAAGCTGGGCTTGCGAGTTGGGATGGGATCTGAGAATGTAACGAGGAGGCACAAGCTCGCCCTCGTGCTATTGCTTGGGATTTCCACCGGCCAAGGCGCAAGGCTGAGTCGATAGGAGGTAAAGGTAATTCTATTACTTGCCTTTGCAGTTTCAATCTCAGCCCTTATATATTGGATGTACAATCCGACTCCTTATCCCTAATAAACCAATTCTTTCCTATCATAGATAACCTGTTTGTTAAGCAATCTGGAACCAACCCTAGACCTGAAGATACAATATGAATACTTCCCTAATATGACTTCTCTTTCTGCCTAGCACTGCCTTTCCGACCAAACCAATTATCCTGCAGCCCCTGTAATGCATCTTGCCGCAACTGTAGCCCGTCAAGTGTTGCCACGCCATCACCTGAGATGTGAACCTACTTAGATGAAGATCTTCTAACATAATGTTTGCCCCATTAAGAGTCTATAACAACATTAATATCATAAGAACAAGAGCATCACGTGTATACATCTCCTGATCTCCCTAGCAAAACTGGTGTTTAGAAAGACCTTCAGCCTTGGTGCATAGGCGATACACAATCACTTAACGAATACTATAGTGTGTCGTACGGTATGCTAAGCCCTAAGGTTACTTGATTGAAACTACTTTGCAGAAGCAGTCAACCCCATGTACATTATAGAGTTTCATACAGCCTCAATCAGCCAGTCCATAGGTCAAGCCTTCAAGAGCTGAGGTGGAATAGCTCTTTACCTCCATAAGAAGCTGCACGGACCATGTTCAAATCATGGTGCCTCATGATGGAGCAGCCGTCGAGCTAGTCCATAAGTCATGCCTTGCAAAGCTGAGGTGGAACAACTCTTCACCTCCATAAGAATCAGTCGATCACCTTCGAATCATGCCACCTCATGGGCCGAAATTGACGATGAAACCTTTATTAGTGAGCTGGGTAATTGAGATAATGTTCCTATCAATCCGGGACGTATGAGATGTTGGGGATGGAGAATAAGTTTTGGTTCTTCAGAGACCCTGTGCTGCACACTTGTAGTATTGCCCTAGTGTGTCGTCCGTAGAGCTCATGAGCGCCATGTCTGTGTCACTATCTGGGAGCATCACTGAGCGAATACTTGTGCTCCTCCAATTTAAGCCCGATCAAAGCTCGCCATTCCCTTCACCATTGCTCGCCCTTCCCATTTTGCCCAGTTAAAGCTATTCTCTTCCTCAGTGTCACCTGGAACGTATCATCATTCTTGGCTCTGGTGCACATGCTCCACCGTGGTCGCTGTTACTTCCGGTAAGCCCTGGTCTTGCCATCCGCATCAAAGTGCGCCTTAAGTTCTCTTAAAAAACCCTAATGAATTTCTTGATATTTGCAGTCAACCACCAAGATCACATCATCATCTTCAACTTTGGTCAAAACTACCACTGCTTGCCATTCTCTCTCCTTGGTGAGTTTAAGACCGATTCCTTGCTCTCCAACAATCTCCAACTAGTGGGAAGCTAACCCACCCATGCTTTTGTCTGTCCTCTATCACTGTTATTGTCACATTTGTATTAATATCCAGTGTTGGTAAAATCTGAATTTGTAGAATAAACACTGTAGTTGATGCTTAGCTATACTCATAACAGTACTAGATGTGCTAGATTGAAAATTGGTCAAAATGTTCAGAAAATAGGAGATATTTGAGAAATGGTCTAGAAGAGTTACCTCTATTATTTTGGTTAGAAAATAAAATGAAAATTGTATTTTAGACTTGAGTGAGTGATTGTAGAGACCGATGCGGTTAGCACGAGACTGTGGTTTGTGGATGTCTCACATGGGTCACTAAGGATCAATCTATTGTACCATAGACCCACGTACAGTTGTTCAGCCATACATGCCTTTATGGGAATGCCTTAGCATAATAACTTATTGTGTTCTAGCAACTTCATCGTGGGTGGTAGATTATAGGTGATTTTGGGCTAGTGCGAGCATGGAGGATTCTATGTTCAGAGGGACCTTGCAAGGAAGGAATGTTTACCAACATACCCTATGAGTCTTGGGATGCTAGGTGGCACTTGTCTTAAGAAGGTAATCATAGCGCGGTGGTTGTTAGAACTGGTAATGTAAATATTCGTCATGAACTCTCAAATCGGGTATCGATGGCACCGCGTGACATGTATAACATGGTGGGATGTTTGTGTCATATAGGTAAAGTGTACAAACTCTGTAGAGTGTAAATCTATTAGAATAGCCATGTCCTCGATTATGGATAAAGCTTGGTTATGTCTCACAATAATTTGCTTTATGTTTTATGAAATGATTCGGGAATATATGGATGGGAAATTCATGCGTAGCTTGGTTCGACAAGGTTATTGCCGCTATTTTGAAATCCTGGGGCAGCAAGGCTCTTGTTATAAATGTGCTATTTATGCTTTATTATTAATTGCTTATCAAATTCAAATGCTCTTACAACTTTTGTTTGCAATCTATTTTTGTTATTACAATTGAAAGCATGTTTTTGTAAATTGAACTAGACTAGATAGCTACATTTGTCCCAGCTTGCATACTATATAACTTTGCTATAAAGTCTTACGGAGTGTGATTTTCATACTCACAATTGCTTGTTGAACATATTCAGATGATGCAAAAGAAGATTATCTTGCGATTACTTTTAAGCAGCAAGTTTTGGTGATGAGGATGTCGGTTCCTAGGGCCTTGCCCCAGTCAGTTGCTTGTGGATGGGTTGAAGCATACTTGCTAGTTTTCTGCCCCTTTTTATCTTCATTTCCGCTGAACTATTTTTATTGTATGTTCTATTTGGCCGGTCGGCCCATGTATTGTAAACTTTGTCGTGTAAGCTTATATTTGGTTGCAACCTATATGTAACATACCAAAATTTTAGTTTTTATTTATTTAAGTTTATTTGAGTTTTTTCTAGAAATTATTTTTCCTTTTCTTTTTTAAGCTTAGAGCTAGGAAAAAGAGTTCTTGTATTTAATTGCAGGCCAATGTGAATTAATTTATTTTTCTTGAGTTCCCCTTTCTTTGTAGTATTTATGAGAATTTTCTTGCAATTTTTGGCTCTCCTTTTCTATTTTCTATGCTTTTCTTGAATTACTCAGCCTTTAATTCATTTGGAAACTCTTTTAATTCCCAAAAATCCGTTATGCCAAGATCTGGTCGGCCAGATTTTTTCTCTGTTGACGATGGCCTCGGCCCATGCAGCCCACCCCTCCCTCGTTGCCAAACTGGGCCCACATATCATTCCCTCCCCTCTTTCCTTTCTTCCTCTTCCCGCTTCCCCTCTCTCTTCCGTGCGTCGTCACCGAGTCCGGCTCCAAATCATGCCTTTTCTTCCTTTTTTGTCGACACCTTTGCTATGGAAAGTTCCACCGCCTTGGTCCACCTCCGTCAAATCAATCTTTGATTCCTCTCGGTGCCTCCGCCTTGCCATATCCTTCCTTCCAAAATCCGCGCCATAATCATGGCGAGGAATTCCTTCATCATACCCCTCCTTGGACCTTATAAATACCCCTCATATAGCTTTTGAAAATTGCACACAAAATACTTATGTAGACATGTTTGGGGTTGTGCTTGCACTAGGTGTCAACTAAAATAGATTTTTGAGCTAAAACTAGATAGAGTTTAATCAAAATTTCAGAGAGGGTGTTTTCTGGTGCTTTTAAGCGGTTAGACTGGCCAACACTAGTGGTTAGACATGCATGGTGCTAGCGGTCTAATCGGCTTGGTAATGGCGATCAGACTGGCATTTGGTGAACTGGTGCTGATGAAAATGGATATGAGCATGGTTGAGGAGTGAGTTGTGCCTACATGCTGTAAGGTGCATGTGAAGGCTATGTGTGACATGGCTAGGCAAACCATGATGGTCTAGAGTTTGACTCATGGCTTGGGTGCTATGAGGTTTTTGTGTTGTGTTGCATGATGCATTGCTTTGACAAACGTGAGTTAAGTGCATATAACTTGTGTTGAGATGGTTCCTTGATCTTTGAATGTGCAGGTGGCTTAGAGTACGTTAGCGAAAAATGGCAAGGGACCGAGACAAGGCAGGAGAGCTAAGGTCTGTGTGGTCAAGTCTGGGTGAGTCTACGTGGCTCAAGCGGGAAGCATATAGAATACAAAGATCATAAAGAAGTGAGTTGGTGCATGTGGTGCATCAAGTGATGAGGTCGATGCACGTAGAGATGGTTCAGGGGAGTTCAAATGCGTGAAGACGTGATGGCTAGTTATTGGGCACTACGAGCTATGTGTGAAAACATACAGAAATGCTTTGATGTGAAGGTAAGGGTTCTTGGCTCATCAATTATGTTAATTAATGGTTTTGTGTATTGTGCGATGCTATGTAATGGTTTGTTTATCATTGTTGGTTTTAGGACTCCGGAGCTTAGTCATGGTGTGGCGGACGGGATCGGAACTAAGTTAGAATATCTTAGGTCAAGAGTGATCAAGGGGACTAAGCTAGCGGAGCTGAGGTCCACAACTATCATTGTGCCATTGAAAAATGACTAAGGCTAGTTTAGTGGTTATAGTCTAGGAAGACAATAAGCCAGAGTGGGAACTACCGGTGGTGTACATGATGGACAATAGTAAAGTGGATCGGAACTAAGATCAGGGAGGAGCTATGGTCCGAATGGCAGGGGTCATGGTTACTGGTGTATCAGAGCATGTAGCACAAGTGACTTGGTCCTGTTTGCAAGCGAGGAAGATTCGGTGGGATCTAGACGTATGAGAGGCTTGGTAGCAACTCATTGGGGTCACATAGAGTTAAAATGAAGCACGAAGTTGCTTCAAGGTAAAGGAAGGGTGAAACTTCGTGGAGGATGGTAGAGGGGCATTTTGAAAAGTTTCTCAAACAAAATAACCTTGTCAATATGTGGTAGCCTAAGTGGATTAGGTCAAGGAGTCTTCACAGAGGATATGGAATGGCAAATTTGGGCTATTGGAGCCAAGTGCAAATCGTGTTTTGAGAAATGTGCACGCATGAGTATAAATCCTGGTATGGTGTTGGGTTAACAGGTTGCCCTTGCAAACGAAACAAAACTAGAGGTGATGGTTATGATTTCTTGTGATTCTCTATATATAAGGAAGGAGAGGTGTTGGCTTAGGGCTAAGTTTTGGGAAGTTTGGTCTAAGCCAAGTAGCGGCTAGGGTTCTAGCGAGATAACTTTTGGAGATGAGTTGTGGATCTTTGTCTTGAGTTTTTTTGTCATCCTTAGACTTTGTAACTAGTTAGGGAGTGGTTGTAAACAAATTGTGTGTTCTAGATTCGTCCGTGTGTTTGTTTTTATTGCAGGAATCTCATACAGGAGGATTGATGGGATATTTTGGGAGAGAGAAGACCTTCATGATATTGAGCGATCACTTTTATTGGCCTAAGATGAGGCGTGACGTTGAAAGGTTTATACAGCGATGTGTGACATGCCACAAAGCGAAATATAAACTTAATCAACATGGTTTATATATTCAATTGGTCCTACACCTTGGGAGGATATTAGTATGAACTTTGTTTTAGGATTGCCTAGGACTAAGAGGGAAGAGATTCGTTTTGTTGTTGTGGATAGATTATCTAAAATGGTGCATTTATCCTCACCAAGCAATCGAATGCGTTTGATGACTTGTTTCTGAAATTGTAAGATTGCATGGCATGCCAAGAACAATTGTGTCAGACTGTGATGTTAAATTCATGAGATATTTTTGGAAGACTTTGTGGGCTAAGCTCGGGACAAAGTTATTATTCTCAACAACTTGTCACCCACAAATAGATAGACAAACGGAGGTGGTAAATCGAACACTATGGGAGATACTACGACGATGATCAAGAAGAATATCAAAGAATGGGAAGATTGTTTGCGATGTGGAGTTTGCCAATAGGCGGTACATTCCACTACTCAATTGTGCCCGTTCGAGGTGGTGTATGGTTTTAAACCAATCACGCCACTTGATTTGTTGCCACTTCCACTATATGAACAAGTTAATATGGAGGCATCCAAACGTGTTGAATATGTGAAGAAACGTCATGTCAAGACTAAAGAAGAAATTGAAAAGAAGGCAAGTTACTATACTGAGAAGGCGAACAAATCAAGAAAGAAGATGTTATTTGAACCAGGTGATTTGGTTTGGGTGCACCTACGCAAAGAACGCTTTTCAGACAAGCGTAAATCCAAGTTAATGCCACGAGGAGATGGTTCATTCAAAGTACTTGAGAAGATCAATAACAATGCATATAAAATCGAGCTTCTGGGTGATGATTATGCTATGAGTTCTACATTCAATGTTGCTGATTTGTCACCTTTTTTGGACCGGAAGAAACAGAGTCGAGGACGACTCCTTCTCAAGAGGGGAGGATAATGATGGCATCCCGATTGGTCTGATTACACGAGCTAAGAAGATTGATCAGCAGGTGGATTCGTTGCTTGTTAAGTTAAATATTAATTTAGATGAGAATTGTTTACTGTCTAACGCATATAATTTTCTTGTTCTCAGGTTTATAAAGAAAGACGAGCTCGAGGCAAGAAGATTGGAAGGACATTAGATCATAACAACATAATAGCATAGATCAAGAGGTTTCCGCATACATCTCGATCTCCTAGCAAGACGGTGTTTAGAAAGACCTTAAAAAAAAAAAAAAAAAAAAAAAAAAAAAAAAAAAAAAAAAAAAAAAAAAAAAAAAAAAAAAAAAAAAAAAAAAAAAAAAAAAAAAAAAAAAAAAAAAAAAAAAAAAAAAAAAAAAAAAAAAAAAAAATCAAAGCTCGCCATTCCCTTCACCATTGCTCGCCTTCCCATTTTGCCCGCTTAAAGCTATTCTCTTCCTCGTGTCACCGAACGTATCATCATTCTTGGCTGTGCACATGCTCCACCGTGGTCGTTGTACTCGGTAAGCCACGGTCTTGCCATCCGCATCAAAGTGCGCCTTAAGTTCTCTTAAAAACCCTAATGAATTTCTTGATATTTGCAACAACCACCAAGATCACATCATCATCTTCAACTTTGGTCAAAACTACCACCTTGCCATTCTCTCTCCTTGGTGAGTTTAAGACCGATTCCTTGCTCTCCAACAATCTCCAACTAGTGGGAAGCTAACCCACCCATGCTTTTGTCCTGTCCTCTCTTTGTCGTGTAAGCTTATATTTGGTTGCAACCTATATGTAACATACCAAAATTTTAGTTTTATTTATTTAAGTTTATTTGAGTTTTTCTAGAAATTATTTTTCCTTTTCTTTTTTAAGCTTAGAGCTAGGAAAAAGAGTTCTTGTATTTAATTGCAGGCCAATGTGAATTAATTTATTTTTCTTGAGTTCCCCTTTCTTTGTAGTATTTATGAGAATTTTCTTGCAATTTTTGGCTCTCCTTTTCTATTTTCTATGCTTTTCTTGAATTACTCAGCCTTTAATTCATTTGGAAACTCTTTTAATTCCCAAAAAATCCGTTATGCCAAGATCCTGGTCGGCCCAGTTTTTCTCTACGCTGACGCATGGCCTCGGCCCATGCAGCCCACCCCTCCCTCGTTGCCAAACTGGGCCCACATATCATTCCCTCCCCTCTTTCCTTTCTTCCTCTTCCCGCTTCCCCTCTCTCTTCCGTGCGTCGTCACCGAGTCCGGCTCCAAATCATGCCTTTTTCTTCCTTTTTTGTCGACACTGCTATGGAAAGTTCCACCGCCTTGGTCCACCTCCGTCAAATCCAATCTTTGATTCCTCTCCGGTGCCTCCGCCTTGCCATATCCTTCCTTCCAAAAATCCCGCCGCCATAATCATGGCGAGGAATTCCCTTCATCATACCCCTCCTTGGACCTTATAAATACCCCCTCTAGGCTACACGTCCATCACTGCACCAAAGCTTCCATCCATTTTAGCCTCCCAAGCAATCGAGTGCCCCGCACCCAGCGCCACCCTCTCAAGTCATCGCCGTAGCTCCAACGAGCCATTATTGACACACCGGAACCGCCCGAGCTTCGCCACCGCCCCCAGAAGCTTCCCCATGCCGACACCAACCTTGTTCGCCCATCTGCTGAGCTCGAGCACCACTGAAGCTGCCCCTCTGATGGAAGCCTCTCGCCGTCGTCACCCCTTCATGTCATCGGTCACCTTCGTCCATGCCCATGTCCTACACTTGGGTAAAATCGACTCTCCTCGCTTCCCTCTTTTTTTTTTTGCACTCTGCTCCGCCCTCTGACAATCACCTGAGCATCGGCAAGCTATGGCCCCATGCGCCAATTGCCGACGACCGTGCCACGTCAGTGCACAGGTCCAACATGGCGCCACATGGCGCCACGCGTATGCCATGCCGATTGCACAATGCCCGTCAAGAATGCATATAAAATCGAGCTTCCTTTTGAATTTTGGTGATGATTATGCTATGAGTTCTACATTCAATGTTGCTGATTTGTCACCTTTTTGATCCGGAAGAAATTAGTCTGCATGTTGTGTTTATTTAATGCGACTCCTTCTCAAGAGGGAGGATAATGATGGCATCCCGATTGGTCATCGATTACCGGAAGAAACAGTCGAGCTAAGAAGATTGATTGGTCCACGCGAGCACGAGCTAAGAAGTGGATTCGTTGCTTGTTAAGTTAAATATTAATTTAGATGAGAATTGTTTACTGTCTAACGCATATAATTTTCTTGTTCTCAGGTTTATAAAGAAAGACGAGCTCGAGGCAAGAAGATTGGAAAGGACAACGATGCGTACAACACATGCATGCAAGGATCTGTTTTCACATATGGTTTCCGCATGCATGGATTGAGGAAGGAGCACCTGAAGTCTACATGGAAAACGCTATCCCTGCATGCAGCTGCACCATGAGAAAGATAATACAACTAGCTGGTTGTTCGTGTGTGCAAGAAAAAAAAACAAAGAAATAAGGAAAAAAAAGAGAGAAGAGAGAAGGATTCATGTCTTCGGCAGAAGAAGCTATGGCCTGCTTCCTTCATTTTCTAGTCACGTTAGCCATGCGTAGTCCGAACTAAAAAAGACCTTTTTTTTGTGTTTTATGTGGAACCGAGTACGTTTCCGCGATAATTTCCGTTGTTGGCACGGGTCGGATTCGACTCGGCCACCTATTTAGGCCATATTCTTTTCAGCTTCTAAAAGCGATTTTTGGCTTTTCTACAGTAACTAGTTTTTAAACGGAGTATTTTTTCAAGATAGCATCTACTAGTTAATTGTAGTACATACTTTACTAACTTCATTTATACCGGCAAAAACTGCACGTGAGTTTCTGTTACTCTGTAATCTCTCGTACAAATAGCCCAAAAGGCACAAACCGCAGCCAAAAGCCACAAACCGCAGCCAAAAAGAACAGGCCCTTACTCTCTGTACGGAAATTGTTTTTTAGAGAACAGACCACAGAGAAATTAATCTGTTATTTTCAGAGAGCTATACACTTGTTTTCTCCTAGTGTTTGGCATATGATTGCAACCTAGAGGAGAATTGACCGTTCTTCCCCGTCGTTCTTGTGATTCCTTGAGATTGGCCAGAGCAACAACACGTCTACTTGGTGGTCGGATAGACGGAATCACGAGCGTGTGGTTGGACGAATTTTTTTTGTCGCAGGTTGCTGTTCTAACAGTGGTTAGCACTATCAATTCGTCAAGTTGCACGGATCCAAATTATCTCCATCGATCCTACGCCGTGAAGATCGGGCAATCCCCTACATCAATTACGCTCAACACCACCACCACTAATCAACTGTGACACTTCAACGCCATTACTCCCACTGGTCTCGCCCCTACTAAATGGTTATGCCCTCTCCACATACTGCATATACACCATTGGCCTCCTATATATCGCCGCACTAGGATTGCTTGCAATCTCCATGTACTGCCGCCAAACAACATTGCCAACCACCTTCTTCAGCTCTCAAAAATACTTCCCTAATCTCCAACCATTATGGCTGTCACCGCCTCGATGACAAGCTTCTTCGTGCCTATCTCCCTGTCAAATGCATTTCGTACGCACCTCCTGAGCTTAGAGACTCATCTCCTTTATCCCTGGAGCCTGGATTACGATCTGTTCATAATTTTGAAGATCCGCCATGTATAACCCGTCCCATACGACACCCTCCCTGTAGAACACGAACAAATGTTCATATCCGACATAACGTACCTAACAACAATGCAAACGAAATACACTTATTTCAGACATGCTAAATACAATTAAACATAATACAAAATAATCATGCACATGTACATAGCTCAGCTACCAATTATGCATATGGTCATGTGCTTATAACACATGTACACATACATACATGTATACATTGCACAATTGTACAATTTTAAAACCATTTTCTACACTATTTACAATGACACAAGAGCAATATATATGTGCATACATATATATTTTCTAATTTGTGAAAGCAACGAGAACAGTAAAAAAACAATGTGTATTTCTTCAACTATTTACAAACAATCGAATACATTATTAACATGGTCAATTATAAAATACCGTTCGCACAAACTAAATATATACGTCAACTAAATATGGTTACCAAGCGTATTATATACTACCAAACCACCATTGTATTAATGTGACGCTAATGACATATTAAACATATAGCTTGTAGTGAACAAAACATCTTCTCCTAAATCACAGCAAAAGCCCTTCGAAAAACTAATTTAAACCCTCTTTTCTCTTTCTTCTCCCTCGTGCCCCGCGCAGGCACCTTGCCGTCGCCGTCACCCCCTTTCGACGCCATTGACAGTGGAGCGGAGTGGTTGCGGTGGCGCTTCACCTCGAAACTGTGAGGCTTTAAGTTGGGTGGGCCCCGCCCAAAAAAAGGCCCGTAAAAGTAGGCCAGGCCATTCTAGGCTTCAAGCCCAGATAAAGAGTGCACGAATCTCAAAGAAAGTCTAGGTAGCCATTGATGAGATTTTGTTGATAAAATGCAAGAGATTATTTTTCTGTACTAAAACAAAAATAAAAAACAATTTTTATGTACTTAAACAATGCAAAAGTCACCCAAAATAACGATGCAGAAGTAACATCACAATTCGATTGATGATGTAAGTAGCAGCAATGATTGACTTGTGATGGGATTCTGAAGAACATGATACAGTAACTGACAGAGAAGCAAGGCAAAAACAAGTCGAATCTTACAAGGTTCTTGATGATTCAACTTCATGCATGATCAGGATCGGCCATTCATATACAGGGTTGTCATCAGAACAATCTACACAAAATTATCATCATCTTCACGCTACAAATTCACGCCAGATCGACCGGGTGTTGATCACACATCGCCATGGAATGGAGAAGTGCCAGCCTCAGCTCACTAATCCTAACCTTTGCTGTCAGAAGTTGCAGCTGGAGGAAGCTCAGGCCTGTACCAAGAATCTGCACAACCTTCAGCGTTAGCTGTTACAAGAAGCAACCATACAGGAGTTGTGAATCCTTCTGACGTTAACATGTCACTGCACCGCCAACGAAATTCTCGCTCGCTCACTCACCTTAGCAAGAAGTTGGAATGTTCATTCCTCGATGATGCTGTTCTTTGCAGCACCAGATGTGTTTCGCTGTATCTGAGTCTGGACGGCGTACTGCCTTTGCAGTTCTCGGAGCCTCTCCAGAAGTTCTTGGAAAGATGGACGGCTTTGTGGGTCACTGCTTGCAGGAAGGACATTGTCATAAGAAAACACAATAGGTAAGAAAACTAGTACAATTCAAGTTTATGAAGTCTGAAAAATCAACCTTTTAAGAACAGCGAAAAAGGAAAAACAGGAAGTACCTTTCCCAACAACTCAAGATAAGTGATGTCCACTGAGGATCTGTTTCAGCAGGAATCTCCAACCTGTGGTTCATGAAACCTACTGCACCAATGACCTACATAAGACATGGTTTCAAGAATTAATATACAGGACTTCTCAAAATTCTAAAACAATAAATGATCTAAAAAAGGATTAACCCAATAAAGTTATGCTCTGCAAAAGTGAGCATCTAGGCTACTCTCATTAAAAAAAAGTCACACCATTCTTGAGACAACACTGGAATATGAAAAAACTGTGGCCTTCTCGTGATCTCAGAGTAGTTCAAATTTCTAAGTGACCAATCATATTAGCCATCACAATTAAACAGGCAAACTTAGACGCAGTCAACTAAGCATTCACATGTTAACCGGCACATAGGTGTCAACTTGCTCATGTTGCTGTACCAAACTGAAAGAAGCACCCAAATGAATAATAACTCATCTATCACAGCTTACTACTACGTTGGCTGTTCCTCCTAATTAAATTGTTAAATTTATGAAGATGCTGAAACAAATATTACTCTTAAGTTCACAGCACTGTAATTTGTAACCAAATGTACTGTCAAAGTCAGAGGATTTTTTTAACATATACAGAAAATATAATACAGCAACATACCTGCATCGAATTGAGATTTTCCCAGGGTATCTTCTGAGTAACAAGTTCCCACAGTATCACCCCATAGCTATACACATCAGACCTATATTTAGTACCATGTAAGTCATTAGTAATCATATAATTTTTTGCAGAAGTGACTACAGGAACTTATGTCGATTAAAATTGCCCCTACTTCTCATCTGAAGGTTCATTGCGCAACACCTCCGGAGCCATCCATTGTGGCTGGATAGGAAAGCCACATCAATAAACAGAAAATAATACAAAGCAAAGTTTTATGCTAATCCCATCGATTCAGAGGGTCCATGCATGTCCATCAAGCAATCAAATTAAATTTGCTTGTACTTACTGTTCCTTTTCCAGTTTTTGTTGTGAGAAAAGTTTCACGCTTGAGACGTGAAAGACCAAAGTCTGCAACCTGATTGGGTCAGATGAAATGAGCAGAGGCAAGTGGGGAAGTGCAAAAGGTTTGGAAAACAAATAAACTGCAATGTTACCTTGACAGTCCAGTTCTTATCAACCAACAGATTTGATGATTTCAAATCTCGATGAATGATTGGTGGGCTGTAATGGTGAAGATAATTCATGCCCCTTGCCTGCAGAAATATAAAACAATATATTTTTCAAAACTAACAATGACTAATGAATCGTGTGCATGGTCAAAATGTAGAAAATATTATGATTTTTTTATTATCTAAGAGATTGGGTAGTAACAACTAGAAGCTTCAGGTAGGATTCAGCCACCCAGGGGAACATACATGCCAGATGCCACAGCCTTGTCATTTTTCAAGTATCATTCTTTCTCGCACTGAAACTACTTGATGTGGCATTTGTTACATGCAATTCGACTTCTACACAATTGCCACAAATACTAAAACAGAATCATACAGTGCTGTCACATTTACATTCTGCATGAAATCGATGCCTCTAGATATCGCAATCTAAGAATGATTCTCTGGGTTTTCCTATCATTACGTGTATTTTTTCTAGACTAAATGTCTGAGAAATTCCATATAACTTATTTGTTCACCGATTCCTGAGACCGACAGAAAATGCACTTACAATATCTAAAGCCATGTGAACACGTCGTCTCCAATCCAACTTGGTAGTGTTCCTTTGAAGTAACCGAAACAAACTTCCACTGCATTTGAGAAACAATAGAGGATGAAAATGAGACTCAAAACTAAATTTTCTGTAGGTAATCACCATGAAAAGATTGGGCGGTTGTCACAAACTGTTTTAAAAATGGAACAAACTAATCTTGATGTACTAATGAAGCATAAATTTTGATAGATTTTGATGTACTAATACGGTACCCAAGAAACATCTCTCCAGGTTCGATATTAATTGCTTTCAAGGCTATACATGCATCTAATTCTCACATTTTTGGATTAAGGAGATAGTACCAAAACTACCAATACATCTCTGGCCTCTGTTCTTTTTTCCAAACAGATAACCAAAGTTCCACTTCAATTACATGAAAGATAGCAACTCACTCTTGGACTACAGACAGAAACAGACCAAAGTTTTCATCCAATTCTCATTAAGAATCCAATTTTCATCAAGTAGGACAAGTGGACAACAATACTACTATCTCACAATTGAGCATCCTACTACACGGCCTGGCGCCCTGGCCCCATAATATTCATTGCCTGGCTCCGCCAACAAGTATGCATATCATGAAAAAAGGGGCAATGGCTACTCTGGTTAAGCCAACGCCTAGAACATTTGTTTTAATTTGTCATGCCTTATGCAACGATTTTGTAATAATCAAGCCATACAACCAGATTTAAACAAACAGCTCTGCTCAAGTTTCATGTACATTTGCAATGGAGAGGAACAACCAGAAAATAAGAACTTGCACTGCAAACATCTAAATTTGTAGTAGGGGACATACCGCGGGAGGAACTCTGTTACGATACAGAGGCGTTGTGGAGATGTAACCGCACCCATGAAGAGTAGTATATTAGGATGACGTAGTTTCTTCATAAGGGATACCTTCACATATGAATGATGACAATATATTTAAAAAATGCAAAATCTAAAATGGAAGTCACAGGACCTGAAGTTAACACAGACTATTTCTATCTTCAGTGTTTCCCAGAATTAACTTCAAAAAAACATACGCGAAGATCTATCAGCATGTTATTTTCATATCTATTCGCATCAATATGCCTGGAACCATGGCAAGGATAGGTTTTGTGGGAATCCTGAAAACCTAATTTGTTCTTCAGCCTTCAAGTTTCTTTGGAGAGTCCTAAACTATCGTGAAAACATCACAATTTTGACGCTAATCAGGCTCAAAAACTGAAAGCAACCACTGATAAAAGAGACATGGTTTATTGCTTATATATTTCATGAATTAACTAACAAAAGCTGTAGATGGAGATGGAAATCTACCTCTTGTCGAAAGGTCTGTATCACTTCATCCGAATATTCCTGCTTCGAGAAAACTTTAACAGCCACATCCTGCAAGAACATGCCACATAAAGTGATGAAACTAATAACCAAAAATAAACAAAGATAAGTCACACAACAACGAAACAACAGAACATACCGAGCCATACCACAAAGCATGATATACTGTTCCACAAGAGCCTGCACAGATCAAAATTGAAAGGAGCACAATTGAAAGACATTCAATAATCAATATAATCGAAAGTAGTACAGGACCAGTGTGCTTTTAATATAATTTATGTCACTTTTAAATTTTGCATTTAATAAGAACTAATAAAATGATTATTCCTTGATCTTCCTAACATCACCATATGAAGGATCATGACAAGGCTTCTTTGACAAAGCTTCAGCTCACAGATTTCATAGGCTAGAATTGGAGACTTTTTGCAATCCAACCAACCATAGTAGCTAACCTCACATGGCTTATTTGAAACTGAAAAAAGTGTTAGCATAAATGCATGGAAAATTATAGAGAGCACCCTTCTTGGTGATCTAAGTTCTCCCATTGTTCAGGTCCTAGGGACAAACACATGTGCTTGAAGTGGCACAGAATTACATCAAACTAGTGGATCAAGAACTTTGATGATTAGAAATTTCAAATCAAACTTAAGCTACCCATCCGAAAACCAAAAGGCTCTAGGATCTCATTAGGAGTTAAGAGCTACATGGTCCCAATTCTACTAAAGTTAGAACAAGAGCTTGGCCAAACAGGGGCTGAAATGGGTTACAAGCTGAGAGTAGATGTTCACAACTCCAACTCCACTACCTATCTAGTCATGACTCATGAGGTTATGTAGCTTTTTGACAAATAGAGGTGGTGCAATAAATATAAATTCCATAAAATAAATAGGAGATTAGGAGGGAGAAAGAGCTATTCTGAAGTAATGCCATGCAGACAAAGCAAGTGCTAAAAATAACCAAATAGACAATTACTAAAACAGCTGGTAGAAACTATGAAACTGCACATAAAAACTTCCATATGATCAAAAAGTCTACATAAGTAACCATTCACATAAGGAGAAGCAACTACCTTGACCTATTTGTTCTCCAATGACAAGATCTTCCCACAGGATCTCATAATCCAGGCAGTCTGCTTCATGGTCTACTTTGTAAAGAGCACTACTATTAGTACTTCCAGTGCTGCTTGCACTACTTGTGCTGTTATTGTTGAAAGAGGACCAGGAACCTGATGCCTCATTTTTATTAGGTTGGTTATATTCAGCACCTTGACCCTCTGGAGTTATGCTAGAATCAGAAAGTTTCTGATGATTCTGGCCATTCTCTTGCTCACCATGCAACCATGGCGAGATCACTTGATTCTTTCCATCAGGTCCATCATTCTCCTGCCCTTTCCAAGGCCATGATATCCCTTTCTTGGTCAACAATGCCTCTGCCTTTGAACTCAAGATCTTGTGGAGCCCTACTTTTCCTTCTCCTGATTCATCACTATTTGTTTTGGTTGATTTCCCAGGGGAGTTCTCTTCCGTAGCAAAGGCACCACGGGGTGCATCCCCTCTTGGTGTATTTGTTCCACTAGATATTCGCTCTTCCTTGGCATCACGATCCGAGCACGGACTCTCACCGCTGCCACCTTCCCGTTCCATGCCATTCTCATCCGTCCTGATCCGAGAACGAACTTTATTTGTAACCTTGGTAGCCTGTGTTGTTATTCTAAAAATCAAAAAGGAATACGCTAGCAAAAAAATTAAAATAAGAAGATATACTATAGAGAGACAATGTTCCATTGCAACTCAATAGTATATTTATATCTGCTCTTTACTAGAAACAGAACTCACCAAATTTGTTATCTTGGAGGCTAGAGTAGACTGCAGGGGTTGCTGAGAGTCAAATGGGCTTCTGTTCAACAAACTAGTTCTGCGATTGTTGTTGCTGCAACTGCCTTCACAATAGGGCCTAGATGATTCGGAATGGGGCCTTGCAGAAGATGAAGGTCCGCTGACTATCTCCTCCAAGGCGCGTGAGTCACTTGAAATGCAGATAATGCCCACCAAACTGCCATCCTCATCATAAAAAGGAGTGTTGGTAGCAACAGCTGAAAACCTATCTCCTGCCCTGTTCTTAACTGGAAACATCCCAGTCCAACTCTCACCCAAGGAAATACGTCGGAAGATGTCATTTACCACATTGAGGTCATGGGAATCAACCAGCAGCATGAGGGCATCCTGACCAAGTGCTTCTGATGCAGGATAACCATACAGATTCTCTGCGGATCGATTCCTACAATGTAGTAAATGGCAGGTATTGGTGAAAAGGGAAGCATTAACAAGAACAAAAGAGAAGAAAAGGTTCGTGCAGAAGTGCAGACTGCAAAAAGATTTTATGATGCTTATTTAGCAAAGTTAAGAAGCAGTTACACACATGTGAAACTATGTTGCTGATCTGATGTAAAGAGCAAAAATGCAATGTTTCTAGATTTACAAGCAGTCAATAGTCGCTGCCTCAAATTGTACATTATATCAATTACTGAATAAGCAATGCAACTCACAAGCACAAAATATCACTCAAAAGCCTAATATATTTGTATCACTCAGATCTTGACTCTTGAGCAACTTGAACAACAATAAAGGCTTTACTGCCTTATAATGTTATTTTGATGTTAACAGTTTATCCAATCGGGGAAAAGCTTCACTTTAAAACAGTGCAAAGCCATCACCAAAAACAACTAAAATCTAGACATCCACTCCAACATTTCCGTACTGCTACTTACCACAGACAACAAGTACTTCCAGGTTACAGCCTTAACACAGCCTAGGGTTATATATAGCTCCAACAACACAGCAGATTTCTCCAGGTGCGTACACTTCCACTCTAACTTCCACGCATGCACGGTTAAAATGACACATAAATCAATGAGGTAATTGATCTTTTGCCACAACTTTCATTGCATTTGATGATTTGCCCTATGATGTCTCACTGACATGTGGGTCCAAGGGCCACATGTCAATGAGACAAATGGGGCAAATCATCAAATTCCATGTTTAAGTATGGGGCAAATGCTCCAATCTCCCTAAATCAATTGCTTTAGAGTCTAGGATTGGTAACGCTTCGAACAGATACACAACAAACTCTTAACAGATTTCTCAAGTAGATACATTTCGGTCGCAACTCCCAGTGGACGCACGGTCACATCATTGCAGCATAACAACGCTAGAAACAGCATCATCACTCAGCACAACAACAGCATTTTCCTAGAACATTTGACGCACAAACAAATCAAGAAGCAGTGACAGGCTAGAAATCTCACCAGTATATGATCCTGCAATCGAGGTCAAGAATGTGGACGGACTGCCCCAGCGACTGCAGTACCCTGGGGTACTGCCTCTCCGGCAGCGCGGAGCCCGCGCCGCTGCCGCCGTCGGCCGCGGTGCGGCCCTCCCGCTGCAGCGGCGACGAGTGCGGGAACGACGCGGAGCCATGGGCCCATGAGCGCTGCCCGCCGTCCAATCCCCGGAGAGTCGCCTCGCCGGCGCCGGCGCCGGCGCCGGCTGCGACGGCAAGCCGCGGCGGGGCGAGACCGACTGCGACCGCCGCCGCTCCCTACAGCTGCCGGCTGCGGCGGGAGGTTTGAGCTTGGACATCTCCTGCTTGAGCTGCGCCTGGCCCACCTCCAGCTCCCGGATCTTCTTCAGGAGCTCCTCCCCGGTAGCCTCCATCGCCAGCGACAACGACGACGACGTCGTCACGATCACCAAGGCAGATTCAGCGCCGACCAAATCGAACCGGCAGCATCACCGCCCTCCCGAGCGCTCCAAGGCGACCCCTCTCCCACCCACCGCCGCTTCTCGGAGCTCCAAAGGCTGCTCCTTTCGCGGCTCCCGAGGCAGATTCGAGCCCAAATGGAGCAAGAACTCGCAACAAATCCTCCTCCCGGAGATCTCCAGCTGCGATTTCTCGGGATTTCTTGGACAGGAGCTGATTAAATCGAGGAAAAAAAGGATCTTTTTTTCTTGGGAGCAGTTTTTGGCTTCTGCTTGCACAAGCAGCAATTGGGGTGGAATCTCTCTCTCTCTCTCACACCCAAGCAGCCAAATGGGACAATTAAATAATACATAAAAAGAAAAACAGAGAGAGAAAGAGAGAGGTAGAGACTAGAGAGAGAAAATAATGAGGATATACGGGGAAAATGGGATTGGATCTTCTGGCGTGCGAGACAAACACAGGATCATGCCTTTCGATAACCCTCGGTCATCCGATCAGAAAAGAGTGGTTGAGATTAGATGCTACAGTTACCTGAGAAGTAGCTCTCTCGCTCTTGTGATTGATCAGCTTGGCAATAAAAAAAAACAGATGCTGCTTGCTGGCTTGTAGCTCTGGTCTTAGTTTTATCTCTAGGAAATTTTTGGATTTTCCCCAAGAAAACATCTATTCTATTATTTTTTTTTCATTTTCATTTCTATTTTTTAGGGGTTGTGGTGATCCACACAGGGGCTGTCCCTGTCCCTATCCATCTACCTTGCTGCCAATGCCAACCTGCGTAGGCGTCTTGAGAGGAAAAAAGAAATGGCAAATTGGTTGGTTTACTTCATCGGTGGCTCCCTTGCTGTTGCTACAATTTTGGTATTGGGTTAGGGCTTGGTGGCTTGTAACTGCGGATTGCTTGTTGTTTTGTGTTGTGTTAGCGCGCTTGTGCCGCCTTTTTTGTGATTGATTTGTTTGGTTGATGTTTTTAGGGTTTTTTTTTGTGGATGTTCTTCGATAAGCACTCAACTGCTTCTTGGGTGGCCACAATGTTGCTCATTTTCTCCCTTCTCCTGTTATCCGTATGTTCTTTTCCTCTCTGGTGAAGGTATTTGTTGCAAAATGTCTGGCCATGTCTGCGTCTAGTAATATCGAAACAAGATATATGAAAATGTATTTTGAGGTGTAAAAAAGGGTTATATGTAATATTATATCTTATGTTTGTAAGAAATATTCATGTATATCAATCAACATTATTCTAAATTTATAACATCTTGGATCAAGTTAAAAAAAATTGGTACATGTATGGGTGTGTTGGTTGTTTGTACTACGTGGTACATGTATAGGATGGTTTTAAAAAAAGTCATCCAGGTGTTTGATTGCTTGAACCAAGCCATCCTATTCTAGATGATGGGATGAAAATTTGAGGTTTGCTCTAAATACCGAACCATCCCGATCACCAAAAACAATTGAACCGCATGTACATGACCATCACATCCAATTCAACCTCATCCTACCAACCAAAGATATTGTAACACCCATTTGATTCTCCATACTACCTCTCCAACTCCCTTCGATCACCGTAGCCATCGAAGTCCTCACCAACACCAACACATCTTCTCCCTCATTATCGGCATCGGTGGTGCCGCCTCTTCTCCCTTGTCACCAGCCTCCACCAACATCCAGATTCAGAAGCTCATCACCGGATTGCATGGCTGCTGGAGCCATGCTATTGGGGCGTTCTCGCCTACATCCAGGAGGAACACGAACTCGCCAAAGTCCGATGAGGTCGAATCCTAGGGAGGTTGCAGCATTAGTGTTATGGATGTGAAGGAGATCAAATAGATTGATGCGATCCTAGGTGAGAAGTTTCTTTGCCAATCAAACATGAATTAGAATTGGCATAGAGTTACATTTCCAAGTTACAAATTCTTTGAGAACCAAACAAAAAATTGAAGTGTAGCTCAATTCCATTTCCACTTGAAATTGACTAGGGGCTCCATTTCCACAAGCCCAATTCAATTTCGTAAACCAAAAGGACCCTAAGGCCCCATTTGGTTTGGGGTTAAGGGTGGGTTATGGAGGATTAACTTAACCTAGTCAAAGCGTTTGAACCCTTCTAACCGAGGATTAAGTTAACCCACCAAATTGGTGGAATAAGTTAACTCTGCACAACTAACCCCCATAAAATTTGTTTTTCTAGTGCTAACCTAGCCAACCCACCCAATCTAGCCAAACATTAATTTAGATTAACAAGGTTTGTTGCCAAATACAAAATTTGGGTTAAGCTAACCTAGTTATGTTAAGGTTAGCTAACCTTGTTATTTTAACCCCAAATCAAATGCAGCCTAAGAGTTTTCAAAGTGTGTTGTTGATTTGTTGTTAGATTCTAATTATGTTGATTTTGACCAATGATCTTCTTGATTTTGTTGATTTTCATTCTTGCAACTAACTTCTTGCAAATTAATAAGAATTTCTTGCACCATTATTTGCACTTCTAGAGTAAATATCATGTTTGTCATTGCCATCGATAATTAGTTATGGACCTTGTGGTAGTGATAGTTTTGCTGCCAATATTGCCAAAAAGTGTATCATATATGTTTGCTAGAGCATGTTAGAGTAAAATAGTCAAGCATAGGGGCGGAGCCTAGCTTGCTCGGTTGGTGTCATAGGACACCGAGTCCAAAAACTCTTTTAGTAGAAATTACCAACTCCAACTCATGTATGAACCCTTAGCCTGAACTCTATGCAGCTAGTTCCTTTCTTGAAGCCAAGTGAAGGGAGCACTAGCAATCCAAAATTTTAGTAGTTAGCAACGATCCACGAAGAGCCTCTACTGTCCCTCATCATATAAGGCAATTACAGCAGGGCGAGCCATCCCTTGAGGAAGGCCAAGAGAGAGTATCACAATAAGCCACGGTGTCCATTTGATCAATCATGAATTGTGTCACTTTGCAACAGCCCTCTACGCCTATTTGTCTTGCATGATCGACCAGGAGATGTGCATCACTTCCGTTGCACCCAACCAGACAACGACCGTTCACTGGAGAATAAGAGAAATCAACGCCACTAGTCGCCCTCACTTGCCACCTCACCGTGGTGCCGCCTGGTCCCTGTCGCCTCGCGCCCTCGCCAGCCGAAGGTAGCTTAGGTCCACCTGATTAGTATGTACTTTGCTCTATATTTCTCTCAATTCCTCCAATTGATCAAGCACAGAGGCTAAATTTGTGAGTTGGGGTTTCAATGTGATGATTGTTGATTGATTTTTATTGAATTATATGGTTAAGAGTTAGGGTTTCAATTTTAGTTTTTGGAATACGGACCTAGCTCATTGCAAATCAAAGGTAAAATTGTAGTATTTGACCACAATGTCAAGTAAGCCACTAGCTATATTTTTCTATTATATTTATTCTTGAATTGTTGAGTATACAAATATCTAATTGAATTTTTCAATTAATTGATGATGATTTCATGAATGATAGATTTATTTTCTATGTAGAGAAACAAGAATTGAAGAAATTTACTAATGATATTGTGGGTCGTCGCTCTATGAACTTGAAAGAATATAAATACTAAAAGGTAATGCTTTTACTTACATTTGACAATTCTGCTATTTTTTTACTTGAAAACTTTAAGTAATTTTATTCTCTTTTATAGGCCATTGAGATCGGATGATGTATTTTACCAATGCCAACCAATTTTCATCTATGATTTCACCCTTATTTCTTTCAGTTTGTTGCAACTAACCAATATTATTATCGAGCTTCTTTATTTTGGTAAGCATTTCAATCACTATTTCTTTATCATCATACACTATCGTCGGTTATGTTGAAGTATTAATGCTAAAACTTGTCGGATACATTACTATTTAGTACAATATTAGTTGAAAACTATATATATATATTATGTATATAATGAAGTGGTGAACTCCGACCATTTTCGTTCTAGTTCTGCCTCCTGGCCAACCATCATCTATAGGTGCATTTAACATTTCCCAGAGCTTTTTCTCTATCCAAATAAACGACTATCCAAATAAATGACTAGTAGTAACAGTTACAAGCAAAAGAAGAATATTTGAAATTTTAAATAATCATTTTTTATTTGGTATTACAAAATTATACTTATGAATGTTTTACAATTTTGATCACATGTCGCGCACGATTGGGTGACTTGAGCTAGTCATCGAACCATTGGGCAACTAGTCCATGTCGCCCAACGTTGGATGACTTGGATCCTAGTCGTCGAACCATTGGATGACTTTGCCCCTAATTGCCTAACGATTGGGTGACTATGGGGTATATACCGAGTTGCGCGGGCGGGCGAGTGCGACGTGCCTCATTTGCCCGATAAAAAGAAATGAAGGGGAGAAGGGGAGAAGAGAGAGAGAGAGGAGAGAGGAGGAGAGGAAGAAAGAAAAGGAGGAGGAGAAGAGTGGAGAGGAGGAAGAGAGAGAGAGGAGGGAGAGGAGGAGGAGGAAGAGGGAGGAGGAGAGGAGAGGGAGGGGAAGAGAGAAGGGATCTGTGCATCGATGACGGTGAGTTTTCTGTATTTTTTGTACAATTATTTTGAAATATGGTAGGATAGCAATTAAAATCATTAAATTTTTAGTTTAGAAACTAATGGTAATTTAGTTGTTAATAATTATATTGCTATTTAGATCGCTCTATTGTGCATTTAAAGGCCCAATTAATTTTGTTAGTCGCTTATAAATTGTAGAAACCATATAATAAGTATTGCTAATTATTAGAATAACTAATAGGCATCGAAAGATTTAAAATTATTCGTGATGATTAGAATAGTATGTGTTGATTTTTAATAGTACGTGATGATTTAAGATTACATGTAGAGATTAAAATTATATACGATGATTTAAGTAGCATTTGAGTTGTAAAAATCCACAATGACTAAAATAAAATTCAGGGATCCCGCAGGGATGCCTTAGTATAATTCATTTAATTACTATATTTAAGATTTACTTTATGTTATATCTGTAAGTAATTGTGTCATAATTGCTAGCTTAAAATCAATTTGCAGATATGGCTCACGACCTTGGTTGTTTAAACTAGTCTTTCAACTTGATGGATCAGCACGTCGACCCGCATCACCGTGAGCCGTTGTGTCCCGCATCCCAAGGGTGGGAACAAGGAGACCGAGTTCGGGTCTCTACATAGACACCCCAACGGGCTTGGAGGCTATACTCACGCTGGAGAGACAGATTTGTGTACAAAGTATAGCACATCTTTTTACGATATTTTCATTATGTACTTAGTTTTTCGTGCTTTGCAAGCTGAGCGATACCGGCCTTCTACCCCTTGCGCGGATGGTGGAGGCCACTAACGAGGACGATGCTCCAATCGAGGAGGCTGGGGAGGTCCACGCCGGCCCAGAGCGATCACGATGGTTTCCATTCGACCGGTCGTTGATGATAGCTCTATTGGACCAGTGGTGGCCCGAGACGCACATGTTCCACCTCCCATTCAGGGAGATGACCCCCACTCTGCAGGACGTCGCGATGCTGATTGGCCTGCCTTTCGCGGGAGAGGCTGCCACCCCGGAGGATGCACGTGGCAACTGGCATGACGACTTGCTGGGTAGGTTTGATGGCGTTCTTCTAGCCAAGGCCATGGTAGCGTACCACGTCTTCCCAGTGCGATAGACACATGGCCCACCCATGCGGTGGTTTTCACAGTTTTGGTTACGTATGCTACCAATTTTACTATTTAGCGATGCACTATCCTTGTCATATGATGGGCTTACTAATTTTTGTTTGTGCAAGGTCGAGCGGATGGACTCAGGCGCCAATGAGTACCAGGTGTCTTGGCACCTAGAGGCATACTTGTTGTGGCTGTTCGGTTGGGTACTGTTTACTAGTAGCCATGGTGACTCCGTCGATGCGGTATGCGGGCCATCATCGACGGGACGAGGTGCATGTCAGCTAGGGATCAGCCGTACTTGCTGTGACCTACCACGGCATAGGTTGCCCTCTCATAGGATGCCCAGCCGCATGGTCGCTCGAGCGCTTCCCTCGGACACCGATGTCGCCGACAATGGTTCGTACCACGCGGATATGTACCACAGGGCGACGTTTCATCTCTTAAGGTTTTTTCGCATCGATATATTGCATGCATAAACAATACATATCCTGCATGAATGACGCAATGATCAAGAGTTCACCTATCCCCCCATGAGGATCTCCGGGGACGTGAGCGACTTCCTCACGATGGACCAGGCGGAGGTCCTTTTCAGGTCGTAGCTCGGCAGTGCCCTAGTTTCCACGCAACCACAGGTGCAGTCGACCCCTGAGGCGTTGGGAGCATGGGTCAGCAGATCTCCTGACCACTTCACCCTATCAAGGCCCTAACCTCGACACCCTGCGCTGAGAAAGTCCAAATGGGGTCGTATGGGAGGCCACCGACCGGAGTGGGACATGGCGACTACGGAGGAGGTGCTACGGGTGGTGTAGCTGGTGGCAAGTAGTAGATTTTCTTCCTGCTATGTGTACTTTTTTGGTTGTGTACGTATTTTGCTTTGCCTTCCTCTGTGTACGAATTATCTATTTCATTGTAATATCACTTATCTTCCTACTTATGAATCATTGCTATCTCAATCATCTTCACAAAATTCTTCAGAAATTTCTCGTACTACAATAATGTACAACGATCACAAAATGTTATTACGAGTTTAACATGTTTTGACCATTCACAATCTATGAAAATCACAAATGCATCAAACGATATTGTTTGTTCTTTTATTCAAAAAAAACAACTACAAACAATATTTGTTAAATATATTACCTACAAAAATTGCTGCTTACTTCCTCACAATTATTTCCATGGAATTAATATAATAATTACATTATTATTTAAATCGCCCAACCGTTGACCGACTTGGACTAGTCACCCAACCATTGGGCGATGCGTGGCCTAATCGCCGCACGATGGGGCGACTTGGGCAAGTCGTCCAACCATTGGGCAACTTAGCTACGTGTCACCCAACGATTGGACGACTAGCCTAAGTCGCCAACCGTACGGCGACGTACGGCGATATGCGATCAAAACTGCAAAAATTTGCATGTATAATTTTGTAATTCCAAATAAAAATAATTATTTACAAAATCAGAATATTTGTCCAAAAATAGTCAGATCTGTTGGACCAATCTCTTTCAGTTAAGTTTGTCATGGTTTCCCTCTATTGTCCTCCTCTCCCTTGGTGGCATACTCTCTCCCAAATTGTTGGATAACAAATAATCATTAGCTTTGCATCGATACGAAGCAACCCTTTGTTGGCAGTGTTGTGCTCCCAGACGCAATTCTTTGTTTGCAGTGCATCCATGAACTTTTGTAGTGCAACCCTCTGAATATGATGTCCAACTCTTCAGCTTATCAGCCATTTATCTGGAAAGAGAAAACAAATCAGCTACAGTCGCTTATAAGATAAACAAATGGCCACCGCACATAAAACCGTCGAATCAAAAATCAATGCACAGAAAAGATATTCAACGTACAGCAAATTGTCATGCTCACCTAATTGCCCAATCTGAATCACTGATTTTTTTTTCTGGCACGAATTGTCACACTCACCCAGCCCAATGGCTCCTTGATCTAGATTATAGACCATTGATTTCTCTTTCCTTTTGACTTCCTCTCGTGCAAGATGTCACTGCAATGACTGAAACTGGAGGAAGAAAAATACTACGTACAATTTTCGGCTGCAATTTTGACCCATTTGCATGGTTGACAAGTCCCCTGCAAAAGTATCCAATCTTCAGATCCAATTATGCAAAAAAAAAAGAGCTATGGAACAATGGCCACAACTGCAAATCTGAATCAGCAGGGTACACATTGCATTCCTCCTCACCACTCCTTTTCAGGCTTTACAGCCTCGTCAGCCAACCACTTGAGCTGCCACACAAAAGGGCAACAACCACAGGCTGGTCGTGGATGGCGAAGCTCTTTGCATCTCGAACAAAGCTGGCGTCTTGTAAAGCAGCAAAGGCATCACGAGCCGAAGGGAAAGCTATGGAGGCAACATCTATGGGCAGTGTAGCTTTCATCAAACAAACCAAAAAGGACACAAACCCTTAACAGCGGAATCATAGACTGTCGTAAATAGCAGCAAATCAGCGAATCACCCTCTCAAGAACAGTGATACCTTGCCTTTGCCGTCAAGGAAGCGACACCTTCAAGGTCACAGACAATGGAGCACCGATTAGAGGGGTTCTTGTTTTTAGCTTGATGAAAGGAGTTGAAAGGCAGATTGCCAATTTTACAACACTGCTGGCTGAAACAGTGGGATTTAATAAAAACAAGCTATTCCCTGAGCCTATAATACACTACAGTCTTCTGAAGACAGAAGATAAATTGAAGAAAAGCTCAACCTGAACTAGTCCTCCAATTGAATTGAGCAGTACCTCAATGACACAGCAGAGAGTGCTTGCACAAGCTGCCTTGCTATGCTTTCCCCAACCTGTCAGAATGCTGTAGAGACATACAGAACATGGCTTCAGTTCATAGCTACATGACAAAATACAAGTAGACAAAAAAGTATATGTCCTCCAGAATTCCACAAATGCATTAACAAACAAACAACAGAAAATTGTTCTAGCATAACAATAGTGGATCAAGTACCTTAAAAACTCAGGCATAGTTCGTCCTTCGAAGACAATAGAGCGCACGTTTAGGTGCAGGTCCAAGCAGAAATCACTCCATGTGTTCTCCCAAACACGGCGATTTACCCCTTCGAGCACAACTTGCTGAGCTCCTTGCCTCTGAAAGTGGTCAGAAACACAAATATGTCATTAAGTCAATAGGCTAGACTACCCCTGCATAAGCGCTTAAGAGGGAATTTTTTACATAGCAGTGCAATGCTTGCTGCTCTACCTGAAGAAGGTTTAGTATTCAAATGAATAATGAAAACAATACCAAGCTATCCAAGGAAATACCAACTCAGAACATTTTAACTAGTACCTATCTGAAAACAAGTTCCAAAGCAATTTGCATAGTAGTCCCTGGTACTGAATAAAAAATTGGTTACATGAATAATATAAACAGCTAACAAACAACAAGAGCATGCTCGTGCAAAAGCAATGTGTAACACTCCGCCCCTCCTCTGGGTCCGGAATACTATCACTATTGCAAACTCTTACCATTCCTTCAGTTACTAGAAGAATTTAAGTCAACACTAAAATATTTAGGTAGCAGCGAACAGATACACCATAGTTTTTTTTTCTCTCAGCTCCTACTCTAGCATACTAGTAGAGACGAAAATAAACTGACAAAAGGTGGTACAAGGAGTGCTGCTGGTTTGTGAAGATTATTCATGTGCTACTCCCGCCCGAGCATGCCGTCCTCAACGGTCACCTAAAAACAAGTCCACAGACTCAGCAAGCACAAAGCAAAACAAAAATAACAGGTTTACGAATCAGTCTAGCACCATCACAGTTTCATTCACCACTCGTTTCCATCTAATCTCAAATTCTCGTCAACCAATCATGATGCATATGCACATGCACTTCTTTCTTTTCTCTTTAGTCTATACCGGTATAGCAGAGCGAGCACTCGTCGATGCTCACCCAGGCCCGCCATGTTTCCATGCGGGGATCTCAAGCCCATCCTTTTTCATACGGGGACCACAATAGCCCGTTATTTCCATACGGGGACCTCAATCTCCACTCCCGTGGAGCGTCCACACAAAGCGGACCAACACTATCTCTTTTCATGACATGCATGCAATGCAATTTCTCCATTTATGCATATCAACATGTCATGCCCCAGCATTTATCGTTCATCATTTCTCATCATGCATCCAAAAATAATTAACTTACCACAACATGATAAGCAATACACCATCATTCATTTAATAGAAACCACTACTCAAATTTACCGCTTTACCATGCACTTGCCTGTTAACCAAATAGAGCGAAGCGATGTACAGACGGCGTCGACTCAGGACCTTTACCTGTACTAACGTCAACCCGACTCAATGCATCGAATAAAAAACCAGGACTTAAGCGGATAACGACGATTCTACGTGCCTGATCCGACTCGGGCAAAATACCCGGGATTAAGGACCTGACACGTAGGAACCATTCTATTTTTCTCCTCTTTTCTTTTCGTTCTCTTCTTTTTTTTCCTCTTCTTTTCTCTTCCTCACCTTTCTCTCTCTTCCCTTCCTCTTTTTCTTTCGGCCGATTGGCTTTATCCCCTCCCTGGCTCTCCATGCCATCATCTCTCTCTCTATTCTAACCGGCCGAATGGCCTGCCTCCTCCTCGCCGATTCCGGCCGGGCGGCGCACATGTCGGCTCGGCGTCGCCGGCAACTCCTCCGCCGCCTCCCGCCTTCCTCCTCCCCACCTCTCTCTCTCCCGCATGCGCGACCGCATCGGCCGCTTCTCCGGGTGGCGCGACGGCATGAAGCGAGCCGGCCTCGCCGGCCTCGGGCTCACCGCCGCCGTCCCTGCTCGCCCCTTCTTCTCGCCTCATATCCGCCGGCCCGGGCCGGATCGCGCCTTCCCTTGCGTGCGCGCGGCGGTGGGGCGTTGGGCGCCGCCATCCGATCGCGACGGCCGGCGGCCGCGTTTCGGCTCGGCGTGCGCCACCACGCCGCCTCGGCTCACCGACCACGGCTTGCGGCCGGCCGATCTCTACTACTACCGGGACGGTTTGCCCCCTAACTCTTATGTGTTCTTCATCTACTTTTGCATGCTATTGTGTTGTGCTATGGGGTTGTGGGAGGAATGGTGAACGTACTCAATGGGTTGGCTTGGCGTGGGTTCAGTGGTCGTGGTTGTCGCCGTCCCCGGATGGTGTCGACGCCGTCCTCACGCTTGACCTTCCGAGCTCCTTGGGGCGCCTAACTTCTTGCCTTTCTCCTCCTTGCTCTCTGGTGGCCTGGCTCCTCTCCTCCGGTTCCCTCTTCCTCACTGCCTCTGCACGGTGTGGATACCTTGGGATATTTGTCTTGGGTGGTGCTTGGCGGCAGGCGGGGGTGACAGCATCTGTGCTACCGCTTTGGGATAGTGGCGGATGCAAAAGGCGAGCTTGCCGGCCGCCACCTCTCACTGTGCATTGCCCTTAATGCCCTTCCCCTTTAGCCTTGGCTGGTTATGGCACTAAGGGCTTTTTGGTCCAACGACCCCTACACTGCACTACTACTCTTTTGCAAATCAGTGGTATTACACAATGTTCAAGAAGGCGCTAGGCAGGCGGCGAGGTGGGGTCTAGTGCCTAGGGAGCCTAGGCAGGGTCTAGGCGATCGAATTAAAGATGAGGATAACAGGCGGAAGATAAGCAAACATGCATATATATTTGATGTTTAGATGAAAATTAGTCACAATTTAGGCCGTCCGATAGAGATCCAACGTACCAGATCGAGTCATCAAATCCTATAACTAATGTTCAAAAAAATTAGTCAGACTTTAGACCGTCCGATGAAGATCCAACGTCTCAGATCAAGTCATCAAATCCTATAACCAATGTTCAAAAAAATTAGTCAAACTTAAGCATGTTCGATGAAGATCCAACGTCGCAGATCGAGTCATCAAATCCTTACATAAATGTAACCCTAACATCCATCCATCCTCCCTAGCTGCCGCCTCCCCCGCAGATCGCCGCCTCTCCCGCAGATCTCCACCTTCCCCGCAAATCTCCTCCACCTCCGGCCGCCTCCCTCGCAAATCTCGCTCCTCCCTAGCTGCCGCCTCCCCTGCAGATCTTGGCCCCTCAGTTCTCCCCTCCGTCGTCGCCCTCCTCCTCCGCTCGCCACCGCTCGCCGCCTCGCCTACCTCTGACCTTCCCCACAGATCTGTCGAGCGAAGGGGAGTGGGGACATGAGGCCGGCGTAATTGTCAGTGGAGGGGTGACGACGGAGGACACAACGCCACTTCCGTCGGTACTCGTTGACCGGTAGAGGCCAGAGACACACACGTTTCACTTTCAGTGGGGGAGATGACCATCACCCTGCAAATTTGCGTACCTCACTGGTCCACCAATACGGGATCATCCCGATACGGGATCATCCCGTGGTTCCCCCCGCTAAATCACCTGATTGGAAGGCACGTATGGTACACCAGTTTGGCCATCTCATTCTAGATAAGTCCTCTAGAGTGCCACATTCGTGGCTATAGCTATTCAGGCAATGCCCAGCAAACATGTTTGAACACGTCGTGAGGTCCCAGTGTACTCTAGCCACATCCATATCGTTGAGTCTCTAGTCAACGTCGAGGATGATGATGTCCTGATGTACAGCTAGGGCTCGATTGTTCTATATGTGACCTATAGGGCTTTATGCAATAGCTCGCAGCGTGCCACTGTCGTGCCAAACCTCATCGACTGCTACATCTTGTTGTAGTTGTGGTCGTGGAGCACTTCCCTATTAGTCAGCCGTACTTTCGGATGCAGGTACACCGTACCAATTGGAGGCACGTTTCTACGATGATGGGGGCGGTAGCAACCCGGTGGACGGACCCACCATGGGTACTCGTTGGACTGCCAGCGAACTAGGATGGTCCAGGGAGAGGTCACGACATTCATACCCGGGTTTCCACAACACATTCAAGACCTTGGACAAGGGTAGCGTCATGTGGATAGTGTGGACAACATAATTCATCTCTGAGAGAGTTTCTATCAAACTGTCAGAGCAGTGTGAGCAGGGCAGGGAGTACTAGCTCACGACTTGCCACCTCATCTTCTCCCATATGGTGGAGCCGTATGCTCCGCAACGAGTCATGAGACGGTTCGAGCTTCACCAGCATGTACCACCAGCATCGTGTCGATCACTACCCGACCACGTGCACTTGTAAGTAAATTTATTTGTTACCTTGTTGTGTATGGTTCATTGCATACCATTCATGTCCACTTTATTTCCACACTGAAGTTACAGTTGCGTACTCCCATCTTTTTCCGCAGGCAATAATGGTTAATTTATTTCTTTTGAGTTAATTGATTTATGAAATGGATGTTTTTGTTTCTAAAATGAATGTGAATTGGATGTATATATACTTGTTGTGTTTCTACTTGTTTCAGATGGTATGATTAACATTTCCTGAGGCTAGCTAACAAACAGAAATAAATTTAAGAATACAAAAGATATCACATATGGTTATCAACTTATAACCGTCTGTGACAGTTGACTATTACAGAAGATTTGTAGTTGAAACCGTCTGTAATTTATGAGATATCACAGACGATTTCTACTACAAGCCGTCTGGGATAGTCAACTATCACACACGGTTATGAGTTAATAACCATCTGTGATAGTACGTATCACAGACTGTTCAAAAACCGTTGGTGATGACCTCATATTATTTCTGATCTATAAATTTAGACGCCTCATAAATTATTTATGATGACGTTTTTGAATTATCTGTGATAAACTTTTCTATAATAGTAGTAGCTTCTCAGTGTAGTCTCCGCATCGTGTTTTCCTGAGGGTGGCCTACGGGAGCCGTCGTGCGTTGACTCCATGTACATATATATCTTCCTCTTGTCCATGATAGCAGATGTGACTTTGAATCCTTGTTAATTGCGAGTCCTAGTGCACACTGGTGTAGACTTCGATATTTGAATCCTTTTATGATACGTCCGTAGAATACACAAACAGCCGGCCGTATTTCTGCCGCCTACGTGCATGAGACCAGACATCTTCAACACCAAGTTAACTACCAAATGTTAACTTTGCTATCTAAGTACACACGCATACATGAGTGTATTCAGTGGTTAAAGCATGTGTCTATATTTTTGAGATCTCGAGTCTCCGTCTACTCTCAATAATATGTATTGGACACATCTATGTGGGGATAATATCAGATCTCCGTCTACTCTCAAGCATATGTATTGGACACACCCATGTGGGGATGTGTAAGTGTGGGTATGGTGTTGAGTGCGTGAGTGTGTTCTTATTATACTCATGATTTCAAAAAAAAAAAAAGAATTCTAGTAGTGCACTGCACACCAAACAATAGGGGGCAAAAGAAAAACTCAGAATTTCTAAATTAGTGTGTGCTATTAGTACCAAGGGAACAATGGAAATTCTTACCGTAAAACTATAAGCAAGCAGCATTCTGCTAGAAAAAAAATATAAAAACCATGTAAGGAACAAAAAATAAACTTCATATTGATCTGCATGGAAATCTAAATATCGATCAAATCCCATTATTATCTCACAAAACTGTAGGTCATACAAGGTCAATACATATACTCACAGCGGGATTGTGCTACGATAAAATTCAAAATAACAAGTTAAAAACACCTATAAGTACAAAATTTAACAAACTTATCCAGGTCGAGAATCGCCTCCAGATCACTATGTTGGTACTTTTCTTTCGCTTCACATTATCCTTTCTAACACTAAATCCTTTAGACCTTGAATATGTATTGTACCACTTGTAATCATCTTCCTCATTTGTAAACATCCGATTTACCACCATGTCAAATTCTTCAAGTTCCTCTAGGGTAATGTTCTTCTTGCCATCCATGACGCACAACTGCTATTAAAAAAAGTGCAAACATATTATCGAAATAACTCAAACATGGAACAATAACAAAAATAAACATTCTTCAAAATAACTTCTCTCAAACATTTAGTTGCAGTAGCTCATTTTCAATTTCAGTTAATAACTTTGACCAACTATGGTGCATTCCCAGATAATTGAATCTGGCTAGAAATATAGAACTAACATTCATTAAATGTTATAATAAGGCTAAAAGCAAACTATAATCCATACATCCTATAATAGATGGTGCTGTTGGCTAGGTTTGTGTCTTCAGAGGAAAAATAAAAGGGTAGTCAAAAGAAAGGAACGAAAAAAACACAAATTTTCTTTTCAGTCACATAGATTGAGCCAAACACATCTTTTACCAAGGGATCCAGATATGAGATGCGTCCAGATGTTTCAATTTTTTTCCTTCTTTTTGTACATAGTGGTTTGTATAAGTTGTCCCAACAAATCTCTCATGACTCTTAAGTAAGTCAATGTTTCTGGAGAAGAGTCTCATTGCAGTTGGAGGTACTGGCTCGGATTTTCAGCTTCTAAAACTGTTTTTCGACTTTTCTACAGTAATTAGCTTTTAAACGAAGTATTATTTCAAGATAGAGTCTACTAGTTAATTGTAGTACATACTTTATTGACTTCATTTATATTAGCAAAAACCACATGTGAGTTTCTGTTACTCTGTAATTTCTCTTACAAACAGCCAAAAACCACAAGGCACAGCCAAAAACCACAAACCGTAGCTAAAAAGTACAGGCCTATCATTCAGCAAAGATTGATTCTCCAAAAAAGAAAAGAAAGGGAAATCTAAAGATTGTGCTCACCATCCTTTGCATGTGTAAAAAGCTGACAATCACTTTGTTTGATCCTGAGGCTCCAACTGGTCTGATTCTGAAGTGGGTTAAAGATTCCAAATAAAACAACGCAAGAGTGCTTCGCTTTGTGTGTGTACTGTCTAGTCAAGATGGATCATGGAGTAGTACTTTCACAAACCAAATTGTCTTACAAGGTAATTTGCGGGGACTCACCTGCAGATGCCTGGTACACAATGCAAGCGGCGCCGGCGAAGTCGCACGTCCTGCTGCCCCCGGCCCTTGCCCTGGTAACAAGTGGCGGCGCCACGGCAAGTTCGGATCCTCTTGTCAGCTTCCTGGTGGCGGCGCCGGCGCACGGAACGGAGCGGTGACGACGCATGGAAGGGACAGACGGCTGCGGCGCAGGGATGGGAGAGGCGGCGGCGGCGCGGGGAATGGAGAAGTGGCGGCGCCGCAAGTTCAGTGCTTCTCCATAATGCTTCCCTATGCTCTATTGTTGTTATCCATTCTAACTGTCAAGGATTCCTTAGTGCCATCTGCACACTATGATTGTCGTTCTGTTCTTATTTTTTTTTAAAAAGTACTCTTTTCTTCTAAATAAATTTCAGTACCCTACTTTATTCTCTCCGAAAATTTTATCTCCCGTGTTCTAACTTCATTCTCATCCTTACTACAAATTTCCGCAGCAACACGCGGGGGTATCATCTTGTATTGCGCAAAAAATACATCCACTGGAATTCAAACCTTGGACCTGTTGACCAAAGCGAAGACGTGTGCTTCGGCTGGTTGCATGGATTTGGGAAAGAAACCGGACTTGGGTAGAAGGGAGTTAGGGAGATGATGTGAGAAAGAAGAGGGGCATTTCGGTCTTTTCACGTGTAGATTTGGAGCAAAAGAAAAGAAAATGTACTAGAAAACAAAGTGGCAAATATCAGTTATTTCTCTCTTTAGAGTGGCAAATACCAGCAACAGGAAAAGTGGCTAGTCCTCCGGTGCCATTCTTTGGAATGCTCGATTTTCCCATGGAAGAATAGGTTAAGCATGGTGGAGATGAAATTAGGTGAATTCTTTTGGACGGATGACTTATAGCTTATATTTTAAATATTTGAATTCTGACTGTTCACGAGAGACAGTACGTAAAGGAAAATAGTCGTATGCGATTTTGACCAGTACAACTGAACTTAGTACACTTTTTACTATAATTTTTCTATTGACCCCGCCTTAAAAAACGTATCGTTTAAAGCTAGGTACTATATACAATATAAGTATGAATCAACTTTAAACCTAAAAGAACCTATACTTTTGTAATGGAAATTTTGTGCTAGTGCAAGATAGATCTTGCCACATGGTAAGCATCCTAGCCCTGCTCGGCTGGGCTGAAAAATAGTAGCTTATGGTTGAAATTGTACTGTAACTGGATGAAATTACACTATACCTAAAGGTGGCTTATTTGTCGTAATTAAATTTTAAAAAATTTAAAAATAGAAGAAAAAATTTTGTTAGATCATCACGGATAACGCAAACGAATACGGGAAAAAAGAATCGGCAAAAAAACTCAGAAAAAGTCAAAAGTTCAGAAAAAGACGAAATTTATAAATAGTAAAAAATAAGTCAGAAATCACAAATTCAAGTCGAAATGAGCGGGAGTAAGGTACCGTATTGGGCAAATACTAGGGGTGGCCTTAGGCAGCAACCAGACTAGGGGTGCAAACGGATCGGATTCGAACAGATATTGTTGTTACCATATCCTAACCCATATTTTTTCTCCGGATTCGGTACCAATCGGATTCGGTGCCGGATCGGTCGGGATTAACCCAAGCCGTTTGCACCCCTACTTGTTGAAACGTCAAATAGTAGCACTAATCTGAAATCAAACTTTAAGATGTATCGGATTCGGACATATATTGTTGTTACCATATCCTAACCCATATTTTTTCTCTGGATTCGGTACCAATCGGATTCGGTACCAATCGGATTCGGTACCAATCGGATTCGGTGCCGGATCGGTCGGGATTAACCCGACCTGTTTGCACCCCTAAACCAGACTTACCGATAGGACTTAAAAGTAGCCAAGTGTGTGTAACTAGTTTTAGTTAAGTCCTACAAAAAAATATAGCGTCCCAGATGAAGCCCATTGGATTTTCCTAGGAGACTTTAATTTTATTCGCTCTATGCAAAACCAAAATAGACCGGGGAGACATGAATGACATCTTTGCCTTCAATAGTATTATCAGTCAGCTTGATTTAATTGAACTCCCGCTCAAAGGTCGCTCTTTTACGTGGAGTAACATGCAGGAAGTTCTCTACTTTAATCTCGAATTGTAAAGCTTATCACATCTCTCTACTTGAATCTTGAACTGTAACTTAGTCATAAAATCTATAGATTATTTACAAGAACAGAGGCCCCTGAGTAGACCAGAATGGAATTTCTGAAATATTATCAAAAGACACTTGCTTCGACTTCTGCATTACAAACAACTTCATTGGAGAAAGAGATGTACTATTCGTTGGGTCAAGTTCGGCGATAAAAATACGAAGTTCTTCCATGCTCTTGCCACATAAAAATATAAAAGGAATACTATTACGCAACTTGCTACTGCAGATAATAATACTGTCACAGATCATAATGGGAAAGCAGCTATTCTTTGGCATTCTTATCAAGATAGGCTAGGGACCTCTACTAACACAGAAATGCTAACAGACGATAGTACTGCAGAATTCTTTCTTGTGGCTGCCTTTTCTCGTCTCACTTTCAGGCTGACTGAAGATTCAGTTGGTTTGGCCCTAGGTTCCTGTCTTGTGGGCAAGCTCTCGGATTTTCTTTTGGAGAAGCTATGCATCTGTTGTTTTCAGTTCTCAGTGGCTTCTAAAAAAGTGGGCTTTTGATTTATTCTCTTCAGAAAGTAGTTGCCAAGGATTCCACTGTTCGTTTTCATCTCTTTCGAGATGGAGGGCCAAATTGGCAACCTGAATATCAACTATGGCTTCGGGAGCTTGAGAACGAATGGACAACTGTTACTTCCGGAAAAAAAAAAGGCGTTCGGTCGGCAGAGTTCATGCCAAAAAAAAAAAGTTTCTTTTGTTTCTTATTTGGAGGTATCTCAATTGCAGATTTTGAATCATCCTGCCGCAGTTAAGATTGGTTCCATTTTTGTTCACCTTAAGGGTGATCTTGACATCAGTCCAAAGTCAGTTTTGCGAAAGAGTTCCTTACTGGATAATCCACAAGTTCCTCCTGTTCCCAATGATGTCCGGCGGCCATTGTCAGATGTGCAAGGTACAAATTTTGAGTCCCAAGCAACCCCTAAACTCTTGCCTTCGATTTCGCCTGTGGTTGAGGATTCTTTCATGACCAATAAATCTTCTTCCATTTCGGAAAATACTCGTTGGAGCCATTGTCTTGGGATGGGTCATTCAGCTCTAGCATGCACAAAGACGAATCCGCTGCAGATTCTACTATGGATCCGTTTAAATTAGTTTTTAGGAAGTGTCTATACAATATTCGACTATCTTTAAGAACAAAACTAGTCAAAATTTTGAGTCGTTAGATAGAGATCCAACGTCCCAGATCATTTTTTTGGAGGAGGGCTTGTATGGGTGGATCCGTTGGATCTCTATCTAACGCTCCAGATCAATCTGACTGATTTGTTATTAAAAATAGTCGAATGTTGTATAGACATTTCTTAGTTTTTACTGATAGCTTTTGACTATTTCTTATAAATAGTAATAGCTTTTAGAAAGTCGTACGGAGATAGAGAAACACGCGTACGATTTTAGCTGATATAAATAAAGTTACTATAGTGTGTACTATAATCGACTAGTAGACTCCTGTTTTGAAAAGATATATTGTTTAAAAGATAAATATCGTAGAAAAACAGCTCTTGGAACCTAAAGCAACATTTTCCAAATGGTGTTTGCTTAAATCTGGAAGGAACAAAGGTTGGAAACTTAAGCCCAATGACAATGCTAGCAGGACAACCCACAATTTTGGCGATATGTTTCCACCTGAAGAGTTTCCTCGGCACCTCTCTCTAGGAAATCCCACTTCTGATTCTCTTGAGACGGTTCACATTCTTCCTCATCTCGCCGCTACCTCCCTTGCTTCTTCAGCCATGGCGGCCTTCCAAATTGAGAACCCCGATCGCTTCGTTCCTGTGGGACTCGATGTGGAGCGGACTGATCTTGTCTTTGCTGGGAATCCACCTAGAGAGCACGAGCAGCTCGCTACTGTGCTGGTTGAAGCGGAGATACCAACTCAACAGATCGGTGCTGCTTTGTTAGAGATCAGAACCTTTCATCCAGGATGTTCTTCCAGTTCAGATTACCAGTCATTCTCCTCAGCTGCAAGAGATACTATTATCTACGGAAACCCTCGTCAGATAGATCCTCGCCATACCATGCGTTTTGTCAAGCGTGATGGAGGAGTTAACTGGTGATCCTCTGCTTCCACTAGAGTACGTTGGATAATGTTTTTGGGTTATCCTTTGGACTGCCTTCATTTTTCACTGTATTTCCCATGATGTTTCCACGTTTGGAAAGCTTCTTCATTGGCATGAGAATGACAGAATTAAGGGTCGTGTGCTGATCAAAGCTCTCTCTCTCTCTCTCTCTCTCTCTCTCTCTCTCTCTCGTCCCAAGTAAACAACGCAAAAAACAACACGAAGCTCACGTTTACAACTCCCTAATTAAACCGACATTATTTTTTAACCAGAAACTGATTTAAGAAAGAACCTCAAGAAAACCCGAAAAACTAACTCCAATCTAGACTACTAACTAGACTTGTTCACAAACACTAGCAGGTAAAGGATTAAACAGCAATTCAAAGTAGCTTTAAGCCGACTCAAAATCTTGAATTCGGATCAGTATGGAACCAATCCAAATATACACATGTAGTCCTGACTTCCTACCAGCTCAAGTCCCTGGCCACTTCCCATACACTGCACCCTTTTCTTTCCAAACCAATACACGTGACGCCCCTTTCCTTCTATGTGCTGATTTTGGTAAGCTCTCTTTTCTTATGAAACATGGTCAGCACTAGCACAAGAACTAATGGAGAATTTAATTCAGAAACTTGTACTGATTTATCAAGTGCTACAGGGCCGTTTCACCAGGTGTCCGGAGCCACCTCTTCTTCCTCTGAAGGTCTCACCATGGCTGCTGCTCCTGTCATTGAACTCACCATGCCAGAAAATCAGATTGTGCCAGTGCAGTCGAACCCTTCCCCAGCGGCTACTTACGGCCATGGCGCATATCCCAACCATGCTCAAGCCTGTAACCACCTTCTGCTGCTGGAAGTTCTCAAGTTTTTGGCACCAATGTGGGTTCAAAAGTCTGACAAGGCCATTACCCAATTGGTAACAGTTGCTTCGCCTCCCAACCACGATTTCCTCGCAGGAAGAAGATTACACCACTGGTGGACACTGATTTGAGGCACAGTTCACGAATCAGTGCCCCTAAAGATGGCTACAGGCATACGGAGCTCCCGCTCAAGGGCAAGCTGAGAGGACGTGCTGCTAGCAGGAATGGACCAGTGCTTGCTTCGTCTTCTGCCAGCCCCTCACTCCCTCTGGTATTTCTTCCTCAGCTTCACATGGTGCAGAGCCCAGTAGGGTAAGCCAATCGTTTCAGTATTTTGTTAATAGTAACCCTGCCTCTGTACCTGAGCGCTCTACTGCCACTCTTCAACAGATGGGAATTGACCTCTCAAAAAAAAAAAAACCAGATCGGAGTTGAATGGTGTGGTGTTGCTCGTGTGGAGGCGACGCTTGCAAAGCTCCAAGCTGATGCCAGTGATGACCATGATGCAGATAAGGCATCCGAAGGTCAGCAGGAGGACTGAAGACATGATTGCCATGATGCTCTAATCCCATGTTCCACAGCCCTTTTTTTGATGTCTTGCACTGCAAACTTCTTCAGTATTTCTATTACTGGTTGTGTGTTTGTATGTGGCAGATCAGTTTTTGCAAAACATCCTTGTTACGGACTTTGGATGGGTTCTTTTAGGCGGGTGTCTTATGACTTATTAATTAAATATTTGAATTTTGGCTGTTTGCGAGAGACAGTACGTAGAGAGAAATAATTACATACGATTTTGACCGGTACAGTTAAACTCAGTACACTTTTTACTACAATTTTTCTATTAACACCGTCTTGAAAAAACACACCGTTTAAACAGTACAAGTATAAACCAACTTTAAATCCAAAAGAACCCGGACTTTATCTTTGATGTGGTTATGTCCTGTTCTCTGTGCTTTTATCTGTTGCGATGGGTACCAATAGAAGAAGTTGGAATGTTCGAGGAATTAATTCATAGGAAAAGTGGAAAGCAATCAAAGAAAAAAATAGCAGAAAGCAATTGCTTGTTGTCCTGTTTACAATGTCATGTTATACTGTAGCATATAAATAGTACCATACACACTGTAGCAGTCGTATTAGTCGTATTAGAAATGGTTGCATGAGAATGGAAGAAGCTGGATATGGTTGCATGCATATCTTCGTGTTATTAATAATTAGATACATATCTTCATATTAGAAATAGATAGATGCATACTTTTATATTATAAATAGATACATTAATATTTAAATAATATGGATATGATATTATCTTTAGTTGGTTGGTTGCATTAGACTATGTTAGTTTTCATATTGTTAGGGGCTAACCTCATATATATAAAGAAAGAAGACACACTATTCATAATCAAGCAATGAATAAACAAAGTTAGCAGTCTCCCTCTTCTTCTAAAATCAAGCCTCAGAACCTCTCTACCACATCAGCGAAATGCCCTGTCGGTGGATAGACAAAGGCGAACGTCCTACCTTCAGTCCTCAGACTTGTGCCCAATCATCTACCACAACATTTGATATCAGAGCCAACTGCTGCTCCGCTATCCATGGCAAGCAGTAGGGATTTCGATCCCATGAAGACCCGAGCTTCACAATTCCGGCTTCCAACCTTTGACGGCAAGGAAGATTCTCAACCTTAGTTGAATCGCTTTGAGCAATTCTTTAAGGAGCAACGGACAATGGAGGAAGAGGAGTGGTTGGTATCGCACCACCTGGCAGGGCATATCGCCCTATGGTACGACAGCTGGAGTGTGCGCTCAGGGTGCAGAGTTTAAACACGTCAACCTCCATTTTGCCACAACCATCGCACCATCTCCACCCACACGTCAAACCTCCACTGAGCCATTCACCATGGCTTTCTGTTGCTGATTGTGCAGCTTCTATGATGGTCTTAGTTACGGACCTTAAGACCGATCTCGGCAACATGATGACTTTGATGATAGAGTTTATAGTCAAGATGGAGGAAAAGACGCGGCATGTTGCTACGATTTTTGAGTCATCGTCACTACTAGAACCAATGTCGCCATCGATGCCACTCTTGCCGTCACCACCAATACTTTAGCGGGCAACGCTGTCCTTGGCAACACATCTGGTGCCTTCGCCAAGGAGGAAAGTTGCTAATGTCCAGCGACAGCCTTCTCCACGCGACAGGCCGACACCACGCCTTCGAAAATACAAAGCGCAACGATTGTCACGTCTGGGCCAGTGATATCGTCGTATCTCTCCCACAACCGTTGCATCTCAGGACAAGAAGGATACTACTGTCCTACGACATTTGCCCTTACCGTCAACAACCCCTGCGAAGTCAGCCAACGCTAGAGGGATGGTCTCCTCGCTGTTGTGCAACGGGTTTCGTTGATTATCTTTCATGCCTCATGACATCGTCATAGGCTCTCGTTGACATGTTGTTACAAAAGGACTTCAACCATGGTCACCACCTGACAGCTTGAGGACAAGTTGTCTCGTGGACGAGGGTTGTAATGTTATGGCCTATGATCTGACGAGCACTGTAGCAGGCGGACAAACAGTAATGCATGCACTGTAACACGTGAATAGTACCATGCGCATAGGAGTCGTATTAGGAATGGTTATACACATATATTCATACTAGGAATAATTAGATACATATTTGATCTGCATGTTAGGAATAGATAGATGCATATTAGGAATAGTATCTTAATATTTAGATAATATGGATATAATATTATTTTTAGTTGATTGGTTGTATTAGATTATATTAGTTTCTATATTGTTAGAGGCTAACCTCATCTATATAAAGAGAGCAACCACACTATTCATAATTAAACAATGAATAAATAAGGATTCTTCAAATAAACCTCAGAATTTCTCTACCTTATTAAGAAAAAATCTTGCTGACGATTAGATAAAGACGAGTGCCATATTCTCATCTTCCAACCCTTATCTAAGCAACACCGACCACAACACGGACAAAGGACGAAGTGCCAACACAGCCGGGAAAAGAGTGGGAGGGGAGCAGCAGCCGGGAAAAGATGCTGTGACATTTTGATTCAATACAACATACACTTAGGAGACACCCACTAGTTACTGTTAGTCATGCGTAGAATTCAACCTGTACACTCATTTTTTCCTCATATGTCGTACAGTTCATCCACTATCGGTGTTCCTCGCATGTTGTAGCTGATGTCGAACTACACAACAGTCAATGGCAGTAACAAAATCAATAAAATTTATTCCCTTTCTGGTATTGCAAATGTGCAACTGGATATTTTAGCGAATGGCCTGTCTCCTTTCTTGTCTTTGTTGGTACATTGCGCTAGGATGGCTAACCTAAACGTTGTGTAGAACTAGTGTTATTAACTAATTTCTGTCACTATGGAGCTGTGGTGTAGGGCCTGTTCTATTTAGCTGCAGCTTGTGGTTTTTGGCTGTGGCTTGTGATTTTTAAGCTGTTTGTACGAGAGATTACAGAGTAACAGAAACCCATATGCGGTTTTTGCCAATATAAATGAAGTCAATAAAGTATGTACTACAATTAACTAGTAGACCTTATCTTGAAAAAATATTCTATTTAAAAGCTAATTACTGTAGAAAAGCCAAAAACAATTTTTAAAAGCTAAAAAAAATAGGGCAGTAGTCCTTTGTGCTATTAATTGAGTTAAGACCAGGAGAGCACAAAACCAAGAGACCCATGAATTGTGCTACTCTCCCCTTCTTTTTTACATCTTAGAATTCGTGCCATCCGCCAATGATTTTAAAACCATTTAGATTAGCTATATAAAAACTATATAATTATATTTGTTTTAAAACGTAATTTCATAATATTCTAATTTTACCGCTACATCTTAACGTAAAGTTATAAGATATAACCGTTAAAGTCATATCTTGGAGACCGTAAAAAATAAAAAAACGTCATGTAAAAAGAATAATAATTCTTTATTTATGAGGAAAAGAAGTGCCCTTCAAATGTATATCCTTTTACTATTTCATCTGGCAAATTCAACTGTAAAGAAGAAGAAGAAGAAGAAGAGAAGGAGGTAGAAGAAGAGGCTGCACTGTGACGTTTTCCGGAGAGTTCAGAATAATCACCAGCAAGTAGCACACCTAAAAGTAAACAAAAAGGAAGTATCTTTGGCATATAACATAGGAAAGACATTCAGATCTTCTAAATGAAACAAAATCCAAAAAGAAAATTACACGTCAGTATGCAGCCAGCTTCTAGATCAACTGATCATTCAACACTGCTCAAACCTACACCACTCTATATATCGCAGTTTTAACAAGTAAAATAATAGGAAAACACAGTATGTCGCACAGACCTATAATCTTGTAACAGAAAGTGAGCATAAGAATATAAGATGCGTCCCAGGTCAAACCAATTGCTCGGTACCTTTACTGAATTAGTGGATTTTAACAACATTTCTATACTTCAAAAAGTGCTCAAGAGATCTGTTATGGTCTATGGCCCAGGCGAGACACGACAGCAGACGTGTGAATAGTACACGGCACCGTGTGAACAGTATGGGGTTCGGTAGAACACGTTAATAGTACCCATTTGGTACTGTAGCGACACTGCCTATTTGGATATTTACCGGTATTGGCAGCATATCACGGATTAGAAGTAGTTTTCTTATTATTTGAATTTATTCCATGTATTAGAGATAAGTTTTCTATTATTATGATTAGTTTCTTTAATATAGATATATGTTTTTTGGTTCAAGTTTAGTCATCTCTATAAAATGGACAACATTGTATTGTTATCATTAAGCAATGAATAAATAAAACTTTTAGTCTCTCCCCATCTTCTTCAATTAAGCTTTAGAACCTTGATGGCGGTATGTCCGGCCGTTCAAGGGTGAGTGCCCTACCTTGATCCACGGACCTGTACCCATCCAACAACAACCACAACATTTGGTATCAAAACCACTCACCACGACTTCTGCTGCTAATTGTGTGGCTGCTATGATCATCATCAGTTCCTAAGTTGATCTCCACCAGGTCATCAATGTTAGGTTGTCCTCCATCCTCGAGTTGCTGAGGTGCTGGGGCAACATCAAGTGTTTCTTCTTACTCGTTAGTGAGGACATCAAATAATAATGTTGTTTGAGAAAGTCAACAATCGATGTCATCCCTTGTTGTGATAGATAAATTGCCACAAAAACTTGATGATGACCATTGAACTCTTCATCTTCCTCATCAGAGGAGTAACTTGACGATCCATCGGTCGTAGTCATAAGTCAGAGTCTATCGACCATCGGTCGTAGTTGTAAGTTAGGAGCGATCGACCATCACTTGTCATCGTAGATCTGAAGCCATCGACCATCGGTCGTAGTCATAAGTTGGGAGCGATCAACCATTGCTCGTGGTCGTAGGTCGAAAGCCATCGACTATCGCTTGTAGTCATAGGTCGGAAGCCATTGACCATCGCTTGTAGTCATAGATCGGAAGCCAACGACCATCGCTCGATTGATTACTGTAGCAAGGCTGGTTGCTGTAGCACGCCTCGCCTGAGTACCGCGGGTGATTGGCAGGCTTACAGGCACTTCAGTAGTCGAAGGTGTATGACTACAACCAGTGGTCAGAGATGACCGAGCACCAAAGGCAGTCGACGCCGCTCGGGTATGAAGAGTGGTCGGAGTCATAGCAATACGAAAGGGGGTCGGAGATGTTCGAGTATGGTAAGCGTTTGTGAGCGATCGAGTATTAAAGTCGATCAAGGATGTCGAAGTACGATAAATGGTCGGCAGTGTCCGAGTTTGACAAACGGTCAAAGGCGTCCGAGTTCAGCAAGCGATCGGAGCTGACCGACTTCGACAAGTGATCGAAGGCGTCCATTTTTGACAAGCGGTCGAAAACGCTCAACTTCAACAGGCGGTACAATAATCAACCAGAGGTGTCTGAGTCCGCAGCCGTTGGAGGCATCTATCTTCGATAAGTGGTCGGAGGCGTCCGAGTTCAACAAGTGGTCAAAGGCGTCTGAGTTTGAGAAGCGGTCAGAGGCACTCGTGTACGGTAAGTAGTCGGAGGCGCACGTATACGAGGTGTTCAGGTCGGGGGTGTTTGAGTTCAGCAAGCAGTCGGAGGCGTCCGAGTTTGATAGGCGGTCGAAGGCGTCCAACTTCGACTAGCGGTCGAAGGCATCCGTCTTCGACAAGGAGTCGGAGGCATCTGAGTTTAGTAAGCAGTCGGAGCTGTTCAAGTTTGAGGGGTAGTTGAAGGCGTCCAACTTCAACCAGCGATCAGATACGTCCGTCTTCGACAAGCGGTCGGAGGCGTCCAAGTTCAACAAGCGATCAGAGGCATCCAAGTTTGAGAAGCGATCGGAGGTGTCTAACTTCGACAAGCAGTTGACAATGCGCATGTACAGTGAGCGGTCATGAACGACTAGGTATTGAGGACGGTCAGTGACGTTCGAGTATGATGAACGACCGGTGATGCCCAAGCATATCTAGTGATCATAAGTGACCAGGTACCACAAGCGCTTGGCACTGCTCAAGCACGGCAGGGGAAACACCAAGATCACAAGGGCAAGGCATCCTTGCTAGATTGGAGCAGTAGTCGATGATGTCGCATGCCTTTAGGCATCGAGAGGGTCCATCGAGTAGTGCCATCAACCTCGCCTTGAGGAGTTCTCGTCAAATCAGAGGTACAATCAGGACGAACCTAGTACATGACAGATCGTCGTAGCCATGCAGCTTGGTCGGGGTGTGTGCCACATGTAAGAGTGGGGGGAGTTCGTGCTTTAAGCCCATGGGATTGAAGAGCGATCGGCAATCTTGACAGCCCCTTCGTCGCGGCAACAAGCTACTCAACAACGAACTAAAAGGTACTTAAATGGCGGTATTACCGGCCGTGACTGTGGCGTTTGGCAATCTTCTCGACACAACGCCATCCATTGACATGCAAGATGTCTAAATAGCAGAGAAAGAGAAAATGGGAGGTTCTTTACCGTCCTGAGCATGGTACGCCATTACTTGAGCTTATACAGATTGCTTCCTTGGGTTCCTCCGTCTTTTACTCCTCCTGGCCGTGAATCCTTTCCTGTATGCCTTCTGTGTGTATGTATGCTGATGGAGTGTCTCCTTCGTCTCCACCCGGCCTCCTCCCTGAGTCCGTCAGAGTCTTGACCATCTATGTGTGTCGGTCTGTGCATTCCTCTCTATCTCCCCCCTCCCATTTGGGGGGGTTTCTCCTTTTATAGGCATGAGCAGGGGCCACAGGCAACATACGCAGCCCTCACGTAGTGCGAATCAACCTCTAACTTCTGGGATCGAAATCCTGATTTGATTGCTAAATCTTTCTTTTCAAACCATTGCTTTCCATATCAGAAAAGATTCATCGAGAAATACTTCCATAAATGAAGATATGGTGCAATCGTCCTCCCATTGCAAATATGGTTCACTCATATCCAATCTTTCCTTTCCTTCTTAATGCATAAACTATCATTGGTTAGCTGCGCACGGTGCTATGCATATATCAACTATTGGAATTGATCTTGTTGTTGATAGTTTTCATGTGTATAGTCGTATGTCGAGTACTCGGTGTGTCCGAGTGCCATGCAGGAGCCGAATGCCACAGAGTCGGTGAGTAGTCAGAGACTCTACAGACTCAGTCGTGATCGCGGGTCAAGTAGCATAGCGAACTGGTTGTAGCTACATTGAACTAGTCATACCACTGTGGTGTAGGATCGAGGATAACTGACTAGATGGGGGTGAATAGGAGGTTAAAAATTATCTTGCCTTCTAAAAATAATTACCACAATTTAGTCTAGCGAGATTTTAAAGTAATTCAAACCTACACAATTCTAGTATATCTAAGGCACTCACAAGTCGACGTCAGGCTTCTTTATAACCTTTTTGAAGAACTCACTGTGCAAGCTCCCACCAAGTTGTCTAGGTGTTGGCAAGCACCAAGAGTAATAGATCACAACTTCGCTTGATGGCTCAACCACCTCAAATAAATGCACAATGTGAAATTGAGTTGTAGAGTGAATGCTTAATGCTCAAGGGTGTTCAATGGAGTTTTTTTTATCCTTGAGCATGTGGGGGAGTATTTATACCCCACCAACTAAAACTAGTCATTACAGGGCAATCCCTAAAAAAATTAGGGCCAACAGAAGTATCACCGTTCATTGGTCGGTACTACCGCACTTGTTCTGACACAACAGTAACGGCTATTTCAGAACTTCGGAACTAGCCGTTGAAAGTCGGTGCAGTATTACCGCCGTTGTAATCGTGGTAGTTCTAATATTCAGAAGTTCCAAAATTTCGGTGCGGTACTTCCGTTTGCTTCGAGGCCAAAAGTTATTGCTCTCTGAAAAAAATGTACTGCCCGAATTTTCGGAGTTTCCGTGATCTAGAAGTACCGTTTAAGGTTGCAGTACTACCGTTCTATGGTAGTTCCACCGTTGAAACTTCGATACTTCCATTTTCCGTAGGGACAAAATGATTCCAAGAGTGCTCTCTGGAAAAAACGTACTGCTCGTTTTGACGGAACTTCTGGAAAGCTGAAGTACCGCCGTTTACACTCCGGTACTTCCGATTATCCAGACAGATCACATATTGGCTACCAATTTTAGTTTTAAGAAAATGCATGATCCTAAATTAATCCAAATGGCACAAGAATATGATATCAAGTTACTAGCCATGATCCCTCTTAATAGTACGGTATTTATGCTATAATCTGGTCTTCAACCCTTTTTCCTAAGACCGGTAAAAGCAAAAGGGATCCTAGTTTACATATACCTTTGTTTTGAGCCACATTGATCTTCATATTGACTCTTAGAATGCGTCTCATCATCATTTTAGGAATTAAACATTTTAAACACCTAGTAAACATGTTAGTCTCATATTCACATAAATTCATTAATTACTATATCGTTATCATTCATATAAAAGGGACAGAACTATGTCGTTATCATTAAGCAATGAATAAATAAAGTTTCTAGTCACTTCCCCCTTTCTTCAACTAAGTCTCAGAGTCTTGACAGCGGCATGACGGGCTGTTTAAGGGCGAGTGCTCTACCCTCGGTCCTGTACCTAACCAACACCGACCACAACATTTGGTATCAAAGCCGCACAATCAGCAGCAGAAGCTATAGTGAGTGTCTCTGATATCAAATATTGTGGTCAGTGTTGGTTGGGTGCAGGACTGAGGGTACGACACTTGCCCTTGAATGGTCGGCCATGGCACCATGAAGGCTCTGAGGTTTCGTTGAAGAAAAAGGGGAGATATGAACTTTATTTATTCATTAGTTAATGATAACAATATAGTGTAGTTTCTTTTATAGGGATAGCTAAACTTAATCTCTAAAAACCTATCTCTAATCATATTCATAGAAAACTTATTCCTAATATATAAAATAAATCTAAAAGAAAATAAAGCTAAATAGTAAAAATACTAATTATTATATTTCTAATCTACGATATGCTGCCAATACTAGTAAATATCCAAATAGGCAGCGTCGCTATAACACCAGACGGGTACTGTATATGTGTGCTACAATACCACATACTGTTCACACGCATTGTGCTGCCGTGTACTGTTCACACGCTTGCTGCCACGCCTAACCTGGGCCATAGACAACAACAAGATCATGTGAGCTTACAGAAAAAGAACACTGAACCATTCAAGTTCAAACATATCAGCGAGCAGCAGTTATAAATCGTTAGTATATTTTACGATATATTATTAATAACTATAAAATCATAATGATATGAAGGTAAATTCAAATACAAATCCAATTGTACCACTGTTGTGTCAATTAACATATATATTGTTGAGCCAATTGTTGGTCAAATAATACAAAGTTTGAATCTTGAAATACATAGGCGCCTCAGAAAAATCAACGGAGGGAGTAGTGTTTAGATTGAGAGTGTATATTGCAAATGTATACCAAAAAGATAAATTTCACTTTGCATTTGGAACTAACGCGCTCCTGCAGTTTGGAACATTTGCTACTCAAATGTTCAAAAGCTTTGCCAAGTCAAAGGGTTGGTGGTTGGTGCATGTGTTTCTGACAGGTTTGGCACTGCAGCCATGGCCCATGGCCTAGATGTCGTGGAAATGGATGCTTCTTGCAGATCAGAAGAAGCACAGAACCAAGTGCTAGGGAAGCAATAATTAGCTGAACAACATTTCAGTCACTTGGATTGCACCGTCGAAACAGGCGTCCTAATTGATGGCGCATTAATTGCTCACTGAAGAGTGGGGCCATAAGTTCGTCTTGTTCTTGTAATTTGTAAACAATCCATGCCAGAGTGTTTTTCTGTCAGTGGTAAGTTCATGGGTGAGTTTTTTTGAGCTGATGGTTTAAAATTTTGAATTCTAGCTATTTGTGAGAGGTAGTACGTACAGAAAAATGGTCGTATGCAATTTTGGCTGGTACAACTGAATTTAGTACACTTTTTACTATAATCTTTCTATTGATCCCGTCTTGAAAAAACGCACCGTTTAAAGCTAGTTACTGTAGACAGTACAAGCATAAGCCATTCAAAAGCCCATTCGAACCTGCCCGTGTTCATGCAGGCTAAATTCTTGATGAAGTGTTTTCATGAGTTTGCTGCTGTCTAAACAGTCTTTTGAGTAGCTTTTATGGCGCTGTTACTGTCCAAGTAATCCTTTCAGTTACCATGAAAGTACATTGAAAAACAAGATATTCATGGTTTGGCACAATTTTGCCATAGCATGAATGTGCATTTTAGCAAGTCAGGTCATTTCTTGACTTCCTTTCTTTCTTTTTGAAAATATTGACAGCTTTCTTTGCGGTTGTGACCTGTATGATAGGTTCTTTCAGATCTTTGGCAACGACTATGTCATGATACATCTTTATAGTTTCAGATTAGAAAAAAAATCCTGGTTTATCAGATAATTTTTCAAGAAAGGAGAACAAGTTCTTGATACACATCTTATTTTGTGCTCCAGGTCAGAAACATCTTATTCACATATTATATTTTCTCTATCTTTTTCTAGAATCGACAGTCATGCGAAGAGAAACAATCTTAGTAATCCTAATCGTGGAACCTGAAAATAACCTGACAAAATTTAGTATGTAAAATCCTGACAATTGCCAAAGGAATCTGCAAGCACAACGTTTTACCCAGCAAGCACTGCCTGGGCATATTTTGCAGTAACAAAAAGGTTACTTAGGATCTGTCATGAGGTCACACCATGCGGCTCACTCATTCAAAGAATGTAGGCCAGCGTTTCATCAGTTTATGCAAAACTTTCATGATATGACTGCAAAGCAAGACAGGACAGCTCCACATGCATACCGAAGTTTCTGAGAACGCAAGGATGATCATGTGGAGCTATCAAAGCCACAAAGCTGCGCAGCAAAAGGAGTTTGCTCCTGCATTTTACACTGCCACTACCTTTTTCAAATTCATCCTACCAATATGTGACAGACTGTGGCATGAAAAAGCAAAACAAGGACCCTTCGGTGGCAATATATACTTCATAAACTGCAGAACTACACTTATCAGTAAGTACCGACAATACAGCAGTGGCAATCCTAGAGTTTGGAAAGAACACTTCTTGATCATTCTGATGTAGATAAGTTTGGCCAGTTACATTAATTATACTTCCTCATAAGTGGCATTAAGTCTTTAACTCATTAGACGTTTGTCAAAGTTCAGATAAACATAGCAGAATTACACAAGTATCAAGTAAGTCAAAGTATCAGTACAGAAACTGAAGCAAGCTGAGCTTAAGACCTTGAATGTCTCATACTGATGAAATACACCAGGTTTAGATGTAATCAGCCCTATTGGATGAAATGGAACCAAAGTGTGCAAATTAAGCGTGTGTTTATTACGATTTTTTATGCTACCAGCTTATTGTTATTACTTACACTGTCATATTGTGCGTTCAACTTAATGTTGCACTACAAATAGCGAACATAAGTTGCAATATTGCATACTGCTCACAACTCACAAGTAAATCAAATCAATCAAATCTTTTCACTATTAATCTGACTCATAGTTGCAGTAAACATTGTCAGAACACAAAACCAGACAGAATAATATGCAAGTACAATTGCTGATCTAGATCATCTGCCTGACTTAAGCACAGTTTAGTGCCAGTTTCACTTCTCTTTGGACTTCGTTTACTTCAAGTGCTTCGTTGTTCAGAAATAATTGAGCTCATCCAATTAACTCCTAGCTGCAGAAGACATTGACAGATAAATTAGTCTGACACATCAACCTGCAAGTACAGTTGCTGATCGGACAATTTGCACCAATCTCAGTCAATGAACTGATCCAAATGACCATCCTGCATGCAACAAACTCTGCTGGAAAGAACTTACAGTTCTATCCAGGCCAGCTGTTGGCATTCCTGATCACGGGCCGTCAAAAGGAGGCCCTCCTGAAACTGATGCTGACTGATGGGATACTTGTTGTAGCCCACTTCATCAGAATATCAGATCACGCATGGTGCAGATACTTCAAATCAGAAAATTTTGCTGCCCAAAGGTGGATACACTGCATAGTGCTCTGCCCTTCGGTTCTTTGACCGTGTTTGACCAAGCCGGGAAGCTATATATAAATCATGCTTACTTTTATCATAGCCCTTCTCAGCTCTGAAGGATGAGCATTCTTTCTGCAATATTCAGAAGATGCCAACTTTTTAAAATATATGATATGGGCAAGATTCGTAACTTCTATCCAATGAAGTTGAGTTGCTTTATTTATATCATCCAGGGGAACTGCAAAAAAATCATCTATTTTCAAGAAGCGAGAACAACTTGATTACTCTCGTGCACATTCTACTGCGAAGTACACTCCTCTAGCATAACAAATGCAATTTCAAACATAAAAGGATCGACAACTAACCTTCTTCTGTTCAAGACAATATGTATGCATAAGATTTTGATGAAATAGTTCATTCCAATATTTTTATAGAGAAATTAGAGGAGATATCTTACCAAACTAAGCTGCATTTTATGAAAAACTGTACAAGGCAAAAGCCTGACAACTCAACAAGAACATTGTACAACTAATATTGTGTATAACTTGTTTTCATATAGTGGGATGCATAAACTAGCCAGGTTGCAACTGTGAGCACACAGAACTTATCATGAGAACAGTCTAGTTCTTGTGTCATCTACCTCATCACTATTAGAAAAAGTTGCTGATTAGTTCTTTTGCTGTAATCTCTATAAGAAGCGAAGGGTGCATGTGGGCAGCCTCAAACTAACATCAAGAAGCATCTGAATTACAAGGACCACAAATGACAAGCCATCCATGTGCTGCAAGACCAAGCAAGGGCAGCAAGAGCAAGAACATGGTGGCTCTCAGTAAGGACAGCACCATCGCTGCCATGACCAAGAGCAAGGTGACGATAAGGGAGTACGATCGGGATTGCGACATGGAGGCCGTCGAGAAGCTCGAGAGGAGCTGCGAGATCGGCGCCGGGCGGGGTTTCTCCATTGTGACCAACATGATGGGTGACCCCCTGTGCAGGATCAGGCTCTTCCCTCTCCATGTCATGTTGGTATGTATGAGACCATATATATGATATGAGTGCCTATATTCTAGCTTTTTGTGTGTCTGCTTCATGTGGCTAGCTAGATCTTTGATATATATGTTTGCATAGTTAGCTAGGTAGGCTATATTATGTAGAGTCTATATATAGTTCTATGTGGCCTAAAGAGTGAGAGATCGATGCATGCATGATTGTGTTGATAAGCTAGCTAGGGGTTTTAGTGTAGACCTTTACATGCCCAAATATGGCAAAGGGAATGTTTTTTTTTTCATCTTACTACTTGCTTACACTATGTATGTATATAGTTGGTTTTGTCAGACCTAGCTAACTAGGCAATCGTATGCATTAGGGTCTATAATCTATATATGTGTGACAAAAGGATTGGATAATTGTGCTGTGGTTGTATATCTTCGATCTTATATGCATGCTTAGATGCTAATCTAAAAGTGAATGTCTTCGATTTATGTATTAAACAGTAGATATAATTAACCTCTCTAGCTATGAAGCAAAACCTTATATATACGATGATGATTAAGTGTGTGTAGTGTGTGGTTGCTAGTTAATTAAGGCCTAGCTAGCTAGGATTCATGGCTTGATGCTAGTTGTATGTTCTAAGGCAATGCTGATCGAGATGATGAAGATTGGAAGCATGATTCTGAGTTGGTTTCTGATTGACTGCACTTGCAATAAGCAGGTGGCCGAGGTCATCGGGGGAGGAGGGGAGGTCGTCGGCGTGGCGCGGGGGTGCGTCAAGCGCGTCGCCACCGGCCTCGCCGAGGGCAGCACCGTGCTCGCCGGCTACATCCTCGGCCTCCGGGTCTCTCCCCTGCACAGGTGGGGTGACACTACATGTACATATCATGTGATAACAAATTACGTACTAATATATGTAGTGCAAATGCAATTGCGTTGTCAATGTGAATATATTTGTGCTTTTGTGGGTGCAGGAGGAAGGGCATTGGCCTGAAGCTAATCAAGTCCGTCGAGGCGTGGGCGGCGCTCCACGGCGCGCGGCACGTCGTCGCCGCGGCCGAGGCCACCAACGTCGCGTCCCGGAGCCTCTTCGTCGGGAAGTGCGGCTACGCGCCGACGGCCCACCTGTCCATCCTCATCCAGCCTCTCGCCGGTGTCCGGCCGGCCTCGGGTAGCAAGCGCAGCGATGTGAAGATCGAGAGGCTCACCGTCGAGCAGGCGGCGCTGCTGTACAAGCGGCGGTTCGGCGGCGAGCCGCTGTGCCCGTCCGACGTGGACGCTGTCCTCAGCGCGCCGCCAAGCCTCGGCACGTGGGTGGCGCGGTTCGTGGGCGGAGCTAGCGCCGGCGCCGGCGCGTGGGCGTGGGCGTGCATGAGCCTGTGGAACACGTGCGCGTCGTACAAGCTGCAGGTGGTCGCGCAGAGGACGGAGGGCGGCAGGGCGCTCCTGGCGCGGCTCGCCGCCGTGGCGCCGATGCCGTGCATGGGCGCGGGCGCGCGCCGGGCGCCGTGCGGAGAGTTCGGGTTCGTGCTCGCCTACGGAATCGACGGCGAGGGCGACGGCGCGGCGCTGCAGGCGCTGGTGCGCGAGCTGTGGCTGCACGCCGCCGGCGCGGCGCGCCGCGTTGGCGCCGAGTGCAAGGCCCTCGTGACCGAGGCCGCGGCCGGGGACCCCGTCGTGCGGCACGTGCCGCGCGGCCGGCGCGCGTCGCGCGTTGACGACGTCTGGCTCGTGAAGGCCGTCACAGGCGGCGCCGCCGCCGCTCTGCTGGCGCGGACGTCGAGGCGCCGGCTGGTCGATCCCAGGGACTTCTAGCACATCATACGTACCTTGAGTTCTTGACTCTTCGAGTACTGCAACCAAGTCTTTTGGCATTTTGTCGTAACATGTTATTCTAAACGTGTTCCAAATGTGTAATAAGCTTGCTTGACTAAGCTGATACGAGCGTAGTGAATATTCACATCATCCACGTCATCATAAATGCTCCACTGCCCGTACAAATCTTAGGGCCCGTAAATAATATAGTGTTTTGGCTGTGCCTTTAGTTTATACAGATATACATTTACATACGATTTTGCTCGATATAAATAAAGTCGTTGCAATATATACTATATCGACTAGTAAACCTGTCTTAATAAGACACTATGTTTATAGTCATCCATGCACCTTTGCTCAAGAGTAAAATGGCAAAAACTTGATAGCAACCGAGCCACGTCATCACATATTTGAGGTCATGTCCGTCACGAAGACTCTGTGCTCCAAGACGGACTATCCGGACGTGTCCGTCACGAAGCAGTCGGCGCCGTCGGCGGGGAAGAAGCTGGGCGGCGCCGTCCCTGGCGGCGGGCGCACTCATCACCGACCCCAAGACAGCGCCGCTAACGCTGGGCCCGCTTTAGGGTTGCCTGGAGTTGTACGATGACATTGCACGTAGTCTTGACCAGGCCGACAAGGCTATGATCGCCGGTGACAGGGACACCGCTAGCACCATGCTTGACACCGTCCGCACTGACATGGACACATGCGACCAGGACTTCGAGGAGTGCCAGGAGCTCACGCCGCTATGCCCAAGCATGACACTGCCTCGCCGTCGCCACCGCCGCGGGTCTGCGCTAGATCATAGCACTAGCAACACCGTATACGCCTATACGTTTCATTGATTGCATCGAAACTGCGCGAACTTGTGTATGTATCCATCCATGGAACAATGTTAGTGGAAGCATCTTGATTTGTGTCTGCCTGTAACATTTTTAAACTTAATTCCCGTTCTTTTTTCAATTCTTGTAGTAGATCTGATTGTTGATGGCAATCTATATGACAACGTGGCATTTTACAAGGATTTTGTTTTACTGAAGATACGCAAATCTTGTTAAATTTCAGTTTAAGAACATTTGGTAGCAGTGGCGTAGCTAGGATTTGTAGCTATGGTGGTCCGTTGTCTAAAATTTATTTAACCGCTATAAATTTAACATGTCGGTACACAAGTATATAAATTACGAAATGCAATTAAGGTAAAAAGGACATACAAACTTCATAAAATAGACGAATATAGCTTTCTTAACATAGAATTGAAATATTACATACCCACCTATAACAGTTGGCGATCTTTTGTCAAAACCCTAAAATAAACCAAGACAATGCGCCTCACCAATGAAAAATATTTAATCGGCGGTGCCAATTTCGAAGGTTAAATGTAAAAGCTTTGTCATTGCATGACCACCTATAACAGTTGGCAGATCTTTTGTCAAAACACTATATCACAGAATGGCACAAAAAAAACTAATAACATGTCTTCAAGCATCAGACAGCTAGAAGCCTAATCATCCATCATAGAACACAAATGCTAGCGTCAGACAGGGCCTAGAACAAATCATACACACAGCTAGCCGCAGATTTATCAGTACAATAAGTATCCATCATCCATCCAATTCACAATAACAAACGTAGCCTTGAGCAAACACAACATAGAAGTAAACTCTGTTTCAACACATTAGATGATAGATCACATGAACTGCCCTTGCCAATTGTCTAACCACCGCATATATCAACAGATACTACCAGTGGCGCAGGGTGGTCCACGGCCCACAGGGACCACCCTGTAGCTCCGCCCCTGTTTGGTAGGGTATGCCCCGTAGCTCCGTTGCATGTTCTCTGGAAAAAAAATTACTAACAAATATGGTGGTGTCTTGTGATTGTAACAGCCAGATTTGTGTCAAAATAAAAACTTGCATGATTTTCAAAATAAAATTATGGCATTTTCAAAATGCCCCTAAAGCCTTGCTTTGAATCTAAAATTTTTAAATAATTCCTTGGCTCAAAAATCAAATTTGTGAATTTCTAAATTTTATTTGTGTACAAGTAAAAATCCTTAGAAATTTCTGTGCACAAAACCTCCCAAAAGTTCAATTTCATAACTGAATTTAAATCTCAAATAAAAATTTAAATCAGTTCTTTTCCCTCCCTCACCTCCGAGCCAAAATCCAACCACCAACCCAACCGATTTTCCTTTTTCTTGCCCGTCAGCCCGCTTTCCTCTCCCTTTCATTTTCCTTCTCGTGGCCCAATTGCCCTGCGCGTCACGCCCTATCTTCCCTTCTCTCGCTCGTAGGCCGTCCGCTCGAGCTAGCCCACGCGCGCGAGCTCCCCTCCCTCTCTCCCCTCTCACGTGCCGTTGCCATGTGGGCTCCGGTCCCACCTGTTCGTGTGAGAGGCACTATGCTTCTTCCCCACTCTTCTTCTCTCTCCCGAGCTCTCTCTCTATGTCCCTCTCGCTCGCTCGCCTGCACATTGTACACACACTACTCGAGCTAGAAGCCATGTCACCCCTGCCATCTCGAGCGCCACACCGCCGTGACCTCGTCCCATCATCGCTCGCTCTCTCCCCTCTGCATACTCCTTCTCTCTCCTATTTTCTTGCACCTAAGGGCAAGTTGTTGGCACTGCTCTCTCTCCCTCCTCTCCTCTGTTTAAGCTGCCTCGAGCGTGTCAAACCTTAGCCTTCACCTCCTCTTCATTTGCCCTAAGCTCCCTCTCTACCTTCGGAGGAGAAGAATTTGGTCTTCTTTCCCAAATACAACCCCCTATTTATAATACACACATTGTCGCGCATGTTTCCTAATAGGAAAGATTGGAACACCGACGACGTTGTTGTACACAGTGCCACCGCCCCTTCCTCTTCACTCCAGTGAGTCTCGACCTTTGAGGTGATGTCTTTCATGACCGCCTTGACATCCTATGCTGATGTGTCCCTTCTTTGGCTTCCTCGTGCCCCAGAACCACCGGAACACCCTTCGTCCCCATCACTAGCCGAAGCACACACCAGATCTCACCGGCGCAAATAAACTCTTTCCCTTCTTAGTTCCTCGGTGAGTTCTTCCGTTCCAATGCATTTCTTTGTGTCGCGAACCTAGTAGGGTAGACAGCGTAGCACCTAGTTGGCCGTAGCACTGCCACACCGCCGTGGAGAACCCTGCTCGCCACCACTCTGTGAATATTGAGAGCACTAGTAGGTTCGCAGTGACCTAAAGATGCTAGCGCTTATGCCAATTTGAAGATTCTGGCACTCGATTGTAGTTTCCCTCGTGCACAGTGGCATCGCCACAGTCCTCACCGTTGCACCGCCACCTCGGACCATCTCCTGTTGCGCCGTTGCCGCCAATAGCTTCTCCGGGACCGTCATATCCCATTTTGGGGGTCGCGGATGGTCGTCGAGCCTGCCATCGCCAGCATCAAGCCTAAAACCCGAGCGCCACGACCAAGCTCCCATGTAGCTCTGTACAACTGGGGAGGAAGACGACCATGAGCCGCTGACCAGTGGGCCCTGTGTATAGATTAGGTTAGTTTAATCAGTAATTAGTTTACGGTTAATTAGTTAGTTAATGTCAATATGACATGTGGGCCGAATAGGTCAAAAAATATAATTAAATCCTGGCTTATGTTCTGTGTCGTTGACATGTAGGCCCTACCCCTAAGACCAACCACGTAGACTCAATCTGTGGACCGCTGTCTCTAACACGTGGGCCTCCGTCTCTGTAGACCATTGCGTGGACCTAGTCCATGTTCACCATGGCCCTACCTGTCAGCCACTGAGCTATTTTCCTTAACAAAAATAATTGAAAAAGAAAATAAAATAACGGTCATCCCCACCTGTCAGAAATTTCAGAATTTTTACAATTTTTGTCTCGGCTCAAACGTTGGAGAGCTCATTCTCCCTTGTTTCAAATCCAAATGATTTAGTTTTCGTTTCTAAATTCAAAATCTTTCCGACAACACCCAAATCATAATTTTTGGAGTTCATTTGAATTTTATTTTAGATTTTATTTGAATTTATGCTGATTGTGGATATTCCCGCATTTGGATGCCCCCGCTGCTGCCGAACAAGAACCTATGCTATTCACAATTAAGCAAGGCATGTCCTTATGATTGATCATATTGAATCTAGTTTTCAATACAATTGCTTTGCTTTTCAAATTATAAATTGTATGCTTATTATTATTCAATTAAATGTAATGGTAAATATTGATACTTAGTTATTTTATGACGTTGATGTGTAATATCTCCTTCCTTGCTTGTTGATATTATCTTTACCAAATCACCCTTGGATATTTATTATAACAATACCTCACCTTGGTTAAACTTTAATAAATAATGGTTGTGCTTAGAAATGCATTAGTGGTAAATTAGAATACAACACTAATATTGCTAATGGACACTTGAGACATTGTGTAGCAATGGGAATGGTAACGTGGGTTACCACTGAAAATTAAAAAATATTTTATAAATTAGTGGAGACTCAGGCGAGTGGCTGGGATGAGATCAGTGTCATAACGCACAAGATTTGGGTATGTAGGTTGTCTCACCTGAGTCGATTAAGAACCAAATCTTATGTCGTTCTTTTCTATACCCCAATCGTACAAACACAAGTCAAGTATGGGATTGATCTGGTCAATTAATTTGTTTAGTTTCGGTGTGGCTCCCACGCAATAGATTGATAGGTGGATTTCTATTGTGATTATTCTGGGAGTGGCCAACACTGATCGCTACCAAATGTGGATTTCTTTAAATGTGAAGGGTCGTAGACTCCCTAACAACCATGGGCAGACCCAACATAATTCAGGGGTATTCACCTGAATACCCAAATTTTTTGATAAAAAAATTCACTATATACAAGGTATAATACATATGTATACTAGTAATTGGGCCAAACTCATCTTATTCATACCTAGTTAGCCCAAATTAGCATCGGATCCTTTTGACCCATTTCCCCCTCCCATCGACATTGGCCCATGCCCACTGTAGGATATATGATAACATGCAAATTCGTCTTGTTCATACCCAGTTGTAATCTTTCAATCGTGAATGATAAATGATAACATGCAAATCTATGACTTGTATGTACACAATAGGGCTGGAATTTAGAAAACCACCTGAGAACATCAAGCACTTAGCCTCCTAGAAATTTTGCTGGTAAATAACACATAACAATACCATTATTTTTCCTTCTTCTAAGACCATCACTGTTGTTGTTCAGTTCTAATTGTAGCATAGCTTAATCATGCATGATTGCATGCCTGTTATTACTTTTCTTTTGAGAGGAAACACATTTCTGATACTTTTTCTAAAAAACACAGATAATAAGAACACATTGCAGGCTTGTATGGATTTCTTGAAGAAAACGTGTAATAGAGATTCCTACAGATTTGCACGTCCTGAACCACATACTGAGGTCTATATGTGTATTTTTCTTTTGTCATGAATTTCTGTTAATTTAACTAGCAAGTTTTTCCCCGCGCCTTTTTTATCAAGTGATAAATGCCAAGGTTGAAATTTGCCATTATTTTAAACAAAGAGAATGCAACCGATCTCTTTGTTGCTTTCGCCATCCATCTTCAAGCTCAAGTTCTGTTAGATAAATTAAAGTAAATTATATCCAGTGATTCTCTTTTTTTCTTTAAACCCATATTTAAGTTACTATACATGGCTGCCAAATACATATATAGGAGGGCATAAACCCTAGAAATGCCTCATCACAAAGCTAACCTTAACCTTAATTCCTTCCGGATGTTTTTGTTCATTCAAAACAGTTAGAACAATGGTAGAATAATATTTAGGATTGCAACTTTTTTATCGAATACTCTTGTCATTTGGGCAAGCTAATATGTACCCATTGAATGTGTCCATTTAAAACAGGTATAGCAATGTTAAAAGTATTTTATAATTTTGAATACTCATTCTGAAATTCCTGGATCCACCACTGCTAACAACGGTGGTCCCTCATTAAAAATATTGCATGTAATGGTTGTATTCTGGGGATGGCCTATAACAGTTACTGTCTCACCTCCGGAGCGAGAGAAAGCATTGGGACTAAGCATTCTAAAAGGCTCGTTATGATTTTCTCAGTAGCATATCTACGGAAGCATGTCATGACTGACATTAAGAGTTAATCATATCTTGTTTGTAAAGTTGTATAGCCTCTGTAAGATATTATAATCTATTCGAATGCCTGTGCCCCTGGTTATGGACAAAGTGTAGAAATTCCACACTTGGTTAGTTTTCATAAAATAATAGATATGGAATCGTGCTTATGGAATGGATATGGTATTTTGGTATGGAAATAGATATGGAATGGTGCTCATGGAATAGATATGGTATCTTGGTATGGAAATAGGTATGAAAAGGTATTTATGGAATGGATATGATGGACAACCGTGAAGAGAATTTGCTCTTGTGAACTTAATTAAACTAGACACTTTGATTTTAGGTTAAAAAGGCTAAGTCATAGGTTTGAAAACTAGCTATAGTATGATAGTTGACAAACTGGCTTTATGCTAAAAGAAACATAAGACATTCTCTTTGTTAAATCTTGCATGTAAATATATACATATATACTTGCATTCTAATATAAGGACTTATTGAGTACTTTTGTACTCGTTGTTACTCAACTATATGAATTTATTTCTCAAGGAATGATCTACCGGTGAATATTTGTCACTATTCATCGAAGGTTGAAAACAACGCCAAATACTAAGTTGCATACCTCAGTTGATTGCCTGTGGGCATATTCTAAGGTTCTCTCCTGCTATGTGTCTTCTCCACTACAAGACTTCATTTGTATTTAGCCTCTCTGGCCTATGATGTAAGACCTTGGCCATTTAGCCCATTTCGGTTCATTACTACTGATCCAAAGACTAGCTCAGAATATACGTAAGGTCCACGTTGCCAAATCCGAGCCGCTACATGGATGAAACTATGAGTCTTCTACTTCTGGGCAACGCACTTCATATGAATCAGAAGTTCATGCACAATTTACTCTTAACATTGTGGAAAGCAAGTTATTGAGTTAATCTTAATCCTCAATGCGTTTGCTGGTTTTTTTTTCTCATGTCTCTCATGTTGTTGTCTGTGTACCTTTAATTCGAAGGTTTACAGCCATACAGGATGATGAGTTTTTCCAGAAAGAGAGAGAAGGAAAATCAGATTTCAGAGGAGTTAATCCTTTCAGAAGCATGGATGATCTGAATATCTTTTGCTAATTAATTTGTGAAGAGAACTAGCTGTATACAGAACCTCCTAGTATCTAGTGTTTCCTGAAGAGGCATGCAAGTCATTCAAGGGAGAACCTACGAGGGAGCTATAATTTGGTTCTGAAAACAGTGTCATATGTTAACTGACACATGTTGGAGAGATCAACATCTAACAGAATACAGACATTATTTTTTTTTGGTGGAATTGCAGGCATAATTCGCGGGTGCATGTGAATTACACCAGATTCTGATGATCAGAAGCCAGTACACCTCTGTGGTTTGCAGTTCAGACAATGTTTATCTGCACCAATTACTAAGTAGCAAGTGCATTAAGGTCAATCGCGAACCTAGAAAAGTTTCATTGAGTGTGCACACTACGCGGGCTGCACCTTTTTGGATGCACCCCCACCCGCCGTGCTGCAATTCCTTAGATGCACGCCTCACCGTGGCCGCTAGGCATCTCCTGGCGTGCGCCCTTGTAGCCGTTGACTCGTCATACCACCCATACAAAATTTTTAACTAACATCCTATAATCTATATTGTCAAACTTTCTAAAGTTTGACTGTTAATATGTTTAAAACTATATAGATTTATCGCTAAAATACTTTCATGATATTATAATTTTATTAGTATATAATAAGATAAAGTTATAAATAGCAATGACCAAAGTCACGTCTTGTAGACCGTGAAAAATAAAGAAATATCACTTAAAAAAGAATGGAAGAAGTAATAAAATGTTAGCGATGGGTAAATGGTGCATTGTGAATATTGTATTCATATGGTACCTTAACGTTATTATATAATTAGTTAGGTTTTAATCCCAATTAATTAGCTACTTTACATATTTAGTTGTGAAAACAATTTAAGTTTATGATGTCATAACGATAACAATTACTAATATTGACAAATAAGTTTCATAGAATTTTATCAGTATACTAAGTAACCTGCATGACAGCCCGTATACTTTACCACTCAAAAAGCACATAGGTTTTTTAATACATCTATACTTAGTATGCAATATTGATGTGGCCTATTAATGTCACATATGGCTTCAAAATTTATAAGTAAAATGTCTCATATAAGACACCCTATGTTAGTTTTGAATCATTACACTCAAAATAATGGTCGTGATGGCTAAAGCAAATAAGAATCGAACACTTGATTTTTGAGTTAGAAAGTAAAAAAAGCTTCTAATAGCTAAATAAAATAAAACATAGGAATCATCTTTTGGTGGCTTGGTAGAGTTATCGATATACGACTGAAACTTATTAAGGTTTAAATCCTAGCGCTTCAGTAGGAATTTTATAAGGTCACGGATTTATCCTCACCTGCATCTTTCTAGGCTCTTACTAAGAGAGCGCATTTGTGTGTGTGTGTGTGTTTGCATAGTAGTCTGTGTGCATGTGTGAGCCTTTCTTGTAATTGAAAAAACAAAATAAAGTGATTTCATACCATTTACATGGTGCCACATAGACAGAGAAGAAATAGATGTTGGGTTGTCTACAAAACCTAAAAGAGAGTACGGAATACAATTTACATCTAATTTCCTCGAGCATTATCCAATTGCAATGAAATACAACTTCAATTAAGACATATAGCAAAAAAAAAAGATACATACATAATTTTCAAAAATTTTGAAGGTGTCCGTGCATAACAGGCACCTCCTTGGCTCCACCCATGATGAGGTTTTGCATTTCTTCACCTTGAAATGTGCCTGAAGAAGATGTCACCAAATTATAAATCTCTCCAAAGGCAAATGGTATTATATAACGCCACTTCATTTAGGATAGAACCAGAGTGAAATATTTCTGGACATCTGAACAATCTATGCGCACCACTGACAAAGTATAGTGCATATCTTCGATTTTTCTTCAGAAATGTGTTAGTGCTTTGAAAGATTTAGTTGTGGTATTATCAAATTTGATTTACTAGCTCCTTTCCACCTCAGGCTGGATTCTTCTTATATTTGAGAAAAAAAAGAAATTTATTGCTCACAATATGAACCTAAGCCAAAGGTGATTGCATGCATGATAATGAAATAAGAGAGCTTTGATGGAGAGGAGTTTAGGGTGGAAATGCAAAGATTAAGCTTACAATTTGGGGCTCATGGAAATAGTTTGGTGTATGATGGCTAGATCATCTTTGACATAATGACATGGATTGGACCTAATTTTCAAGAATGGTTGTTTTTGTGTGAGAAGAAAAAAGAATTTACAAACTAACGAGAAGAAAGTTGTGAATCGAAGACAAAAGAGTGTACTCATCCTTACACTACACTCAAATTTAAAAAGTCATAAAAATTTTCAACAAAATTCTAAATATATGTCATGGTTTACTCCATCTATGTATAAAACTTCAAGATCAAATTCATTCTATGTTAAAAGTGCAAAAACAAATTCTGACAGATTTGAACTCTTAACTTTTATCAGAATTTTCTCTTTTTTGGTACTCTTAATATGGAATGATTTTTTGGTACTCTTAATATGGAATGAATTTGAACTTGAAATTTTATATATAGATGGAGCAAACCATTAATTATATCCAGAAAAATTTTTAGAATTTTTTGTGACTTTTTTAGTTTGAGTGCATGATGAGTACACTATAATGATGAGTGTATATTATATATTCCCTTGAAAAAAAACAACAAAAAGATGATGAATTATTACCACTAAGGTCCTCTTCTCTGGTGACAGTAGCGGACAATTGAGTTAGAGTTAAGATGTTGGGTTCAATATCCCCTCCATATGCCGTATCACTCGGTTCGACAAATTCGGTGGAACCACGGTGTTCCATTTGTGAGGCTCCAATCAACCATATATATAAAGAAGGCACTTCGGTGCCCAGAACAAGCTTGCCGGCGGTGAGCGGTGGCCAAAGAGTAGACGACGAGTAGCAAAATGGATCGTTGGTAGGACAAGGAAGTAGAGGGCTGCTACGTCGCGGCTAGACCAACACCACGGCGAGCGGGTGGCGACGTCGAGCTATCGGAGCTGGGGCGACAAGGGGCGGTGGCAGGCGATTGGAATGGGGAAGAAAGTAGGGAGAGCATGAGCTAGAGGGGAGCTTGGGGAAGGCTTGACAGGCAATCGTGGAGGTGGAGGAGCACCAGAGAAGGCCGACGGTGGAGGCCAGGGGTGACACGAGTGAGGCCATGGTGGTGGCGGCCTTGGGTGGTCAAGAGCCTAGGCCAGCAGTTGGGGAAGCTCCGAGCGCCGAGGAGAAGCTCTAGGAGGTGGGAATTGCGCTGAGATGGAGCGAGGAGGAGATGGCGGCATCGGAGGCGGCGTCAGCTAGACTTGAGGAAGACGGCTAATGCGGTGAGCTCCGGGCATGGGATTGCAATTAAATCGGAGGGGAGGAGGACTTCTGGGAAGACGCCGTGAGATGAACGGCTTCGAGAATAAGTCACTGATGCTACTGAAACAACACAGAGGGGTGACGTCATCCACCGACGGGCACCAAGGAGAGCGGGGCCGAGGTCATCATCGATGGAGCCGAGGTCACCAAGGAGAGTGGGGCCAAGGTCGCCGTCGATGGAGCCAAGGTCACCGAGGAGAGCAGGGCCGAGGTTGCCGCTGAGGAGAGCTGGGCCGAGGTCACCGTCAATGGAGCCGAGGTCACCGCTGAGGAGAGTAGGGCTAAGGTCGCCAAGGTCGCGGTCGTCGCCGAGAGGAAAGGGGTCATGGTTGCTGTGGAAGGGAGCCGAGGGAGCCACCGATCGAAAGAAGGACTTTGAAGAATGATAAGGAAAAAAGAAAATAAAATAAAGAGAAAAAAGGACTATTTCATTCCATCCCATCCTCTCAACCAAACAAAATCTCGGACCATTTCATTCTCCCAACCAAACAATCTACGCGGATCATCTAATTCCATCCCATCCCAAAAAAAGAAGGACGATCACATCCCATCCCATCCCACTTGGTTCCACCAACCAAACAACCCCTTAGAGAACCGAGGTTGCTTGGATGGTAGGCGCTACCGTCAAGCAGATGACTCGCCTGGGTTTGAACCCGACACATATCATTTCTGGGGGTACTGTTTAGTGAATAGTATCCTTGTCAGAGTACATGTATATGTGCATACGTTTAGTAGTCAAACATGTGCCCGTGTTCCATGAGGCTTTAGGCCTTTATTTTGTAAGACGTGTGCAATGGCACATCCACATGAATATGAGTGTGTGGTCTCGCATAGTTGCGTCCTTATTGTAATCTAAAAAAATCCGAACAACTTAGACCCTACAAAACTCAAGTCCAACACAGGCTCGACCCAGGTCCAATTTGACATGGCCCATTCCAAGTCCGATTCAAACTCAACCTTGGCCCATCTCAAGAAGTATATGTTCAACAGTTGGATGTCTATCACGTGCTCAATCTAACGTGTATTTTTAGTTTTTTGTGTGGCATGACGGGTGAGCTTTGTTTGTACTCGGTTTTTAGATGAGAAAAAGATTGAAGAAAGTTTAGGAGATTGTTGCTATTAGAACTTTTCGGTGTTACACTTGAGATGCTCTGAATGGTTGAATAAACCGTTTGAAAAGAAGTTCTAGGCGTCACCGTTGAGATGCTATGAATGGTTCAATAAGAGTATGTGCAATGGTACAAACGCTGGTTATCTATAATACATCTCCATATCATCTATAGGTAAAACTAAAAACAGCTCATAGAATGGATTGTTTATATAATTATCTGTAGTGGTCCCACATAATTATTAAGTTGTCTATACAAAAATATACATAATAGAAAGTATCTATATGACCGTCTGTTAAATAGTGTATAACATCTTTCTATCTTCTCCTTCTCTCTCCTCCACATTATCCAAAATCTTATGTGGCATAAACTTATAGACAGTTGACATGTATTATTGTACATGCCCTAAACCGTTTGAAAAGAAGTTCTAAGCATCACCGTTGAGATACTCTGAATGGTTCAATAAACCATTTGAAAAGAAGTTTATTTTGATTAGTTGATGATACTGGGTGCAAAGTGAAAAAGAAGAGGCACATTGTGTTGTACAAACTCATGCATGTGTTTGTTATAGAGGTTGCCAAATAGATCGTGCCTGTCGGGTCGATCTAAAGCACGCTACTATTGGTCCGATCCAGATAGGGGTGGCAATGGGGTGGGGGTCCCGAGGGAGGCCCCTACGGCCCCACGCAACCCCCGCTAGCAAGTCCCGCCCCGCCCCGCTAAGGCTATCGGGGGAGATGCCCCCTACCCCCATCCCTGGTCCCCACGGGGACCCGACCCCCATAGGGATCCTCGCGAGGGATACAAAATAGGTTAAATATTTTTAAAAATAATACTATAAATTTGTTTATTAATTTATAATTATTTAGGCATACTTTTTTCAAAATATATATTTTAACATATAGATTCAAGTTTTTGTCAAATATACAAGAAAAGAATGCAATACAATCTCCTATATTAAAAACTATAATATATTATTCATAAAATATTTTTTATATTTACCGGGTCTCCCATGGGCCCCGCAAAGGGAGGGCGACCCCGTCCCTACCCGCTAGCGTAGCAGGGTCCCCCCCTCGTTTCCCCATGGGAGAGATCACCCTCGCCCCCACCTCCCATGAGGATATTCCCCGCAGGGACCTGCCCTCACGGGGGAATTGCCACCCTATGCCTAGGCACAACAAGTCCCATCATCGAATCGTGCAAGGCCATGTTTGGGTTGCTATCTTGGCTTGCTTGCCGGCTCGACACGATCCAGCCCGACACGGCCTATTTTAATTTTAATAGTTTATATAATTTTATTTTATACTTTTAAAAGTTATATATAATTAATTTTATATGTATAAATAGTTTTATTTTATATTTTTAAAAATTTTATATATTTTAGGATTTTATTACATTTATTCATAATCTTCGACCCGAAATAGGCTAGACGGGTTGAGATGGGCTATATAGGCCACCTTGGGTTGTCAGGCTAAACAGGCCTGAACCGGCACGACACGACGACCATGCCTAGGATGATGGTTTGTCCTATGCGCTAGCACGACATAGCATGTTTAGGCTGGCGGGCCAAGTAGGCCATGTTTAACGGTCCCGTGCCGTGATGAGCCCATGACATGCTAGGGTGGGTTGCTCATTTTGCCACCTCTGGTTTGTAATATAGGAAAGTACATGTACTAATAGGCTATATTCGTATTGGTTTCTATTTTTGGGAGAAGCCAGAAGCTTCCAAACAGAATCCAATATGGACACTTGGCTTTTCAAATCAGCTTCTTCACTTCTTTCGCACCCATCTCGCTCCGAGGATAAGTCCGAGAGTCACAAACACATCACAAACCATATTTCTCTCGCTCCTATCTTGCGCCCTAAGCGAAAATTGGACCAAATGTCCTTTGGTGCTTTACTCCTGTTTTACCCAATATAACTTTGGAATTGCCATAGAGTAATCTACCATACACTATACATATATCACTAGATCGAGAAAGAGAACAACATTTCTTTTTAAAAAGAGAGAAACAGAACATCTTTGTAGTTCTAGCTGCATCATTAACATCGTCGCACTAGCTGGCATAGGGGCGGATCCAAGTTGCATAGAAGTATAGAACACCGGGGCCAATGTCATTTTATCTTATCAAAACCCAAATATACATAGCCTAGTACCCCGGAGTTTTACTCCAGTGAGTCCACACGCGTGTAGTGGCGGAGCCAGAATTTGGTTACACCCCGAGCTCAGTGATGGAATGATCTAAGCTATCTGGATTAGACCATAAAAATATTATCTAGACTGGACTGAATTTACCTAGACTATACACTAGATATTTTTCCACATCTCGAGCTGAAACCTACCCTGCTTAAGGTGTGGTTCCACCGCTGCACGCATGTGTGATATATATAGTGACACCCAATCAATTTTGTTCTGGATCCGCCATAAGCTGGGATTGCGTTTGTTCTCAGAGATCTGAATCTTTGATCTGGTGCATGCGTGCATGGCTAGTCGCAGACGATGCATCGCAACTTGCAAGGCACGTACATCTAAACAGCGCAATGTTACATCTCTTTCTTGGCTTCTGTCGCTAGGTTTATCAAGAGTTTCTAACGGCTGTTTGCACAAAGAAGGCTGTTACGTAGACAAAACAAAGGCCCAAGAGGGAATCGAAGGGCCGTGCAAACCAAGGACCTGAGCCGCAAGCCCGCGAATATGTAAGTGTGACGCACAGAGAAACCGAACCGTGGACTGGACCTGTCCGCGAATACGACCTCTTTAAAGGGCGTTTCCGCAAAAATGTCATCATGCAGCCCTCCCAGTCCGTCACAGGCGTGAATAGGATATAACCTAATTCGGTCCGACACAACTGATCTAGATAAATTACTGTATCATATCATACCAGTCCACACCATACCGTGTGTGTGTCGTACTAGTCCACGTGCCTACCCTTCAATCCAAACACGGTACAAAGAGAGGTTGTGCCATACGATCCGAACATGTTTAGTCAAACAGATCATCGATGATTTTGCTGTCAGTCATAAGTAATTAAACTATCAATATTAAGTCGTAAATACGTTTACTATTAATCATAAGTAATTTTAGCGTCAATCATAAGGAATTAGAAGAGTCACTGTGCGTGCATTTGGCCCGGCCCATTTCACCAGGTGTACATCACCCATTTGAGCAGGTGTACCTCGGGGGTCTCTCTCCCCCAACCCCGGCAAGGTAAGAGCCTCTCCTCCTCCTCCTCCTCCTCCTCCTCTCTCCCCCCACCGGTCGAATCCTTCCGATTCAGTCAATCCATCGAGTCTTTTCCTAGCGCTCGGTTCGATTCCCACGCGCTTCCTCACGGATCCTAGTTTTTTTATTCCCCCTGATTTAACCGCACGGATCTGGTTTCTTGGCGCTGGTGGATCAGTCTCGCGTAGTTGATCCATTTCGGCGGTATTGTTTTAGGGCCTCTAGGGCTAGCGATTCAGGTTGGTGTGCGATTTAGGGGGACGGGATGCGAAGAGAAATGCACCCCCGATTTGTCTGGTTTGGTTCGCGAGGACGGCGGAGTTGTAGCCACGGGGTTTGGTGCCCATCCGGTGCGAAATTTTTGGTAGTTTTGTTGGCAGATTGGCGAATAATGTGTGGGCGTCTGTTCTGTCCACATGTGATTTGAGGGCTTTGAGGTTCAGATCGGGAAATGGTTGGCGAAGAGGGCGAGAGATTGTTGCAATAAGATGTGAATTGTGAAAATGTATGTGGTGAAGATGCTAATTGATTCCGTCTGATGTCTCTGATACACGATAAACCTGTGTGGGGGCATTAGGAGGTAGCCTTAGCCATGGAACCATGTCTAATCTGACTCTGTATGTTGGAGTCCATTGGTTGCGTGGCTCTTGTTTTAGGGTTTTACGGTCTAACATGCCTACTGTTTTTTTTTTTTTTTTTTGTGATGCCTCGTCTCTCACATGCTATGCTTGATTGCTTTGCGTCCTCCATTGCCATGCTTTGTTTCTCGTATCAGCTTGGCTCTTGCCTTCCGTTATGTCTTAGCTTCTAAGATTCCAGAACATTTATGAAGAGTGTGATCTGTTTGGTGAGCATTTGCGTCCCATTACCGATAGCCTTGTGGCTTGTGTAGCTTCTTAGATCTGTAGTCTTTGCCACACCATGTGCATCACATGCTGTGTTGTGACAATGCTTTCCTGATGATTCTAATTGTTTCATAATTTTAGAGTACCCGTAGTTTCACGGCAGCAGTTAGTACATTACAGTCGTATATTCTACTTTTCATTCGATGTAGTTTCACGGCAGCAGTTAGTACATTACAGTCGTATATTCTACTTTTCATTTGATGTTTGCGTAACTTTTGTAAGATTCATCAAGCATTATTGTGGTTGCATTATATCTGCACCCATGCTCATATGTGCAATTGCCGAGCTATCAGCAGTGACATTATAGGTTTTATGAGGTATTAGTATTGGAAATCTCGTGTTGTGGGGGCCTATGAACTATGGATAAGTCACCGAGGGTTCTTGCTGTTGCGGTGGTATCAGTCTCCTAATGAACCGACCGGGCACAAAAATATAGATGTGCCTGTAGAGCTTACCTCTGTCAATTACTTGAATTAGCTTCACTGTAAGTGTATGGTTGCTGGACCTTTTCCTATCCCAAAGCAGAGAATTTCCTTGGCTGGGTGAACATGTTAACTGGGGTCAAAATAAGCAACCCCTAATGCAAAACTTTACTAAGTATGCTACATATTTCCTATTCTCTTGGGGTTTGCTTTGTTGGAAATCAGTTGTTTGTTTTCACAGTAGCTCATTGAATTTAAGTGAACTTGCTGCTTGACCTTTGTTGGAGCTTGTCAATAACTCCTAAAATCTGCATTAAGTTGAAGAAAAAGACCCGCTGCTATTCTTTATGGTGACCTGATATACTAATGATACTGCCTTGCTCAAGTCTGATGTTGCTATCTGTCTGGTTTGATTAAATGCTTGTTGTTAAGTAATGCATGATTTGAGTGCTAAACTGCTAATTGTTGCATATGCTAGGATGTTGAGAACTTGAGGTACTGTTGATTTGATGATGGGTGATAAAGAAATTCCTCCAACTAATTTGCTTTGCAGCATTTGTGGCTTTTGTTGACCACGATGGCTGTGTCTTTTGGGTGTGAGTGGCAGGTTAGGTGAAGAGTACTGAGTACACCGAATACATTTATTTTTGGGAAAAGAAGCAATGATTGATGCTAAGGTTGGAAGCATTTATTGTGTCACATTTTCTTTCTGCTCCATCTTAAGATATCCCTTTAAAAAACTTGGACGGTGGAATAAGATGGTATTAGGAGGCTAATGCGGGAATACAGGGAGTTGAGTCTTTTGCTAATTATTGTTCTTGAGGCAGGTTGCTATGGGCAACCGAGGAATCATGACCTGTCTAGTCTCTACGGTGTGTGAATACTTGCTGCTTTTACATAGCTTCATCTACTATTTTACACCTTGGATTATTTAAATTAGTTGATTTCTATTTAAGTTCTTCCAGTTTCACCTCAGTTATGTAGTGAAAGTTGGTATCACCTGTCTTTTGTACAATTCACTCCATCACCTATCGAGGTTTGAAAAATCACAGGCGATGAGTGTGTGTTATGCTGTATGCACATGTCTGCGTTTATTAAGGGTATCTTGCTGCCTTGGTGAGGATATGCTGTCTGCCTGTTGCTCCCACGAAATCAGCTCACAGAATCTTCTCATTTCTGCAGTCATTTGGCATCTGAGCTCAACAGCAAGCAAATGGCAGGTGGCAGGGTTGCACATGCTACCCTCAAGGGGCCGAGCGTGGTGAAGGAAATCTGCATTGGATTCACCCTCGGGCTGTTTGCTGGCGGTCTGTGGAAGATGCATCACTGGAACGAGCAGAGGAAGACTAGATCCTTCTACGACATGCTTGAGAAAGGGCAAATCAGCGTCGTCGTTGAAGAGTAGTTTTGATGTGTCAGATACGAAGTTCTATATCTCAAGTTTTTGCGTCTTTGTTTTCGGTTATTTCCGAAACTCTCTGGAGAGCATGACGAAGTGAGTGCCGTGGAGATTGAGATGAAAATAAGCGCATCCATTTGAGAACATTGGATCTTGTTGAATTTGCTTCTTCCTATGTCTTGAATAGCTCAACTCATATCTGTCGTAAACAACTTCATGTGTGAATGCAATGGTGGGATACCAAACTGGTCATTATAAATTTTTTTTTGATAACATTGTGAATGGATCAAGCACCATCACTTTGACCGCTATAACTGGTGCTCTTTTATCTGGTGATGCCATCGGTTCGGTCAAGATAAGTTTTAAAAGTTTTCATGAGCCTTTCACCATCGTTTCACCATGCGTCATGGATGTAGTTGCTTCATTGTTTGATGTCAAATTCATTTTGCTTGCTTACATTGCAGGCATTAACAATTATTGGGTCTGTTCTTTTGGGCTGTAGTTCATGATTTTTTTTGTTGTTCATGAAAGAGAGTACGGAAAGATAGACTCGTATATAATTTTGACCGATATAAATGAAGTCGTTGAAGTGTGTACTATAATTAACTTATAGATTTCATCTTAAAAATATATTTTACTTAAAAATTTTATTGTACAAAAGCGGCTTAGAAGCCGAAAAGAAGCTCTCCATTACTTATTTGATAACTCATGAAGGGGAAAAAGTGCGGCAGTGTATGATGCTTCATTGCAGTAATAAATCTTGTCTTTGCCGGCCAAAAAACCTCTTGATGGTCGCTGCAAGCTTGCAACCTTAGTTGATTTGATCCTATTCGCCTTGTTTCCGCCCACAGGTTAGAACAGATGCACACGAGAGAGCTGTCGTCAGACCGAATCCAGAACGAACTTTGAAACGAAGATTTGCCTCTGCTTTGAGCACTTTGTTAGTTTGCACTCCAGCTGATTTGATGCCCTTCATTCAGCTTTTGTTTTGTGATTTGATATGAACTCACAGCTTTTGTTATTTGATAATGAGCCCATAAATTATATCATGAGTAATCACTCCCAACTCCATGAAACACCTGAATTTTTACATTGAACACTGGAAATAACACGATTACATGACATAGTTAACCAAATTACAATACATAAACCACAACCAAACATAGAATTAAACCTTTAAAAAGCACTCTCACTAAGACAACAGCAACACTTATTTGAAACATAAACATAGCATAGAGCAGCAAATTAAGCCTTGTGATCCTCAAAGCAGCCAAGCCAAGCCGAGAGCAATTCTCCTCCTCTTCTTGCCAAGAACTCCTCAGCTCCTACAGCGTAGGAAATCTTTGATCCATCAATGGATGCCGACGGCAGCGGCATCAGTACTGGAGCATGTGCGCGGCGATGGGCATGGCTGCGGCGGGGCAGGGGATATGCCAGGGCCGGAGCAGGGGGGCGTCGGGCGGGCACTCCTCCTGGATGTCCATGGCGACGCCACTGAACTCCTCGACGACGCGGAGCACCTCGTTGACGGAGCGCAGGCGGTCGCCGAGCTCGGCGGCGCGCGCCCGGAGCACCGTGTTCTCCTGCTCGACGCGCACGTACTGGCCGGCGATGTCATTGGTGCGCGCCAGGACGCGCGCATTTTCCGCCTTGAGGCGCGCCACCTCCTGCACCAGCTCGTCCAGGTGCTGCTGCTTCCGCAGCCGCGACCGCCGCGCCGACTCTCGGTTCGACAGCCGCCGCTTCGCCCGCCGGTGGTCCACCGCCATTATCTCCGCCGAGTCCCCGTCCGACCCGGACAGCCTCCCCGCCGGCGACAGCGACGACGACGACATCTTTGCAACAAATCTTCTTGCCTTTCTTTCCCAATTTGCTACTGCTGCTGCTGCTGCTGCTATTATTTATCGCTTCCCCAAGGAAGAAGCAAACGAAGAAGAAACAAAACAAGAAGCGACTACTACTAGTAGTAATGGCGGATTTGCAGTGGGGGTTAGGTCAAATTATGAGATCACATAAAACCAGTAGAGGAAGACGACCGAGAAGGAGTGGAGGAAGCAGGAGCGGCGCAGGTGAGTGGCGATCTTCATAAAGCTCAGAGATTTCGCCTCTGCTCGCTTTGACAAACCATGGCCAGCGAGCGCAAAACCTCCCTCCAGCGCAGCGAAACCCGAGAGATTTCACGCTGAACTCAACAGATGGCTCGAGCTCCCGCCCAGATCCACCAAGGTTACCAGCTCCAGAAACCCAAAAGAACCGGTTCTTGACGGCGAAACTTGGGGCGAATCACGCGACGAGCGCGGGGATTCGCGGAACGGGGGAAGCTGATCCGCTCGAATTCGAGGGATTCGAGCGGAGACTCGAGCTAATGGAGGAGGAAATGGGGCGAGGAATGGATTGGAAGCTCGGGCTGGTTGGAGACGAAGGGCAGCTACCCAATCGGAGGAAGAGAGGGGGGGGAGGGAATGGGAACAGGCTGGAGGGGTTATTTATGGGTGAAGGGAGGGTGTTTCCGTAAATTTGCGTGCAGGGGCGTTTTGGTAATTTTGTTTGGGAGGCCACAACAATATTTTGTTGATTGTTGTTTGTTCTAGAATGGATGAAGAAAGGCCAAGGAATCTTTGCTAGTCTGGTCTAGGGTGGCTTTCTGTGGTACTGTTGCTTTCATTATTCATTGCTGGTCCTAAATTGCTGGCGGCTGTCGTTTTTGTTTATGATTGAAATTATATTGTAGCGGAGAAAAATATAAAAAATAAATAAATCATTATACCGTTACAGACAATGTAAATGAAATAAAGACAAAAAAACTAAAAAAAATCAAAAAACTAAGATAAACCAAAATTAGAATCTGACATGTTTTAAGTGGCTTCTGATTTAAATAATAGTTTGTATAGCTATCATCCGGATGTTTTCTTTCTAATCATCATCTAGATTCCGGACTGTTGGATTAGAGATCTAGCGGTCTCTTTTTTATGGAGGAGGGGGAGATTTTTTTTGGATGAGGCGGAGGGAGAATTCATGGTTGTTGGAAAAAAAACATCCGAATAACATTTATCATACCCTTTAAATAAATTTAAAGTTTAAATAAATTAGAAGCTAAAGTCCTTTGCGACGGGGCGCTACGAGCACATGCACTGTGTGGCGTACCATGGCTCGACGGCTTTGGGGGTTTGGTGGTTAACGTGACGTGTTTGATTGACAGATTGGAGGATTGCATCTTGTTTTGAGCAGTTTGTTTTAGATGCCTGGATTACGTCACTTTGAGTGTTTGTTTTCATGTGTCGAATGTGTGCTGCCTCGCTTGGTAGCTTTCGGTGTTTGGTGGCGTGTTTGAGTAGAGCAATGTTTTGATTGGTTTGTTTTATGTATGGAGCTATGCTACTTTGAGTGTTCATGTGTGTTTACTTTTACGCTATGTCCAAGTTGAGAAAACCGGTTGGTTAGCAAAGTTAATTTGTGAGAGTCTGTCCGGCATATGGAGTTGATGTTTTGCTTTATCTTATTGCTGCAAATCATGGGCTTGTTCTTTTCGACTGCGGATTATGATATTTGACTGAAATTTATGAATTTTAGTTGTTTACGGTACAGATTACGGAAGACAGATACTCACTTGCAATTTTGGTTGGTATAGATGTTGGGCTTTTAATGTGTAGATCATTTAACTTGTAGACCCCGTCTTGAGAAAATACTCCGTTTGAAAGTTAGGTACTGTAGCAAAAGTCAAAAGCCACCAGATTGTGAGGTATAGAACAAACCACATGTCTTCCAGAGTGGATGCATGTGTTATCAAAGAGAAAAAAATCGAATGCATACAATTTGTCTCGATTTTTTTGTCTCTTTTCCTTTAGCTCCGAAGCCAAGGGTAGATTAGTGAAAAAATTAAATCTGTTCTTTAGTTATAGCAATTCTAAACCTCAACATTTTTATGTAAAATTGTGCAAGCATAAATAAGAATCGATTTCACTCATATTGTTTATCCTAAGGTGAACGAACAGATCACTTTTTTTAATATCCACTCGGTTTACACGGACCATTCATGTCTCATGGAGCTCTAGGTGTCTTTTCCAAGAATGCCCCTGCAAGGAATCTTGCATTTTTCCAGAAGTGCATTCGGAACCACTGCCCCAAGTCAAACAAGGCGATTTTCTCTTGAGCATTCGGAATCTCGAGGCTACCGCGGCGTTATTATTTGCTTTAGTTTTCTACTTGGAGGAGAAAAAACTAATACAAATATTTGGCTTTTTAAAATAGATTTTTAATATTTTTCGCTCTCTCTTTCTCTAGAGATAAAGATCTAAAGATAAAACAGATGATCATATGGGCATAACACACCATACTCCTCTTACGCATACATCTCTTTCCCATTTTCTTCACCGCTCGCACTTTTCTTCAAAGCTACTTTTTTAGTGTGGCCATGAATTTAGCGTAGTATGCCATAAATTTCTTTGGTGGCGAGCAAAATTTAACAAATATACGCTCTAATTTTTCTCCAAACATTTACCATCATCCAAACATACCTTCTCCAACAATGCTTGTGGCGATCGCAATGACCAGACCTTCTCTGGTTCTGGTCGTGGCGGCGGTCGGCGTTGGCGCGACAGAGGTCACGGCAGTGGACGGGCCACAGCAATAGCTATGGCAACTCCGGACCCTACACCAACTCGTGGATGGGTTTCAATCCATGGACCGAGCAGTGGAACCCGTCGATGAATTCTTCAGGCCAATGGCGTGCTTCTACTCTGAGCATTCTCGGTCCGTGTTTCTCCACCATAGGCGCACACGGCGTGCGCTCCACCACAGGCGCACACGGTGTACGCTCCAGTCTACCAGTCCCCGGCGTACGTACTAGCTCACCACTCTCCAGCATCTACCTCCTACTGGGCATTGTCACCCTCAAACCCTCCAGCTTGGGACCAAGCAGGATTTCGGGCTATTGTGAACAATCTGTCCGTTCATGGATCACACTCCAGTGAATGGGTAATGGATTTCGGCGCCTTCTCCCACATGACCTCCGATAGGGTGTATGTTTGAACTAATTTTGACTCGTACTGAGTATTCATGTATTGAGTACTATGTAGTCGGTGTTTGAGTACTCGTGTGTCGAGTACCGAGTTGTAATCGTGCATCGAGTACTATAGCAGTCGAAGAAACCGGAGTCGAAGAACATTCAGAGACTCCAGAATAGAGTACTCGTGTGTCGAGTACTGTGTGTTCGTAGATCCTGGAAGAGGAGACTCCAGAGTAGAGTGCTCGTGTGTCAAGTAATGTGTGGTCGAAGATACTAGAGAGGGAGACTCTGGAATAGATTACTCGTTGGTCGAGCACTCCGTGGTCGAAAATCCCAAAGAAGGAGACTCCGGAGTAGAGTACTCGTGGGTCAAGTACTCCGTGGTTGAAGATTCACTGTAGTAGTCGTAGTGTCACTGCAGTAGTCAAAAAGTTACTGTACCAATCAGTACTCGGTGGAGTACTGTAGCAGTAGGTGTGTTGAGTGCTACAGTGGTCGTAATCTACAATGAATCACTCGTAAGTCGAGTGATCGGTAGTCGTAGCTACCGTGGTTGAAGTACTCATAAATCGAGTAGCAGCCGTGGTCGAAGACACCGTCGTCGAAGATACCGTGGTCGAGAAGTCATGGTCAAAGTACTCGTAAGTCAAGTAGCAACCGTGGTCAAAAATATTGTGGTCGTAGCAGCCGTGGTCAAGCAGGCGCGGTGGTCGCAAGTCGTCATTGGGCATCCGAGTAACGACTGAGTCAATGAGTCGTGATGTAGTTAGTGACTGCATGCATGTAATGGAAGTATTAGTGGCTACATGCATGTAAAGGAAGTATTAGTGGTGTAGTTAGTACACCACAAGATTTTGTAACCATTTGTTGTGTTGAGTAGTATATAAAAAAGAGAAAATGAAAAATCTGCACGACATTATGCAACAAAAAAACTTTGTGTGCCTGAGTTGATCGTAAGAACTTTGTTTGTCTCGAGTTCCTCAAAAGTGTTCGTATGTGTTGTGTCCACTGAGAATGTGCATTTTGATCCGTCTGGGTCAACAATTAGTATCAGAGTTTTGGTGTTCTCCATTAGTCGGAGAAGAAGCTTTTAGTATTCTCCGTGTGTCGGAGAAGAAGCCCAGGTGTTTCTCTGTAAGTCGGAGAAGAAGAAGTCTTGGTATTCTCCGTGTGTCGGAGAAGAAGCCGAGGGAAGACTTCTATGTGTCGGAAAAGAGCCTTGGTGTTCTCCATGTGTTGGAGAAGATGCCAAGAGAAGAAAGGAGGGTCTCCATCTACAGTGTAAGGCCTATTGTGAGGTGATCTGTTCGCCTCAAGCTCACAGGTGGTGGTGGTCGTAGAGACGACCATGACGACAATGAAGGCGACATCACCAGTGAGTATCACAAGCATGTTCTTTTTGGCTGAGGCTTATGGCTTTTAGCTACGGTTTGTGCCTTTTGGACTGTTCGTGTGAGAGATTACAAAGTAACTGAAACTCACATGTGGTTTTTGTCGATATAAATGAAGTCGGTACAGTATGTACTACAATTAATTAGTAGACTCTATCTCGAAAAGACATTCGCTTAAAAGATAGTTACTGTAGAAAAGTCAAAAGCAGAAGCTAAATGGTGAAAAAGAACAGGTCTTTAACTGCGGGTGTAAACTTGAAATTAACATGTTCAAAACCTTACATATGTAATTTGGTACAATCATTTTGTAGAGAGAATAATACGAGAAAACCAAACGGATTGTCTTGTCGCATGCTTTTAGTGACGACCATATCGGTCAACCCAAAGTCCCAAACAAGTTTCATCTTAGAAAAGGATAAGACCAAGAAGGTAAAATGTCTCTAGAGCAAACAAAGGTAAAGCAAAAATGGATTATACATGGGAAGGAGTGTCCTAATTGACCACCAATTCTCTTGGAGCTAAAACAACTAGCCTTATAGGCGCGGCGCCACGCCATGCCACCACCGTCACGTACCAAAATAAAAGAGGCGATAATTCGTGAGAAGTTTTTTTAAAAAAAACCGGGGGCAAATATGTATTTTTGAAAAAGGCAAAGGGTTTTTTTTCACAAAAAACGAGGACCTGTAAAAAAAACCGGGGGCAAATACATATTTTCGAAAAAGGCAAAGGGCTTTTTCGGGAAAAACGAGGACCTGTACGTAAACAAACGGGGACCTGTGTGCAATTTCCAAAACCGCGAGGGGTCATCCTGCAAAGTGGAGGGGCTGAAAAAACCGGCAGGGACCTTTTCGCGAGAACCAAGGACCTGTACGTAATTTTGGAAAAACACAGGGGCTTTTTCGCAAAACACCTCACCAGACCGTACGCAGATTTGCTGGGACACGCGGCGGGCGTGGCGCTGCCTCCGCGCGGGCAATTCCCGACTTGTAATAGGAGATGATAGGTTAATTCTTCTTTTCTCTCTCAAATATATACTAGTAGCTCTTCAAATACAATGGGAGCACTGAATTTTTTCTAGTCCTGCTTTCCAGCACACCTGCCCCGCTCGATTGGGTTGAAAAACTATGGTTTATGGCTGAAATTGTACTGTAGCGGCTGAAGTTTCACTGTAGTTGAAGTTGACTTATTTGATGTAATTAAATTTTTAAAAAATTAAAAATAGAAAAAATATGCTAGCTCATCACGGACAACGCAAACGAATACGGGAAAAAAGAACCAGCAAAAAAGTTCAAAAAAGCCAAAAGTTCAGAAAAAGAAATTTATAAATAGTAAAAAATAAGCCAGAAACTGAAGTCGAAACGAGCGGGGCAATTCCTTTGCTGCAAGGATGCATGGGCCCGTAATACACATTAAATAACACTTGATTTCGAGAGGGTTATCCATCATCAATTAAGTAAATTAATGAAGTGTTAGGCAACACATTGTAGAATTGGAAATTTCTCAGCAAGCAGAATGTGCCACCTCTTTATCCTTTTGCTAGTACATGTTTTTTGACTTAATTTTCTCATGGTACATCCATCACTCTAAAGTAAAAAAGCATGCCCCTCTCTTTTGATGGTGCAAAAGGAGCTTGGCTAAGCAGCCACTTATAAAACACTATCACTCTCACTCCCACTCTTTAGCTTCCGACAAACTAATCTCTGCATCCTTTTCCAAATGGGATTCTTCTGATCATTAAATCTTTACTATTATAAAAGTGTGAGTTGGCGGTTGGTCTATTCTCTCTCCTCTCTTCTCAGCCATCCGATTTGATATGGATCATTCGTCTCTCTCCTCCTCTCTCTCAAGATATAACCGCCTACCCCTCCACTTTTTCCATCTCCTCGCGCATTCTGACCACACTTCTCTCTCTGTCGCTTGCTCTCCAATGTTTGATGTATGAAGTTGACCAGACAGTAAGTTCCGTCTCATTATTTTTATGACTCCGTTGCAATTCACATGTCTCTAACTAGTAAGAGAAAAAACTAACTAAAGGATCAAATGCCAAGAGCTCAAAATAACATTAAAATCTCCATGAACTGAATCAGGATAAAGAAACTAGCTTTGTTTCAGAGACTACCAAGAAACCAGCTATTCATGACTGGTTCTCCTAGTTGGAGCTCAGAAATGACGGGTTAAGGAGGCAGAACTAAAAGGAAACCAAGCGAAGGAGCCCAGAAAGCCACGTGGGCCATGGCTCGTCTCACAAAAGAGCACCACAAACGTGCCCGAATCCAGCGGCCACTTCGGCACGTTTCCATCCCCTGATCTGCACAACCTCTTTCTTTTCCGGCCTCGTTTAAGGTTAGGGTTTCCACTCGAGAACAGGCGTCGCCATTTTGGTACAGTGCCACCAGCTCTGACAGGTGGGTCCCATGATCTGGGAGGTTTGACTGTGATGGTGATCTTCCGAGTGCATGCACCCCGTGTATGGCATCTAGGGTTTATTTTCTTAACTATCCCTTTTCTTGTTGGCTTTGACAAACTGTCCAGCTAACCCTACTTGATTTTATTCCATTCCCTGGATGGAAAATCGAGTTAAGACCGAAGCACGAAAGATGGAGTTGACAAAACGTGGGCTAGCGGTGAACAAGGATAACGTTGTGGAAAATATCTGTATACCCTGCTTCTACGCTACATGAAGGAACATAAATATTTTGGGGGCGTCCTTTTCGGCTATGACTTATGGCTGCGGCTGATGACTTTTAACTCTAGCGCTAGCGCTTATGAAAATAAGCCGAATGTCAATAAGCCGTTTCGAAAATACTGTCCCGATAAGCCGTTTCAAAACGAAGATGAAGAAATCATCTTATTTATTTATTTATTTAAAGAAAGGTATAAGTTATAAACAAAAAGAACAGGCCCTTTATGTGAAACATGAAACGTCTAGCTACCAGAAGTGACAAAGTCGAAGGTGGAATCCTGAAGTGAATATATCATCTGCCTTAAGTCCAAATTTCAAAGGAACAAATTTATTTTTCAACTCTCAGCTATGGGTTGGTCTGGAAATCAGACTTGAACACCAAAACCATTTACTTTACAACATCAAACTCTCAAAATTGTCTAGAATACAACTCTACCCTAAACCACAGTGGTTTTCAATGATGTGTAACACTTGATTTCGAGAGGGTTATCCATCATCAATTAAGTAAATTAATGAAGTGTTAGGCAACACATTGTAGAATTGGAAATTTCTCAGCAAGCAGAATGTGCCACCTCTTTATCCTTTTGCTAGTACATGTTTTTTGACTTAATTTTCTCATGGTACATCCATCACTCTAAAGTAAAAAGCATGCCCCTCTTTTGCTGGTGCAAAAGGAGCTTGGCTAAGCAGCCACTTATAAAACACCATCACTCTCACTCCCACTCATTAGCTTCCGACAAACTAATCTCTGCATCCTTTTCCAAATGGGGTTCTTTTGATCATTAAATCTTTACTATTATAAAAGTGTGAGTTGGTGGTTGATCTATTCTCTCTTCTCAGCCATCCGATTTGATCTAGACCATTCGTCTCTCTCCTCCTCTCTCTTAGGATATAACCGCCTACCCATCCACTTTTTTCATCTCCTCGCGCATTCTGGCCACCATTCTCTCTCTGTCGCTTGCTCTCCAATGTTTGATGTATGAAGTTGATCAGACAGTAAGTTCCATCTTATTATTTTTATGACTCCGTTGCAACGCACGGGTCTCTAACTAGTAAGAGAAAAAACTAACTAAAGGAAAAAATGCCAAGAGCTCAAAATAACATTAAAATCTCCATGAACTGAATCAGGATAAAGAAACTAGCTTTGTTTCAGAGACTACCAAGAAACCAGCTATTCATGACTGGTTCTCCTAGTTGGAGCCCAGAAATGACGGGTTAAGGAGGCAGAACTAAAAGGAAACCAAGCGAAGGAGCCCAGAAAGCCACGTGGGCCATGGCTCGTCTCACAAAAGAGCACCATAAACGTGCCTGAATCCAGTGGCCACTTCGGCACGTTTCCATCCCCTCATCTGCACAACCTCTTTCTTTTCCGGCCTCGTTTAAGGCTAGGGTTTTCAATCGAGAACAGGCGTCGCCATTTTGGTACAGTGCCACCAGCTCTGACAGGTGGGTCCCATGATCTGGGAGGTTTGACTGTGATGGTGATCTTCCGAGTGTATGGCATCTAGGGTTTATTTTCTTAACTATCCCTTTTCTTGTTGGCTTTGACAAACTGTCCAGCTAACCCTACTTGATTTTATTCCATTCCCTGGATGGAAAATCGAGTTAAGACCGAAGCACGAAAGATGGAGTTGACAAAACGTGGGCTAGAGGTGAACAAGGATAACGTTGTGGAAAATATCTGTATACCCTGCTTCTACGCTACATGAAGGAACATAAATATTTTGGGGGTGTTCTTTTCGGCTGTAGCTTATGGCTACGGCTAATGACTTTTAACTCTAGCGCTAGCGTTTATGAAAATAAGCCGAATGTCAATAAGCCGTTTCGAAAATACTGTTCCGATAAGCCGTTTCAAAACGAAGATGGAGAAATCATCCTATTTATTTATTTAAAGAAAGGTATAAGTTATAAACAAAAAGAACAGGTCCTTTATGTGAAACATGAAACGTCTAGCTACCAGAAGTTACAACGTCGAAGGTGGAATCCTGAAGTGAATATATCATCTGCCTTAAGTCCAAATTTCAAAGGAACAAATTCATTTTTCAACTCTCAGCTATGGGTTGGTCTGGAAATCAGACTTGAACACCAAAACCATTTACTTTACAACATCAAACTCTCAAAATTGTCTAGAATACAACTCTATCCTAAACCACAGTGGTTTTCAATGACGTGGCATTGTGAAAGCATCTAGGCCCCTAAAAATGATTTTGGTAATTAATGAGTTTATATGAATATGAGACTAACTGTTTAATGAGTGTTTAAAGGTTAAGTCCAGGTTATGGTTGAAAAATGCAAGCCAAAGGATAAGGATGAAGATCAAACATGGTTCAAGATAGGGGTATTTGTAGAATATGATCCCCTTTTCAATTTTACCGGTCTTAGGAGAATGGTGGAAGACCGGATTATAGGATAAATAATCGTACCATAAAGAGGGATCATGGTAAGTAGCTTGATAGCAATTCTTAAGTGTCCATGGATCAACTAGGATCATGCATTCTTGAAAATCTGTTTTAAAAGCCAAAGCGTACTCGTCGGACGTGCGGTAGTTCCGATTTTTAACGTCGGTACTACCGCCTCAGCGGTAGTCTGCTGGAAAAATCGGAACTACCGCGATCGGAAGTTCAACCTCAAGCGGACCCATTTTCCGAGAGCACCCTCCGACTCATTTCCAAAATCGAGAAGCGGTAGTTCCATTGCCGAGCTGACTACCTGCCACGTAGTTCCGGAGGGTCGAGACCCTTTTCTCCAGAGCACCCTCCGGATGCCCCGAGTTTTAGGAGAGCGGTAGTTCATTTGTCGAGCGGTACTACCGGCCACGATAGTTCGGAGGGAACCGAGCCTTTTTCCGTGAGAGTGACTTTGGAGCTCGGCTCAATGGTAGTACCGCACCGACTTTCTGGTACTATCGGTGAACAGTAGTACGGACTTTACAACGTCGGTAGTATGCACCGAGCGGACCAACGATCCCGCAGAGGCTCGACATAGCCGTTTCGATCGCCGAGATGGGAAGCGGTACTACAGGCCTCAGGCCCGTAGTTTCGTCACCGATTTTTCCGGAATTTGTTCCAAACGGCTAGTTTTGGTAGGTGGAAGGTATAAATACCGTACTAACGCTCATAGACGAAGCTAGAGACTCTATTGATCATTCTTGAGCATTGGGCATTCACCCACACCTACTTTCACTCTTGAGCATGCATTGATATGGCAATCGAAATGGATGGTATTAGACATGGCATTGATATGGCACCAAGTCGGATGGATGATGTGTATACATGGATATCTTAACGGAGGCGCATAGGTTGGCGGGACCTTCCTGCGGTGGCCCAAATGTTGCGCGACATCCAAAGGAACTGCATCTCCCCGTTGGGGTCGTAGACACCGTAGACCCCGGGCTTAGGGGTAGGGCAAGAGTTGGGTGGAACCCTGAGGGACGGGGACGCTCCTGAGAGCTTCCTGAAGGCGGCGGCGACGAGGGAGAGGGTGCGGGGTGCGTGGCGGAGGGGAGAGAAGTAGCGAAGGGTGGAGGAGAGGAGGCGGGAAGGAGTGAGGAGGGAAGCTGGGTGGAAGCAGCAGCAGTGGAGGTGGACAAAGCCGCCATGGTGAAGGTGAGAAGGATGCAGCCAGTCAGCAGTGGTCTCAGGAGGCGGTGGATGGAATAGAAGAAAAATTAAGAGACTGATTGTTAGCAAGTCTATGTGCCTGTTTTTTTACCAAGGCTTATGATTTTTTGCTACGGATTTTGGTTTTTGGACTGTTCGTATGAGAGATTATAGAGTAACAAAACTCACTTGCGGTTTTTGTTGATATAAATGAAGTCGGTATAGTATGTACTATAATTAACTTAGTAGACCTCATCTTAAAAAGTCACTCCGTTTAGAAGCTAGTTACTGTAGAAAAGCCAAAAGCAGAAGACAAAAAACTGAAAAAGAACAAGGTCTATGTCAACATAGCGTTCAAGTCAGCCTAATACCACTTATTGCGGTGCCACGTCAATTCTACGTCATCCTAAATTATTATGATTTAGTATGATGATTATGTTTTAGATGGTTTTGAGAGTAAGGCTATAAGATAAACGGTTTTAGAATTAATTTTCAGACAAGTAATAGTTGATGGTTAAAAATTGGACACGTTCCAATTGCAAATATATTACCATATCTCTTGATTAATGAGGACGAGTAATCCATGCTTAGTCGTCTTGGAGGAAGAAAAACTGTAACACCTCGTTTTCTCATGCCTCTCGGACCGAATCGCTTCCAATGCAGATCTTCAATAATCGATGCGTGTTAGCTCTTTTGTTAACACCTCATTTTCGTTAATAAGTTTGCATACAAGATACATAAACACTTCGCTATGGGAGTAAACAATTATTTTTCTTGGGGTAAAACTCATGTAAAACAGATAGAGAAAACAAAAGACCTTTTCAAATTAAATAATCCTTTTTTGAAAAATATTTTATTAATAATCCTTTGGTAACTGTATTTTCAATTATGACCCTTGTAACCACGCCACCACTCGAGACATGACAAGACAATACTGTCACACCTCACATAATGATGTGGGCAAATTCTGCCACTCTACCACCAGTGGGCAATGGCGTGACCGTGTTGTTTGGCTAGTGGTGTAGCAAGAAGTACAATTTAACTAGACTTATCCTATGGCGTGGTAGTATTGTCTCGTGGCCAAAAGGATCAGATTTGGAAATAAACTTGGCAAGGGATTAGTAGTAAAAATAAATTGAAAAGGAGGTCATATAATAAAATTGTTCCAAATCGACAAAATTACCTAGCATATTCAAAACATGAACCATCAAAAGGTCCAAAAGGGCATAACCAAAAGCAGCACTGCTCGGCCCAAGCTCACTAGACTTCCGGAGCAAAACAGCCCAAGCCTAGCCCACTTAAGTTCCCGCCACGCCGCCACCTCCCTTCCCGCCAAAACCCCTCCTCTTATCCCCCTCTTCCCGCCATTTCCCCCGAACCCTCCCATTGCCCTCCCTTCTCTGTCTCTCGTCTCCTCTTACCCGCCACCGCTGCCATCGCCGCCGGGATGAAGACCGTCGACTTCGCCGCTGAAAGAGGTACGTGCTGTGCCCCCGCCTTCCATAAGTTTCCGGGGCGTCTCTCCTCGCGAGCTTTCTACTCGCGTCCTTGGAAGCTTCTAGAACAATCTTGTGACGCCGTTGTGGGTTGTTTGTTAATGCAGCTCTCGCCAAGGACTTCCTGACCAACTTCGCCGGCCCGCACGGCGAGCCCAAGTACATGAACATCCTGGTGACGATCTCTATCTCGTGTTCTAGGGCCTCAAAGATCTTGAATTTTTTCTTTGTTATTTCACGCCGATTTGTTGATCTCTAAGAAATGCTCCTTTTGTTCTCTCCAATCCCAGCAAGATGTCGCGAACCGGAAGATCCGGGCTGTCCGGATCGAGCTGGACGACCTGTTCCACGTACGAATTCACCACCTCGACAAGATTTAATTTTCTTTTGAGCTATACCTGCGGGTGCAAGATCTAATTTTGGGTGTGGAAATGGGCGTGTTGCACAGTACAAGGATGTGGACGAGGAGTTCTTGCAGAGGGTCACCGAGAACACGAGGCGCTATATCGGCATATTCGCGGAGGCCGTTGACGAGCTCATGCCGGAGCCCACGGAGGCGTTCACCGTCGATGAGGACCGGGACATCTTGATGACGCAGCGTGTGGACGAGGGGGCCGATGGCAGCACTGATGGCACCGACCCTCTCCAGAGGATGCCGCCGGAGATCAAACGGTTCTTGTGAGTATACTGCCCCTAGAAACTCCTCATGGCACTTAGTTTCAGGAAAATTTGTTAGCAAAATGGACTGGTGATTGTGATTCACATGGAAGGAAAAAAGTCTCACATGTTCTGAAGTTGAGCAAGCAAATTATTGCTGATATTACAGAATTTAAACAGTTCTTTCAAAGATGCTGCGCGATGTGCAGATAGGTGCTTCAGGTGATTGGTTTGGTAGACCATGTTAACAATAGTAGCCTTCCCCAGCTGACTGGTTGAAAGAATTCATACAAGTCCTGCAATAGTTTGTGCTTCCATGGATATTGTATAATGCAATGTGATAAGTATTCTGATGTGATCTGGACATTTGCCACCTTATGTTCTTGCTAGAACTTTCTTGGTGATCTTATATATGCTTTTTCTAATGCTATCCGTTGATTGGGCTGTGTTGATCTTTTCTCTAAAAGTGAAGTGTTTTTTGACATTGCAGTGAGGTCTACATCAAGGCATTCTCAAAGGTGACTCCACTCACCATCAGGCAAGTGAAGGCATCCAACATCGGGCAGCTTGTGAAAATATCTGGAATTGTGACTCGCTGCTCGGATGTGAAGCCCCTAATGCAGGTGGCTGTTTATACATGTGAAGAATGTGGTTTTGAGATATACCAGGTATTTTATCTCGTTTTAGGTTATCATTTCTGATATGACTATTCGTCAACCCTTGTAAGTAATCTTCCTGGACTGGTTCAGAACGTAGTACTCTTAAGAATGTTCAACAGTATTCTTCCTAATACATGATAGAATCAAGTGTACTGTTGTGAGTGCTGAGCTGCACAACTAGTGCCAAAGTTCTATTTATAGGAGATTCATAGTGGAAAATATCTAGAATGATCACCCAAAAACTATTTTACAGAGCTAGTGTTTTGTTTATAAGAGGCTCCTAGATGAAAGTGTCTAGAATGATCATTAAAAAACTATTGTTGTGAATTTGCAGGAAGTGACTGCCAGAGTCTTTATGCCTCTCTTTGAATGCCCATCTCAACGATGCAAGGTGAACAAAGCAAACGGGAATCTAATCCTCCAGTTGCGAGCATCAAAATTTCTGAAATTTCAGGAGGTAATAACCTTTCTCCACAATCTTGTGTAGAAGGCAATCTTTAATGGAAAAGGTCCAAAATTTTCCATATTTTAGACTAAACTCAATCATAAAACTGCAATTTTTTTTGGCAGGTGAAGCTCCAAGAGTTAGCAGAGCATGTACCTAAGGGCCACATCCCACGTTCTTTGACTGTTCATTTGAGAGGAGAGCTGACTAGAAAGGTGAAGCAAATTGGCAACTTTCCTTTTGCTTTGAGCAATTTTCTTTGTGTTGCTTTTGAGCATTAAACCTTTAAAAGTGACATTTCTCCATTCGATCCATAGGTAAATTTGAAAGAAATTTGACTTATGATTTCTGTTTTTAGTTTTACCAAATAACTAAATGCTACGGTGAGTATTAGAAGCTCCCCAAATACATTCAGTAATGTACCTAAGTACTAAATGTTGTCATTATCAGGTTGCACCTGGAGATGTGGTTGAGATGTCAGGCATTTTCCTCCCCATGCCATATTATGGATTCAGAGCCATGCGTGCTGGATTGGTTGCTGACACTTACTTGGAAGCAATGTCTATTACCCATTTCAAGAAAAAATATGAAGAGTGAGGCATCTCAGCCTCTTACCTGAAACCTACTCACCTTGTCTGCAGCATCTCTTTGACAAGAGCAATTGTTAACTATTGCAGATATGAACTTAAAGGCGATGAACAAGAACAAATTGACCGCTTGGCTGAGGATGGTGATATCTACAGTAAGTTGGCAAGGTCATTGGCACCTGAAATATTTGGCCATGAAGATGTCAAGAAAGCACTGTTGTTACTACTTGTTGGCGCACCTCATCGGAAGCTCGCAGATGGCATGAAGGTATGCATGCTGTTGGAATTGGGATGACTTGCACCCCACACTAAAACTTTGATATACTCAAAATTAACTCTGTAAATGTACAGATCAGAGGAGACCTGCACATATGCCTGATGGGAGACCCTGGTGTTGCAAAAAGTCAACTTCTTAAGCATATCATCAACGTTGCTCCAAGAGGAGTCTACACCACAGGGCGTGGGAGCAGTGGTGTTGGTCTGACTGCTGCTGTCCAGAAAGATCCGGTTACAAATGAGTTTGTCCTCGAGGGAGGAGCACTGGTAGGATTCAGATCTTGTCATGATGACAACGTTTGCACTGTTTTTCTCTTAGCTGCTAGTCAATTGTAAGCAAGTCTGTTTGTCTGTTTACAAGTCCTGACTTGAGCTATTAAGAAAATTCTGCTGATAAAAGTTGCTTAGACTGTTAGACACCAGTTAAGATTTCAGTCATGCATCTTACTGGTGGTAAACTTTTCATATCATTCTTGTGTAGAATTGTCTCCTTAATACTACAAACTATACGAATGCAACACAAACAGTTTTTTGGTGTATAGAACAAGCATGTAATCCTACTAATGATTAATCCCATAACGCACTCTTGGGTCTTAGGTACTGGCAGATATGGGTATTTGTGCAATAGATGAGTTTGACAAGATGGAAGAGTCAGACAGGACAGCGATTCATGAGGTGATGGAGCAGCAAACAGTGAGCATTGCCAAGGCTGGTATCACCACCTCTCTTAATGCAAGAACTGCAATTCTGGCTGCTGCAAATCCAGCATGGTAAGATTTGATCTGAACATTTCTTCTCTAAAGGATAACTAGGAAAATTACATTGACTGTAACAACGGCAAATGTTTTTAACCATTCAGGGGAAGGTATGATATGAGGAGGACTCCAGCTGAAAACATAAATCTTCCTCCAGCACTTCTGTCACGTTTGACCTCCTTTGGTTGATCCTGGATCGTGCGGACATGGAAAGTGATCTTGAAATGGCAAGACATGTTGTTCATGTACATCAAAATCTTGAGTCACCAGCACTTGGGTTCACGCCACTTGAACCATCTGTTCTTAGGCAAGTGCAGTCATCCTGGAGCGGTGTTACTTGAATTGTGCTAATCTAGGAAAAAATTGCATTTGGTACACCCTAATTGCAGGAAGCTGAATGTTGAAATCAATGTAGTACAATTTGGGAAATTATAGAAGCTACAAATGCATACCTCCGAGATTTTTCATAGTTCTATCCAAATGAGACTAAACAGTAGCATAGTCAACAAACGCATTGGTCTCACATTTAGATTTGTCACTAATCACTAAAACTAAATTAATGGAGTTTGAACTTACAGGCTATGAGGATGAAATAAAAAGTGCTGGTAATGTTTAGTATTTCGTATTCTCCAGTGGTTTATGATTTAACAATCTTGACCTGATCACAGAGCATACATATCTGCTGCAAGAAGAGTCGTTCCTTCTGTTCCTCATGAGCTTGAGGAATACATCGCAACTGCCTATTCCAGCATCCGCCAAGAGGAAGCAAAATCGAATGCACCACACTCTTACACAACTATCAGGACACTTTTGAGCATACTCCGTATCTCTATTGTAAGTAAACTTAAACTGTGTCTATGTAAACGCTAGCGTACGAAAATCTCTCGTTTACTCTTTTTAAGCATGATTCTACTTGCTTGTTTCAGGCCTTGGCAAGGCTTAGATTTTCAGAAACCGTCGCACAGAGCGATGTCGATGAAGCACTACGGCTGATGCAGATGTCAAAGTACTCATTATACTCAGAAGACCGCCAGCGGTCTGGCCTCGATGCGATTTCTGACATATACTCCATCCTGAGGGACGAAGCGGCAAGGACAAGTAGCATGGATGTGAGATATGCTCACGCTCTTAACTTGATCTCCAGAAAGGTAAACGTTCTACATACATTGAATGGTACCAATGCTACAACTCACTGGCCTGATTGCTAACAAAAACAATTTGCTTCTGCTCTTATGTACATAAAACAGGGATATAGTGAGGCTCAACTGAAGGAATGTTTGGAGGAGTATGCATCCCTGAATGTGTGGCAGATCCATCCGAACACCTTCGACATCCACTTCATCGACGCCTGACGTGGGAATCAATCACCGTTTAACATTCCATCATGAGCACAGGATGGAAAAATGTCGAGAGTTTGAAGCTTCATGATTTTGTGACCAGGGTGAGGGACGCCATTGATAGAGGCCTAACAAAACTGAAAAGGTACTAGAGATGGTGAGCAAACTATTTCATGATGTCAATGATGTTATGCTGGGCAGCAGAAGCCTGCGAGAAGTGCACTATTAGAGGGAGCCATTATTCTTGTCCGCATTAAGAGGAGCCTTCTCGTTTTATATTATTTTAGCAGTCTCCTTGTTTGACACTTGACACTGAAGTGTATATGTATTCTGTTGTGTTCAATTACCCATTTGTTGTAAGTTTTCAGACATCGGTCGATTTCTGCCATTTTGTTGGCGTCGAAACTCGAAAGGCACACCGGTGTTCCGTTAGCGAGGATACATGATTTAAGCCGATTACGACAGAAATCGGCGGAAAAATGAAAGCTTTCTTGATATTTGCAGTGGGGGTTTGTGTCTTTTAACTGCATTTTGCCTACTCGTAATAATGAGATATACAGTCATGTCTCCCGATTTTGGCGCCAACACATCTACAAACCAAACCAAACCAGTTACAATCAATCAGGAGTGTCAAACCAGTCAGGTGATGCTTGATGAGAGAGATGGACCCAAATTACATCAGAAAAGCAATTATTGTTGTGAACTTGCGATTTCAATTGGTCTAATCACCATTGGTGGTTTAATGTGCTGTGCTGCCACCTCCATCTTAGTCTATGGCCTAGTTCTCGCTTGCAAATGCCACCGCCACGGCGAAGAAGACAGGTCTCTGGTAAACAAAGGCATGGGAGGAGGCACCGGCGGAAAATGGCCGGCAAGTCTTGCCAACGCCAGCAGCTGCACCGGGGAGGCAGGCAGTCCGATAATTTGAAGAAACAAAGATTAGCATCCATCCACGTATTTTTCGTACTAGTATCCATTATCATGTAAGACTAGATGGAAGAAAAAAAGAATGCTGGTACTTGTATTGCATAGCCCAAAGGGCATTATGGGCATGTTTTTTTTGGCTGCGGGTTATGGCTTTTGGCTGAAATTTTTGAATTTTAACTGTTTATGGTACAGATTACGGAGAGATCGATACTCACTTGCGATTTTGGCTGGTACAGATGTTAAGCTTTTAACGTGTACTACGTTTAACTTTTAAACCCCGTCTTGAGAAAATACTCTGTTTAAAAGTTAGATACTGTAGCGGCTGCGAAAAGCCGAGCGACTTATAACCTGCCGAACAGGCCCTATATATTATAAGTCTCAACACAACTCTAAAACAGTAAATGACATTTATACTCTTTAACACCCTCTCAAATACAAAACATAGGCAATAGTATTACATTTGGAAATGTTGACACAAAAGTAGGGAGAATCGAAAGTCCGAATCTTCAAGTAGTCCTCATAGCATGTGGTTTTTGAAAATTGTGTCGAGTAATAACCATCCGGAATCGTGCGACAGCCCAGAAAGCACAAAGTACAAGCCTGGGAATGGTAGAGGTAAGCGGAAGCACAGTCGACTGCAGCAACACGATGAAGAGAATGTGAAAGGTGACACAAATAGAGAGAGTTGTTAAATCAAATCGAAAAGAGAGATAGAAGCATAACGGCGCAGATCAAAACCCGAGACAGCGGCGCAGAAGGAAAGCACAGCGACAGCTCAAAGATAAGCGACGACATCATAAAGACTTTTACAATCTGCAGCGACTGAAAGAAAAGAGCGGCGGCTGCGGCTATGCGAAAGGAATGAGACGACCACACTCATCCGAGAGAATAGACCGTGGCTAGCAAAATAGTCGGTTGACTGATAAGGACTTTGTGGACCCACACAGCTTTGATGAATTTAAAGAGAGAATCTATGGATTTGGATGGACGTAACGAAAGACCCAAAAGAAAAAAGAGGACTCAAAGATAAGAGATACCACGGCCCTCTTAAGTCTACCTAAAACCCTCCCTTTTCACACCTCTCCCGTTTCTTGTTTGTTTCCTCCTTCCCACACATAGACCAGTCCCATCTCTTTACCACCGGCCTGGGGAGGCAAGAGTTGGGTGGCGACAGCGGGAGAGACGAGGGAGTTGTTGCTCTAGGCGGGGGAGCCTCCAAGCGACGACGAGCTGAAAGTGGCGGTGTGGGCACGACGGCCTGTGAGGCGGTAGCCTGGAGGTAGCGGCTTGGAGGTCGGTGGCACGGGCGCTACGGCCGAAAGGCGACGGCGACGGCGGGTGCTGCGGCCAAAAGGGAGGCCAGGTGGAAGATGGAGAGCAAATCTGCCCGATCGGCGATCGGGACAAGGCGGGGCAGCTCAGCGGCCATGTGTAAGATCGAGGATGGCGATTAGACGGGGGTGAATAGTTATTTCTAAAAATTATCTTCTTAATTAATTCTATTTAAGTCATTTGGCTAAAACCAAGTATATAATACAGAAGCTTAAATTAAATTGGTTTTAGCACAAACAAAACCTATATTAACTAGGTTCACCGAAGTGCACCAACAATCTAAGTCTACATTAAATATTTGCAATTCTAGAATAACAAGCAATCAATTTAATTTTATAAATGTAAATTACTTGAAAGTAAATTGAGCACAAGAAAACAAACCATAAAGACACGATATATTTTTACCGTGGTGTTCGGAGACTTGCCGGTCTCTCCTAGTCCACGTTGAGGTTAGCCCAAATGAATTGGACCGGCTCCATTAATTAAACCGAAACACCTCAATCCACTAGTGGTAGCTCTTTTTTGCTCGGGTAGGTGAGTTTCAACCTTCACAACTTCACCGGGTCTTCTCACAACCTTTTTTGAGAAGCTCACCGCGCACGACGCCTCCAATGCTATCTAGGAGTCGGCAAACTCCAAAAGTAATAAGTCAAGCATCTCGCTTGACTCCCACCACGTGCAACGAATGTACAAGCTCAAATGGACACTAAGTCCAACTCTAGATGCAACACAAGTACTCTAGATCACTCTCATTGCTTACAAGGTGCAACACATATACAATTGAGAGAAGAGGCTCACACTAACTCAAGGGAATAGAAATGGGTCAAGCAACTTTGTCTCCAACCAGCCACAAGAGGATATTTATACCCCCACATAAGAAAACTAGCCATTAGAGCCAAATCCCTGAAAAATCAGGGAAATCAGTAGTACCGCCGTTATAAGGCCGGTACTTCCGCTACCCACGCAACGGTCAGAAAAAATATCCGTTACAGTCAAAATCGGAAGTTCCGCCGTTCATTCTCCGGTACTTCCGATTACCGCTCCACACATGCGGAACTACCGCTTTCCCGAGGAGGAAAAGACCACCACACATGTGTCTTACTGGAAAAAAACGTATTGTAGGAAAATCCAAAACTTCTGAAGTCCGGTAATACCACGCAACAAACGCCGGTACTTCCTCCTTCCAGTAGTATCACTCACACAGAGCTAGTATTTTCGCTGGCCTGTCAGACCACTCACACAGAGCTGTTTGGACTGGTCATCCGGTAGTACCACGCAACACATGCCAGTACTTCCGATGTTCGGTAATACCGCTTACACAGAGCCAGAACTTTCGACCTCCGGTAGTACCACTACATACACAGCGGTAGTTCTGATTTTCTTGACAAGTGCATAAATTTCAACAAATTTTGCAAAACACAATTGCAAGCTATAGTATCGTGCATACAAGGATAATCTACAACTCCTAACAAGTTGTAAAACACATTTGCACACTTTTGAAATCATAATACAAAGAATGGGTACAGAGACTTGTCGCATTTGCAAAATACATTCGCAAACCAAAGCACATGCTACAAGGATTATATATGATCTTCAACTATTTGCAAAAACACATTTGCAAATGTAAGCCTTGTACCACAAGGAGTAGGAAACATGGACTTCAAACACTTGCAAAATACATTCGCAAATGTATAGTCCCATATTACAAGGATTTCACACAAGAGTTTCAACTATTTGCAAAACACATTCGCAAATATAAGCATCATGCTAAAGAGTGCTAGAGCAAGTGAGATTGAGCTATAACACATGATGATACTCAAGCTATTAGACATGACCCCTCTTAATAGTACGACAATCTATACTAGTAACCTGATCTTCCAACCAAACACCAAGACCGGTAAAAGACTAGGAATACATCTTTAGCCTTAGTTATACCTTTACCTTGAGCATTCTCTTGAAGCTTGATGACGCACATCATCACTTCAAGTCCGGGTCATCGTCTTGACATGCATCAACCCATGATGCATCCTTCACTTGAGCTCCATCAACACATGATAGGTCTTCACTTGACTTGATGATCAACATATGATCTTCTCCTCTTGGACATACATCAACTCATGATGCATTCTTTTCTTATGGACTTCAACACATGAAGTCATCTTTCATCACACATCTTCACTTGATGATTTTCAACACATGAAGTCATTCAAGTCATTCTCATTTGTAAAACCTAATGTATTCATCCAACTTATGGAAAATGTTAGTCTACAAACTAATTGCCACCAATTACCAAACTTCACCATTAACATATAATGGAGGGACTAGATTCTACGATATTCCATTTTTTGGTAATTCATGACAATTTCAATAAATAATAAGATAAAAATTGTATTTGCAAGTATACAACATGTACACAACACTTGTATACTGTAAAATAAGCTTTTAAAGCAAAGTTTACTTATCCGGTTGTCATTAATCATCCAACTATTAACACATAATGGAGAAATTAGATGATAACCCGATTGCAAATGAGTATAAATGAACTACACAAGCTATATATATATATATATATATATATTCAAATGGTGTGTTTCAAAGTAAAAATCTTAAATATGTGTATTAAAGGAAATATGAATCAATACTTATGAAACCTCGAAACATAGAGTGAACTCTCCGTAAATGTGTGCATACAAGTATGTGTAATGAAGACATACACACATATTTATTTTGGACTATTTGTGGAGTTCAATCTATATTTTGAATCTAAGAAATGTATTAATATATAAGAATGTGATTTCGAATGCATACCTCTTTGATTTCATATTTTCATCCAAATAGGACTAAACAATAATAAACTTAAATAAACATATTAGTCTAACATATAAATTTGTTATTTAATTATGTATTTGGATATGAGGAATGCAACAAAATTATATGAAAGATATCAAATGCATACATCAATGATTTCATATTTTTTTTATCCATATGAGACTAAGTAATATTATAATCAATAAACAAGGTTAGTCTCACGAATACATTTGTCATTATCACCAAAATCTTATAATAGTATTTGTCATTATCACCAAAACCAACTTAAATGGAGCTTGATCTTTTACCATGCGAGGTGTGGTTGCTGAGGAAGAAGCGGCAAAGCCGACAATGGCGGATCCGTAAGGATCCAACGATGGGACTAGTGTCGGAGTGGCGAATCTGGTAGAGGGCAGTGGGATCTGGCATGGGTGGGCGGTGGGGAGTCCAGATCCAGCGGGATTCGACGGCGACGACGGCGTGGGCGCACGGTCGGCGCCGGATGGGAGCTAGACCCAGCAAGCTTGAGGCCACCCTCAGAGTGGAGATTACTCCTCCTGGAGTAGCGACAGTCGATGGCAGAGGAGAATGGAGGCTAGGTAAACCTAATGCTCTGATACCATGTAAGACTAGATGAAAGAATACAAGAATGCTGGTAGTTGTATTACATAGCCCAAAGGGCATTATATATTACAAGACTTAACATAACCCTAAAATAGGAAATAACACTTGTACCCATAACATATCCAACAAGACGGTTTTGAGGAAATAGTCAGCCAACACGTTCTTCAATCAGAAGAGAGAGTTGGCTCTCTCCAAAGTTGAAACATCCTATAGCACTATAGTAGTCACAGAACTTCTAGTATAAACAGACATCACAAAAGCACATATTATACAACCCTAGATTGTTAACTATATCGATGTACTGGATTTCAGTAATTTCAGCCATGAAAACGCCACAGCTAATTTAGCCTGCAAGCACTAAATATTACAACAACGGGAAGAATGCATCACATCTTCTGGTTGCCCTCAGACTCATCATGCTGGTCTGTAGCACCACCATTTGGTATAGCACCTGCTCCTTTTGCATTGATGTCACTGAATGGCCTCTTCCTTGATGATGATGGTTCAGAGGCGTTCAGAGGCATCCATCTCCTTGCTCTTCTCATCCTCCTCTAATGGTCTAATGCCATGTTTCCTTGTTTCTCATGCTGAACACCAGATGTTGAAGGCGGAGGCGGCATCATGTCGATACCGCTGAGCCAGCAGAAGACTTTCTCAACTGTCTCGGTGATCTCTTTCCCTAGTCCACCATTGTCGAGTATCAGCTCCCAGACTGCCTTCGAAGCTTTCTCAAGGACTGGAGTTCTGCATTCCATAAAAGAGTTAACACTGCTTTTATAGGTTTGATAAATTATTTCTTCTGCTTGAGGCTAAGTTGGGAAAGAAAACATATCGAAAAGAAAATTGAGGGAAAAAACAGGAAACAATGGTAACATGCAGTTTAGTGACAAATGCATGTATGTTCTGAGGCAAAAAAGTTACATCAGTGTCCGAAACAAATGCAGAATATGTAAGTTTATGAGCATATCCTGATTGCACAATGCAATACCACATCAGTGCGATACCACATTAGTAAGTTATACAGAAAAGGCAAGTGCTTACTCCAATTCCTGCCGAAGTGCGTCAAACATCACCCTTTTGGTCTTTTTCTCAGCTCCCGGAGTGTTTAGAACTTCGCTTTGCTCCACCATCATCATAGTATTTTTCTTCGTATCCTCCTGAAATCCAATTTAGAAGGTTTTAGTGCCAAGATGCCAACTGCTCCATGAATCAAGCGAATCTCACACATAGCAATTGAAGGAAACCATGAGGAAAGACATGTTTATAAGGTACTGGTCAAAAGCCTATATTCTACATTGCTCAGAATTATCCTTTCATACTTGGTAGAAAATTCCCATTTTAATTGCAAAAAAGAAAGATGCTAGAAGATAGAAAATTTCATGTTGATCAGGGGTAAAAGACATTGCAAGTGATGAGGCAAACAACTAGCAACATCAAAGGATAAGGAGACATTCTAATTCAAACCAACCGCAGCAATGTTCTAAGTTCCTCTATTAAAAGTCCTCAAGGGAAACACAACACTGACTCACATGAATCGAAACAACAATGACATAAACACCTAAGCGCTAACTCAAATTGGAGCAATTTATCCACAGATTTCACAATTTCATCAGTTTTATGCAACGAACTCAACCAGGATAGTGAAGCATGAACCCGATTGCTTCCTAAAGCAAGAGAGTTGTTACATACAATGATCATAATAGCAATCCGTTTTAACAATGCAATGCTTCCATATCACACAACAAGAAGTGAGTTTTAAATTAAGAGCAGCACAAAAGGCTCGACAAAATCCATAGCTATGGCCATGGGCACTCTCCGCCACTGTCCCCCACACCACCACCGCTGCCCTCGTCACGAGGGATCTCGCGGCCGCCGCAGCCGCCGAGACACAAGGACCAGGTCGCACGCAGCCAGGCAGGAGAGGGAGATTGGAAGAGGAACAAGGGAGGGAGGCGCGCGTACGTTGGCCTTGAGCTGGGCGATGATCTTCATGCGGAGCGCGTCGATGGTGCCGTCGTTCTTGAGCGACTCCAGTACCTCCTCCGGCCGCACCACCTTCGACGACGACCCCATCCTCCTCCCCCGAGATCACCCACCACCACAGCCTCCTCAGCGCTCGGGCTTCAGATTCGCGGGGCATCGCGGGAAGGAGACCGTACGGCCGCTCGCCGGACCTGCGGGAGGTTCGCCGTAGACGGCGCCGACGGCGACTGCGATGGAGGCTAGGGTTGGATGGGTTTCTTTCGTTTGGGAGAAAGAGAAAGAGCGATTTTTTTTAAAATAATATATTTTTTTATTAATATTACATATCATTAAAAAATTACAAAAATAAACTTCAGTCTCCATTCCAAATAGCGGTAATGCTGTGTAGAGTTCCGTATGACAGTTAACAGATCTTTTGTTGTCAAATAAATTGATGACAAAAACCTCTATCACCAATTGAATTGATAACAAATACCTATTGTTAATCTAATTAGCGATAGAGATGTGCCTTATGTAGGCCTGGCTGTTGGCATCATTTCAAATGACGACATAGTGCGTGGGGGCCTCTATCATCATTTAAAATGACGATTGAAGCTACATGGGCTTTTGTTGTTATTTCAATTGACGATTCGTCTTTGTCATCAATTAAAATGGTAACAGATATCGTGATAACGATGTGATACTCTGTCGTCCATTCATTTGACGATAAAGCTACTATCGTCATTTGAAATGACAATAGAAGGTTTTTATGTAAATTTTTAAATGATTATATATTTATATAATATTAATAAAAATATCTTTACTATTACAAAAATGTGAGTTGGTGGTCGTCAGTCCATTCTCCCTCCTTTCTTCTCAGCCATCCGATCAAAGAACAGCTGTCTAGATCTGCATGTAGATAGTTCTTCCACTACTCGTAGAAAAGGTCGAGCCAACGTGTAGGCCATGCTCCTCCTCTTCTCTTGAAAGCATCCTCCGCCTCCGATTTACTTGACAGGTTTAAAAACTTTTAGAACATGTTTGTATATATATTCTAGAAATTTACCACCCGTAAGTTTTAAAACATGTAGTATAATAAAATTTAAAATTCGAGAAACGCACGGGGATTCAGCTAGTATTGTTTTAAAAAAATCAGAGGAAGAGAAGATGACGAGAAGCTACTAGACTTGACCAAATGGGTCACCTGGCACAGCTTTTGCACGGGCATGTGTATGCACGGCCATTTAACTAAACGGGTCGTTCCGTGCCATACCAGGCCATGGGCTAAGCCTTGAACCCAAGTACTGCCCAACGGGATCATAGGTCGTGCCGTGCTGGACCAGGCACGTTAAGTATGACAAGCCAACGTCGGTCCATTTAGCCCATCAGATGTATTTCAGCCACATTTCCAAAATCCAACAGTTCTCATCCCATTCCCATGAATCCCATTCCACATATAAATTCTACATGGTAAACTCTAATCTTCATTTGCCAATCCCAGCCGATGCCCCTCACCTATCTCCATGCACTAACACCGTCGCATCGTCCTTCCACCACCTCCTCCAGCACCAACATGCCACCCACCTCTTTCGTCGTCGCCTGTCCACCACCTCCTTCGCCGCTCCTCATCCGCCTCCTCCACCGCCACCCTTCTGTCGCTGAATATGCTGCCAACCTCCTTGACTTCATCACCCACTGCTGTCCTCTCTACACGATGCTGCTCCCATGCGCTGCCACCCCCTCCGCCTCGCTCGCCTTCTGGTGCCACCTCTCACCTCCGCTCTCTAATCACCATGTCCCCTAAAGCATGACACGGTAGTATACATACTGTGCTAGGTTGGTCCACCGTGCCAGCCCACGTATGGCACAACTGAGCAGGTCACATTGATACAACTTGTTTAAGTATGGACTATATCATATTTAGATCAGACAAATAGTACCGTGCTTCGGACCGACTGCACCGACTCGGTCAGCCCCTATTATGGCGTTTTATCGGGCTCGGCCTCTTCACGGGCGAAAATGACGAGACTACCCTCCTCCTCCAAGTCTCGTATCCCGCCGCCTCCCCTTCCCGAGCCCTACCACCACCCGCGCGCCGCCTCGCCGCCGCCGCATGCTCAGGCGGCCAAGCCTTGGCGATGTCGGCGACTGGGTATTACCCGTGCCCGGTGTCCCCTCCCTACCCGGCCGCCTCCAAGGACGTGGAGCTCCGGCGCGCCATGACGGCCTCCGCCCGCTCCGCCGCCTACTCGTCCGCCGCCGTCGTGTTCGAGGACGAGTGGCTCGCCGTCGTCGACAAGCCCGCTGGCGTTTACTGTGATGCCCTCCTCTCCGCCCTCCCTTCAGTCCCTTGCTCCACCGCCGCCTCAGGTACACCCAAAGTGTTTGCTCTCTTGAGCTCTCGAAAGGCCGTGCCTTTAGGTGGCGATGGCACTGCGAAATCTTTCAGATGCGATGCTGCGGAGCTCGTGGCTGGTAATTTCACGAGTTGTTCATGATGGGAAAAAATGCAGATTTGGTTAATTAGTTTGTGCTTTGTATAATACTGCATCCTATAGTCTTTGAGATATCAGCAATGGCAAAAGATTGCTCCTTTAGTTGGTTTAGTTTAGACTTTAGAACAATCAGGATTGGCAATTCATGCAGAGGAAGAGCGAAAATTTGCGCCCTCCTTTTGGATCGTAAGTGCAAATCCTGGAGGTTAGTTAGGATTTATGAGGCCGGCAATGTATAATTTGTTTGTGTTTGACAGAGTGCGACTTTTGCATGCAAACCTAACCTCGTATTGTTACTGCTAGGAGCTGTCTCATGGTTGTTACTTGTTAGGACTTGATGCATCACATCATGGGATATTGATGAATTCACCTTGAACTGAGTTTCTGTAAGTGGAGTTTCTTGGTTAGCATTGGTTCTCATTCTTTTCCCAAACGATCCTAGTTCAGAAAGTAGGAGTTGATATGGCTCAGTTTCACTTCCAGAGAAAAACTTTGGATCCATTTCGCCATTTCCCATATGTACTGTAAGTATAATATATCGTATATACTGTAAGTATATAACTACAGCTTATGTATAGCAACAACATGACCCTGAGCGGATGAAGAAGCAGAAGGGTGTTCAGAGTGCTGTATCATCATTGTCTAAGCTATAGATACTTTTGCATTGTGAGACGGTTGACTTTAGCCAATCGATTCAAACGTCAACACAAACTAATTGGTATAGGATCAAAGTTGACCATTTTTCTATTGGATATAGATTGGAATAAATGGACAATACTATGGGAGTATATCTATCTGACTGCAACTGTGCATTCTAGTATTCTTGCATGAAATATAATAGTCACTCCATGGCATTTTGCTCATCTGATAAAATTTTGTGAAATGATCAAATGACTTCCCACTTGTTAGCATCAAGTCCTTCTGATAGCAAGTTTTGATAGCAACTGATGCCAGGCTATCTGGCTTCTGTATGCAAGCAAATATTCAACATTTTAGTAGCCTGATTTAATATCAGAATATTGCCTTGCTATATTTTGTCATCTAGATCTTCACAATTTAAAGTAGTGACTCAAGTATGTCTTTGAGTTCCTATTATTGCTGCTTTGCTATTTGTAAATAAAGGCATATATTTCTATGACCTGCAGGGGATCCAGCAACTAAACCAAACCTTCACCTTGCCAATAGGCTAGATCGTGATACAAGTGGGCTCATGGTCATTACCAAATGCAACAAGGTTGCAGGGAAGCTAGTGAAGGCCTTCACTGAGCACAAAGTTAAGAAAACATATCTAGCTCTTTGTGTAGGTTATCCACCAACGTGGGAGAAGATTAATATATGTTCTGGTCATGGGCGATCGAAACATGGTGCTTGGCGTGTATACGCTATGTCTGATGTTGGCCGAACACTACCAGGGGGTTCGGTTGTAAGGGACATGAGCACAAAATTTGAAGTCTTAGGAATCAATGGTAAAGGGCAGTTTAGAGAACCATCTAATTTTGACATCGATGGAATAGAGTCGATCACTGTACAAGAAGAAGCAGCTAACCAGACATCAAATGATGATGTGAAGAACACCATGATTTTGGTTAGAGCCTATCCTCAAAGTGGGCGAACACATCAGATTCGTCTACACTGTCAGTATATTGGGTTCCCTATCAGAGGTGATGTGAAGTACGGTGGAGTGATTGAGTGGAACGGTGTAGATTGTGATGGCCATGCGTTGCATGCAGAGAGCCTGTCATTTGTACACCCAGTCACTGGATTGCCCATCACCTTCCGGGCACCTCTTCCTTCATGGGCAAATGAATTTATTTCAACAATGGGATAAAATTCCCTTGAGCTTATTGTGATGCACAGCTCTCCAGTTGGTTCTGAAATTTTTGAGCAAGACTGAACGTTTAACTGTCAAAAGCACCACTTGGAGCTCCTTTCAGGGAGCAGTATTGGTCAGTAATCATGATAAAGGTAATTATAACAATCGTTTGCAGCTCAACAACACCTTTCTTGGTAGACAATTGTGGACATCTGTACTTAACGAGTAAGCTGTCACAAATATGGAGATGATTGTTTTAGCACAGTTTTGACGTTTGAGTACTGAAACTTGTAACCATGAAATACATTTTGTATCGTAGAGACAGCGAGTTGGTTGTTGTAGCATTGTTTTTAGTACTGCAATTGTAACCATGCATAAATTTTGTACCAATGGGTACTCAGTTATTCAGCAATATATACAGATTTCTGATTACACCCAAAATTTTGGGATCCAGATCTGAAGTTGCCCTTAAAAGGTACTAGAATAGAATCTTCCAGTAGCTCAAATGCAGTTCTGCACGTGAGCAATAGTTCTTCTGGTAGATCTGCGTAATTGTGTTCCTTCAGCAGTTATCCATTACGATGGTGTCCTGCGGTCACAGCTTGTTCCTTCGTTTTATTGGCCAGTTCAGTGATTACTGGAAAACTATTACACGACTGTTCAAGTTTTCAAACAATTGCACACGAGCATGCCTACTCAACTAAAACAAAACAACAAAGGTCAATAAAAAATAATCAAGTTCTGCAGCTCATCGTTTGCTTGAGTGAACCGAACTTCAGAACATTATTGATCTCAAAGATTCACTACTGAAGGTCTGAAGCTACTGCAAAATTGCAGGAAACAGAACACCAAGATAATTGTCCCCTCGTCCCATCCTTTGTTTAAAGGAATGAACCACAGGAATGTTTACCCCAGTGGACTAGATTATTTTCCTCCTGGAGTTATTGAAACGGTTGATGCTTGAATGTACTTTAAACATACAATCAGTTCATGGTACTATGGAAAGATCTCTTGGGATGAAAAATCATGTCCCTCTGACTGTTGCATCGGTGGAACTCTTTGGTTGGTTGATCAACATCTCACTCTCTCCATCTGTGACCGCAGCTCTGGTTGCAGCAGACGAAGAACAGCGTCATCCCTTCCTCCCCCCTCGCGGTGGCCTGCAGAACAATGGAATCATGGTAAGGTTTTGTTTACAAGTTTGCAGCTGACCTCTGAATAAGATGAACTGTATGTGCTTGGCCTAAATTGACCTGGAAGAACACAGCTTCGCCGTGCCCACAGGCAGAACACCGGCCGGATTTTGTGCGAGGAAGTGTTGGATCAGCCGTGACGTCCTGGAGCACCTGGGTGAACTCTCCAGCACTGTGGTGCACCACATTCCTGTAGACGCAATTGTTGTCTGCAACCTCCTGCGGATTTGGAGCATTTCAATTGCTATGACATCAGAACAAAAACAAGTTTATTCCACATCATAAATTATCAAAATACGTGAAAACTGGATGTTTTCTAATCTTTTGAGTTAATTAACCTCATCTCTATCTTGCAAGTATAGCTTCTCTTCATCTCAATCAGTTCAAGGCCTCAATCTCAGTTCTTCCTGTGCACAGCGATGTACCCTAAATCTATCTGTGGAGTATGGGACTATCTGTGGCATGTAGACCTCTTTGCTACTGAATTATCAATTGTGCTCTTTACTTCAGCTTTATCCTAGGTTTCTGCTCATCTCATCTTGATGTAGAGATCTAGCTCGAAGAATTAGCTGATAGGAGGTGAAATCTTTGATGGTCACAGTTCCTGCGGGCATAAAGGAGAATCTTCTGCTCCCTATCTTCCTTGGGATACAATATGTTGCTGCTGCCCAAAATGAGAATGACTCTGTCACTGTCACTAAAACCTTCCAGCTAAACAAGGAAATGAGTAGGCCGATGCGCACACACATCATCATCAGCTTACCATTCACGGCAAAATTTCATGGTACTCATGGTCATGGCTGCTCCTTGCTGCCTGTGAGACCTGACCTGTGCTCAGTTGATGCCTTCCTGCCTGCTTGGCTTGCTTCTGTCAGATCTTATTCTTGGTGGTTTCCAGTGGTGGACCTGAGCTGAATCTATTCCTATTCTGGATGGTGTCGGAGGAGGTGAGTGAGAAACAAGTCAAGAGGGACAAACCCCGACCTGAACAAATGGGCTGTACGGCATGGTATGAGTGTGGATAGATATAACCCAATTAGGTCAGACATGATTGGTTCGAATAAGTTACTGTATCATATCGTGTGGGCTCACGTACTTACCATCCGACCAAGGTACAATATGAAGAGGGATCTGATCGTGCCGAGCTGGTCAGGGCACGCTTAGCCAATGTATTTTACTACTAGTCACATGTAATTTTATTATTAATTGCAAGTAACTTTACTGCAAGTCACCCCTCAACGCTTAGAAGAGTGTAATAACCCTAACACAAATAATTTTACTATTAAACACTAGCAATTTTACTGTACTACAATAGAAGAGTTACTACACTAGATAAAGAGTTATTGTGCGTGTCGTGTCGGACTGGCCTGCCATGCTGAGGTGCCGGTCCAAACACGATATACCCAGTCAAATCAGATTGACACGATCTATTTACTGTTCGTGTCGTATCGTATCTGAGTTGGATTAATAGTACCGTATCTCTTGTCAACACGCCTTCAATGAGTACGGTTGACCTAACACATTTTACCCGGTCTAAACAAACATTTCAGGGCTAGCCACTAGCCATCACTAGCCATTTAAAAACACATGCCGGAGAATACCTTTTATGGTACAAGTAGTGGCTTGATTAGCCTGTTACTTTCTGCTGTTTTTGTGATGCTGTCGGCCAGTCTGTGGGGGACATGAGAGAGATTTCTGGGGAAAGTAACAGTACTCTGCATGATCAATCTTGAGTCTTAATATTTTAGACTTTCCAATTGCACCAATCGTCATTGCCGGTCTTCCTGATCGGTATGTATCACACCTGACTTGAATGCTTCCAGTGTGTATAATCTTATCTGACTCGACTGCTTTCAGTGTGTATGATCTAAGCAACGATGACTGAGGTAGTATGAAATCATAGTACCTATTTTTTTGCGACAAGTACATGAAATCATAGTAGTTTAGTTTGCTAGTTGTTTACAGCGCTGAATGGTATAAAGTGTACTGCAGGTTTTACCTCAGGACAGTAGTTTGGTGCAAGATCTTCTTGTTAAAGAATAAATGAATTGTCTACTTTTTCTCATTACTTTAGATTTTTGGTAAACTAATTGATACATACAACTCAATACGGTATTAGAGTAAAAAGATCATGAGTTTAAGATCCGCTTGACGTAATTAAAAAATAAGTGTAGTCCATTTTTATTCTATGTCTTAGGTCTGTGAAAACTTATATATAAGAGAAAATATAAAGTACAAGTAAATCGTTGGTCTTTTCTTATCAGTTTTACCTTTTAAGTGAACTGGATGGTGCATACAACTTAATACTTCTAACGTGTTGGATTGATGCTTTGTCAGATTTTTCAGATCTGGCGTTACACATCTGCAACCATGCTTACCTGTCACCAAGATCACGGTGCTTGATGGGCCATTGTGCTCTTTGATCTCAGTCATCATTCACCATCGATGATCTAGCGCCATGAGATTTTGGTATTTTGGTGTATGGCAGCCTGCCCACAGTATGATGTCAGCAGAACACTGCACCACCCACAGTATTTCTTGGACATCATCTCCTAGCTGTTGTTTGCTGAACTTGATATACTACTGTACTAGCATCTCAGCTAAAAGAGAAGAAGAAAAATCTGAACTTTCTCAGCCTGGAAACCTCCGACCAATGGGGAGGAAAGTTGATCGATTTACAGGCTGTCCAAAAGAGAGGCAGGCAGCCACACGGAATGGAAGCATCTAGAGGCAGTTGGAAGAAAAGTATGAATGGTGCTGCCATTGTCAAGATTGTCAGCTACGTAGAACCTTCAGAAACCAGTCAACCAACTGGTTGATTCCTTGCACCAGAAACCTTCAGAAACCAGCTAAGTTTGAATTGGTTTTTGCCGATGAATTTTGGTTGAAAATAAATAATAGTGGCTGAATGAAGTTGGTGTTAGAAGAAGAGGATGAGTGGTGTAAAAGTATAATAGATGCATGTGTGACAAGAGCGAGAGGAGTGGGACAGGTGATACATCTATGACCTACTACCTTGTACTCGGAGCGAGATGAGTGAAGGAGTAGGTTCGAAAAATCAGATATTCGTATTAGCTTTTCTTAACAGAAGGTAAGAATAAAAAACCAATACAAATGGAGCCTCAGTTGCACCAGTAGATTTGTATTCTCGAAAAAGAAAAGCTGGACAAGTCAAAACTGCATTTTTGACGATGGTTGCTCCTTCGCAGAAAACAAAAGAGAAAAGTCCAACGTATTTATACCGGTATACATATAATAAACAACAAATGGGAATCCACGAGCCCACGGTATTCTGCCAAGCCAATAACGACCACCTACCACCTCTGATCAATTGGTCCCACGGCGCACCCGGCCCCACCTGTCATCCTCCGGGCGCCGCCCCGTATTAACCCCCGGCGCCGCGGCGGGATGGGCCGCCACGTCACCATTTGCTCCCCTCCTTACCGGGTCCCCGTCAAGATCCGTTAAGAGGCGCTCTCCTCTCGTCGTCGTCTCCTCCGGTGAGAGAGAGAGAGAGAGAGAGAGACAGAGGGCGGCCACCGGCGGCCGGCGATCGGAGCGGAGATGTTTCTGGTGGACTGGTTCTACGGGGTGCTGGCGTCTCTGGGGCTGTGGCAGAAGGAGGCCAAGATCCTCTTCCTCGGCCTCGACAACGCCGGCAAGACCACGCTCCTCCACATGCTCAAGGACGAGGTCGGGATACAAAAATCGTTCCTTTTTTTTTACTTATGTTTTTCACACGCTCTATTGGGATGATAGATTAAGCGATCTGGATTGGATGGTTCGGGTCGTTTGTTAGGTATTTTGTGGGAATTGTCGAGTTCAGTCGCGGTTTAAGGCGCCTTTCGTTTCAGTTTTGGGCGCGGTAACGTGTCTTTGGAGGGAGGAGGGAGGGGGGGTAAAGATTGGTAATTTGACGAGGTTTTGAGGAATTGTGTTAATTTTTTGGATCGGGATGGGTTACATCCGTGTTCCTTTTCCTTTCTGTTGATAGATGTTCATGTGCAATATCCGCGCATACCTGTGTTTTTTTATTGAAGGGTGTGATTTCCACTCGGATTTTAGAATTGGAAATGTTTATGCTAGTTGATGTTCATCTGAAGGGTTGGGTGTTCTTGGGGATTTTTTTTATGTGGCATTCCTTTGTGGAATTTCGGAGTATGCGTTGCAAAAGATTCCCCTTTCTTTAGATTGAGGAGGCTTCGATCATATCTCCATTTCCCTCCACTTTTGGAGTTGGTGTCTTTGTTCCATGTTGAGGGTAACAGTTGGCAGATTTTATTTTGGTAGCTGAATCGCCTTGTTTGTTTCTGTGAGCACTGGATTGCTTTCTGGATCTGGATAAGTTCCATATAGTACAACAGAGACTTCGCTTCTTTCATGCTTGTGTCCATAAGAAGATTCCATGTTGATTTCTAGAATGCTAGGATGCTAATTCTGGGGCTTTCAAATTAGATCTGGTGCACATTCTCCTCTGGAGAATTGACATTTTATTGTAACTTCAATTAGTTTGGTACTTTGATGTTTGAACAGTCCAATATAACAATAGGAAGGGTCGTTTTTGTTATTCAACTTGGTTTGCTAATTAATCTTTTAGTTACCAGCTGATTATGCTCAAAAACTGTGTATGTTGAAGTTCAACATAGAAAACAAATGAGAACTCTATGACTTCATGTTTTGCTTCTGTTTGCTGAATAAGTTGTGTTCCTTCTGGCAGAGATTGGTTCAGCATCAGCCTACGCAGTATCCGACTTCTGAAGAGCTGAGCATTGGGAAGATCAAGTTCAAGGCATTTGATTTAGGAGGTCATCAGATTGCTCGCCGTGTGTGGAAGGATTACTATGCCAAGGCATCACCTTCCTCTTTTATTTTCTATTTTTTATTTATCTAGATGAGTTACTCAGTGTATGATTATTTCTGCTTAATGTGTTCGTCTCCTGCGGGTGTGATTTCTAGATATATTGTGTTGTCATTTAGTACTTCTTTAGCTCCTTATGAAATACATAAATAGTAGCATGCTTCTGCTGGCCTTAAAAGTTTTAGTAGTTGTCATTATCAGTGGATAGTATTTGGCAGTGACGCACTAGAACATGTGCGTCTAACTTTTTGTTCCCACATGTAATGCCAGCTGCTTATTGCTTTTTTTTTCAAGTTGGTTAGTGGGGTTAGTGCATAAAACTGAAGCAGCTTAGTGCTATATGCTATCCCACCCTGGTGTAGCACTATAACTATCATAATCCATAATATAGCACCAGTGATATATGTGCAATTTGGCAATCTAGCTACTTACGGAAAATGGGGAAAGATACTTTTATATGAGTCCTTGTGCACCATCATCAACAACAGCCACCACAACAAAGCCTTTTATTCCAAACAAGTTAGGGTAGGCAGTCTATGTGCATCATCTTTTGAAATACTATTGCTTTTCTGGTTTTGTCTGTTTTCTGTATCTTAGCACATACGTTGTTGTGACTTAACATTTTGTTCTATCTTATATGTTTGCCTTTTCCCTCCAAAATAGCTTTGTACTGTTTTATTAGGTAGTGTTTTGGCTTAGTGGATCAAGTTGTGGATGTTCCCCATTCATGTGATAGAATATGCTAGATAAATAGATACTGTACGACAGTATAGAGAAATATTTGCATTAGAATGTTGCAGCAGTATCAGTTTGGAGAAACAATTGAGCTCTGAGTCTCTCAGGGATTAATTTTGCCAGACCAGTAAGAGTGAAGAGTTTGGTGGAAGAGGGGGAATATGGGGATACTGCTTGTGCTGGCAACGGAGCTGAACTCTGAAGGATTAAAAAGGTTTCATGATGGACAGAGGTACAAAGAGGGAGCTAAGGATTGGCTTGGGGCGAGAGGAAGTTCATATTCGAAACTTCAAATGAAATCATACACATCAGGTCAACTCAAAAAATAATCTGATTGGAGAGGACTTGATTAGGGAATATCATACAATTAGGAACAATCTGAACAAGAAATGTTTCTTTCCACCTTGTGATATGCATTTTTACGGGGCATATGATGCTACTGTTTTCCTTTTTCTTACAACTTAGCAGCAGGTGGCTTTGAAACTGCTGTTAACTGAATTTCAGATTCTAGTCTCTGTATGTGTTGTCATATATAATTCTGAAAAACATAAAAATTGATAGGTGCAGTTGGTTCATACTAAGCTGAAGGAGGTTTTTCTGTTGTACAAATCACTTAGATTGGCCATATAGATTGTGGATATCTACAATGTTCTCTATTTGATGATCTTTTTTGCTTATTGAGGCTTTGTTATCTATTATTTGAACTGTTCAATGGTGTAGTTGCCTTTTATTAGGAATAGGATTAGGAATAATCTGAAACAAAAATGACATAGAAAATGAAGTGATCCAACATATTTTTGATGCTCCAGTGAAGGTAGACTTATCTAAATCTTGTCATAGAACTCTATAGTTATAGTCCACAGAAAGCTATATGATGTTTCTCGTACTCCACCAATGGCCCTAATCTTCCTCCTGTTGCTAGCCCCTATAGTCTCGGGTCAAACAAAACTGTTTCTTCAGCATGAAACATGTCATACACACTGCAGCCTGAGAAGGTCCAAGGATCTAAGCATCTAGTTTGGTGCATTATGCTCCTGCTGCATACATGCATCATGACTTGTATTATTCCTGATGATCTGATTCTGACTTTGTAATGTACTTCTGTGTGGTTATGAATGCTGGTGCTCCAATAAATATTGTCTTCTACATCTGTTTGATCCATCTTCCAATTTTCCTTTGATCAGGTTGATGCAGTGGTGTACCTCGTGGATGCCTACGACAAAGAGAGATTTGCTGAATCCAAGAAGGAGCTCGACGCCCTCCTCTCGGACGACTCCCTGGCCAACGTCCCCTTCCTGATCCTGGGGAACAAGATCGACATCCCCTACGCCGCGTCTGAGGAGGAGCTCCGCTACCACATGGGGCTGAGCAACTTCACGACCGGCAAGGGCAAGGTGAACCTCAGCGAGTCCAATGTGCGCCCCCTTGAGGTGTTCATGTGCAGCATCGTCCGCAAGATGGGCTACGGTGATGGGTTCAAGTGGCTGTCGCAGTACATCAAGTAGGGTGGATAAAAGGAAAGGGTTTAAGCAGTCATGATTATACTGTTTTACCTTGCCACAAGAGTGTTAGGAACCTAGCTGGCCATGGTTGTTCTACATATGTAATGGAAGTAGTGGAAAAAATCTGGAAATCTTGTGCTAGATTTTTGTTCAGTTACAGTGTAATCTCAAAAAGGGAACATCCTTTAAACTTCATTTCTATAGCTCTTCAGTTCTCTCTCCCTCTGATTAAATTCCTTCTGTCCCTGCGTTGCTCCAGAAAATTCTGAAAGAAGTCTGACACATACAAAACCACTAGCGTTTGCCCCCTGAAAATTTGTCTGAAGCTAATGAGTTCATGGGCAAGTTCATGTGCTATGCTTTACTGCTGATGCTGATCATCTCGGCTATGCCTGTGCTCACTGAATTTTCGCTCCGACAAATGAATAGGTGCAATTTATGATTTAATCTAGAGTTACTAGTGGTTCAGACATGCTCCTACAAATTGTTAAGACCGATTCTATTCACACTTTACCCGTAGCCACAAATGAAGTTCTCTCTGTATAACAGCATGTTAGTTGGGTTTACTTGTCTGTATACTGTACTGCTGTTTCACCTACGTACAGTATTTTGATGCAAGATTCAGAGTTTTTGGCCGTATTAGCACTTTTTGGTTGAGTTTTTGCAAAAATGGTACCTGTCGTCCGAAAATTGTAGAATTGACACCTTCCCTGCATAGCTACCGCATGGAATCGACATGTGGACGACACGTTAGGGGTGCCGTGCGGCGTCGCCAGGGCCGCACGACCACCATGCGTCTCCCTCACCCGCATGGCCAACGGGCGGTGGCCAATTAGCTGGGGTAATTAAGATGTGTTAATTGGCTATGCCGATCAATTACCGAATTTATTTCGGTGTACCATTTGTACGAATTTTTAGATATAGCAAATGAGCTCAAAACTTACAAATTTTTTGTGAAGCCTCCTGATATAGCGTACTTGATTGTATAATTTTTTCATAATTTTATCCATTCTGAATTTTATTTAAAAATTCATTTAATTCTACTATTTGAAGAATTTTTTAATATAGAAAATAAGCTTAAAAAATTATGAATTTTTTTTAAGAATCCTTCCGCAGTAGAATTGATTTTGTATCTTTTAGAATTTTTTGTTATGAAATTATTTCAAAACTTAAGAGTTTAGGTCTCGAAAAGTAGGATTTTAGGTTTCGAAAATTAGAGTTTCATAATTTCATATGACTTGGAATGTGGGAAGAGACACTCCCATTAAGGGTTTAGGCCACCGCTGGCCTCCCTCCTCCGCACATTTGTCGCCCCATCCCTTCGGGCAGCCTTTGAGTTAGAGTTTTAGGGTTTATTGCACGTGATGCGGACGGTTGTTTGAGTTATGGTTTTAGTGTTCTTTGCGCGTGGTGTGGGCAACTGTTTGAGTTAGGGTTTTAGGGTTCTTTGCGCATGATGCGGGCAACCGTTTGAGTCAAGGTTTCAGGGTTTTATGTAAGGGTTATTTGAAAATACGTTAGGGTTTTTTGATAGGGTTTTTGCAAAAAAAAAGTAATGGTTTTTTTGTTTTCTGACGATCGAGGGAGAAATGTGGATAATTGGGTTGTGATCCAATTGATAAAAAATCGAGTGAGGCTAATTTTTTTGCAGTTACCCAAGGAATAGACAGTCCAACCTATTACTTTGTGTGTTACATGAATATTTTGTACATGAAATTTTCAAGTTTTATCAACCTCGCTAGTACTACAGTACAGTGCGACATAAGCATTCGGATCATGTATGAACAAAGCGACAGAAGCATTAGGGGCTACTACTGAATTACCCAATCTACTACGTGGACTGATACCATTTGCCCTTCCTTTTGAGTTCGGCGTTGTAGTCCTCACCGGCCGCCCTGGCCTTGGCCACCATTTTGCGCTTTCTCTCATGCTCCCTATACCTATGCGACCTCCCCCTCCAGCCTTCGGTGTGAGCTCCCTCTGGCCTCCGGCGCGAGCTTCCCCCCGGCCCGTGCTCCCCTCTCCGACCTCTGGCGCGAGCTTCCCCTGTCCTACGCTCCCCCTTTGGCCTCCGGGTATGTAAAATGTAGTTTCTGATGCTGTGATCCAGACATCTAGTGCAAGATATCATTGGAAGAGTACGTATATATTCAGGATTTTTTCCTACTTTCAAATTTTAATTGCAGGATGAAATGTGGGTTGATCCTGATAGTGATTGAATTTGAGAGATTCTAGTGTGGTCTGTTGGCTGTTGCTGGCATGGTGGACTATTTCTAAATAGATGTTGCCGTTTCCAAGATCTATATAATGCAAATTATTTATGTAATGGTTAGTGACATGTATGAAGTATCTATGAAACTATTTGACTATATGAGTATGAGTGTATGACTATGGTTTATTAGGAATTTGTGATGTATTTTCTTTGCCACGACTGATATTCTTTGCCTGTTTGCCATGATGCCATGCATCATGCATGCATACTGGTAAAATCGACTGATCAATGGATTATTGGATTACCGAAGTTACATTACACCAACATATGTTTTTTGCTACCTACCTGATCTATTCATACACTGATATGTATGATCTTTGTTTTCGCGTGTTATCCAATGAAATATAGTTACCGTATTGAATCCGGTTCATATTTGTTCCGTATTCGTGACCGATACTATCCACATTTATATTTGTATCCGACACTATTCGTGTTCGACTTCGAGAAAATCGGCACTATTTGGCGTCACCTTCACAGGAGCCCATGCGCTAGCCTTCTGAAGAGGAGCTTGAGGTGGAGTCATACAACGTTTTGTTTGATAGGTATGGTTGTGTGGAGATCGTGGCACATAAAGGTTCAGGGTGATGTCCTTCTTGGGCCACTAGACGAATGTGTGGATGACATCCCATAGTGTCATGATTTCTCCTTTTGGGGGCCTCTCCAACGGGACGGCCCTGAAAACATCATTAATTATGCTCACCTAGATCTTCACAAAACTGGTCCCTAGCTGGGCACCGTGTACCAACATCCCTAGCAGGCATAGATACGCCAACCCTCGCCCAGCGTCAATAGGAATGGAGCCAACAACCCTAATTCTGAGGATGCACAGCGTGGCTTCCTACATAACGATACACAATGAGCTAAGCGCCCACCAGGTCTATCTATGTAGCATTTAAGAGATGTACATTACCTGGATGTCGTTGATAGGTAAGTGGGCGTCGCTATATTCAGAAAGTGGCACGGACACACAGCTACTCTGACGTTGAAGGGGACTGGGTACCGTAATAACGGGGATGGCTTGCAGCTGGTTGCGAACTTCTCTTAGTTTTTTCCTCAATGCATCTCTCTCCTTGAAGTGAGGCAGTTATGCCCTCAAGTTTTGCATCAAAGTCTCGTTTCATACTTTCCTCGTGCTTGGCCTTGGATCTCTTCCTACTCCTACACTCCTCGGAGTCGTTTGGGAATCTGTGCCTCTGAGATACGTAAACCCCTAGTCCTTCCTAGGGCTATGGACAGTATATCCCTCTCCCTGACTGCTTGGAAGGAGCCTTCAGAAGATTTGGTAGTCAATGTTTGCTGCAAGAGGTAATCATGTTATTTTAGACCCCCATAAAGTTATAGACCTATTAACATCTAGGTAGTTTAACATATCTTATCAGACGTTGGGACACTTCCTCATCTGTGGGATTTTGAAAGAGGCGACGCTCAAGACGTGGTTGATGACCTCGCTCTTAACCAGTCCCGGGCATGCTCGTTGTGATCCTGGCAAATAGTGGGGAGGCCTCGGATCAGATTGTGACCTCATCCTCCATCCTCCATTGTGGGATTTTACCTACGTACCCAGCGGTGCCAAGTCTGTAGGGGTGAGTGTTTTGTGGCTAGATAGCCTTGTGCGCCGCACTTTCCTTTTGAAATTCAGTTGTCTTCTTCATCCGCACAAAGGCCTCCCATGTTTTTGGTGACACGAAAGGATATCTTATGAAGGACGTGCGATCCTTGGTCATGTACTGCGTGATAAGCATGCTCTTGAAGGTCTTCCACGCTTTTTCCATCGCGAAGAGCGCATACCATTGCATGTGTTCCTGGACTTCTGTTGGGATCTTGAACGAGTTTGAAATTTCTATCTGCAACACATTTCTCTCGTCTTCTGTCAAATCATTCTAGTTTGCTATGGTGATAAGGACCCATTCCCTTCCAATTATCCCACAGGTAGTCCAAAGCATTGCAGCTGCTTTCTTTGGTTGCAAAGGGACCCTATCCGGAGAGACATCTGTGATGGTCATTCGGCCCGCTGGCCTTTTAGATATTCCTCTGCCATGCCTAGTTACCCCAATCTTATAAGTGTCAGACCCAATCGGCAACATCGATGATGACGATGACATCTCCCTTTAAAAGAAATATCTGTGATATTAGTACCAGTTTAAATTGATTTCATCTTCCCTTAAAACTTTCATCTTTGCATTGATTTCATAAGAATTTCAATAGTGCAAACCCTTTTTTACTTGACACACTGAAGTGTGTAATTTGTTTCATGCCCTTTGAATGTCTATATGGTATATATTATTGCTAAAAGGTCTCTTTGGAGCAGTAACATACCATTCCAAATAGATCTTGTAGCAATAACACGAAATCCTCCTCATCTTGTAGTAATGTAATTCTACTATGCCATTAAAAGCATAAAGATAAAGCACGAAGCATGATGACTGCTGAAATGAGCATAAAGAGCATTCTCAAGAATAGGGAATCAACTAAAATTAGCATAAAGCTCAAATTTTAGTTTAGTACTCTCAGATGTAGGGTTGCACAAGAATTAATCTTGGCCGTCATGCTACTATGGTATATACTCTTCACTAATTGTATATAACAAATGAGGTTCAAACCTTGAGCTCTTAAGTAACAAATTACTTATCTACCAAGCTTAAATTCATCAATTAAACTTTCAGCCAGTAGAGGAGGCAAAGCTAGTGATCGTAGGACAGTACGTCAACTTAATATACTCCCAACAACACAATCACAGATTCAATAAGTCTGATAGCAAACCGAATTAGCTAACAAGTGAAGCATATATCATGAAGTACTAAAGATCATAAAACAAATTAGCTAACTATTATGAAAGTGACAGACCACAAGATTGACAAATGATAGTAATAGTAACAATTTAGAGCTCAAGCTTAAATATCCAATTTTAGTATTAGACCAGTATCATCATTGAGCTAATATCCAAACTGACATATATCATTGGTCCGAATCCTAGATCCAAATCCTAGAACATAGACGAACTACTCATGGCTAACTTACAAGCACATAGATAAACTGCTAACTCACATATCGATGGGGAGTAACACCAGCAGAGGAAGTCAATGAAGATGTCATTGTGGTTGTAGAAGAAGAGGCTGAGGTCACCGAGGTTTGAGAAGACAGAGACACGGGGAGGCTGGATGTGGCGGATTTGTGTGAGGAAGCGGCCGGACGGGGAGGTGGTGCCGAATCTACGTACGTGGGAGGTGGAGATTGGGGAGGATGCGGAACTTGAGGAGGCGGCGACGGATGAGCGATAGGGGCACACAAGTGAGGGGTAAGGGCGCAAACCCTAGTGGGCCCTATTTATAGAAGGAACTATCACATACAGTTTCATTAAAGAACCGTCTAATTCAGGAGCGTGGTGCTGAATCCACTCTGAGAAACTTATGGCACTCCTGTGTTGCTCTACATCTAGTACCTCCGGAGTGGATTCCCTTGGATGTATCGTAGTCCAGTTTTTGAGGTCTCTCCAAATGGACTCAAACTTCTGCCTCTGGTTCTGCAAATACAGTGCATTGAACATCTTCACAACTTCCTAACTACGGAACTGTATGAATAAGTTAGATGCAAGATACCTCATGTACAACCGGGTTTGCACGTTGTTCCACTGGTGAGGGTGTTCCATCGCATGATGCATGGTGTTGAGCACCGCCAACAACCCATCATTGCGATTTGTGATAAGGCATACGTTGTGTCGGTCTCCAACCACCTCCCGCTTCATGTTGACCAGGAACCACAGGTAATTGGATGTGTTTTCACTCTCCACATCGGGAGAAGCTGGTCATTCGTGTCGGCCACCACCATGGTGAGAATGGTGCCCTTCTACCTCCCCGTGAGAAAAGTGTCATTCCTCGTGAGCATAGAACGACAGAACTTGAAGGCCCCAATGGTCTGGGCGAAAGCCCAGAACACCTAGTCTAGTATGAAACAGTTGGGCCCTCTGTCAGCATCATAACTCTCAATCTTGTTTATGTACATGCCGGGATTTGATTCAGTAATCTGGTGAAGCAATGTCGGCACAAGGTTGTACACCTCTTCGTATGTCCCATACATAGACTCAATGACCTTCTATTTGGCTCGTCAGATCTTACTGTAGCTGACTGGATAGCCAACCAGATTGGCAACTTTTGATACCATCATCTTGGGGGAGATGGACACATCTGTTGCAACTAGGTGGCTAATGAGGCTTGCCACATATGCGAAAGTTATGTTCGATGTTGTCGTAGGGGGTTGCTAAGCTCGCAAGTGTGGTCGGTTAGCGCCTTGACCACGAAGACCGAGTAAAAAAATCTTTGCTCGTTGAGCGCTGACCTTGGCAGGGTAGTCTTCCACTATGCACTTCACTGCGTAATGTCCTGGATTGGACCGGTGCACTTGGTACACACGGCTGATGGACAAGGCATGCTGTGCAATAGCTGGTAGCATAGCCACCATGCTAGGGAAGCGCTGCCTAACTAAGAGGGTGTAGATATGAAACCCCACTGGGACCCTTCTTCTTGCGGCAGTACAATGGAACACACCGCGATATCATCAAGTCTTGAGGCCACATAGTGCACCTCGAATGGCACAATTCCCCGGTAGGACCACCCGCCTAGTGTGTCCTCGTCGCTACCATTCGAGCCTAGGTAGGTGTCCTCGTCGGACTCCTACATGAGAGCATGGTTCAATAGATACTCATGGCAATCAATGCGAGCCAACCACCACAATTCCGGACCCTCATTTCGCACAAAATTATGCGCGAGTCTTCCCTCCAATACAAGACATTCCATGCTACCATCTTCAAACCCGCCCTGCGGTTGCCCTGTCGTAGAGGCCTTGGCATCATCAAGATTTACCGATGCCGTGCGTATGAAATTCACGTACACAATCGGCCTCCCATAAATGGCCGCCATGGGCTAGGAGGCAATCTGCATGTACTGGCTCCATGCTATGCTTCTATTCACCTTAACAAGCTCCCACATGACATTTGTGCAGGTGATCCCCTCGATCACAACTTTCTCCATCATTGCCTCCGTGACAAACTCCCTCTGGATATAGTTTTGAAGCTCGTGAATATTCATCATGTCGAGCCCCTCCTCCTGGATCACCTTGTATAGGCATCTCGATAAGTCCAACTCATCGGGTCTGGCCCGTATGAGACCATTGCCATAAAATACTACCAAGTCTTGCATGTTCAAATTATCTAAAGCCACAATGACCTGGTCCGCTATACGTGTTAAAATAAATAATGACGACAAATTGTATGCGAGTGATCGATTACATATATGTAATTACATGCGAATAATTCATTAATTACCAATAATTTGATTACTTCTCTGAAAGTTAATTACGAGTAATTCATTACTGTCTCCTTACCATTATTAAACCACAGCTTCATTACCACTTAATTACTTACCAGTAACTAAATACTTTAGCCTAACTAATTGCTACTAAACTAATTACAATTGATTAATTACCACTAAATTAATTACGACTACTGCTAACTACTAAAGTCTTGTAAATAAACTAAGGGCACAGACCAAATACACGATGCTAACTATTACATTTTCGTACGAACAACCTACCATTTACCTAATCACATGCTAACCATAGTGCTATAACTAAAGTCGTATAGGATGAAAATTACCTTTTCTTGATACACGCAAGTCAATCTACAACTTTCGTAACTGCACAAACTTTGATTTTCCAAACCAATATAACACAAACTGGACGGCCTCCCTTCGATCACTCTCTCGGTCTCTCAGACTGCCTCTTGCGGGTTCGAACAAATGGATGTGCCCTCAGCTGCTTCCCAATACTATTTTATTGCAAACTACACACATGGGGTGCGTGCCAACGCATGGGGGATCAGTCACGCACACATGCACAAGGACATAGGTGGCCGAGCTTCCCACACATTGCCAAAAATGGCCATCATTTCATGTGCCTCGGCCAAAAATGTCCGTCATTTCATGTGTATGGGCGTCATTTCATGTGTGTGGCTAGGGAAGTGGGATTCCCGCTTAATGCAATCAGGGGCGTGCCGAATCTTCGCACGTGGGTGGGGCCACCCACTTCGTGTGGTTGGGGAGCGCAGGTGATGGTGAGTTCACACGCACGAGTGCTACGAGAAGTGGCCAGATACTTCCTGCCCCTGGTAGCGTTGAAAGTTGGTTCCTGCGCCCCAGTAGCACGAAAAGCCGCCACCCCCCACGCTCGATCGTGGTTCCCGTGCTTGCCATCCTCCCATGCCTGGCCGCCCCTTTCGCGGAAAAGTAGTCGTCAAGGGTGAGCTGATCCAAAGAACCGAAGGCTCCACAAAAATTCTGAAAAAATTACAAAATCAAGTCCACTGTGTAAGGATGCTTAAAAAAATTATATTTTTTAGAACCCATTTTCTATATTAAAAACATCCTACAAATAGTACACTTAAACGAAGTTTTGAGTAAAATTTAGAACAGATAAATTATGAAAAAAATACACAATCAAGTATACTATGTCTGGAGGCTTCACAAAAAATTTCGTAAGTTTTTGAGCTCATTTGCTATATCTAAAAACTCATACAAGCGGTACACCGAAATAAATTCGCTAATGGGCGGCATAGCTAATTCACAGCTTAGTTACCCTAGCTAATTGGCCACCGCATGATAGCTGTGCGGGCATGGAAGACACTGCACGGTGGCTGTGTGGGTGAGGGAGGATGCATGATGGTCGTGGGGTCTTGGCGACGCCACACAGCTGTCGTGCGGACCCCTAATGTGTCATCCACATGTCGATTCTGCGTGGTGGCCATACGAGGAAGGTGTCAATTCTGTAATTTTTACGCGACGGATGTCATTCTTGCAAAAATGTAACCAAAGAGTGCCAATACGGCCAAAAAGTCTAAGATACTCTGACGTATTGAGTTAACATTTTCATATTTGAGATACATCAGCAATCCTGGTTACCTTTACCAAGATCACACTACTTGATGAGAAACAGGTTGAAAATTGTGGTACAAGCCACTGTGCATACTGAAACTGCTTAGTTTGGACTATTGTGCTCTCGATCTAACTCATTCTTCTATTTTAAGACTGGTTATCACCACTAATCAAGTTGCTTGATATTTTTCCAGATGATCAAGTGCCATGATTTAAGCCATGAGATTTTGGTATTTTGGTGAATAGTACGAAACAAGTACACATACCCAAATGGATGTACAGGCAGGCAGTCATATAGTATGATCATCCGAAGAATATTACTGCACCACCATGCTGAGCAATCACAGCATCTTGGTAGCTGGTATGCATTTCTTGGACATCATCTCCTAGCTGCTATTTGTTGTTTGCTGAACTTGGTGCACTAGCATCTTCTCACCCTCTTGTAAGTGTATACTATTCTCTCCGGTCATGAATACACGCTGTTCTAAACATAGATACAGTTAAACTTTCAAAACTTTGACTGTCAATATCTTTTAAATATTTGACTGGTATACATTAAGAGGTCATCATAGGATTCAGTCCTTAAATTATCTAGGCGGTGCATACCACAAACCACCATTTCTCGTGCTACATCCGCACCAACCATCATACCATTCGTTCAGATATAGTAACAGCAAGTTTAAGAGTTTTTGAAAAGTATAAAACTAAGCCATCTCAAATATACCAGTGATTTCCCTCCAATGACTATCCAAAATAAGTTTCATGATTAAAGATGGTGATTAAGGCAAGTTAATACATGGTATTTAAGCAAGACTAGCATGACGTTTAAGTACGACCTATAGCTAGTAAAGTTACCATTAAGTATCCAGAGTGACAAGAATTATGTGATTCAAGTATCCAAATGATGGTATAATAATATTACAGTGTCAAGTAGGCATATATCTAACCTTAAATTTAACATACATTTGTATAACAAATAATAGCACGTAATTTGATAATTTAAACAAACATAAATTTACATAAAATGTAGATTCAATATGATCAAATCATTGACTCACCTGGCTCACAAGCAGATTGATCTTAAAACTCTTGAGTTGTCTTTAACTGTGGCTCTTTTGTGCCCTCATACTCTACTCAGACGATCATATTGGGAAGCAAATAAATACACGAGCAAAATAAATAAATACAAAAAATTCAAGTGAACTTCAAATTGAACAATTCCCATCCCACTAGATAGGTCTTGAATTTAAAAAATTTAGAGTTAAAATATTTAGATTGGTCCACCAGATTTTTTTTTGAATTTTTTCTGTTGAAAAGGCTACTGAGGTTGATAGGAGGGCCCACGGGATTTTAAAATTATTTTGATTTATTTTTCTAAAAGAAAAGGCCGAGAAACTGACATGTGGGTCTACACATTATAGCCACATTGGAATGGAAGACACGTGGAAGGGAACACCACAATGCGATATGTGACACGATTTTCGATACGCGCTAGTACACAACAATCCTATATTACACTTTATAATGATGCTTCTCAAGCTAAACAAATATATGTATATAATTCTATTTTTGCAATGCCACTAATAGCTATAAGGCAACGTATGTAGATTCTATGTTTGCCGTCATATGCAAGAAATCATGGGTGATAGGCCAAAGGATCCAGAGTTTTGTCAATGTCAGTAATTATTTTCTACTTATCAATTAATATATAAGTGTTTACGACTTTACTCTTCCTTGTGACAAGGTATCAACATCCGTTTAAGTACAATCCAAATAAATGAACTCTTCGAAATTCGAGGACGGCTCACCACTTTCTTAGTGACGGATCGAAGGTCATTGATCCAAAAGAAGAGTTTCACGTGACCGAGGTTGAATAAAATTTTCATAGACAAATAATGTTGTCTTACTGTATCTATAAATATGTTGTAAAAATATTATGACAATTCATCTATAATCAATCTGTAAATTTGTTTATTTGTGACATAACGACTCCCAAACACACATAAAGATCATATCAGACGAATCTATATAGTGCTTATGTACCGATCCCTTTGCTTCATGATACTAGATCGAACTCAAGCCGAGGAACGTTCCATCCTATGATAGCTCGATCTTTCATTCGAACCTGCAGTGGATTACTCAATTATGATTGACTCCTTAACCACATTTGGTATGGCTATGCACTTTCTTAATCCAACCACATCGAGGGGCCCAGAGATATCTCTCTTGCTATATAAGAGGGGCAAATTTCATCTTGATCGCTCATATTTCTCCGCATATTTCATAGCAAACCCGAAAGCTACCTTTATTACCACCCAGATACGGAGTAGTGTTCGGTAACCCCTAAGCAAACTATTACACATGTAGAAAACAATGATGACCTCAGGTTTAAGGATCCTACATATACCAAGTATGAGACCAACTGATGACACTTAAGAATATAACAATTCTCGCAGTATCTCATGATGGGTCAATCCAATATCATGTTATCTAACACGTGTCCATATTATTGATTTGATATCTCATATCCATGATCCATGAAACATGATTACCAATCAATACATGTGATGATCTATAAATCATAATCATCCCACATAATGATATAAGATCAGAGATAATTTAGAATAACATCAAAAACATGAATAAAGAGTTTCACTACCAATCTGCCCCATAGCAATTGCCGCACTGATTGCCAGCAGACAAGCTTCATATTCCGCATGTAAAGCACTGATCACATTCTGCAATCTTCCCGCTCCTCCAGCACAAGCAACCCGAGACCATAATTATCTCTTGTGACTAAAAGCTCCGTCGCGGTTAATTTTCACTGCACCATGCGCTGGAGGAGACCGTGTGACTGAAGCTGCCTGTCTCTGGGCTTCTGCTGTCCCAAAATAATTGCTTGCTTCAGAAGGCATATTTCAGAAATTGATTTGTGCAAGAAGGTACTCCTGTGTGTAGGTTTGCTTCAGAAGGCATATTTCAGAAATTGATTTGCTTGCTTCTCCCGCATTGATGCTGTTTTCTGCCCGACCACAGCGGCCACAAGAGAGTAACAATCCTGACCTGTTCAGCTGCATTGTAACTCCATAGTTTGGTGAGGACTTCAAATGCTGACAGAGAATCAAGAAATCCACCTTGCATTTGAAGAAGGGGAATTTAAATATATAATGCCACTGCATAGTGACCAATTTGGAAGTGTGTCCGCCATCTTCGGGCCTGTTCTTTTGTGGCTGCGGCTTATGGCTTTTGGCTGCAGCTTGTGTCTTTTGGCTGTTCGTGTGAGAGATTACAGAGTAACTGAAATTCACGTGCGGCTTTTGCCGATATAAATGAAGTCGGTACAGTATGTACTATAATTAACTAGTAGATCCCATCTTGAAAAGACACTCTATTTAAAAGCTAATTACTGTAGAAAAATCAAAAGCTGAAGTTAAAAGCCACAAAAGAACAGAGCCTTCGTCGAGTCGACGGCATTAGGGGCACAGAGTATCAGCATCAATGCCACGTCGATGACTGTACTCAGATGGAGCCTACTACGTGCCATACGCCATATGAAATGCTTAACTTTTATCTCACGGCACTGAAGCAGCCAACTTTTCTGCCATTGGAAACCGCTGTCCGTTGTCGGACTATGAGCAGTGCTACTCTCTCCATGAACTGCAGCTTGTTCCATGAATAATTTACGAGCTGACATAATCCGAGAGTACTCCTTTCGGATCAAGGTGCCATGAGATGAAATCCTCCATTTGACAAGTGAACACCAACGGAGGGAGTATATATATATATATATATATATATATATATATATATATATATATATATATATATATATATATATATATATATATATATATATATATATATCGATCGTGGCATGTAAAATTAACTCTCCAGCTCAAGGTAGCATTAGAGAAATCAAAAGACGTTTCTAGAGTGCCACTTAAAACAGATGTAACATCTATTGCGATAGAGACTACATGTACGTTGGCCGTGCGATTTCTTTGCCTTTCGAGGAGGTGCTGTTGCTATTGCGACATAGCGAACATGAGACGAGGGTGTCCTGGAGGTACCGAAGCCAGTGCTAGAGCACCCCAGTTAACCTTCTTTAAAACAAAATTTAACATGAAATCTCAATTTACATCTATCTACTTCTAAATTAATTCACTGTTATAAGTCCGCCGAGAATCGAGAATAATATCATGACCAGGGTTGCAATCCAACAATCACCATTATTAGCATCCACTGTAAACAATATCATTGATCAGGCTTGAAATCCAATTATCACATTTTCTATTTCTTCAAAATTCAGCTTATCCATCTATTTAGTCAATCCAATCCAACAAATTACATGGTTTCCTCCACTCAAAATCCACTCTACTAACTCTTCCTGGTAATAACATAATTCCACCAACACCTTTGGTTATTCATTACTTCATAATTCAATCCCTTATTGGTTCATCTATTCCCTTACAGTTTTCCTGGATAGAATTCAATCTGTACACCCAATAGTCATGGCATGAGAAAGATAAAGAATTAATCTGTACACCCAATGCTCGTAGTCTCTGGGCCTGTTCTTTTTGGCTGCGGCTTATGACTTTTGGCTGAAATTTTTTGAATTTTGGCTGTTTGCAATAGAGATTACGGAGAGAGATACTCGCTTACGATTTTGGTTGATACAGATGTTAAGCTTTTAATGTGTACTACAATTAACTTGTAGATTCCGTCTTGAGAAAATACTCCATTTAAAAGTTAGGTACTGTAGCAAAAATCAAAAGCCGTTTTTAGAAGCTCAAAAGAACATGCCCAGATCTGTCCCATCCTCCCCAACTGGGGTGTTGGTAACAGGGGGTGTCCTGGAGCTACTGGAGCTGGTGCTCGAGCACCCCAGTGAACCTTAAGACAAAATTTTACATGAAATCTCAATTTACATCTATCCAGTATACTACGCGTAGGAAGAGTGAACTTTTTGAATTAAACAGTCCTTTTTTCGAAAAATATTTTATTAATAATGCTTTGCTAATTTTATTGTAATTCTGACACTTTTGGTCATGCCATCACCCGTAGCGTGGCAAGACAACGCTGCCAAGCCACTCCACCACCAGTGACAATGTTGTTTGGCCAACGTGACAAGAAGCATCATTTAACTAGACTTACCATGTGGTGTGGTAGTGCTCTCTTGCCACCTCACTCAGACTTGTAAATAAAATTAGCAATAGGTATATAATAAAATTAAAAGGGATTAAATAATAAAAATTGTGTTAGGCAGAGCCTATATATAACCAACCAATGGAGCAAGCAATTATGAGATAGCGGGCTTCTTCTTTTTAGGTTATAGCTTATGTCTTTTATCGAATAAACAAACAGAATAATTTTATTATTATTTTTTTGAAACAATTTATTAAGATAGTCTTTTTTAATCGACTTATTAATGTTTGGTCATTCGTATAAGTATTTTTATTAAGATCAAAAGCTATATTAGAAGCAGAAAAAAAACATACGCTGCTACGGTCCGATGCCTTTTAAAAAAGAGAAAAAAACTAGGCTGGGGTATATAGCCTTTAAAAATAGAAAAAAATTCCTAATTTCCCTTATCCCATCCATCAACTACCCGTCTACCTCCTTCCCATCCTTCTCAAGAACTCCTCCTCTACTTCCCGATCCCGACGCTTCCTTCCCTCCGTGCCGATCAGCGAGCGATGGGGTGGGCGACGCGGTTCCTGGCGGCGGTGTGCTTCTTCGCGGCGGGCGTCATCTTCGCCCCCGGCGCCCTCCTCGGCGCCCGCTCCGGCTCCGGCTCCGGCGCCGTCACGGTCGCCAAGGTAGCTCACCTCCTCTGCTTCGCCACCTCCTGGGGCGCCGCCCTCTGGGCGACCTTCATCGGCGGCATCGTCATGTTCAAGTAATCAACCACTCCTCCCTCCCCAGAACCCCCACCTTTCTCCTCCTGGTCCTCTTCTTGATTCCCCCAATTCAAGAACCAAGAATCCTGGAAATATCTTGAACTGATCGATTTTGCTGGATCTTTGGAGGAATCTGCCGAGGCACCAGTTTGGGAACCTGCAGGGGAAGATGTTCCCGGCCTATTTCACGCTCATCTCCGTCTGCGCCGCTGTCTCCGTCGCCGCCTTCGCCTACCTCCACCCGTGGAATACGGCGTCCGCCGTCGAGCGCTACCAGCTAGGGTTCCTCCTCGCCGCGCTCGGCTTCGACCTCTCCAACCTGCTCGTCTTCACCCCCATGACCATTGAGGTCAGCCTCCTCAATTTCTCCCTAGAAGATCCCTTGTGTTAGTTCACCGAAAAAGAAGCATACATGCTAGGTTACTTTAGTCACGATTGGTGGTGTCAATGTTAGATGCACACTTTGTATAGTATATACCTGTCATAAAAGATTATATCAGATGCTAGTAGTAAACAAGTTGCTATTATTTTTGCGGGTCCGAATCAGCAATCCAGTCGTATGGTAACGAGAGTGGTACTTTACCTGTTAATCTGTTATATATGGTCTCTTAGGGAGTGAACACACTTAGCACTGCAGTAGAATTATCAGCACATTTAGTTCACAAGCTTTTCTTATGTTGATTGATTTATTGTTAACTAATACTATCAATCTAGTTGCATGTAGTTAATAATATTGACTATTGAGCTGTAGGCTTCTTCTTTTCGAGTACTGTATTCTATTCTTAAAAGGTTGATTTTTGTGCCACTCTATTATAAAGCTATTTTTTGGCAGTCTTGGTTCTGTGGGTGGGCATATTGGGTAATGTCTAACGGAGAAAACTGCCTTCACTTTATTGCTTTTGCTTGTTTGCAATTTTGCATAACTACTTCTACCAAACATGAGCTGTAATGTAGCACTCATTGCTACAGCCTAAAGCCGAATTTTTACACAATTATGCCTTGTATAGTATGCGGCTTATTGCTACAGCCTGAAGCCAGTTTTGTTCATGCAATTATGCCTTGTATATTATGTGGCTTGTTGCTACAGCCTAAAGCCATTTTTTCACACAACTATACCTTGCATAAAGATGCAGCTTATTGCTTATGGTCATATTAAGGGTGCAATTGTCAACTCATTGCTATAATGTTGGACCCTAAAATGCAATTGTATTATGATGCACCCTTAATAGTTCATTGCTATAATATTGTATAATATTGGACCCTAAAATGATTGGTCCAATATTGTGGTTGACTTTCTTCATTAGATGCCATATTAAGGGTGCAATTGTGGTACCATATTATGGTCCTAGAGTGTACAAATGGAATGGCCTGAAGTTAAGGGTGCCAAAACTTTAGAAACATCAAATACTTGGGTCTGATCGTTCTTCAGATGAAAATGACAATTTTATTTTTACCAAAATAAATAATTTACTCTGCGATTGAAACTAGAATCCGAATTAAGAGTTAATTTGTGGAGAACTGGAGATTGACAACCTGTCTGGCACAATGTATGTGGTAAATTTTAGTTTCTAGGAGGACATAAAGCAGTTGCGTATATCAGTTTCTGTTTGGTCAAAATGGTAATTGGATGGATCTTGCATGTAGATTAGTATGCCATCTACCCAGTCATTGTACAGTTGGACCTCACAATCTGCATGTGCAATGGCCAGTCGCATGATGCCCTGTACGAGGAAAAGTTGTTTTATTCAATGGTTTTTAACTATCAACACTCTGGATAAGCATGTTCATGTTTCCTTGGCCACTGGTAGTATGGTATTATGTCCGGGCGAAGGCTTCCCAGTGGCCAATGTAACCATTGCCTGGTGAGGGAGCAAACAGTTATTTCAAGCAGCAGCAACTGGTGTATTTTTTGGATGGAATATCCATCTGTATACTGTATGAATAATTTGTTTTTTCTGTATGAGCTGAAGTCTATGGGAACTAGACTTAGACAAACTAGAAGACTCGCCGTTCTTTCCCTACATCATCTAGTGTGCTGCTACTTGATTTTGTGGGTTCCTTGTTCATTGCAGATGATGAAGAAGAGGCACAAGATCGAGAGGGACCTGGGCATCGGTGAGGAGGTCGGGTGGTCGAAGAACGTCCAGGTGGCGAAAAGCAACCCTACCCTCACCGCTATGAACAAGAAGTTTGGGATGATACACGGATTGTCGTCACTGGCCAACATCATGGCGTTTGGCAGCCTGGCCATGCACTCCTGGTACCTTGCCAGCAAACTTGAGCTGTGAAGTGAACAAACACCCTTCTTCACCATGACTCTGTTGAATCTGGTCACGTTGCAATGTGGCGACGCTTCATGTTATGAGCTTGCAAACAGATTAAATTGCACGATGACTTGACTGGAGATTAATTGTACTTGAAATAACCTGCAGAATGCATGTAGTTTTCTCTAGTTTATTGTTGTCGATACGAGATTAAACGGTAAACTTGTAGGCATCTCCGATCAGGATCAGTGACTGCCGAGGGTGTAAGGGGGAGACTCAACAAGAGTTACACACTAGGAATCAAATGAATGTATTGCATATGGGTGGTTAAGTTACAAGTGGCCTTCTCTTTATTTATAAATGGCCCTATTTATAGAGGGGGTCCTATTTATAGAGGGCAAAGGAAAGTGTCCGAAATTATATTTTTGCCCTTGGATCTTAGCTCGTGCTGAGGGATACTTTCGTTCGTTCTGTTAAGCAAGTTCCACAATGTTCGAGATTCACAACATCGTCGACCTTCTACACGAGTGTCGATAGGACCTTGGTGTGTGGGTACCTCAGACCTCATTTGGGTGGATCCCTTGATGTTCCACACCTCGTGGATGTTGGTCCTCGGGTCTCAACTGGGCTGGATCCCCAATGTGTCACGTTTTGCCGAGGTTGGTCCTGGGACCTGGTTCGGGGTTGGTCCTTAGACCTCATCTAGGGTGAATTTCCTAATGTGTCACACCTTACCGAGGTTGGCCCTAGGACTGGTCTGGGGTTGGTCCCCAAACCTCGTCTAGGGTGGATCCCTCGATGTGTCACACCTCACCGAGGTTGGTCCTTGGACCTTGTCCGAAGTTGGTCCCCAGGCGAGGTTGGTCCTCGGATTTTGTCCGGAGTTGGTCCCCGGATGAGTCCGGGGTGGATCCCCCAATATTTCATGCCTCGTCAAGGTTGGTCCTCGCACCTTGTCTTAAGGTGGATACCCCGATGTGTCACGTCTTGTTGAGGTTGGTTCCCGAACCTTGTCTGAGGTTGGTCACTGGACCTCTTCCGAAGTGGATATTCGATGTGACACCTCAACGAGGTTGGTCTGACGACCTTGTCTAAAGTTATCGTCAACCCGAGGTAGCGTAGGGACCTGTCCACAATAGTAGCCCCTCGTCGATTCGGGTGGCTGTCAACCACCCATCCGGGCCAGCACACCGACTTGTAAAAGGGGTCGACGGGGTCTCAAGTCAATGATTCTACTAATAACATGTGGTGCACTCTAATAACATGTTAAAATACCTTAGTCCTCACATGAATTCCAGGTGATAGGTCATGCATGCGCCCTCAAGTTGGGTTCCCTTGGTGTTCATTGAAGAGCTACTGCTCCGCGCGGGCTGATTTGGGTTATATTGGGGAGTTCACCATCACACAAAAGGGCGCGGGGTCACGGACAGCTTTGGAGTCAAGCATCGACCACCTAGATACCGAAGCTTCGTGGAGCCACGAAGCTAGGACCTAGCCCAAAGAAGTGCCTCATGAAGTGAGTTATTGACTCATGGCCTTTGAGAGATGAAGGTATGCATAGGAGTGCCAACCTCGACTCACCTAGACGTGGTCAAGGCTTCGCCATCGAAGAGCGATAGAACCCTGAGGTGCAAAAGGTTGACTTGCGTGAACATGTAGAATGACTGTGGCCGACTTGTTAGTCCAAGACGTGCGAAGCTCTGAGGTAAATGGGCTGTTGTGTGAACTTGTCGAGATGGGCATGGATATACTGCTAGTCCGAGGTGCGATAGAGCTTTAAGGCATGTGAGGCCAATGGGGGCGTACGCATCAATATGTACGAGCTTGATTGGTGACGCTGAGTTAGACGACATATCAATATGTGATCGATCGATGTACGCCAATACACTGAGATGTTCGAGATCAGTGCGTGTTCCCGGGATCAACTTGATGAGGCTTGTCCCTCAAGGTAAGGGGATATACGCTAGGTCATTATCTTCTCAACTTGTCAAGGCATGGCGCTAGAAGCTAGGAGGCATGCCACGTGTTCGGCTTATCGAGGTGTGGCCTATGAAGCAAGGGGTGATCGATGTGAAGCTACATTTTGTCGAGGGAATGCCCTCGAGGCTGATCACTCCACGCCGAGGCAACGTGTTGGCACTTACCGAGGTGAACCCATCAATCCAATGGGCACACATAATTAAGGAGATGTCAATAGATCGAGATGGGCTTAGTTAGGAGAATGCCCTGTATGCCGAGTCATATCATATGGAGGCGAAGCCATCGAGGTGTGTTGTCCCTTGCCAGGCGAACTAACCCGATGAGTAGAGGAGTGTGCTGAGGCATGAAGTACTAGAGGCAGATGGGTTGCCTGTGAGGCGAGGAGGCGTGCACCGAAGCGCCTATTAATCGGCTCAAGAGGGGTCACCCGTGCTGCAAGTAGGTGTGCATTGGAGTGCTGGATACTCAACTCGCTTGGGGCATGACCTTGCAAGGAGTTCTCGACTCGTCGAGGAATGGCCTTTAAGGCGAGGAGATGTGCACCTGAATGCAAGGTGGTCGACTCGTCGAGGTGGAGCCAAGTTCGGCCGAGGCAATACCATTGAGGCTAAGTTAAACCACGCCGAAGGACAAGCCATCGAGGCATGTTGGAGCTCGTCGAGGTGAATATACCGAGTTAGGGGGAACCCCTAGTTGAGGAAACGTCATCGAGGCGAAGCAAAGTTCTACTGAGGAAAAAAAAATCGAGGCCAGGTTGAACCATGCCAAGGATAAACCATCAAGGCATGTTGGAGCTCGCTAAGGTGAATCTGTAGAGTTAGGGGAATCCCTAGTTGAAGAGACGCCATCGAGGAGAAGCGAAGTTCAACTGAGACAAAGCCATCAAGACCGAGTTCAACCACATCGAGGCGAAGACAACAAGGCATGTTGGAGCTCACCAAGGTGAATACATCAAGCTATGAGGAGCCTCTAGTCGAGAATACACTATCGAGGCAAAGCGAAGTTTGACCGAGAAAAAGCTGTCAAGGCCGAGTTAAAACATGTCGAGACGAAGCCATCGAGACATGTTGGATCTTACCGAGGTGAATTCGTTGAGCTCGAGGAGCCCCTAGTCGTGGAGACACTATCGGGGCGAAGTGAGCTTCGACCGAGGCAAAGCCGTCAAGGCCAAATTAAACCACGTTGAGGTCAAACCATCGAGGCGTGTTGGAGCTCACCGAGGTGAATCCATTGAGCTAGAGGGCGCCTCTAGTCGAGGAGAAGCCATCAAGGCGAAGCGAAGTTCATTCAGGGGAAAGCCATCGAGGTTGAAGTGAACCACACTGAGGTCAAGCCATTGAGGTGTGTTTGAGATCGCCGAGGTGGACCCATCGAGTTAGGAGGGACCCCTAGTCGGGGAGACGTCATCAAGGCAAAGCAAAGTTCTACCGAGGCAAAGCGATTGAGACCCATTAAACCATGCCAGCAATCAAGCCATCCTTCTCAAAACGCTAGAAAAGCTTCGTCGACATGTTGGAAGGGCAGAGGCGGTGGGCGTACTGAACCACCTTCTCGAGAGTGACGTGGACCTTGTCTTTGGCACAAAATGGGCCTAGCCTAGGGATGGTGCGGACCTCGTCTAGGGCGCGACGTGAACCTTGATCGGGGGTGAGGTTGACCTAGTCTGGGACGCGACGCACACCTGGCCTGGGGATGGCGCCATAGAGGACAGGGAAGGCGATGAAACCATGGCTAAGTCTGTTGTCCCTGCCCTGGTCTCGCACCCGATGGATGGCAGGGTTGAAGTGGAGGCGACATCCGAGATCAAGCAGTAAACTTATAGGCACCTCCAGTCGGGGTTAGTGACCGCCGAGGGTGTAAGGGGGACACTCAATGAGAGTTACACGCTAGGGACGTGCGAATGTATTGCATATGGGTGGTAAGTGTTACAAGTGGCCTCTTCCTCCTCATTTACAAGGGGTCCTATTTATAGAGGGGAGAGGAAAGCGCTCAAAGTTACATTTTTGCCCTCGGATCTTAGCTCGTGTCGAGGGGTCCTTCTGTCCATTCTGTCAAGCAAGTCCCGTCACGTCTGTGATTCGTGACATCGTTGGCCTTCCTTCTACGCGAGTGTCAATGGGACCTCGGCACGTGGCTACCTTGGACCTCATCCGGGGGTGGATCCCCTGATGTTCCACGTCTTGCGGAGGTTGGTCCTCGGACCTTGTTCGAGCTTGGTCCTCAGACCTTGTCCTTTGTAGACCCCCATGTGTCACGCCTCGCCGAGGTTGGTCCTCGGACCTGGTCTGGGGTTGGTGCCCGGACGTCGTCCGGAGTGCATCCCCTGATGTGTCACGTCTCGTCGAGGTTGGTCTTCGGATCTGGTTTGACATTGGTTACCGGACCTCACCCGAGGTGGATCCCCCAATGTGTCACGTCTCACCGAGGTTGGTCCTTGGATCTGGTTCGGGGTTGGTCCCCAGACCTCGTCTGGATGGATCCCCTGATGTGTTATGCCTCACCGAGATTGGTTCGTAGATCTTGCATGAAGTTATTGTCTGCCCGAGGTAGGGCAAGGACACCCGTCCACAATATTTATCATGATCGAAATTATCCAGCTCCATTCTCCTCATCTGTTTGATCTTTTGTGTTCTGAGTGGAGCTTTGCTTGCTTTGCTGTTTCACTGATGAGGTGGGTTGGCGGATTATACAAGTTTTGATAGAACAATGGGTATGAAGTTAGTCTGTGATATTCAGATTTGTGCTCTCTTTAGAGTTCAGAATGCAGCAACTGCTCTGAAAGAGTGGGGGAATGCAAGAGCAAATAGCTTTGAACTTGCTACTTAAATAACGAGTGGTTTTCACTGCTTCATTATCACATGGTTATATTTTCAGTTTCCACTGGAGCAAATAATATGACCTCTAATGTTGCATACTTGTTGCTAATTAATTCATGAAAAAGAAAGGCCGAAGGAACTTATGAATGTAAACGATGGCTACCAGAAAGGCCTAAATAAAACTTTGTATAGTTGCTGGAAACAATGAGGACAAATTAGCAGCTGAAGAGTTGAGCAAGAGAGGAAGCATGGATGTAAACGATGGCTACTAGAAATGCTGACCCAACCGCTAAAATGGCATATGTTTAAGGAACAGCAGCCATGATTATTAAAATCTGCTGGGTAAAACGATTTGACATAATTTCACCTTAGTTACCTCTACTGTTATAAAGAACGAATTGGTAGTCTAGTTTGCAATTCCTTACATCGCTTCGTAAATTAGGCGTCAAGCCGTCAACGGGAGAGTTTCATCTCATCAACTTATGGGCCTGTTCTTTTCCACCGAAGCCGACGGCTTTTGACTTTTGCTACAGCACCTAACTTTCAAACGGAGTATTTTCTCAAGACGGGATCTACAGGTTAAACGATCTACACGTTAAAAGCCCAACATATGTACCTGCCAAAATCGCAAGAAAGTATCTGTCTATCCATAATCTGTACCGTAAACAGCCAAAATTCAAAAATTTCAGCCAAAAGCCATAAGCCGCAGCCGAAAAGAACATACCCTATATGCCCCGACAATGCAGGAAGATCCTTTGTTTTGTTGATCGCAACTAGTTCAAGGTAAGTAAAGCCCTGTTTGTTTTAGATTCTAGGCAAGCTAGCTACTTTTAGTAGCCAAAAGCCCTCCCAAACAACCCAGCTTTTAGGCCAGCTACTGAGAATCTGAAAATCTGGGAAGGCACAATTGTATTGGAATCAAGAAGCTGCAATAGCCGAGCTTCTCACAGATTCTGCGGGCTAATGCCACTTAAAATTGAAGTTATTTACCCGCAAATACCACTGAATAAAACTCCCCCTCCGCCTCCCAGATCCACAAGCCCCTCCCGGATCCCCCGCCCCCTCTCTCCTCCCCACGCCTCTCTCCTCCCCACCGAGATCCCCCCCCCCTCCTACCCCTCCTTCCCCACGCCTCTCTCCTCCCCCTCCCCCGCCGCCCACCCTGTCCTTCTCCCTGTCGCCTCCCCAGATCCCCCCGCCCCCTCCTACCCTCCTCCCCACGCCTCTCTCCTCCCCTCCCGCCACCGACCCCGACCACCTCCCCCCGCCGCCTCCCGGATCCCCCCGCCCCTCCTACCCTCCTCCCCACGCCTCTCTCCTCCCCTCCCCGCCGTCCCCTCCTACCCTCCTCCCACGCCTCTCTCCTCCCTCCCCCCGTCGCCCCTCCCGGATCCCCACCTCTCTCTTCCCCTCCCGCCGCCCACCCCGGCCACCTCCCCCGCCGCCCCTCCCGGATCCCTGCCGCCCCTCCTACCCTCCTACCGCATATGGTGGTTGACATTGGAGACTCGGTATGGCATGGGAAGCAATGTGGTCGTTCTTTGTTCTGAGTGAGTGATGCCCGAACTGTGTTCTCATGTTGGTTCTGTTCTTGTTTCTTCTTTGAATAAGACTGAAATGCCAGAGAAAAGGGTTACAGAGGCTGAGATGGTAGATGAGTATGTGGATATTGGTGATGAGATGCCGACGATGAATTACCAGTCAGTAGAGATTTTTCATGGTGGAGAGATTTTTCATGATGGAGAGATTTTTCCCTATGTTGGTTCTCATGTTGGTTCTGTTCTGTTCTTGATGGGGTAGAAGGAATGAAACAATTGTATTGTTGTTGTTCTGAATGGGATGAAGTCTATGTAGTTGATGATACCATATTTGGTGTTGCTACCTGTAATTGATATGTGAATGTCCACTTTGCTAGCACTATGGGGATGCAGATTGAAGTTATCAGTGAATGCTAGCATCAGCGTCCAAAGATGGAAAAGAAAAGTGAATTTTGGCTGATACATCTCAAATTGCAATATTAATACTTGCTATTGCTTCGCTTTCATAGAGTGTGATGATGATGAAGAGTACATGTCACATGTTGATTCAAACACAGGAGGAGGTTACATTGGCACGGCATAAGATGATGGTGATATGTGTGCCTTTCGTGATTCCATAGCTAACGACTTAATGGCTTCAAGAATATAGATAGTACCATAGAAGTTCATTTTGATGGTGATATGTGCGCCTTATATGCCTATGAACACCTTTTGTACGTTCCTTCTGTATGGAGACATGGTAGTTATCTATATTAATATTTAAAATTATGATTTGGAATCAAATTTATTGTCATAAAATTTTAATATTGCTTTTCAATGTTTGAACTAAGTACTACAAATTTACAGCATGGATATCTCTTCTATCAATACATAATCAGGACATCAAATCACCTAAGGGCATTTCATTCAATACATCTATCGGGATACCGGTGCTGACTAGAATCCAGGATGCCAAACAGGCTAGCTACTCGGACCACTGCTACTCGGACTAGCCGGATACTCAGAATCTCCGACTAGCTACTCGCACCGCCTAGCTACTCGAATCTGACTCCCCAAACAGGGCCTAAGTACGCCCTCCCTCCGTCCACGAATATATATAGATTGTTTTTATTTTTCACGGTCCTCAATGTAAAATCTTAACCACGATTTGTTTAATCATAATATGCTAACAAAAATAATATAAATTACATGTTATGAAAGTATCTTCAAGACACACACACACACACACACACACACACACACACACACACACACACACACACACACACATATATATATATATATATATATATATATATATATATATATATATATATATATATATATATATATATATATATATATATACGTATACATATATACATATACATATATACGTATATATATATATATATATATATATATATATATATACATATATATATATATATATATATATATATATATATATATATATATATATATATATATATATATATATATATATATATATATATATATATATATATATATATATATATATATATACATAGGAAGCCTCTTTCTACACCGGTGTAGTTACACCCTATATCGTATCTCGCAATGTAGGGAGTATCTCGTAACGGAGGGTATGTACGTGTAGTATACAAGTATTTAAGACCATCTAGGTGGTATGAACAATTTTTAGAAGTGGTATGTACATTTTTTCAAGCATACTCCTTTTATAGCGTATATAAGGGTATTTACAAAATACGCTAAAAACTATGAACTCCTTTACAAGTTTTTTGTGTAATTCACATTGGAGTATCTTATAATTAGTATACAAATGTACCTAAAGTGATAAAAGAGTATTTCAAGTTTGTTTAGGTGGTATATTAGAGGTGGGTGTAACTACACCGGTGTAGAATGTATTTTTCCTATATACATATATATATGTATATATATATATGTATATATATATATATATATATATATATATACATATATATATATATATATATATATAATCAAAGTAAATTTAAAAATAGAAAAATACATATTAGCTTATCACGGATAATATAAATAATTACAGAAAAAACCGATAAAAAGCTCAAAGAAACTAAAATAATAAAATTTAAAATAATAAAACATAAATTAAAAACTAAAAATTAAAAACTCAAGATGAAATAAGCAGGACATAGCACCTTAATCGGGCCTAAAAAGTTCCTGAGTTAAACTAGGTCAAACATGCTGCTGGTAACAGTGTAGCATTGCCATCTTAGTCGAAGAACTGATGGCAAGTTGCCAACAGTGGTGAGAAATGAAGGGGCTTGCAATTGAGAGAGAAGCAACTCTGGCTCCAGGCTCTGGCAGACAGCTCGTGGATGGCAGCGGCGAGCTCCTCCACCAAAACCACCCCCGCCGCCGCCTCCTCTCTACGCCCTGCTCCGCCCAAGCGTTGGACGAAACTGGGACCCAGGCGACCCAACGCGCCGATCTTGGCCACCAAAAGCAAGAATCTTGGCGCCGCCTGCAGCCTGCTCGATGGCACGGCGCGTGCTGTTCCGGGCCCGGGCGGGGCAAAGCGAGGCCACGAGGAGGCCGAAGGGAAGGGGAGTCAGGTCAGTAGCGTGGATTGGTAGCTGCTCCTGAGAGGCCTCTCCTCCATGGGGGCAAGAAGCTCTGCGCGTCCAGGAGGTAATTTATCTTTGCCTCTTCAAGAAATTCCTTGTAAATTGATGGATTGAACACGTGGCGATGTGTGTTGTTCAATCAATGCTTTCCTTTGATGCGGGCGTGCGGATTGCAAGGTGGGATAGAGTTTCATTCCATGGTGATATTGGATAAGAAAAACACAAGAACCTCACATGTTCATTGCTGTATTAGACAGCACAGTAGGTAGCATTGTGATGTGCTTGCACCATGCTTTGAGGTTTGGATCGGTGTATCTGCATTGCATGCTTGGGATGCCAGAGTGCCAGACATCTGGTTTGGATCACAGGGAGCATGTGATTCTAGATGGCATGTAGATGTTTGTTATGGTTAATTGGAATACATCAGGCTGTGGGGTGTCTAGCTGTGTCCGATATACCTTTCCTTTTTTTTTGTCCTCTACTTAACTCTCTTTTGTCAGGGATTTTTTTTCTTGGGAGGTTCACAGATTGCAACCCAAAATAGTAAACCTAGTTTCAACATCTGGAACTAATAAACTGAAATTATTTCAGTTAGATGTTGCTTAATCGTGTTTGAGACAGACATTTCATGGCTACTTAAGTCTTGAACATTGCCGTGCCCCATGTCTCTCGATTTCCGTCTTGTTCAAAATGCAAACGAAAATGGCGAGCCAAATCTTGTTGTTCCATTGTACATACTTGATAAATTCATAGGCAGAAGAGAAGTTGCCAGTTGCCCAAAGACGACGGGTTGGTAACTGAGCATGAACTGGTATAGAGTAAAGGGAAATATATGGAGCAGTAGAAAAAACGATGAGCCTTCCTCCAACACCTCTTTCAGGTCACTGAATTTATTGTTCTTAACTTCCCATATATAAATTCTCCTCTGTTGTTCCTTGCTCTTGTTTTGTTTTCGGCCTGAAGCCTCATTTTCAGGCTTTGCATAAGGACAGTCTAATGTTTGTACTCTTTATATTTTAAATGGAATGACACCCAAACTTCTTCCGCATTTTCAAAAAAAAATCCATATATAAATTATATCGCCCAAACCGAACTAATTCTTGGAAGTTCTAGTTCTAGAAACAAACCTAAGGGCTTCATCATTCAAGCTAAAGAGTCAAGATTGAGTTTTATATTGAATATTAGTTTCCCAGACTTCCTGTCTGCCAAACGAAGTTACCTTAGCCAAATAGGTAGTGATAACATTCTTGTGGTAAGCTGCCCACCTAGTTAGATTAGTATTGCATTATCCTTTTTAGTGATATGAATTATTTATGTGTTAGCTTCTGATGTTATGATAGCAAGATTTTAATTTTTGCTACAACTTTACCACATGCTTGCTAGGTTATCAGTATATAAAAGGTTAACAACAGTGTGATACGAACACTAGGATTTATGATATGGAGTGTTTCCAAAATATCGATTCACAATATGAATATAAAATGAGTTATCATCCTTGTATGAGCAATGTCCCTTTTTACTTTTACAAAGTTTAATAGCACTCACGATTGATCTCTGGTAGAGATATCTATTCTGAACTGTTATGAAATTCATGTAATAATCAGTTATATGTCACTGAACCCAAAATAGCATATACCTTTTAGCCGAATATACCTTTCAGCTTATATGCATATTTAAAAAACATGCTTGGGCATGCAAATATGCAACTAGGAAACTGCAAGAAAATAGCCTAGTTGATTATGTAAAACATGCTAGTCATGAAAAATTAGGTTTCCCTGAGGCGATGAGGCTTTTGGGCTATTGATGAGTGCAACGACTTTCAAGTTCGAAACGTGTCATTGCTATGTACAAAAATTTACTTCAAAAAATTGAGATATCAAAACCCTCTCCCACTATGAGTTGGAGGTTTGGAGCTGTCCACTCCAGGATATGTTGGTTTCCAACACAAGTTAGGACACTCTGCTCATTTGTTTTTGCACTTTGATACATGAGCTCTAACACTTTTAGATCTATGAGCTGTGATTCTTGACATGTGTCAGTTCTATTCCTTACATGTGTTAGTTCCCCACTAGTGCATATGCCAGTATTCTGTGAACACTTGTTTGTAGCTAATTGACAATATCGATTTCGCTGCAATCAGGAGAATGAAACATGTTAATTCTGAGATGCCTTGATTGCTAAGCATTTATTGAACTAAAAGCTCGGAGCGATGCATTTGTATATATGCTATAGGCATGCAGCAGCAGTTGCTCAAAATCATGATCCAATTGGTGGTTGATGTGTGCTTATCAGACGTTGCTCATGCTTTATTATGTAAAGCATTTGATGTGTGGATACCACATGCGTAAGTGAATTATGCATGCAAAGCTTGACGACAAAAAGTTTCCCTTAATGGGTTAAGGGGCCAATTAGTGCAGAAGCGAGGGAGCTACTGTGAAGGAGTAAGGACATTCTCCCTGCTTTATCTCACATACTTGACTTTCTTACTGTACTATTCCATAGTTCATGGTATTCTAATAGCAAACTCAATAGCACAGAGCTTAATTTGGGACAAAAAGAAAGTAACAGTAGGAGGAAGCTCTCTCTCTCTCTCTCTCTCTCTCTCTCTCTCTCTCTCTCTCTCTCTCTCCAACTAAGATACAAACACACTCTACAACTAAGATACGAAATCTCTCTCTCTCTCTCTCTCTCTGTGTGTGTGACAGCCCAAATCCTTAACACAGTAACAGTACATGGCACTAACACACTATAAATCCAATCCTTGCCCTGACTCTCACACCCTCTCTTAAGCAAATGTGAACCTTAGTTCTCTAACAAAATTTGGGGAGATGGGGGGAGGTCTGAAACCACAGAAATGGTCTCCAGAGGAAGATGAAAAGTTGATCCGCTTCGTCAAGGAGCATGAACCAGGAACCTGGAACTGGGCATCCCTCCCTGAAAAAGCTGGTAAATTTTGCCTTGTCATTCGGGGTGCTTCTGTGCAAAGGTGCTGGGGTTTTTGTTGGTGTTGTTTGGTGTGCATCCCCTTAGGTGACTTCTTCTGGGATGGGTGACGTAACATTTAAACTCTATTCCTCTCTTTAATGAATAGGCAGAGATCCTGCCATCTGTTTCAAAAAAAAAAAATGCCTTGTCATGTCATATGAAGGAATTGCTGATTCATCTGGATGTGTTTTTTGAGTCTTCAATTTTTTTCTTTCCTTATTTTGTGTCTATGTTTGTGTTGGAAGGTTTATTGCGGTCTGCCAAGAGCTGCAATTCCAGATGGAATGACTACCTTAGGGATGACTTCAAGAGAGGGAACTACACCAAAGAGGAGGAAGAGACCATTGTTAGGCTGCATCAAGCTTTTGGAAACAGGTAATTATTCCTTAGGTAATTTTTTCAACGTGAATAAATGTATGACTTTATCCATTTAATTTTTTGTTGGCATTGCCAGTAACTGCATAAGGTGGCTACTAGTTAACTTGAATTTGACATCATGTGTCAGTGTGTCACATATACGGTGAAAACATAGAGCAAGATTGCAAGCTTTACTATCGAGATATTTTGTGCTTACATGATAAATAATTATTCATTAGATGATTTTTTTTTTGGCCTGCAGTTGGGCAACTATAGCTAAATATCTTCCTGGAAGAAGCAACATTGAGATCAAGAACTATTGGAAGCATAACCTCATGAAGAGAGTCCGCTGGACCCCAAAGGCTGATGGCACATCCGAGATGGTGATCTTGCCCAATTTAGGCAATGAGAAGAAAAAGGATAAGTCATGGGCAAATGAATCATGTACAAGCGTAAGCACGAGCACAGCTGGAGAAGGGTTGCTAGGGTCGATTACAAATTTGGAGAAGTCTGTCCTTGAAGAGGTAGACGTGGTAAACAATAGTCTAGCTGAGAATGGCAATCTAAACTACAGAGGGAATAGCAGTGACACAGTGGGAGAAGAGTTAGGATGGTCACCTACAGATTTTGAATTGTATGGCCGTGAAGAGATGGGCATTTTCAATAACATTCTAGCTGATGATAGCAATATGAACTACGGAAGAGATGGTGGGGGATCGCTTGAATGTGTGAACAGCTGGACTGCTGGTCCTGGAGAAGAGTTAGCATGGCCTACAGGTTCTAACTGGCTTGGTCATGAACAGAGAGCAATGGTGAACAGCATTCTAGATGAAAATGGCAATCTTAGCAAGGAGGGATACGACAGGAGATCGATGGGAGTAGCAGTAGGGGAGATGGAGCAGAACTCAGAGCTGGTAGAGCTATTCCCAGAGCCACTGCACAGTGATGTGCTGCAGGGTGACTTGGTCGTAAACACACCCACAAGGATAGTGCAAGGAAGCTTTGAAGTGCCTGATGCATTAATGGTATCCACACCAGGATTGTTTTATGGTGATCTTGGATGGCATGATTCTCATTTTATAGATAGTTCCTGTGGAAACCTAAATGAGGAAGGATATTTCAGGGGATCGATGGAGGTGGCTGTGGGGGAGTTGGCGTGGTACCCAGACCCAGAGCGTAGCGACATGCCCCAGGGTGACATGACTGTTAACATGCCTGCAGAGATAGTGCAAGAAACCGACGAAGTAGCCAAGAACTTAATGGCAGACTTGCAAGACAACGGTGCTGGAGGGCATGCTGGGCAACCATCTGATGGACTTGATTTGGTGTATGCGATGTTTGCTGATTGCCTGTGATTGCATATTCACCTTGCTGAAGTATGCAATTCTGCGCGTGACATTGCCTAGAATTAGCGCTGTTCTGATCTTGTGTGGCCCTGTGAGCTTTAGATGTTTTATGCATTGTCAAGTGCCAACTGTGTTAGTGTATGGGTGGTGTTCAGACCCTGGTGGCCTGGTGAAGAATAAACCCTAGACCCTAGTATCGGTGTAAATTGTTAATGCAATCAGTACTCAGTATTTTCTTATGGATGTTTCTGTGTGCCCATTTGGTTATGTGATGTTTGCTGATTCACGGGCACTGGAGTTGAAGTGATTGATTCCCTTGCATAGCATAGCATAAAATTGCTATCCCTTTTTTAGATTTTCCCTGCACTGCCCCCTACTTTTGATGGCATACTGTTTTTGTAGTGTGCAGTGACAAATGACAATACATGAACTTGATCGTTTCTTCCATTGTTGCGTCATAGTTTTCTGATGCAAGTTATTGGTTAGGCTCAGTTTGTAAGATTTCTGACTCAAACTGGGGAAGTCTTGATGAATGTCATGGCGGCTTGCCATTTTAGCACAGCATTCTAATGTTTGCTAAGGCCAATCGTAACTCATAACCACGTATACTGTAAATATGAGCTTCTCATCCAAGATTCTATGTCATAGATAAACGTAGTGGCTGCACATGCCTTCTACTTCACTCAGACCATCCATCTGTTCATACAATAAAAAGACTGAGCAGGAAGAAAGAACAAAGATGCCAAAAAATAAAAAGAAAATCTGTAACTCTTATCACATTGCATTGTATACCCATGGAGAAACTGAAAAGTGAGAACAGAATGGCAAATGTCTGTCCATGTCAGTTGCAAAGCAATTCAGCATGTAAAGCAAAGTCTATGCACTTTAGGCGCAAGAAACAGAGCTGCATGCATGCACTGAAGAAACAAATCGGCAGAGAGAGACAAACTTACAGGTGTCAGGAGAACTGGAGTTCAACTCGTTCCTCAGCAGTTTCCTATCGTGGGGCTGGGGTCGTCTTCACAAACTCCAAAGTTGCAATTTGAAACTTGCAAGAAAAAAACAAACCACAAGGTGTGGTCTAGACTAGAGGCTCACTTTAAAGTATTGGGCATTGTGAAATTTTGTCATGTGCTTCTCTTTTTTTTCCCCTTTATACTTCTAGTAGCAGTAATCTGTTGGCACATTCTCATATCAAAATTCACACACACAGAGACAGACAGAGACACAGGGAAGACAGGGAGAGAGAAAAAGGTGGCATCTTTCTGTTGCTGGCATGGCATGTTGTGCAACTGAGTTCAACACGTCACATTCTTTGGCTTGATTTGCTGATATTTTTGGCAATGTACAAGGGGCATTGCCTACCAACCTCTGCATTTTTCCCCGGGGGTTGAAACCAGTAAAGTAGGTCTACCAAACATCTAACACTACCATTTACATCCATTGCTACTAGACTCTGACAACAACTTATCTAGTTAAATCTCAATATCGCAGTACACAACATATGCATAACAATAAGCATTGAAGCAAATGTATAAATTCGCCAACTTTTGAAAGAAAACGCATGAGCCACACACAACTAAATATGTTCATAAAGACATTTTTAATCACTAACAACCTAACCATGTCATTGAAGTCTAAATATGTCAACTAAAAGTGATATGTGAATTACTGTTTGCACGTGAAATAAATGTGTTACTTCCGCCCGTGTATATCGCCTTCAATATTCACCTAAAAATAATAATACAACAAGCATGAGTCCAAGACTCAGCAAATATATAATAAAACAGTGGCATCAGCATAGGAATTCAGTAAATCCCATATATGTAAACTATAAAACGTAATATCTGTGACTGTTAGTAAACGTCATATCTGTGAACTATAAAACATAATCTCTATAACTATCAGTAAATCCTATATATGTGAATTGTAAAATGTAATCTCTATAACTGTCAGTAAATCTCATATCTTTATAATTGTCAGTAAATCACATATCTATGAACTGTAAAACATAATATATGTAACTATTAGTCAATCTCATATCTGTGAACTGTATAACATAATCTCTGTAACTGCATCATTGTCTCATGTTTCTTTCACGCAATGCAATACGATACGTTTATAACTGTAGCTTATACTAGTATAACAGAGTGTTCACCAGTCGATAAACCACTCTCGCCGCGTCCTCTTTCATACGGGTCTCAAACTCCACTCCCGTGGAGTGTCAACCGAAGTAGGTCTTTATTTTTCCACTCCCGTGGGATGCCTACCCGAGGTAGGTCCTGTGTATGAATGTAATGCATAGTGCAACACTCTTCTAATATTAACATTCAATCATAAGCATCACGCATCATGGTATAATCAACATGTAATCAGTGATATCATCTCATAAAATGTTGTAAAAACATGACATAGAAGAACAAGTACTAAGCATCCATCACAATCCACTATTCTACCATGCACTTGTTTATTTAACCTTGTGGGTGAAGCGTAGACGGTACCGATCCCAAACCTCTTTCCTAAACAAACATCATCCATCTCAATACAACACTAAAGCAATACATACACACAGCGAATGACATCGTCCCTACGCGCAACCCGACATTTACATCCTCCTTTCACCGGATACCCTCCTGCTGTTGTGGTGATTAAACGACCACAACTGTCAATCTTGAAATCCAAACATAGCAAATGATACGAGTTATGGAATCTACACAAACTTACTCACATAATCCTAGTTATTGCAATTTAATGATTACATCATCTAGACCCTTGATTTCTGCCCCGAAGGCCAAGCAACAGCGATCTCGGTAGCATAACTTCCAAACCATTCTATCAAATTTGGTATTCTAGTATTCTATAGAAAGCTTTAGTAAATATCTACATTATTCATGTTGTGATAAAACCCAGATTTTGATATCTTCTATTTTTAAATTGTAAAACACCACAACACTATCGAATTGCAACAACTCACTGGACATCAGTGTTGCAATTATCATAATTATCAACCTACTCTACCAAATCAGATGTTCAAGCATTCTATTTAAGCTAACCAAATTATCTATCTTTTCCTAATGGATCAATTTCTCAGTTGAAGATACTATACACGGAATTCATCTACTAACCACGTTCTAGCCATTCAAATAGACCAATCTTGCTAATCCCTACTTTATCCTCTACACAAAACGATAAACAAGCATTGGAAAGGATTTGAGATGTTACCCTAGAGACGAATAGCTAGATCATGGCACCTTTCTCTTTGTCTTGGATGGATCTGGTGGATCAGGCGTTGGTAGCCTTCCCTCTTCTTCTTTTTCTTCTTCCTTTCTTCCCTTTTCTCCTCTTCTTTCAGCCAATTGGCTCCTTCCACCTTCTTCTTTCCCCTTCTCTTTTCCTCTCGTCCCTTTTTCTCCCTTTCTTCTCTCTTGGTCGGCTCCACACCCTCTCATGGTCGGTTTCTCTTCCCCTCTTTTCTCCCGACCGCCTCCGTCTTCCTCTCTTCTTCACCTCAACTTGTGCGGCATGGCAGCAGTAGAGGAGGGCACAGCGATCGGAGAAGGGTGCGAGTGGCGGCGGTGATCTGTGACAGACAAGGCGGCGGCGGTGGGGGGCGGCAGCGGTGGTGGCTAGAGGTGGCGCTTTCGCAGGGTGGCACTGGCTTCAACTATGGTGGCCAATGTGGGTCTCCAGCGCGCAGAGGGAGGTGCGGCGTGGGATGGTGACACCGACAGTAGGACGATGGTGGCAGCTAGCAGGGGAGCAGCGACGGTTGCAGGCATGATGATGACGACTACCAGGGGGCACATGCACTACGCAGGTGTGGGTGTGGGAGATAGCGTCAGCAGCAAAGGGGAGTGGATAAGGTCAGATGTCTTCCCTTGCTCCTCCCTTTTATGAGGTTAGCATGGGTCGGGCTAGCTTGGCCCAACCGCTCCTAATCTCTCTCTCCTTCTGTCTCTAGTACTACATTCTACCCTCTTAATAGAATTCGACCCTAAATTCTCGCGCTCGACATTCAACACAAAAAACAAAACGAAATAGACAGAATAGAAAACAACTCTTAACTCGTGCCCATAAAGAACAACTCCTGGTACTTCTCGTGCATACGAGACTACAATTCCTAAGTTGCTTTGCGCTCGATCTGATATGACCAATGCATCTTGACAACTTTAGCATCTCATGCCTCCACATAAGAAAACCTCAATTCTAAAAAAAACCACTTTAATTGCTTGCAAGAAGCCAAACTACTTTTATTCACAACAAGGAGAGATCTTCCTTTGAAAAGAGAAGTATCGCATAACATTCATAAAATTACCTCACTTCTACAGAGCTTCTTTCATAAAAAGAAAATCGATCAAGGGATCAACCCACTTCCCCACGAACAAACAAATTTTCTCCCCAGACAGAAGGGAATTCATTTCCCCACAAAAAATCTCTTCACCACAACAAATCCTCTCAGAGAGAGAAAACCGGACATGAAATAAATCATCGTCCTAATAAACAACTCGATACCACATATAACATACAGAATAATTTCACTTCCCTAATCAACCTTCTTTTTTCAAAGGAAAGAAAGCACATTCTCTTAGCCAGTCTTCTTAGTGGACAACATGAAAGATATCTTCATATCCCTTAAGAATCAACATCAATCACACATCCGTATGAATAATTTTGCAAATATAGTCCTTACTAAATCTCTTAGCAAGAATAATAGGATCCCACTGTTCTACATACCAAAACACTCCACAAGCCCATTAGGTTACCCCCATGGCAATACATTCTTCCAACACCAATTTATGAACCACAAAGTCAATTCAATCTTAGGACAATATCTGCACAAACCTAGAAAAGCTTTAGTGCACGAATCATAAAATGCCCAAGCAAAACTCCTGCACCAATGAAATACTATCAACAGATAATTCCACATGCCCTTAAATATAAAATTCACATCAGATCACATCACTTGAATCCTTTCATACCCTTATATCTAGGGTTTTAGCTCACACTCTATTTTCATCGCGATGAACTCCATTAATGGTCAACATAAAATCATGAAGTGAATTATTCCTTTAACTACTTCCTCAAATAATGGTCACCGAGGACACAGGATTTATCCAATCACATATCAATTCTCACCTTCTCACATCCACAAAATGATATAAATCCCATCAGGATTTTATATAAAAATCAGATAACTAAATTCTCCTGTGACACTACTTCAACTTTACCTTAATCTTTTAGTCACCACTAGCTAGCAAGAAACCTAAGGCCCGTATTTCAAAATTTCAAATACTCCTCCAATGACTCCGATAACATTAACATCTTTGATCCATGTTATAGAAATCAAGCAACCCAAAACATCATCAACATTTAGGGTTATACCTACCACGAGAAACATAATTCAGGGAAGTACTTTCACCAAAATCTCACACTCTCGACGCTACCAATGACCCACCAGCTTAAACATGACATCATTAACCACCATTCCCTATAGGCTCTACTAGTAGCAACAACATAATCAGTTTTTGCCCCAAAGCTAATATTATTCTTAATCAAATCCTCAAAGGATTATAACATAAAATCAACTCATAATCTATTAGCCACACAACTTTGCGATCATCTCATTACTAATCATATCAATAATTCTCACTACATGTTTAAGCCTAACACAACTTCACGTTACGAATTTAATATTCCTTTCAAGAATGAGGGATTCCAACCCATCAACACACTTCAACAATCAAGAAGTTCCTAAAAATTAAACATCCAAGAACAAAGTGAAGTTCCAATAGAGGTTTCCTTTTTTCCAAAATCAAGATTGTGGAAAGATTTTGGCACACATTTTTCACAAAACAAACTAAAAAACTCCTACAACATAGAATTCATTCTTTCAATGATGCAACCATTTAACAGGGAAACCATTTCCTTCGGTCATAACATCACTTCCCCATGGAAATGACACTCAATACATATACACATAAATCAACTATGAGTTATGCGGATTCTCCACCGTATCTCCAAACATTCATCATCCTTAGAAATAGAACACAACTTCCTCTGAAGTTATGAACTCTGAATGACCATGCACACCAAAACACAAAGTATTTCTTTCAAATGGAAACACAAAAATCAACTAAAATTCTTTACTCTATAGGAATAATAAGCTAATATCCCTCGTATCGCTTACATAATATTGCAAACATCAATTTGCTAAAACATGAGTCATTGATTTCTAGTATTCTATCGCAAACCTTCCACAAGCTCACACCTCATGATACTTTGTCCTCCCATCTTTATAATTCACTGAATTCCACAACCTTACCACACAACAGCACAGTCATAACGATTATCGAGTGCGCAAACTAAAAGATGCGAACAAAGCTCTTTAATCAAAAGATCCAACATTAATAAACAATCACAAAAGCGTCTAATTCCAAATACTAACTAAATTCCACAGGTCAACCCATTAATGATGATCAATCACGTAAATTTCAGCACACATCATATGTACTCCCGTGAACCTCATTTACTCTTATCTTAAGCATGTGATCTATTTGTTCTACCTTCATAGGCATACACATAATTATTTACAGATGCATTTGCAACTTCACCAACTCATGCTTAGAAATTGGTACAAAATCCCTTAAGAATTTTAATAACTTCATCCCTCAAAATTTAAGTCTCACACGACTCTACACCAAATCCCTTTCATTCAATTTAACTACAAAAAATTTCTAACATCAAGATCCACATTCTAGACCTACCAACTAATTTCCAATATAGCTCTAAAATTGCAGCCATTGAAACCCTCCAAGGCATTAGTCATAATTGCAACAATCAATCATGGTGTGGGATTGGTAGACTTAGCTTTACAGTTGTTCGCTAATTACCCATGGAGAGGATAACTCCATGATGAGTTTCCACCAAGACAATAGATTAACACACCACTTAGCATAGCTGAATCACATAGCTAGGTTCATCGGTTGGAACCATAGTAAAACAAATCATTCAATGGGGTTCAACGATCTAAACAGTATTAATGACCTATTGGTTCATCAATATTCTAGATCCAACCATTAAGCAGGAATGGATATGCTTTACGTCGCTACTTCTTATGTAAATACTAAAACCCTATTGAATCTAAATCAACCTCGATCCCATGGGCATAACTAAAGTCAATTACTCTCATCGTTTCTCACAACTTGGAATTATGTGCCCTACCAATCAGTTACCTTAACCACAACATTTCCCTTAAGCCTAACTAGACATTACAGTAACTATTGGATATTGTCTCCAAGGAACAAAAGCATTAGGCCTCATCACGCAAGTTACTCCAAACATTCATAGGATCAAAATTTCCACCAAACATTGAACTTGCATAGGGCACTTCTCACTATAAGCTATATATCAAACAACTAAAGGAGTCATTAACCAAAGTGAATTCACTACCAAACTGAGACAAAACATCTTATGAACAACACATCGCTACCTCTATGCCTCGAATGGCAGCATGACCTAGCCTCTCCAGCGGCCACGACCTCTTTTCAAAGGAAAGTAACAGCCAATAAAAGTCGCACCTCTAGCAAATATGACAAAGAGGAATCCCATCAAAGACTGAACTCATAATTTTAGGCAACTTTTGTAAGAAGCGAAAATGGATAAGACACCGAAGGCAAATAGTTGCTCCGTTCAACAAAAATAACCATCGAAAACTCATCACCAATAACTATAACATGGACAATCAATGAACACTCATCATTAAACCCATCTACACTCTACCCGCTAATGGCTTACAGAACTAGTTCCCTTGATAGACTCCTCCATCTATGACATACTAAACGAATCACTCTCCTATGCAAGAGGCTCCTGAATGTTAGACGGTGGCTCTACTTGGCCACACCCACAACCACATCCTCCACCATGGCCAAAGCCCACAACATAAACCATTTGGCATGATTATGCCTCACAATCAATGCAATCAACTCTCATAGCATTTCAAATCAACAATACAACCGGCGAAAATGTAAATACAATACTTGACCCAATCTCATCCTATTGTTCACTAGTGTGTGTCAAGCTTGAATTAGTTATTTAGCCAAGTCAAGTTTTAGTAGCTAATCAACCTAATTCAAGTTTAAATCCTTTGAACTACAAATTCTACATCAAGTTTTGGTTGATTAATTAAGCTAAATTGTCAACTTTCTTTACCACAGATATAACGTCCATTCTAATACCAATTGTAACACCCCGGCCCAACCTCTGAGCCTAGAATATTATCACTACTCTATAATACTACTATTTACATCCATTGCTACTAGACTTCGGTAGCAACTTCTCTAGTTAAATCTCAATGACGCGGTAAATAACATACGTTTAGCAATAAGCATTGAAGCAAATGTATAAATGCACCAACTTTTGAAAGAAAACGCATGAGCCACACATGACTAAATATTTCCATTAAGACATATTTTTAATCACTAACTATCTAAGCATGCCATTGAAGTCTGAATATATCAAATAAAGGTGATATGTGAATTACTGTTTGCACATAGAATAAATATGCTACTTCTGCATGTGCATGTTGTCTTCAACATTCACCTAAAAACAACAACAACAAAGCAAGCATGAGTGCAAGACTCAGCAAGTATATAATAAAATAGTGGCATTTATAGCAATGCAGTAAATCCCATATCTATGAACTGTAAAACGTAATATCTATAACTATCAGTAAACCCCATATCTGTGAACTGTAAAACATAATCTCTGTAACTGTTGGTAAATTCTATATCCGTGAACTGTAAAATATGATCTCTGTAACTATATCACTATCTCCTATTTCTTTCATGCAATGCGATGCGTCTGTAATTGTAGCTTATATCGGTATAGCAGAGTGTTCACTTGTTGATGAACCACTCTCGCCCCATCCTCTTTCATATGGGATCTCAAACTCCACTTCTGTGGAGTGCCTATCGAAATAGGTCTTTATCTTCCCACTCTCATGGGATGCTTACCCGAGGTAGGTCCTGTGTATGAGTGCAATGCATGGTGCAACACTCTTTCAATATTAACATTCAACCATATGCACCACTCATCATGGTATAATCAACATGAAATCAGGGATATCATCTCATAAAATGTTATAAAAATATGGCATAGAAGAACATGTACCAAGAATCTATCACAATTCACTATTCTACCATGTACTTGCATATTTAATCTCGTGGATGATGCGTGGACAGCACCAATCCCGTACCCCTTTCCTAGACAAATACCATCTATCTTAATAAAACATTAAAGAAGTACATACACACAGCGAACGGTATCATCCCTATGTGCCACCCGACATTTACAACCCCCCATTTCACTAGATGCCCTCTCGCTGTCCCGGTGATTAAACGACCACAATTGTCAATCTTGAAACCCAAACATAGCAAATGATATGAGTTCTGGAATCTACACAAACTTACGTAATTCTAGTTATCACAATTTAAGGACTATGTCATCTAGACCCCTAATTTCTGCCCCGAATGCCACGCTATCACATACCGAATAGCAGCCGTCTCGGTAGCATAACGGTAGCATAACTTCCAAATCATTCCACCAAATTCAGCGTTCTAGCATTCTATAGAAAGATTTATCAATTACCTACATTATTCATGTTGTGACAAAACCCTGGCTTTGATATCTTCTATTTTTAATTTTGCAAAATACCACAACACTGTCAAATTTCAACAACTCACTAAGCAACAGTGTTACAATTATCACAACTCTCAACCTACTCCACCAAATCAAGTGTTCAAGCATTCTACGGAAGCTAACCAAATTATCTACCTTTTTCTAGTAGATCAAGTTCTCAGTTGAAGGTACTGCACTTGGAGTTCATCTATTAACCACGTTCTAGCAATTTCAAATGCACCAATCTTGCTAATCCCTACTCTATCCTCTACACAAAATGATAAGCAAGCATTAGAAAGGATTCAAGGCGTTACCCTAGCAATGAATATCTAGATCGAGGCACCTTCCTCCTTGTCTTGGACGGATTTGGCGCCAGTAGCCTTCTCTCTTCTTTTCTTCTTCCCTTCTTCCCTTTTCTCCTCTTCTTTCTACCAATCGGCTCCTTCCTCCCTTTCCTTCTTCTTTTCCCCTTCTCTTTTCCTCTCTTCCCTTTTTATCCTTTTATTCTCTCCCGGTCGGCTTCTCTTCCCCTCTTCTCTCCCGGTCATCTCCTTGTTCCTCTCTTCTTCACCTCCTCTTGCGTGGCATGACAGCAGTAGAGAAGGCAACTAGCTCTTAGGTAAGGGCGCGGGCAAAGGCACGGGCGAGCAACGACAATGCGTAGATAGGCGGTGGCAAGTTGCTCACGGGGGCGGTGCCGGCTTCAACAACGATGGCCGAGGCAGGTCTCCAACGCACGGAGGGAGGTGCGGCACGAGATGGTGATGCCGACAGCGACGGCTAGCAGGGGAGTGGTGGCGGCTGCAGGCGCGAAGACAACGATTGCTGAGGCGCGCGCACGACACAAGTGTGGGCGTGAGGGGTGGCGTCAACAGCAGAGGGGAGAGGATAAGGTTAGCTGTCTCCCCTGCTCCTCCTTTTTGCGAGGTTGGCATGGGCCGGGTTGGCTTGGCTTTGGGCCTGGCCCAGCCACCCCAAATCTCTCTCTCTCTCTCTCTCTCTCTCTCTGGTATTACAGTCGGGCAAAATTTGTTTCAAAACATCTGGCTATTGTTTGGTTTAATTTCATCTGGTGCTTCTCTAGTAAGCAGCAAAAGTGAGGTCAAATTAATGGCAAAATTATGTAAGAACTACATCGTGTACACGTATCTTCTTGTTATGATGATTCTTGAATATGTAAGAACTAGGAATGGCAAAATTTCATCTATGCTCTGCTAATGGCCCATCAAAGGAACGAAGAAAATACTAATCCCTTCCTAGCTGTTATGAAACTTCTTTAACTATCCTCACGAAAAGAACTATTTAATTATGGAGCTAAGATACTCTTATTTGTATACTCACATGCTTGCCACATTTGGATTCTCTAAATTCTTGACTCCTCTTTTATCGATTTTGGGTCCCCACAAATCCGTAGAAGATGAATGATGAATTTTTCTTTCAGAGTGTTGAACAACCCATAAACCTCAAACGGAATCATGTGTGTTGAACAACCCATAAACCTCAAATGAAATCATGTGATTTTTGCTAAAGCAACTGCACAGACCCTACAAGAAAGGTTTTAAGCGCCGTTCGAAGTTCCGATCATCCTTTGGACGGCTGAGATCGAGCCAAGTGAGAAGTTATAGACCCTAACTTTCGCTCATCTCAACCAAAGTGATGGTTCCAAATTGAGCAGTTCTTGAACATATGTGTTTTCCCGGTTACAAGTAGATAGCCACTAGAATTTAAACCCTGATATGTGAAGTTTTTTTTTGCCAAAGAATGCGCGAAACCTTTACACGTCATTCATTAAAAACTAGCAAAAAAAAACTCCCCCTTAACATGTGCATAGAAGAATATGAGAGAAAATCATATGCATATTTGAAAAAAAAATGGCAGAGTTTTTCTTTTATATAGGAGCTAAGGGACAGCTGATAGTATATGAGATGAACACATCCATATGATCCATATAAAATAAGAGGTTCCTTCAAGTGATCACAGAATGATATGACCATTAATACAGGGAGCCATAGCTTGCCCTAATCAACCAGTCCACAAGAAGTTCTACTACTCCCCCCATTAAGTACTATTCCCATACTGCTCTTGGCTCTGCTCCTCATCACTGGAGTTACCTGAGAGTTCTCATCCTCAAGCTCAGAATCAGAATCACAAGAGCCTAGACACACTTGTCATTTGAACCAGCCATGCGATATATCAGAAGCTCCTTTGAGACGGCTGCACTTGCTGCTGCTGCTGCTGTTGCTGTCGACGGTTGCGAGCTAGCGAGAGGCACCCGCTGCACCCACAGACTGAGGAAACCGCTGCACGCTTCTCCGTCAGAGAAGGATTGGATGCCGGCTCAGCGCGAGTTTTGGTTTTCTTCAAGCGAGCCATGCTGAAGAACCTGCACCACATCGCAGATATCGAGCGATGAAATGTGGAATCGGTAGAGATTGAACTGATCAAAGATTGTTCTTTTTAGGAACTGGACGGAAGCAGGTTGTTGTGCTAGCACTGCCTTTTTAAAAAATAATATAGTGAGACATCAAACGCCATTAAACTTAAAAATAATTTTCCTTTAAAAATAATATAGTCTTCTGATCGTGCGTTGCAACAAAATTTATTAGATATATATAGATAATCATGCTATGAAAGAGAACCACTCTGATCAATTGAAAAGTAGAGAGTGATGAGAAGTTAAAAATGAGACGGTTGAAGAAAAAGGGATGTACCACTATCAATTCATTTTTTTATAATAGTAATGATAAAGAAAGATGTAGGCGGAGTTTGAAGATGTGCTGTTTGAACGAAAGGAAGAGACATCAGCTAGCCTTTGACATGACTAATTTTCTTCTGAAAAAATTGTCATGGCTACGAAAATGGTGAAGAAGCGAAAGGAGAAGGTGAAGGTGCGCAAGTATCCGATGAACAATTTAGGCATTTTAAGGTTGCTGTCGGAGAAGCTCCTCGCCGACATGATTCGAAACATGCGATGCAATGAAAGGCACAGCTTCTTTTCTCGGTCAAAAGAGGCCACCGGTCTTCAGGTAAAAAAACCCTAGAACAGCATCATCAACAAATGGATAGAATAAGATGCAATCCAAGTACGAAAGTACCATCATTAGATCGGCCATTTTGCATGCTAATCACTGCCTAAGATTCTGAAGATGCAAAAAGGAAATGTTCTTGTCGAGGTCAGGTTCGAAGCCCATAATTTCTGAATTTCCTCCTAACGTGGTATTTTGAGGGGCTAGCAGAAAAAAACATTTTCATATACTGTGGGGGCCTCTTGCAGTCTCCTCTCAAAAAAGCATAAAAATATTTTTTATGTTTGAAATATAGGAATTTCACGGATGATTTAATTCTTATAAGTTCTTATGGCTCGTAGGAATTGTGGCACGCGGAGGCCCACTGAGAGCACTCCTAGGCGCTTATACGACCAATCAGTTTATCTCACAGTATGGAGTACTCCCTCTGTGGATTTTTATAAGATGGTCTTGTATTTCGAGATTCAAAGTTTGTAAACCTTGATCAATAATTAGTCTAATAATATATAGATTATATGATACAAAAGTGATATTGTTGGGTTCGTATTTGAAAACACTTTCTAATGATTATGTTTTTTAGCTATGGACAAGTATTATAAAAAAGCTAATAATCAAAGTTTAACTTTGAAGAGCACACTAAGTTAAACCGCGCCTTATAAAAATCTAGAGAGGAAGTACCATATAAGTCCTAGTTGGAACATAACATGGTACTACTTAGGGTGAATTCTTTTTGGCTGCAGCTGAAGGCTTTTAGCTATGGTTGATAACTTTTGGCTCTAGTGCGAGCGTTTGAGTGAACGTACCGAATACCGATAAGACAATAAGCTGCTTTGAAAAAGTTGTTCCGATAAGCCGCTACGAAAAAGTGACGGAGAAACTATCATATTTGTTTGTTTGGGGAAGTCGTAACCCATAAGTCATAGGCCCATCTGCCCTTTTTAGCGGCTTTTGGCTTCCGGTTATTGGTTTTTATCTGAAACTGCACTGCAATGGTTGATAGCTTTTTCTGAGTCATTCAATTAAAGAAAAAAAAAACATCGTTATATCTCCACAGACAATGTAAAGAGAAAAACGAAAGAAAATATCAAAAAGCTAAAAACTAAAATTAAAATGCCAACACGTTCAAACCAAAATCGGAATAAGCGGACTATAAGCTAAAAAGGGCTAATCGGGCATGTTCGAGTTTTGCTTCTGCGCTTATTTGTCACTATTCATAAATTCGTTTTTTGAATTTTTGGCTTTTTTGAGCTTTTTGTCCGGAGAGATCGATATTCACTTGCGATTTTGGATGGGTACATATTTTAAATTTTTAAATTTAATTACGTTTAACTTAAGCCTCGTCTTAAGAAAATAATTTTTTTAAAAGTTTCTTTTCACCATAAGCCACCAAAATAAGCCCAAATGATCACCACCAAAAAAAAGGGCTAATTATATGGACCAATCAGCCTGTCTACTCCTTAAACAGTCCCAATTTTTCACCATCCCAATGTACCATTCCTGTGATTGCATTGAAGCGCCACAACTACAGTACTACCTCTCTGCACCAACCAAGTGATCCCAAGACCCAGCAAAGCAACACTAGAACCAGTACAGTTCACACAGCATTTTGGCACCCCTTTCATCCCATCCTGCATCATGCATTGTATCTTCAGACTTGCAGTGACATGTCATGCTCCCCAAAAGGATCAGATTGGGACAGTGAAAAGGGCAAAGAAAAAACATATCCACATTTCTCAGATTTCTTATGTTCAGAACAAGCAGGACTGTGCTGAGAGCTAAAAGACAAAGGAAAAAAGGGAGATCTATTCTGTCAGTGCACAGCATCTTTCTTTGATTCTTTCGCAGTGATCATTGATCACTTCACCAACTCTGTTCAAGTTATGCTGCAGAAACATTACTCCAATAAGTTCTTGTAGGGGAGACTTCAGTGCTAAGATTTGACAGAACAAGCCTTCCAGCGAAACAGTACCAGATGCAAACAACCTTCACCAACCAAGGATAAGAGGGAGTACCATATCTTTACTTCTCTATCTGTAATAGCTGAAAATTTCTCAAAGGAAGAAGAAAGAACAGTTAAGAACATTGCGCTAAATTAGCCCTACTGTTTTTATTTATTCCCCGAGGTGTCATGATTACGTCTTAGAAGTTTACCCAAGAAACAGCAGGATAAAAAGGACTGTCATGTCATGTTCGCTGTTCCTGTCCTTAATTAAACCCCAATACAGGAGCAGTTGACAATAACATTATTACCAGGCTGCAACTGCAACAAGATGCCTTGTTTTTACTGCTGTTTTTCCAGTTTTTCAGTCATTCAGATTGGGACTGTTTCTTTAGAGAAACTCACCAACCAATATGTGCCTCATTTATCTTCAGCTATTGCAAAGCAGCTACCATGAAGAATGGAAAGGCAAGCTGAAAACAAATATTTACAGTGACTGAAGGAAACAGGAGTATTGTCACATAGATTCTTGCTGGTTCCTTGCTGTTACTACTATCCATGATCATACCCCAGATCTAACTAAAGATTTGCCCTTTAGGGAATAGGGATTGTAATTATATCAATAGAGCATTTGTCCATATTAACATGGCCCTTCTAAGAACAGGAAAAATGTATAATGATCAATTTTTTCCAAACCATGAAAATGATAATATCATACCAAGCATTATGCAGCAACCAAACAGCAGCTTCTATTTGGGCTGGCCCCGCTCGTTTGAGCTTAAATTTCTCGCTTATTTTTCACTATTTCTAAATTTTGTTTTTTCTGACTTTTCCTTTTTTTAGCTTTTTTTTACCAGTTCTTTTATCCCGTGTCCATTTGTAATATACGTGTCGGACTAACCCGTTTTTTCTATTTTTAGTTTTTTTAATTTAATTATATCAAATAAACCACCATCAACTACATTATAATTTCAATCAGTTACAGTGAAAATTCAGCCATAAATCATAAGAATTCAACCCAGCTAAACACCACCAAAAAAGGTATGCAATTTCTCCACAGCCATAAACAAATATCCCCCATTTACATATATAAATATCAAAACTAAACCAAATAAATAGCAAATGTAAACAACCAAAAGAAAAATAGCATTATTTCCTATGGGAAGCACAAAATTTCTAGTTCTTGGCTTCTTGCCACTAAAATGTTACTATCACAGATACTGAACCAAAGAACTCCACGGAAGAGCAACAAAAAGCATAAGAAAAAACACCATTTTTTCCAGTACTCATCACTTACATGACCATAAGATTAGATCAAACAGCCGTTTTCTATACAACCAAAAGTCAAACTTATTTCCAGTTCATTGCTTCTTGCCACAATACCTACTACTAAAAAACACTAAAGCTACGCCACAAGCAGTAGAACGCCAAGAACTGCAGTACAAGGTGTGAGGAGAGGGGACTCCATGGAGGCGGCGGCGGTGGTCAGGGCGTCATGACCTGGACTTGGCGGCGACGGCGACGCCGTGCATGGCAACGTAGCCGCGGGAACTGAGCCCAAGGCAGCCAAGGAGCAGCCCCTGCCGGTACGGCAGGAACGTGCGCCGCCGCATCTCCTCTGCCTCAGCCCGCCTCGCCTCGTAGAGCCGCTCGTGCGCCGACCTCCTCCTCCCGCGGCCCCTCGCCGCCGCCGGGGAGGGGTTCTTCTCGGGGGCCGGCGGCGACGGCAGAGAGGGTGGAGGTGGGTTCTTGCCGCGGTCGGACTTGCTCCGGCGGAGGAGGTCCTTAAAGAATTCCCACCGGCGGGAGCTTCTTGAGGACGAGGAGGACGCAGACGACGCCGTCGAGGACGAGGACGAGGACCGCGACGCCGATGGGGCTGCCGCCGGCTCAGAGGTGTGTGCCGCTGGAGCAGGCGACGGCGACAGCCAGTGGGTGCGAAACGGGGAGAGAGAGCGAGACCTGCGGTGCACGGACCGGCTCCGGAAACGGCCGCGCTCGTCGGCCGGAGCGGCCTCCGCCGGCGGCGTCGGGTGGCCGGCGGGAGGTCCGCGAGGGGCGGGAGCGCCTGCGGCCTGAGGAGGAAGGACGAGAGCCGCATTGGGCGGATCTGGCCGTTGTGGAAGAGCTCGTCGGCGGAGGACATCGCCGCGGCGGCGGGCGACGGGAAGCACGAGGAGAAGTCGAAGTCGAACTCCAGCTTCTCCCCGGCACCCGGGCCGCCGCGGGCGGGGCTCGCCGGTGCGCTGAAGAAGCAGCCGGCGGCCATGTGGAACGGCGCGTCGCGGGCGGGGCTGGAAGTCGCGCTGACGAACGGGGTGGAGCACGCGCTGTCGCCGCCTACGCCGCAGACGCCGGCGAAGTGGTCGCCGGAGCTGGTGCCCGCCGCCGCGGCGGACATTGTGCCGGCGAGTGAGGTGTGATGAGGGTGAGATGGGAAGCCGAAGAAGAAGGCGTTTTATTAAGCACCTCCAGAAGTCCAGAGAGGTCGGCTACTGTACGTTTTTCGATTTAGCCCCCGATAAACTGGAAATTCTGAGGCAAGTATTCTGGAAGAGGTTCTTCTTCCAAATTTTCCTTTTCTTTCGATGATATATTGCAGTAAGCGCCCGTTTCGAACGCAAAAAAATTCACGAGAATTTCCCAGAATTTTCACAGAAAACATATTAGTTCCCACAGGATTTTAGAAAATTTTATATGTTCTAAATGAGGCCAAAAATGTATTAAAGGCTTGTCGGAATGGTGGCCCTATCTCGCAATAATATTTGCAGATCTCGTGTGAGATTCCTATGAAATCTCTAAGAGAGTGTTTATATTGGCGTATGTTTGAAAAGTCCGAATCCAATATAAACGTCGGCTTTTTGAAACGCCATTTTTTTTCTTCTCTTTTGTTTCGCGCTAAAGATAAGATAATAGATTATAAAGTATCATATATTTTACTCCTTTTTCTTTTATTTCACACACGTATCTCTTTTATTTTTTTCGTCACTCATATTCTTTTTCTAGAAGTCACTTTTTTCAAGCACTCCTAATTATTTTTAGACGAAAACCATCCACTGCAACCAATATAAACAACTCTAAATTTGACCTATGCATGCATGATTTATGATACTGGGGCTGTGGATTTTAACTCATGGTAGATTTTAGCATCAGTATCATTTTCAAGATATGTAATTTTTCAAGCATGCTGCCCGTTCGATCTAGCTTTAGTTGGTAGCTTTTCGATTGGTAATTTTGATTGAAATTACACTACAACAACTATTAATTTTTTTTATTCATTCAACTAAAAATAAGAAAAAAAAAAAAACACTGTTATATCTTTATAGATAATATATAAAAAATAAAAAACGAAAGCTAAAAAGCTAAATGTAAAAAGTCGATACGTATGTTCCAGCTTCTGACTGACTTTCAAGCCAGCGGGGTCCCAATCTACCATCACCGGCTTTTTAGCTTCGTTACTTCACCTTGTACGACACATGAGAAAAACATACCTATACAAAAATCTGGCAGCCGGAACTGTAAATGAAACATAGGCGAGAGGTCGATCGAGACGAGGGACACTATACCGCCTTTATTTCTCGTCTCGTTTCTAATCGCGTAACTGGCAAAGACTTTTTAGTTGCAGAAAAATAAGTATCAGTTTAACATATATTTATAATAAAAAAATAAAACTTTATTACAGAAATACGGTTTATCAGTCGAGTTTAGACGTAACGGGTGTACAAAGCCAAAGTTATTTTACATCACAAAAGAAATTCCCACAACCGTACTTGAGCGAGGCTAAGACCTAAAACCACTGGTCGTCGACGAAGTAGGACTCTTCCGGATCTTCATCAACAGCTTTTTCATCGTTGTCCCATTGTTCTTCTGTTTGTTATTCAGCAAGTAATGCGTACAATCGTATCCAGCAAATTATAAGGATAAATCTTAATTTATCTATTTGTCAATGGAAGAGAATATACTAGTGTAGTAAAGGTGGTCCCCACCTAAGCCCATCCGACCTGTTAGGGGGCTAAAAGGCCTAGTGAGATATGTACAAGGACTTATATATTCCTTTACATGTAGGATGTTGAAATGGGACACCATGGTGTCTGGACACCAAGTCTCTCTGCCTTTAGATTGCTTTTAGATGCGTACTAGTGCAATGGTATATAATATATCATGCACGCTAAATCAATTATGGATGCAAAGTCTTAATCATGGATGGAAAGTCTCAATCACACTAGCACACATCTAAAAACAATCCAAAGGTAGGGAGGCTCGGTACCCAGACATCATAGTGCCCTTGTTATATTTATACCCTGGCCGTGGAGGACGACTAAGGCCAGTTCATTTGTCATAATCACTTACTACTCCCCTAGTTTACTGTTTGTCTTGTAGCCACAACAACTGGTTTTATTAATGGAAATGTTGATGCAATTGAGAGGAGAATCACACACTAGCTCAAGAGAGTGAAATGGAGTGCCAAAGATCTTGCCATAATCGGCCATAAGAGAGTATTTATACCTCATACCTCGAAACTAACCATCGGAAACAAAAATAGGGTTTTCAGAACTACCATTGTTATAGGAGCGGTACTTCCGTTTTTCATCACAATGGCTAGAAAAATAGCTATTATTCAGCCATTTGTTGTACTACCGTAGTTATAAAAGCGGTACTTCCATTTTTTGGAACTACCGTAGTTATAAGAGCGGTACTGTTTTTGGTTTTTAGCACAGACGACACTCGAAAAAACGGTCATAACTTTTAACTCCGATTTCAGAATTGAGTGATCTTAAACACTATGGAAAGCTTATTCAGAGGGCTACACAACTCATCAATTTTCTTGATCTCAAACATTTTAGATAAATGCAAAAATCACAAGAAATCTAAAGAGTCACTTCTATGATCTAAGTCTAAGAAAATAGCAATAAACAATTGTAGACCATGCCGAGTGATAATGCATGACCTCTAATATTTTGCAAAACACATTTGCAAACTTAGATCATGCCACAAGGAGTAGGTATATGGAATTCAACCATTTGCAAAACACATTTACAAAGTATAATCACATGTTACAATGATTAGATGCATGAGTCTCAACTATTTGCAAAACACTTTCTCAAATAATAGTATCATGCCATAGAGAGCTAGAGAAAGCGGAATTGAGCTATAAACATATGATGAGACTCAAGGTACTAGATAAAACCCCTCTTAATAGTACGACAATCATATACTAGCAATCTAGTCTTCCCACCAAACACCAAGACTGATAAAAGACTAGAAAGATATCCTTAGCCCTAGCTAATTATAACTTTGCATTGAGTATCCTCTTTAAGTTTGATGATGCAAAACTTCACTTTAAATTCGGGTCATTGTCTTTTCTTGACTTGATGATCAACTCATGATCATTTCCCTGATGATCAACTCATGATCATCTTCTTCTTGGGATCTTGATCAACTTATGATTATGTTCTCTTTGGAATCTTGATGTGCATCAACACATGATGGATTCTCTTCTTGATAACATTTAACTCATGAAGCCATCTAAAGTGATACGGGGTCACCCGATCTTCTCGACGTAGGATCAAGATACTCACGTGAATTTGAAGAATTGTAGTGGTCCCCCGATGCCAATGCAAGAGTTGACACTCTATAATTCGCCCAATCACACGTATTGAACTTCAGAACTACCCGATGAAGTTCTATCGCGCTCCCAATTCCTAGCGAAAAGGTTAAACGATCTTGATTTCGATGAACTCTCAATTCTTCCCACAAGTTGGTTCGACCAACAGAAAGAACAAGAGTAATTTGTTGAATCAATCTAATATCAAAAGTGGTCCCCCTTCCAAAGGGGTGGTGGCTGCCTTTATAAAGGGTGCACCCCCTTGTGCCTCACACATGGGCCCCACGCCCCATACATGGGCTTATGGTTCCCCCACATGTACGCACATAGGCCTAAGGCCTTTTTTGGCTTAACTGGCCTATCGTCTACAAGTTGGGGCTGAATTCACGAAATGGAAACACATGAGTTTACAAAAGTATAAACATTTGCATTTCTCTCATATTAGGCCATGGGCTGGCCGCATAAGGCTTGTGCCAGTTTCCTCTCGTGTTTGTGATGCCCCTTCCTCCCTCACATCCCTCTGGTTCACCACTTGTAGCATCAAATAATTCTGGACAGCACATGTTCATCTTCATCCTCTCTTGATTTAAACCTCCGGGATGTCCTCATCATCATGTGACCTAACCTATTCATCCAACTCATGAAAAATATTAGTCTCACAAATCGATTGTCATTAATTACCAAAACTTACCATTAACTCATAATGAATGGACTAGATTATCAATCTTTCCCTTTCTTTAAGTCATGACAATCTCAACAAATAATGAGTTAATGAATTGAATATAAAATCGTTTAAACTTAAAGTACGGTACTACCACAATCTAAGGTCCGGTAGTTCCGCTCTCCGGTAGTTCTGATTTCTGATGTGGCACTTCCGTTTGTCGGGAGGGACAAATCTTGGTGCTCTCTAGAAAAAATGTACCGCCCTATAAATCCAGAACTTCCGGGGTCAAGTAGTACCGCTCAGGAGTTGCGATCATACTGCGTTGCGGTAGTTCTGCTGTTCAAACTCCAGTACTACCATTTTCCAAAGAAAAAGAAAAGGGTGAAGGTGGGAAGGTCAAGAGAGGAAGGCGAGTTTCTAAGGAGAATTCCCAAATTGGAAGGAGTTTGGGAATTCAAACAAACTCTAAAAAGAAATAAAATGCTTTTTGTAGGACCGGATAGGCAACAAAGGGGTGAATGGTGCCTTAAAATTTTTCCCTAAATATTCACTCATCCTTTACTTCGATAGTTACAAAGCTATAAAGATTAGCATAGAAATTGTACTTGAAAACTAGAGAATCACAGAGTAGAGCGCAACCTAATCAAAAATCAACGTGATCAGATTTTGACTACCAGTCGAAATACGACTATCAATCGGAAATCAATCGTGGTGGAATTCGACTACCAGTCAAAAATCAACAAGGTCGAAATTCGACTCTAGTGGTCGACGACCAGAGAGCGGTCGAAAATCAACGTGGTCGAAAGCTAGCATGGTCGAAATTCGACTCGAGTGGTCAACGACCAGAGAGTGATCGAAAACCAACATGATCGAAAATCAACGTGGTCGAAGCCAACGTAGTCGAAGGACAACGTAGTCGAAATTCAAAGAATGGTCAAAAACCAACGTGGCCGAAAAAAAGTAATGTGGTTTAAAACTTGAACGTGGTCGAAAACTCAAAGGAACAAGAAGAACAGTTTGATTTCATCACAGTTTCAAAACAAAAATAATGAAACTTTTGATCCGTAGATCCAAATGATATAAAACTTTGCAGGGATTTTCTCTAGGGTATTGTGAACCTATTCTAACAAACGATCATGAAAATCATGACCAAAGTTGAGACCAAGGTTCCACCAAAACCAAGTCAAAATCAAAATCGGTGAATACAACTTGCTCGTGGGTGAATGATGACCGAGATGGGTCTAGATGTATTGTAACATCCTGAAAATTTAGAAATTTGAAATATAAACATTTCTGTATTTATTGCTTTATAATTGTTTTGAAAATTAACTTTTAAAGCATTTCCTAAATTATAATTAAGGTTCTAAAAGGCCAAAGAAATAAAGTATTAGAAAACAAAGATTTTAAAATAAGAATCTGAAAAGATGATCCAGTGCAACAAGGAATACAGTTGGTCCTAAAATTTTGAGAATAATAGTATGGTTAAATTTTTACTAAAGAAATGGGAGGAGGAAATAAAATAGAAGTATATATGTATATGGATATAAATATCTATATAGGAAAATGAAAATAGCATAAAGGGTTTTAATGAAGACAAACTCCTCATGAAATTAGGATGATATATATATATATATATATATATATATATATATATATATATATATATACATAAATGCATGTATAAAGGAAAGAAATTAAATAAAACAAAAAAAAAAAACGGGGTCGACCGAAGTAGGCGCCCACCCGCCAACCGGTCCAACCCACACAGACGCCCAAAGGTCGACAACTTTTCATCTTCCTCCTCCCTCCTCCTTGCCCGCGCCTCACCCGCCCCGCCTCCGCCGGCCTTGCGCCGGACGGATCCCGCCTCGACAATGGACACCGCCGCCCCGACCGCGCCCTTTTTCCGCGCCACTCTCTGCGCTCGGCTCCCTTCTTCGGCGTGGCGTCCATGCGCTGTCGCCGCCCGCGGTTTCTCCCCAAACCGCCCACGCATGCGCCCACTCGGCCGCCGCCCGCCTTACGCCGCCGCGCTCGCCGAAGGGCAAGACGGGAGGCACTCGATCTTCGACCCTCCCAGCGCGCCTATAAAGCTCCCGAGCTTCCTCCGTTCTCCTCGCTTTCTTTTCCTCTCCTGCCTGTAATTGAACTTCAAAGCCCAAAATCGCCCCTACTGTGTTTCTTCCCATCTCCCGTGACCCTCCTCCCCGCCGACTCACGCCACCCGAGCTCGATTCCAAGCTCATACACCATCTCCGGACCCCACAAACCCATCTTGGCCTCCCAAGACCTCCCACCGGCCTGCACCTCCGGCCAAGTCCTCCCGGCCACCGCCCAGACGCGGACCACCACCGTGCTCCCGGCCCCGCCGACCCCTCCATCGGCTTCACCGCAGCTCGAGGATCGCGTTTAGCCTTCACCAAGATCTTCCCGACCACCCTCGCCGTCGGCCGCCTCGCCTCGGCGGCCTCCGCCCCACCGCTTCCCGAGCCACCTCAGGGTATATTGCCCAAGGGTGAGGCAAAGCCTCCCCGACCCTTGGCAGCGTGACCAATTCTCTCCTCCCCGGGCTCCCCGGCGCTCGAGCCCGCTCCGCTACCGGGTTGAGCCTTTCTTTTTTTTTCGCTCGACATGGGCCCCACCGCCGTGCCGCCGATCGAGAGGTCGACGATCGGTCCCACTGCCGAGCGAGCCAGCGACAAGTGGGTCCAGAGACCGATGGGACCCACCGTCTGACCGCATGAGATGGTACCACCGACGTGAGGACCCCACCTGTCGAGTTTAATGATTTTAGGATTTATTTGAAGCGAGAACTTTGAAATGTTATAACTTCTTCATTTTAACTCCAAATCGAGTGAGACAAATTTCTAAATTCGTCTAAATTCAAGATCTATCCAATGGAACTGAAATCATAATTTTTAGAGTTCATTTGAATTTCTGGTGTTATTTGGATTGATTTGTTGCTTTTCTTTTTATGCAAATTTTCGCGTCCGGTTAAATTAGCGTACGAGGCACAAGAAGAGGAAGCAGAGGCAGCAGCAGACCCCAGCACCCAACTCCAAGAACCTTGTGACCAAGGCGAGTTATCACCTTGATCATATTGAACCCAATTATGCAAATTAATTCCTTTTAAATTATCCATGTGCATGCCTTATTTCATGTGGTATATTATGTTCGATTTTCTAATGTAGTTATACACCCATTATTATGCTTGCTAGTATTACCCGTTGAAACATCTTGGTATATGTGAACCTTGTCGCCATAGTAAAACTAGTATAAAATATATTTCCCTAAATAGAGTATAATGTAGCGAATTGCTTAGTCATGCTAGTTAAACGGGGACACTTAGTTGTCCCGAAAACTCTCACATGCAATATGAAAATGATTTGGGCAGTCATGGTGGGAATGACTGATGAAAAGTTTGGAACTATTATTTTATGTCCCAAAAATCCCCAAACTTGCTTAGTATCTGGGTGGATGATTTGGAAATTTGGAATGTGGTGCGGTGGGAGCACAAAAGTTATGGAATATGGTAGAACCACCCAGATAGCTCTAAGGATGAATCTTGTCATGTTAGCCCGTGTAAAACAGTACAACCCCATGTCTGTAAAATACAACTTGGCTAAGTAGTGGTATCGAAACTCCCCAACTCATCTCACCGGTAGTGGATAGACGTGGTTATGCAAGGGCAGAGGGGGCCTAAAGGTACACCGAGTGGAGGGTGACGTTCACCAGTCGTACTAGCATTGGGGAGAGTGGAGCCCGCATAATGCTAGTAGCCGTGGTGAACATCTCGTGCAACGTATGGGACCCACCGCAAGTGGGAACAGCCCATAGGGTGAGATGACCAGTGGAACTAGATATTCTGAACAGTCATATGATAATCTATTTGACCACCTGACCAAGGAATCAGGTGGGGCAATAGGTAGATTATCGCTTGTGGTGAAAGTGTACACACTCTGCAGAGTCAAAAACTATTTGAATAGCCGTTGCAAAGGCTGTACTTCACTTTACATTTTAAAAGCTGCTAGATCATAGTGATTTTAATTATGATATTCACATGCAATTTTTGGCAAACAACCAAACTCCAGCCTTCCCTTGATCTAGCCTAGCATGTAATTTATCGATTCGTGTGGTAACTTGCTGAGCACGGTGGATAGTGTGCTCACACTCGCAATATCAAAACAGAGACAGGGACGCAGGGTCATTACGATCACGAAGATGCCCCGGTCAAGAAGGAAGGAAACAACGATGAGAATTAGGGCGTCGCTTGCGTTTTTGGCCCAGACAAGTTAGACTCTAGGCTGTGTGTGCACTTATATCATCTAAGTTTGGGTGATATACAATGCACACATATTTCCCCCCAGTCGCTGGCCTGTGGCGTCGGCTTATTTTTGTTCCGCTGTGATACTTTGATACTGATAACATTCGGCTTAAGGGCCCCTTTTGTAATCTATTGCCCGACGTGGCATACTTCAAACTATGGTCTGTAATATTGATGTATGCGATGTATGTATGATTCAGCAATGTACTGTGTGCACTAACTACTGATCCAGGGATTAGTGCAATAATCACAGAGAAATTCGGATTGAAAAATCCGGGTCCGACATGTATTCTCACATGTTACATCAAGTTAGAACAGTAAAAAATCAACTCAAATAACATCGGATCAAGAAATCATAATTTTAGCCCAAATCAAGCAAAACCAAGTTTTCTTGATAAACTTGCTATTAAAGTGGCTAGATGGGTGGAGATAGATTCCTAGAGGTAGTCTCTATCTCTTACACGTCCTTGGCACATGAAGATCAAGAAAAGGAAAGAGGAGAAAGCAAACCAACTAAATCAAGAGCAAATTAATTAAAACAGAATGGATCCATGGAGATACACAAATATTAATGTATTGCTTACTTGAGATAGAAAGTTTTACAGCTACTCCACCGTGGAGGACAAACAAAGAGTACACTAAGTGCTCCATTCTCAAACCCTAAACCTAAACAAGAGAGCAGATAAGAGAGGAGTTAGATGGTTAAACTTACATGTCTATATCTCAACCCGCTTTTATAGGTGGGCAACCGCCCACCTACACCACTTAATAGATCATATCCACTATTACAATGGGGGAAACTTGTTAAGCCCACACATGTATTACTCTCATAAGTTCAGTTATGCACGCTTTTCAAAGTGCATAAGTGTGCGTCCACTAAATCCTTAGCCTTGATCAGTCTTGATCAAATCAGCTCCACCTTGATCTAAACCGCTCTCCAACGCATCACCCATATGCCGCGATTTTGATCCAAGATAGTTTTTAGTATTTTGGTTAAACTACCAAAATACTCTTTCTTTACCCAGTCATCACCAACCACTGCAAGCAATCACCATACTTGCTACATGTAAGGGCACCACTAGCTCGCTATGTTTCGCCAAGTCTCTGCCGTCCCGGTTCCACCGAACCATGGCTCACTTGGTCCGCGCAAGCTACATAGCGCCTTTCCGCCGTTCAAACTCGCCTTCAACGTTTCTTGTATTTTTTGTGCCATGTTTGAGCTCACCGTCTCACCCGGTATCCTCGACCGTTCTAGGCCTCAACTACTCTATGAGCCTTGCCCCAATCCTCGCCGTTGACCACGGTTGATTTCAAGCAACTCTACACATCCAAAGACAAATAAATAATTTCCAAGCACAAGTTATTCACAACTTGACCTACATTAGTCAAGACATGCATCATGCAATCTTAATTCATTGACCCAGGTCATCCCAACTCGACCCATGACTCAATTCCCAAAACCCCTATTTTCTGACAAGATCGGAAGTACCGCCCCTAACATACCGGTACCGCCTCCCAAAATGGTACTTTTGCACGCTGAAAATCTCACGCTGGGGCTCTATAGAAAAAACATACCGCAACTCAACCCGGTATTTTCGTTCCGCAGTTATCCCTACAGTACTTCCGATTTTCCTAACAGTTATAAAAAACAGTCTAAATCAAATACAACCTATGTAAAATCATTTCACCACTTTACAAACGCATCATCCTTCACTTTTGATTCTTTCAGACTCGCACGTGTGTGGTGCACAACTTTCTTCCTTCCAAATTTTAAAATGCTTTCCACGGGATACGTTGTTGTTTTACGCTATTAGCTCGATCTCCTATGTACTGTTGTTGTTGTTTTACCCTATATTTTGGTCGTGTCACTTTCATGGTGTACGTACGTCGTACGTCCTACCGTGTGTACGGAACAACGGAGGCGTGCGTACGTGCTAGCCCAACGTAGAGCAAGCACGGGCGTTCTCATGCGTTCGTGATTCGCCATCGCCACCGCACACACACCCTGTGCGTACGTGATCGTGACACGTATATATGTTTGTGCGTAGAGAAATGTAGCTAGTGACGTGACGTGACGTTTGGCTTCAGTTTCTTGGATAATCGAAACAAAGGTATCCCTCTGAACGTTTGTTTCAAGCCGCTTTTCTGGACTGCGGCCCTGATTATTTTCAGCTTTTATCTTCTATTTTTAATTTTTATAGTAATTAATTTTTAAATAAATTATCTTCTTAAGATAACATCTGTTAGCTAATTGTAGCATATATTGCATCGACTTCATTAAATATCGGCAAAAATCACACATGAGTTTCTGTTACTCTTTAATCTTATATACAAACAGCTTAAAAGCTATAAATCATAACAAAAAATTATAAGTGTACTAAAAACAGCCCCAGCTTCTCGAGTGTGTCGTCTTGTGCCTGTGTGCTCGACCTTCACAGGGTAAATTAAATTGCACGGTTTTTCATTTATTGCCCCTTTAAAGCGTGAAGAACGGGGCAGCTTGGGTGACAGCCGTCCGTGCGCGATCGTACGGCCGTTCTTCCGCGCCACGTCACCGATTGGCGGTGATTAAATAAAAATGTTCTCGCGCGCCACGCTCTGGGTACGTTGCCACGTCACGGAACAGGGAAATATTTGGCACGCAAAAATTCACCAGAAATTTTGGACAAAACAATTCAATTCTTAAATAAATCTGAAAAGACTGTGAGTACGTCCGAAAGGAGGCTGCACCAGCTCGGGTTTGCTGCGAATGGTGAACCAAGCGGCTTCTAAAGCCTGACCAGATGGCTATCTGTTTTTTGTTTTTGACTTCTATTTTTAATTTTTGACATATCAAAGAGTTAAAAAAAATATCAAAACGGAACGATCTCTTAAAGAGGATTCTTTAGACGGTTTCGAATCTAAAATCATATACGCCATGTTGAAAGTATAGACGAAAAGCATGAGACGCAATTCAAAAGAACACCTCTATAGGCCCAATTAGAACGACTTTTGCTTCTAATTTCTAGTTTTCAAAAGTCGAAAGCTGTTTTGAACGCGTTTATTCTTAACATGGCTTTTTCCTTATTTTTTTTCTTTGCATTGTCAGTGGAGATATAACGGTTTTCCTTTTATTTTTTATTTTCTTTAATTCAATATCTTAATCAAAGATCATCCGTAAAAGCTATTTTAAAAGGAGAGACTAATAATTCAAAAATATACACGAAAAGTGTTTGGGCTGTGTATTTGCTCGCTAAACCTAAGGTAAGGTCTGTCGGAAGACGAAAATTTTTATAAATAATAGTTTAATTCTCATAAGAATATATAAAAATTCATGCGGGCCGAACGAACCCTTGCATCAGAATTTGAAATCCTTTTCTTTTTTGCTACCATCATCTTTCGATTTGGTTTGCCTACTTTAATCATTGTGCTCCCTTCATCGAAAGAAAAAGCACAGTTGCGTTCTCTATCCACCATTTGTATAATCGGGCGCAAAAGCTCCCCATTTTCAAAGAGCAGCACGTATACAAAGTAACTCTAATTCGATTGTCTCGAAACAAAATACCACTCGTACAGATTCGAAGCCTTTTGGGCTTTATTAATTTGGGTAGGTTCTTTTGTGTTACGGCTTGTAGTTTATGTCTTAAATTTTAAATTCTAACTATTTAAGAGAGATATTAAGTGAAGAAAAATAGTCGCATATGATTTTAGACGATACAGCTGAATTTAATACACATTTTACTATAAATCTACATGTTGATCCCGTCTTAAAAAAGTACCGTTTGAAAGACAATTACTTAGCAGAAGTCATAAACCTTAAGATATAAATGAAAAAGAAGGAGCATTTGTTTTAGGGAAAGAAGGAATTTTGTTAACAACGTTTAAAGAATCAAAGATTTTGTCTATCGTAGGGATGAAAAGCAGGCGGGGATCGTGGGAAAGCCTCGCGCCCCAAACCACCCCGCCCCGCTAGCCCCTCCCGCCCCGCCCACTAATTCTCCACGGGAGATGGCCCCGTCCTCGGTCCCCATGGGACCCGATCCCATGAGGTCTCCGTAGGATAAAAAGACTAATTTTGTTTTGAAAAAAAATAATAGTTTGATTTTGTTTATTAATTTATAATTACTTAAGCATGTTTTTTAAAAATATAGCTTCAAAATATATATTCTAACATATAAATTCAAATTTTAGTTTAAATATACAAGAAAAAAAATACAATATCTCATATTGAAAAAACTATAATCTATCATCAAAATATTTATTTTTATTTTTCCTAAGTCCCCGTGGAGCCTCGTGGGGGAGAATGACCCCGTTCTCACTCCGCTAACATAGCGGGGCCCACCCCATTCCCCTACGGAGAGATCATTCCTCGCGCCCTGCCCCCATAGATATTCCCTGTGGGACCCGCCTCACGAGGAAATTGCCACCCCTAGATGTCGCTCGGTTGTGCTGAAATAAGAGCTGAAATTGCACTAACCTGACTGAAATTACACTGTAGCTGATGATAGCTTATTTAGCGTAACTAAATTTAAAAAAATTAAAAATAAAAAACAAATTAGCCTATCACGGACAATGTAAATGGATATGGAAAAAAAGGAACCGACAAAAAAACAAAAAAATCCGAAAAACATAAAATTTAGAAATAATAAAAAATAAATTAAAAATTAAAAACTTAAATCGAAAGGAGCCGAGCCCTGGCACGGCGAGATGACGGCAAAGCTTTTCATGGGCAAGAAAAAGAGAACAAAGGTGCTATGGCCCGGGGCCCTTGTTTCGCTGGCCGATTTTTTTGTATTTTAGCTCTTTTTTTGAAAAAAATTCACATTTAGACCCCTGATAGTTTTAATTCCGTTTTTGGACCTAGGGGGTCGGCGCCATGACCCACGGCACCGAGGTAGCACATCTCGGCGCCACGTCCCACGGCCGAAGTTGCCGAGCCCGCGCCAACAGGTCGGCTCGCGTGGCGCCAAGCGCGTGGCGAGATCTCGGCGCCGTGGGTCTGGCGCCGAGGTCGTGCAGCGTGTGTCTGGCGCCGAGGTCGGGCCGTGTGTCCCGGCACCGAGCAGTGCAAATTCAAGGTCTTTTGCCTGTCGCGTGGCGCCCAAAAATGCATAATATTAGGAATAGTTGCAAGCGTAAGCGAACACCCATACAATCGAACTATTCTTGATAAAATATTGTCCACCCTCACCCCGTGAAAAGATCCAATGAAGAGGACAACATTCATTAGCAAACTTCAAAGCAATGTTTATTCTTGATTTACTGGTCCATTATTAAATAGAAACTATGAATTCCTTGCATCTAATTTATCTCCTCTTGTTTGATAATTTTTGCACCAAGTAGCTTGCTCCGAAACTAGGCATGGAAAGCTGAATGGGGATCCTTTGGTCTATGACCATCATAACATTTTTATGTCAACAGGTACATGATCCAAATGGTTTAGTCAATGGGAAGTAGTGGCCATCTATATTTAATACTTGTTGTGTTTTCATTCCGGTGAAAATAAAATAACCAACTAGTATATCAAATAGTTGTGATCGATTTTTTTGAAGGACTAGGTGTTCTTGGTTTAAATGTTTAGTCTCATCCCATTAACTAGCACTAGTTCATGTGTAAATGAAGAATGCCAAGATTCCAAACCACAGGTCAGTAGTTAATGGCTTCAAGAAAATCCACATATTCTTATTCCTATCGCCCTTGACAGAACAAGCAGTGCTACCCAGTGAACATTATGCACTCTATTAAATTGTCAAACATTTTAGGTTTGCAGTCGATATAGCTAGGCAAACACAATACAGTGCATAATATTAGGATTGCATAGACCGTAGATAGCGTGGGTCTATTACATTTTATCTACTGGGTGTAGCGTAGTTGTTTTCCCTTTCTATTGGGCCCTGAGGATGGCTCACGCATCATTCTTCCTGTCACTCTTGGTGCTTGCAACGCATCCTCCTTGGTCTTGAGAGTCGCCTCACGAGCTTGCGGCGCATCCTCCTTGGCCTTCGACGGTTTTGTGCCACTATCACGCGGCGCTCTTGCTCAAGGCGCATCGGCGTGCCACCTCGCGTGCCTGAGTCATCTTGACAAAGTATTGTCCTTTGTTTTCCACCTCCACCGCCCGGTCATTTGGCCATGCTGGCGACACCCGATCAACCCATTCGACGAACGTGCAAGCCTATGTGTGGCGTGGTAGATGTCATGGATCAAGTTGAAAAACGATAACGAGAAACAAATGATGTAGTTGTCGTCGTTACCACGAAGTCGTCATCCGTGTCGGACACTTGAAGAACCCACGACCGTATTTGGCTCGTTGTACTCGATCCGTCTGGACTCCCAACATCGCCCTAAAGCCGCAATGGCACCGGCGCTCATGCCACTCCCAAGCACTCAAATGGGTCGGAACTCCGTGAAGACATTGTTGTGTAGTAGTATTGTGATGGCTTGAGTAGGAGATGTGGTATGGAAGACATAGGAGGCCTTTATGTAGGCATGTTAGCTGGTGCAGTGGGCATAGTCCATGAAGAGGGTGATGTACGACTCTTTTCGCTTTGTTAGGATTCCAGTTCAGCAATAAATGTTCCTATGTAGGCTTTTCAGAGCCTGTAGTCTCGTAATAAATTCATAGTTCGTAGCCTTCGAGTCTTTTGCATGAAACACTCGTAGGCTTTTCGAGATTCGATGTAGCAATAAATGTTCGTATGTAGGTTTTTCAGAGCCTATAGTCTCGTAATAAATTCATAGTTCGTAGCTTTTTCAGTCTTCTGTCATGTCACCGCAAAGATCTTTGGGCTCTTTGTCATGTCATCGCGCAAAGCCGGGCTCTTTGTCATGTCCTTCGCAAAGCCGGCCTCTTTGTCACGTCCATCGCGCAAAGGCGGCCTCTATTGTCATGTCACTGCGCAAAGCTGGGCTCTTTTGTCATGTCACTGCGCAAAGCGGCCTCTTTGTCACGCCATCGCAAAGCCGCCGGTCATTGCGATAAGTCATTCCGTTCGGTATAAATAGCGTGTTGGGGTCCCAAGGCATTGTACGCAGAGAACCCTTTAAATCGAACAACGAAGTACGTTCTCTTCCGTGGTGAAAATATCATGTCGGAAGCGGATGGGCCAGTCGAATTTGGGTCACCGAAGGAAGACCTTCCCTTACAAAGGAGGGAGATCTTCGATGCACAGTATCACTTTCGGTCAGCTCTCCAAAAGGGCGGTCATCATCAGAATCAACGGCCCTAGCGATCTCGTAAGGCTCCAGATCATCCACAATTTGAACATCCACACTGTTGGAGTCCCTACAGACTTCTTCAACGTTGCCAGATGGAGCAACGGGAGGAGCACCCACATTATCAGGAATGTATCCTACATCACAAGCACGAAAACGATGGGATTGAGACACAAGCATGGAATGACGGGAAAAGGCTAAAGAGTTGCTCGACACTTACTGGGATGATCCTGAGGGGCCGCCACGACATCATCAGTCCGACATTCGACTCGAACTGGTTGAGAAATCTGACCCTCGTTCGGGGCAGATAGAGCATCGGGCACCTCTGCACTTCTTCCACATCCACCGCAAGGTCCCAGAACGGAGGGTCAAAGGTGCATGATCCTCACAACCAATTAAGATCAATGGACCATGAGGGTGGGATCAATGGACACCTTCCGCACAACAAGGTCCAAACATTGGAACTCGGTGTTCATAACCAATTTGACATATTTGTCCCATCGATCCTCACAACCAATTAAGATCAACCGCCTTAGAATTGTATCTTCGAATCAAGTGAAGTAACCCTCAACTGTGATGCTCTCCTCGTTTGCATGACAATGTACCTCCTCCCGGCCCTAGCAACCAACTCACTAAACGACGGCCGATCACTGAATATCAGAGGCACACTTTGCATTTCAACAAATCGAACATTTCCATAATCATCACTTGTCACACTGCCTCCATGATATAGGGTGACTAGCTTGTCCATCTAGTTCATACAGATAAATACCTTCACACAGTAATTCCTTCCCTCCTGCATACAATCAATAAGTATGAGCTCATAATGGGCTCAGATATGGGACAACCTAATTGTGTTCATTGGTGATATCTCAGAGCCAAAACGAAAGCTCGACAAGGACAATGCGCCCCTCCCAATAATGGGACAAAGCAACCGCTCAAAGCGGACTCTAAAAAAAAGTTTAAGTACGTGATTTGTAACAATATCACTCGTGATTTGTAGCAATTTCGCTGTATGGACGCATACATGAGCAACCTAGTAACCGATGGTGCAATGTATGTGATGTAATGAGATAATGGAGGGAGGACGTACGCCAGTGGCTTCCCTACTCTATTTCTAGCTTGTTCTTCACATAGTTCATTGAAGAGAATGTAACTAATCTACTTAACCAAAATCCAAATGTGCATTTGTACTTTTCTAGTAGATGTATCAAATGTGCACAGCCAAATCAAATCGTCATTGTCTACTTAATCAAATGTGCACAGAGCTGTGTCAAATCTTCATGAATCATGCACATTGCACAGAGCAAGTTTGATATCTTCATAAATCATGCACAGCGCATAACAATTTAACAACTAACAGGGAATATCAGCGGGAGGAACTAAGCGGAGGCGAGGCGGCCAGGAGGCGGGCGGCGGGGGCGGGGGGGCGGGAGGGGGAGGAGGGCGGGCGGGAGGCGGGGCGGAGGAGGCGGGGCGGGGAGGCGGCGGGGCGGGGCCGGAGGCGAGGCGGGGGGCGGGCGGCCGGCGGCGGGCGGGAGGCGGGAGGGCGAGGCGGGGGGCGGGAGGCGGGAGGGGGCGGGGGCGGGAGGCGGGTCGGGAGGCGGGGCTGGGAGGGCGGGCGGGAGGCGGCAGGGTCGGGAGGCGGGGCGACGCCAGAAATGAACGAGAAGGGGCTCGGCGTTTAGATTGCCGAGCTCGGCGCAAGATCTGGCCGAGCTCTCGGCCAGACACACTGGCCGACCTCGGCGCCAGACCCACGGGCCGAGATCTTCGCCACGTCGGCGCCACGCAGCGCAACCTGGCGGCGGGCTCGGCAGCTTCAGCCCAGTGGGACGTGGCGCCAAGATGTGCTACTCGGCCGGTGGGTCACGCCACGACCCTCTGGGTCCAAAACGGAATTAAAACTACCAGGGGTCTAAATGTGAATTTTTTTTCAAAAAAGGACTAAAATACAAAAAATTCGGTTTCGCTGGCCTCCTGACAGCCTTCCAATCTATGCTCCTCCCAATCTTTTTCTCTCACTAAACGCTAGCTTGTCGGGCTACTCTTTTTTTGGAAATAGTTTCTTAAAATAAACAAAAAAATAATTATTTATTATTTTTTCAAAATATCTTATTAAGATAATATTTTTAAAATAACTTATCGACATACAATCCATTCGCATAAATATTCATGCTAAAACCAAAAATCATCAGTCGTAACTATAAACTGTGAATTAACTTATCGATATTCAGTTCATTCGCACAAATATTCATGTTAAAACCAAAAATCACCGGTCACAACTTTAAACTACCAGTCACAGCTGAAAAGTACTAGCTACTCATCTCCTTGGTGGAAGCTTTCGAGACAGCAAGTTCTTTTCCCCTAGGCAAATGTGTGTGGATTACATATGCAATTATTTTAGATTTATGGATAATTATTATTTTTGCATTGTAAGTTCAGATCTAACGGTACATTTATTTGAGAGTCATCGTAAATAGTAAATAACATCTTTCTCTTTTCTCCATATAACCTAAATTTTATAAGATATAGACATACACTACATACATGCCCTAATACCGGAGAAAGAGGGGGTGGGAGAGAAGGTGTGTCGAGTCCGTAGCGCCGCCAGCAGCAGCAACACTGCTAGCGAAGGAAAGCGTCTTCCCCCTCGGATATCCCTGCTGCTAGTCCGGACTCCAATCTCCCGCGCTTTCCCATGGCGGCGGCGGCGGAGGGGGAGGGCAGGGCGGCGACCAAGTACGTGCTCATCACCGGCGGCGTCGTCAGCGGCCTCGGCAAGGGCGTCACCGCCAGCAGCGTCGGCGTCGTCCTCAAGTCCTGCGGCCTCCGCGTCACCTGCATCAAGATCGGTCCGCGCCCTTCCCCTGTCCCTGCGCGGCTTCCCCCTTCCGTTTCTTGGGCTAGACGCGGCGGCGCGATTCGCGCCGGGTTTCGTCCCGGCTGGCCCTCTGCGTGCGCCCCTAGGAGTCCGGCGCCTACCTGCGTCCAGCTAGCGCGCTTCTCCCTTTGCGTCTCGAGCATGGGCGCTCAGTGTGTGTCCCTAAAAACCTGGAAAATCTTGCGGCGTTGGGCGGGATATGGCGCTTCTCCGTGTTCTTTGTTTGAATTCGGTGGGCAAAGATGCCTGTGTCTTTCTTCATTTAGCAATGGCGTCGCCGTCCCATGATTAGGTCCGGATTTTATTTTCCTTCTTAATTTGGGTGCCAAAAGCGCTCGTTTGTTGGTTTCTGCTTGGAGATTGTGCGGTAAAAGGCGGTATTTTTTTCCCTGGTTTCTGGTCGGAATTTGGGATTTTAACTAATAATAATGAATAAAAGATGGCACTGTATTAGTTGTAGCTTTTAGTTGCACAAAGGTGGCACCTCTTTGTGTTTTAGGCAGGCTTTTGGTTCCACTGTGGAGGTTGTGTCGGATCATTAGGGATAAACATGTGGCTTTTGAGTGTCGTTTTGTTAGAATTGGTACGGTTCATGGTGGGTTGGAATTGTTTTGCTGCACTGTGGTCAATCTTTTCTGCTTCCAAGTGCCCTTTTTGTGATTGGCATTTGAGAGGGTTCTGCATAAAGATGGGCCGGCTTTCTGGAATTTTTTTGGGTGCAAAAAGGATTCAAACCAGAGAGCTCTTTCTTTGGGTGATTTTGCAATGATTGTTGTTCCCATGTGCAGAGTTTAGCGACTTTGGTGTCGCCTCAGCTTTGATATGTCACTGGTCTTACTGTTGCCCCTTTTCCTGGTTTTGTAGATCCATACCTGAACACAGATGCTGGGACGATGTCTCCCTTTGAGCATGGTGAGGTGTTTGTGCTTGACGATGGTGGAGAGGTACGGTCTCTTTGATGGTTGAACGTAAATCGTAATGTTACACTTTATAGTCTTGGTGCTGTCTTGTGCGGTTGTGCCTGACGGCAGTAATTTATAGGTTGACTTGGATTTAGGGAATTACGAGCGTTTCTTGGATGTTACTCTGACGAGGGACAACAACATTACCACTGGAAAGATATATCAGGTGAGCATTCCCCCACAGAAAATGCTTTGCTGGTTGTCAATTGAGCCTGTAAACAGTGGATGCTCTTTTTTTTTTCAGTCTGTCATTGAGAAGGAGAGAAAAGGTGACTATCTTGGAAAGACGGTCCAGGTAATTCCCTTGTGGCGTTCGCTGCTATGGTCACATATGTATGGAATGCTTATATATGAAACCCTTACAGTTGTAACGAATTCAGGTTGTTCCTCATGTAACTGATGAAATAAAACACTGGATACAATCAGTGTCCTCTGTTCCTGTGGATGGGCAGGCTCGACCAGCTGATGTTTGTGTTATTGAATTGGGTGGCACTGTAGGTAGGGTTTTGGGACATCTTATGGTATGACAGTTTAGTTATTATTATTATTATTGTAGAAGAGAAACTGATTTTTTTTTCTTGTTTCAGGTGATATTGAATCAATGCCATTCATTGAAGCTCTGCGCCAGTTGTCATTCTCTCTTGGTATAGTTGGATTTTCCGTTTGTGATTTTAATTTCCATAGCCCATAGTTGCTGACAAAAATGTCGAGTTTACAATGCTTCTGTAACTGTTGTATAATTTATCTCTCTTTCTATTTATTTCTTTGGGAATTATTGTGCCATAGATTATGGTATACTTATTTGGTCCTTACCACCTTCCTTTTTTGTGGTTAAGTGAGTATTCACAAGCTATCATTGATATGTGACAAAGCCCTGCAACTTTTTTTATTTAAAAAGACCTCTCGTTTGTTAGTGCTCATACTTGGACATGGCACTCATCATTCTTATATATTTTCTAGGTAAGGACAATTTCTGCCTCATACATGTGAGCCTTGTTCCGGTATTGGGTGTAGTCGGTGAGCAAGTAAATAATTCTCCCTTTCTTCAATCATGAATTCAGCTCATCATGTCTTGCTACTCTGGCATGAGAAAAGAATTGCATTACATTGCATTATTCAAGTCGTCTGTTCTGTCTGAACTGAGTGATAATCACCAATGTAGGACCCTGACATTCTTATTTCCCTTTTTGTAGAAAACTAAGCCAACACAACACAGTGTACGAGAATTAAGGGCCTTGGGTCTGACTCCTGATCTTCTAGCATGCCGATCAGCACAGGTAATGCGAAGAACATGAAGAACATGAAATGTTAATAGTGGATGCTTTAAGATATGTATTTCAATCGTTCTATCACTTGACTTCTTATTTTCTCAAGTTCTTTCTCTGAGTTAAAGATGCGTTTTCCATCTAACAAACGCTAGTCTTAGCTCCTCATTTGATGTTGACTTTGCACTTTCTTTTTCTATCATAAAGAGTCCCTTTCCAGCATCCATTCTAATCTTTCTTGGCTTACTCCAGATACGTCATGACTGTTTGTATGTTTCTGCTGCTGTAATCCTTCGGCTTTCTTGTCTTTATTGGATTTACATGTCCTATTTGTGATCTGGGCTATGTTTATCTGAACTTTCAGCCACTACTAGGATCCGTTAAGGAGAAGCTTTCGCAATTTTGTCATGTCCCGGTATGCTATTATGATTATAAAATTTGAAAAATGCCATTTTATTCTCAATATTTTCGTATTTACATTCTATCTTGTTTCTTGTAGGTTGAGAATATACTTAACATCCATGATGTTCCAAATTTATGGCACGTTCCACTTATTCTTAGAGTGAGTTGTAATCTTTGGCTAAAAGCTTAGCGTTGGCTCTGTAGAGGAAGATATTGAATCAATATGAGTTGTATTTAGTCATTGCTCTGATGCGGGATTTTGAGATGTGTTATTTTCAGAACCAAAAGGCTCATGAGGCTATAATCAAACAACTAAACCTTGCCAGGTGAGTTTGATAATTACTGAAAATAAATGCTTATTAATGTTTAAAAAACGTGCTTAAGTGTGCACATAGAAAGTTTTGTAATTTTTTTTATACTCATACAACCTTTGAAAAATTGTGCACTGCCGATATTTGTTCATACATAATTAGCTTACACTTTATAGTCCTGGCCTATGTTTGATTCCGTTTTAATTAATGTGAAAAGGGCAAAAGGCTTGTTCACTCTTTATTGGTGTGTGATTTGTGACTTGAGAAAGTAACATCATATTTATTGTACTTTCGCGGCATTACCAATTTTATACATGACATTATGGTTAGTATATCTGGAAGTAACATCATATTTATTGTACTTTCATGGCATTACCGATTTTATATTTGGCATTATGGTTAGTATATCTGGAAACAATTTCATGTTTTATTTTATAGGTTTGCTGGACCCCCTGAGTTACGAGATTGGACAGAGATGGCGGAGTCATATGATAACCTCAATAACTCTGTTAGTATTGTTATACAACTCTTGACTGTCTATTGATTCTTTTCCCTGGTGCAGAATAAATTTGAATGAATATCAATATCATGCAGGTTAAAATTGCTTTGGTTGGGAAGTATACTAATCTGACAGATTCTTACTTGTCAGTGGTTAAGGTAGGTCAAGAATCAATTCTTAAATATATAGAAAACGTATCTACTAGCTACATACCTTATGTTTGTCATACATAATCCACTGTACTATTCAATTAAGCTTGCCTAGGGTGAAAATGAGTCTATTGTGCTTGTGCCTATTGTCTAATAACTAGTCAAAAATTTCTCCATAGATGCCTATTGTAAAAACAATTAACTCTAGTTACACATTCACGCAGCTGAGGTTTTTCAACTTCCACATTTCTGTGTAGTATTGATAATTTTTTGATTCATTTATTATGCATAAAGTATAAACATTTTTTTCTCTAATTCATGTATGCATGTCTCAATTTGTTGCAGGCTCTCCTACATGCCAGTGTTGCATGTTCACTGAAACCTTCTATCCAGTGGATTGCAGCTTCAGATCTTGAAGATGCAACTGCAGCAAATGTAAGCCGCTAACAATTTGTTATTCATAAGATAGGTTAACTGCAGTACTAGCACAGTAGCACGTGATCAATCGATGATCTGTTTTATGTTTGGTGCCGAACTGCCAATAAGTATCTCAGTGCTACAGATATCATGTATCCGTACTAGGCTACTACCTCAGCATGCTTGCCGTATAAGGTCATTTATTTGCAATGACATCTGTAGTGCATTCAGTGGTCAGATAGTCAATGTAGCAGTTCTGTTATGTTTGTCCTCCCCCTCTTTGTGTTGATGTGTGTGTGACTGTGCCTCACTGTGACATAATTTTTGTACAGGCGCCAGATGACCATGCTAAAGCTTGGGAAACTCTTAAGGTGAGTATGCTAATTATCTTTGGTTCCTGTTGTGGCTATGTAAACTCAGTCTTTTAAAAGTTATAATATATAATATTTTTAAATGCTAAAATTTTCAGGGTTCCTCATGCATTTTAATACCAGGAGGATTTGGGGACCGTGGAATATCTGGGATGATATTGGCTGCAAAATATGCTCGTGAGAATAAAGTTCCATACCTTGGCATTTGCTTGGGAATGCAGATATCGGTGATTGAGATGTCTAGACATGTACGTGTTTCCTTTTATTACTTACTGTTCAGCTTATCGTTATAGGGACTCATCCTGAGGATGGTTTTGTAGGTTCTGGGCCTGGCAGATGCAGGCAGTGAAGAGTTCAACACAGACACACCAGATCGTGTTGTTATGTACATGCCTGAGGTACCTTTTTATTCAGTTATGTGCAAGACAAGGACAGGACATTGATCTAATTCTTTGATAATTAACTGTTTAGGTTTCAAAAACACACATGGGAAACACGATGAGGTTGGGTTGCCGGAGAACAATCTTTTGCAAACCAGATTGCCTTACATCAAAACTGTAAGGATATTATTTGGAGCTTTTGAATGCTAGTTTGTTTGGAATGTTGATCCATTGCCACCACCATGAAAATTTTGTCGTGCACTGCTTGTTTTCAGGAGCTTTCCTTAAACAATTTCTTGAAAGTTCTTGTTTTCACTGCATCACATTCCCAAATGCAGCCTTAGTGGATTAGTTAAAATATGATGCATGCCCGTAGCATTGAGTATTGACCATCTAACTTGTGCCTTATTACAACTCTTATTTCACCTTCTAACCTGGACATAAATGTAAATGTTAGATATGGAAGTCCTCCACATGTAGATGAGCGTCATCGCCACAGATATGAGGTATCCAATGTATTTAGTTACTAAACTCTGCTGTTTTATGTGTCCATTATGCCTGGAAGTTGGCAGTGATTATTCTTTTGTCCGTTCAACAGGTCAATCCTGGCTTTGTTCCTATGCTTGAAAAGGCAGGCCTTCAGTTTGTTGGTTGCGATGAAAGTGGAAATAGGATGGAGGTACCAAGCAAACAGCCCATTTCATCATTGAGTCTTGATTTGTCTTGTTTTGTTTAAGCCTGAGCCCACTTCCACTGATCATCAGATTGTGGAGCTACGAGACCACCCATTTTACATAGGTGTTCAATTCCATCCAGAGTTCAAGTCGAGGCCTCGAAGACCTTCGCCTCCATTTACAGGTATGAACAATCAACTACCAAACACACAAAATTTGAAAATCATGTAATGTTTAGCTTCCAAGTAGTGAGAAAAATGCATCTACATTTTTTGTTCTTTTGTTAATTGCACTCTACGTTCTTTTCGGCTGCGGCTGATGATTTTTGGCTCTAGCACGAATGTTTGTGTGAACGAAACGAATGCCGATAAGTTGTTTCGAAAAGGCTATTCTCATAAGCCACTTTGAAATGACGGCGAAGAAATTATCCCGTTTGTTTGTTCGAGGGAAGTCATAAGCTGAAAAGAACTGGGAACAAAGTACCATGGTCTATCTCTGTTCAGGTTTCTCTGCATGCTATAACTGCTATATGATTTGTGATGCAGGTCTAATATTGGCAGCAACTGAACGCCTGGGAACGCTTACTAATAACTCCAATGGTTATGTTGGTGCTTCCTAGTAATCTCATTCGCCCACTGTCAGGTACTGGATTCTGAAACTTGATTATTCCTGGAACACTCTCTCAGTGTATCTATGTGCATTCAGTTTAAGAGTGGAGCTCTTGTTATTGTTGCAGATGGAGATCACCCTTATGGATGTGGAGTTCAAGCATCCGCTTGTTGCTGCTGAGACTACAGTTATTTGCACCTAAGCTGCAAGAGAATTTTTGTTAACTTGAGTTGCTTAGCTGATCATCATACAGTGTCATAAGAATATGATCGAAAAACTCTGCTATTTTCATAGCACTACTATCCTCTTCTTACAATAGAAAGAATGCTATTTTAATGGAAGATCACTTCAGGTAACATCACCAATCAAATTATACAAAAACTGTCACACGTGTCTCTTTGTCACCGCATGTTTGTCACTGCCCATTTGACACACTGCAGTGAGCGATTGCTGAAGGCAAAGAGCATAGCCGGGGATTATTATATCGGGGAACCACGTTGTTTCAGTCGAACCTTTTGACTTCGGAATAATTTATACTACCACATCGAAGCTGGGATGGCGTAGAATAATTTATAAGATACCACCTCAAACTTGGTTAGGCTTAAGGGCCTGTTTTTTTCTTCGAAATTGATGACTTTTGGTTTTTGCTATAGTATCTAACTTTTAAACGGAGTATTTTCTCAAGATGAGATCTACAAGTTAAACGATGTATACGTTAAAAGCATAATATCTGCACTATCCAAAATCGCAAGTGAGTATCTCTCTCCGTAATCTATACCGTAAATAGCTAAAATTTAAAAATTTCAACCAAAAGTATAAGCCGCAGCCATTGCCAAACATGCCTTAAGACACCACTTCAAATAATTTTCTTCAAACTATATCGCTCTAACGAGTTTTGCATTTACACAGTACTATTCTCTCCCTTTTTAAAGCATTTTGTAGCTTTGAATCCATAGGAAAAGTCATTTTTTGCCACCGATCGAGAACACCCTAGGAGCCATGTGCATGTAGCATGTTTATGAGATTCTCAGCTTGCTTCTTTCATTCTGTTTATTCCTAGCTCGATCAAGATGTTGCATGTATGGGTTGTAAGCGGCTGTTCAGTTATTAGTTACTTTAGGACGAATACTCAGCTGATTAGGAAGGTAAGATTAGGAATGGTATAATGTGAAAAAACAACATTTTTTGCCACGTCGCTAGTTGTGGTGTGGCAAAACAACACTGTTACACCAGTTAGCATGGTGTGGCAGGCCATGCTGATTGGCGTGGTGATGTTGTTTGGTAGTCCATAATCAGCGGCGTGGTCAAAAAAAGTTAGATGTGGAAATAAGTTGGGCAAGGGTCATCAATAGGAGTAAATTAAGAAAGGTTAATAAAAAAATTCTATATTACATCCTGGAATCCTAAGTTGCAATGAGGTGAGAACATGATGCTACACAACCTAAACTAAAATACAGTGCTTGATTACTAACAGTTGCTGTAACCTGATCCTGGAAATGCAGGCTCCTGTTCAGGCCTATGATCGCTGCGCCATGTTAACGGTTCAGTAACTGCATTGGTAGACAGGTAGTAGATTGTCAGAGTAGCGTATCCCAGGCATGCTTTCTCGGAATCGAGGGGATTGCCGAGGCGGCAGGTTGCGCTGAGCAGAAGTTGATGCCTCTCTGGTGCCGACATTGATGGGTGGGGGAGCTTTCTTCTGGCTGTGGTTGTTCACTTCAGCTGAACCTGGAAGAAAGTGAGCAAAACGGAGAAATATATGTCCAGTAGTTCAGTGTCGCGTTGCATCTTTTGCATTTCGTTCGTGCTGATATCAATTGTCAAATGTTTTTCATGTTAGGAACAAGGGTTTATATGATGTATTAATTTTAGAAGAACTAATATGAGCAGTTGGTATAGCTGAACCATTTGTTGTGTGAATCTGATCTTTGTCGGAGTACCACTCGTGTTTTGTCAACTTGTTCAATTCTCTGGTGATATGATCAGTTGTCCCAATATCCGTGTACTAGGCCGCATCAAACCCTAATCCTGTGATGACATTTGCCACCGTGTGCTCTTCCTACTGGAACGCATGATCAAAACGATTGTAGCATTTAAAAGCTACATGGCCGATCTTTCCACACAATTGGCAGACGAGTCAATTATCAAACCCCTTGTTGCCGCCATGATGATTGCCACTGCCATGATGGTTGCCGTAATTGGCACCCTAGCACTGGTACCATCCGCGGCCACCCCTCGGCCGTGTCCACGTCCACCACCACCGCCTCGCCTATGCCTTCCTTAATTGTCCCGAGACACCAAACATGAGATTGATTTATTTGTGATGCATCTCATAGTCTAGCATGTGTGAGTAGAGATCGGTGAGGGCGACCGGCTCTATCCGGGTGGTGACCGATGTCACTAGCGAATCGTAGGAATTGTTGAGGCCGGTGAGAAGATAAATGATGACCTTCTCCTCTCCGAGTGGTTTGTTGGCGGCGGCGAGCCCATCGGCAAGGCTCTTGACTTCGTTGAAGTAGTCGATCATCGTCATGTCCCGCTTCTGAATCATAGCCAACTACCGTCGGATTTGCATAATATGTACCCTAGATTGAGTCACAAATTTGCACTTGAGGGTATTCCAGACTGCAGGCGATGATGATAGAAACAACATATGCCGCAACACCTCCAGCGAGAGGGTGGATAGCAGCAGGCTTAGACATGTCCGATCTTGTTGGATCCAGATAGTATATGTAAGATTAGAAACCTGCACGGCTCCATCTTCTATCGACGCCATGGTTAACTGGGGCGATGCCAGATCGGTTCCTTTTACGAGACCAAGCCACTGTGCGCCATGAAGGACGGGAAGAACCTATGCCTTCCACAACAGCTAGGTGTCATGAGATAGGTTCACATTTATAGGATTACCAAAGAATGGGTGACTAGTGGACATCAAGCCGATGACTTGAGTGCCAAGCAATCCTGAGATTGACGATCTTAGGCTAGCAGATGTATTTGCAGATGTTGGCATTAGATGGAGTGAGTAGGCTCTGATATCATGTCAGAAGATATCAAAAAAATGGTTTGCAACAGATACATATTTGCCTTCTATTGATTATCTATTTATATAAAAAATACATGAGTGTGAACACTATAAAAGTACATGAGTAGGAATACTCTCATATGTGAATATTAAATACGACCTCTAATGGAAATATCAGCACTAATGAGAATACTAAACAATAGTGAAAGCACGACTATCCTACCTATTTAACATTGCCCTCCCAAATCAAGGGCTGACTTTGCTATAATCAACATGCTGATGGTATGCTGTGGTTACTCGTCAACTCCACACATGCAAACAGCTCGATTTCATTACGCGTTGCTACCAAACACGGAGTGATCAATAACGAAATCACGATACGTAAAAGTGTGTAACTCTCAAGGGCTGCCAGTCGTAGAAAGAATTAAGATGACCTTGTAGGTCCTATATATACTGTTGATCGAGTAGTAGTTACTGTATGAACAGACGAGTTGGGAGCTTAGTCTTCCGGAGAGGATGATACACAAAAATGTGCCCCATCACTCGATAGTCAGGGATGGGGACACGGGATGCTCCCTCCATGTATGTTTGGTATATAGGGTGTGTTCTTTTTCTTCGAAGCTGATGGCTTTTAATTTTTGCTACAATATCTAACTTTCAAATGGAGTATTTTCTCAAAACGGGGTCTATAAGTTAAACGATCTATATATTAAAAGTCTAACATCTATACCAGCCAAAATTACAAATAAATATCTGTCTCTTCGTAATCTGTACCATAAACAGTTAAAATTCAAAATTTTTAGCCAAATGTCATAAGCAGCAGCCGCACCCAAACAGGCCTAGTCTTTGCTCTTGTTCTTACTATAGCCGCCAGTAACGATGCATGGTCTTGAAGTGTCCGTGTAAGGGCTACAACGTTGTCGTTGTTCGTTTTTAATCTTGATTTTGGCCTATCTGTCTCATTCTACTGGTAGGTAACCCGAACAAGGTCACGAGACAGACAAGGAGTGAAGTTACTAATCCAAAATATAATGAATAGATTCTCGATGATGCATGAAAATCCAATCAAATTGTGGATTATGTTCCTAAAGAAAAATGCATTCCCTTTTCGGTTTTAAAAAATATTACACCAGAGAAATTTGTTTTGCAGGCAGACCTACAACCAACAGCTACACAGTTGAGGATATACAGAAACATACAGAACGAAGGTGGCATTTGCATCATAATACAATGGCTAATAATGCACACAGACTAAAACAGAATTGCACCCTGCAGTTATGTAAATTACACTGACGAGCGAACTTTGTTTTACACAATCTAAAGCTTCATTACAGTCAATGTTTGCTAAATGTTGCTGTGACCTGATCCTGGAAATGCAGAGCTGCTAGGTTCCTGCCTATGTTCAGCATCTGATGGCGCCGCCGCCATCCACGCCGATGTAGCAAGAGGCATGCTTTCTTGGAGTTGAGAAACTTGGTGTTGAGCAGAAGTTGATGCCTCTGGGGGACCATCCTGCAGAAAGCTCTCAATGCCCGCCCACTGCGAAATGAATGTGCGCACATGAACTAACAATCTGCTGATGCTATTGTATGTAAATTATTATTGCAAGCCTGAGGTGAGAAAAGTATCCTGACAGTAATGGATATACAACAAACTGAGGCGATGTCGTCGACATTTTCACTCACCTCAATTGAAGGTGAGTTTATTGGCCCTTGATGATTCTGCTGCCAATCAGGTGTGATGGAAGTCCAAATTTGCTGCTCACTAAACGTTGGAGTTCCTTGATCTGTAAAGTATAACTTTACTCATCAGCATATCAGTTTCGCTGTGTAAGGAGGATTGTGCAGAAATCATAAGAAAAAAGTACGACATAAAAGGGGACAATTGTGGAGCCAACAGGTACCTCGGTAATCACGTGTGTTCAGATCATCAAAAACGGAGGTGCTGGGATCGTAGTTTGCATTTGGGTTAAGTGGCCCAGTTGCCTGGTTGATCTCATCGCAGGGCGCAATTTCCGCTGCTGCAGTTCCTGGAAACGACAAATTCCAGTATAAGACTATTGTGCGTAGTGAGGAATCTAAGAGCAGTAAGAAGCCAATATCCTAGTAACCTTGATGTGCTGCAAGGTGGTCAGCAGAAAATTTTGGTTGTGATGCACCTCGCACTAGAATGGATGGGCCAGCAGCAGAATTTGTACTTGACAAAATTGGCTCAGGAAAATTGCCTTTCATTACATAATCAAATGGAATGCTCTCCAAGTTGTTGCATGCACCTGCTTTCAACTTATGCGCCACAGCCTGCAACCAGAACACCATGTCTACTTATCAAAAGTTCAAGACACTTTTGAACACAATCCAGTGCCCAGTAGAATGTTGAGGTCAGCATGTACCTTTTGAGCCGGTTCAAGTTCATCATATGTGATGTAATCATCATGAAATGCTGCTCCAACAAGTTGATACACACAGTTGAAGAAGAGCACCACATTTCCCTCTTCATTCTGATACTGTTTGAGCTCATGCTTTCCTTCGAGACAGCACTCCTGGGCATGCCTAACCATTTTCTCCCATGAGCTGATATGCCTCTTCATCTGGAGAACCTGCATGGAATCAAATGAAAGTGACATCAGTAATCACGGTAAACAATATAACCGGTGCAAAAGAAAGATAGGGAGAGTTTTTTTTGACTTCTTCACGGAGCTTGTTTGCATCCTTGTTGAAAGCCTTCAAGAAGTCCTGCACTATGAAAATTTGCGCCTTCTGAAGCCTTTTGTGGTAAGTTCCATCTTTGGAGATTTCCTCCAAACGGTACACTTCATCATTTAACTCTGGAGGGTGCCTCTTCTCATTTGCTGCAACGAAATAAAGGACAATGTGTCATACTAAGATAGAACACCGAACGACAAGTTCAATAGCAACAAAGAACAGGCTAATTAGCAACGAGGATTCTCACAGAAGTCCTATACCTTCATTTCTACGATCCAGCACAGTCACTGGCTTCATGACAGCTTCCTGAATGCGAACACCAGTCTTTTCACTCTTGCATACTCTTGCTCCAACAACAAATTTTCGGCTGCGAGTTCTGGATGACCCTTCCTTGAAGCGGAGCCGTCCAAGGGAGGCCTCTCCGTTGATCAACCACACACTGCAATCACCCCCTAACACAAATCCTTGCCCATCCCGACCTTGCACTATGTGGTTGTTGAACTCCTCTTCAGTCCAGCTCTCCCGGCCATCATTGGAGAAGTCACCTCGGAGAACCAGGATCTCAACCTTAATCTTAGATAGTGGACCAGTTGTGATCATTGTATCACCTTCAAATATGCCAATTTTAATAGCTGAATTATTCTCAGCTGTTATATTTTTCTCTGTATAAATTGGAGTCTTCATATCATTCAGGAAACACAGCCGAAAGCTTGTGTTGGACCCACTGGCAGTGCCATGCTCATGGTTTGGTTCATGTCTGAAACACAAACATGAATGACATAAGGCAGTGTTGTGTAATACCACTAAATTACAAAAGAGAAGTAGTGCTAATATTGAAAGCAATCCAAGAGAGAATAAAGGAAAGAAGGGTTTTACCGTCAGACCCATCGGCTTTTAGAATACCGAATAAGTAACGCTCGCAGAGGTTCCCAGACCATCCAGGGACGGTAGGCGTCGTCTAGAGAGCCGAATAAAAGTAGCGCTCTCAGAGGTTCCCAGACCGTCCAGGGGCGGTCGACACCGTTTCGCGTTATGGGTTTTCGTCATTTGACAGGAAATTCTATTCTTATCTTTTACCGACGTACCTGCTGTAGTTAAAAACCCCTAAAGTGCAGTGTAGAGCCCTTTGGACCAAAATGCCCTTGGGGTAGACGGCCACATGAGAAAAGAAAAGAGGATAAAGGGAGGGCAGCCTGGTCATTGCTCAAAGCCAAGAGAGACACGGCCATTCCCCTCTTAAGCCAACCAGCATGCCAGCAGGACACCTCTGCCTATTGCACCTGCCAGCCGTCCAAGGAGATGTGGCAAGCTGCATGCTTGCCATGGCCTGCATGACTGCCACCTCTCCCTTGCAGCCTGCAGAAAACTACACAAGCCTCACTTCTTAAGTCAAGCAACATAGAAAGCCACCCCACCTCCTTTCCCTTCTCAGCCAAAGCAAAGGCCATAACCAAGTCTAGCAAAAGGCAGCCACACCGCACAGAGACAATGAGGACGAGCATATTGGACGAGAGGAAGCAAGGGGGAAGAGGAAGTCGAAGGCGAGGAGCGAGAAACGTGAACGACGTCCCTGTGCTGACCACGACAGCAAGACAACACCGTAGACAGTAACCAGAGGGGGGATCATCCATGACCACCGGGAACCCCCAACCTCGTCCTCGCCCATTCCTTTTCTAGCTAGGCAAGGACGGTAGTATTAGGGGACGGCCGGCCGACTGCAAGCCGTGGCCGGCGAGCTCAACCCGAAGGGAGCGGCCGAAGGCCGAGCCAACCGACGGTGGGACAGGCTTGTGAGCCCATGACCCCGAGTCGGCGAGCTCCGGCCACTGACTCCTGGAGGCGTAGGGGAGGCGCCACAGGGAGCGGTGAGCTAGGGGAGGCGGCAGAGCCACTCACCGCGCTGCGTCGGCGGTTGATTGGCCGAGCGCCCGGCTGCACAAGACCGAGAAGTAGGTAGGATCGGCCTTGGCCACGGATCCGGGAAATCGGCCGGATCCGGCCGTGGCTGGTTGGGCCAGGAGAAAGTGAGAAAGGAGTGAGGAAAGGGTGAGGAGAGGATGAGGCGAAGTGAGGTCGGGCGGCGTGAGCTCTGGGCCCATGAGCCGAGTTAGCTGCCGTCGTCATGCCGCCTAGGAAGTCGCCTGGGCGGTTCGGCTGAGAGAGAGATGAGGAGAGGAGTGAGGCCGGTTCGGCCGAACCAGATAAAAGGAGAAAAGAAGAGAAAAAGAGAAAAGAAAAGAGAAAAAAGGAAAAAAATAAGGGCTTGGTACCTGCACGACGGGTCCTTAACCCCATGCATTTTATGCCAAGATCGGGATATGCGCGTAGAATTGTCGTCGCTTGCTTAAGCACTAGTTCGATATGATGCATTGAGTCGGGTTGACGTTTGTACAGGTGGAGGTCCTGGATTGGAGCCGTCCACGCATCGTCCCCAAGACTAATCAGGCAAGTACATGGTAAAGCGGTAAATTCGGCTATTGTTTGCTGTTAGATGATTGATGGTGCATTACTTACCATGGTACGGTAAGGTAATTATTTCTGTTTGCATGATGGGAAATGATGATTAACAATGGTGAGACATGACATGTCGATATGTATAAATGGAGAACCTGCATTGCATGCATGTCATGATAGTGTTGTGCTGATAGAGGTCCACTTTGTGTGGACGCTCCACAGGAGTGGAGAATGAGGTCTCCGTATGAAAAAGGACGGTCTACTGTGGTCCCCGTATGAAAAAGTACGGGCTTATGATCCCCACATGGAAACAAGGCGGGCCTAGGTGAGCATCGACGGGTGCTCGCTCTGCTATACCGGTATAGGCTAAAGAGATAAGAAAGAAGTGCATGTGAAGTGCATGTGCATAATAATTGGTTGATGAGAATTTAAGATTAAATGGAAACGAGTGGTAAATGAAACTGTAATGGTTCTGAACTGATTCGTAAACCTGTTATTTACTGTTTTGCTTTGTGCTTGCTGAGTCTGTGGACTCACCCTTGCTTTATTTTTTTGGGTGATCATTGAGGACGCCATGCACGGGGCAGGAGTAGCACATGAATAATCTTCACGAACCAGCAACACTCATTGTACCACCTTTTGTCAGTTTATTTTAGTCTCTACTAGTATGCTAGAGTAAGAGCTAAAAGAAAAACTATGATGTATTTGTTCGCTGCTACCTAAATATATTAGTGTTGGCTTAAATCTTCTAGTAATTGAAGGAATGGTAAAAGTTTGCAATGGTGGTAGCATTTCGGGATCAGAGGATGGGCGGGGTGTTACAGTTGGTATTAGAGCGGGCGTTAGGTCCGTGGTAAAGATTTTTGATAACTTAGGTTAATTATTCAACTAAAATTTGACTTAGGCCTAATAATTAAATTAAAATAACACACTGGTGCACCATAGGATGGGGAATGGGTCTTACATTGCATTTACGCTTTCGTTAGCTTTGATGTTGATTTGTGCTGTTGAAATAGATGTTTGTGGGCTAGTTGTGTGATTGTCTATCTGTCTTGAACAGATATGCCGAGAGTTAGAGGACGTGGACGTGGCCGTGGAGGTCGCGGCCGGGGCGGTGGCCGTAGCCATGCCCAAGTGGAGCCACCACTTGAGGGTCAGCAGGAGGCACCTGGCGCAGAGGTTTCTTCTGCTGAGTAGTCCGTAGCCAGAGATCCGGCAAGGTCTTCAGTCTTGTTGCAGGAGTTTTTGGAGGAGGTTCGTGCGCTTCGCCGTCAACCGCCGGCAGCCGTTGTTGCGGCCATACCCGTTGCTGCCCCTACCGCCATTCCGGTCGTATCGGAGGCAAGGATGAGCCTTCGCGAGTGGTTGGCCTTGCGACTAGATATCTTTGATGATTCGGGATCACTAGTCCAAGCTGCGTATTGGTTGCGCCACATGGAGAGGCAATTTAAAGCCCTAGAGATGAGCTCTCAGTTGAAAGCTCTCTTTGTGGCTTTCCAATTGAAGGGTCAGGCGGACATCTGGTGGGAAGGGGTTCTTTCAGCTAGGACCCCTACCCAAGGTCCCGCTACCTGGGAAATCTTCACCGAGCAGTTCAAGGCGAAGTATTACCAAGATTCCTTTGTGGAGAGTATGGAGGTCGCCCTATCGACCTTCGTACAGGGAAAGATGGCCATAGCTGAGTACGAGGCGGGATTCAACAACCTGATCCGCTTCATGCCATCGATCGCGAGCAACAACCTTGAGAGGCCAAAAGGTTCCGCTGAGGGCTCAACTCTGAGTACCGGCATGTCATGGGAGCTACGACGCCATGTGACTTTAGGTCTGTGGTAGTGCAGGCCAGAGGGATGGAGTTGGAGATGCATCTCACTAAAGGACTGCAACCTTCTGGTGGTCCGAGCGCTTCTGGCGGTGACCAGAAGAGAAGCTTCACTGAAGTGGGTGGGTCATCCCAGCGGCCCGCTCCTAAGAAGTCCAATGGGGCCAGCGTCCCCCTACTCATCCAAGTCCAAGACTTCGAGGCCGTCTTCTTCAGTGCCTCGTTCGTCATCGGCGACCTCAACCTTGCGGCCTGTCCTAGGGCAAGGCATGATCTGTTTCAAGTGCGGTGATGGGCACCGTGCTGCTGAGTGTTCCTGGACGGGGAACTATCGGCATTGTGGCCAAGCAGGGCACAAAATGATGGTTTGTCGACAGAATCCCGCTAGCATCATCAAGTGGGAGCCAGTATCTTCATCTTCGTCAAATGCTACACCTCAGGGGTCAGTCCAGATGATGGTGGCTGCCCCTATGTTGCAGCCTCCTCTTTCTTGGGCCCCACCCACCGGGTTTTACTGGCAACCTGCATCAACTCCTCCATTCCAGCATGCTGCACCTCCTCTAGTCCCGTTGCCGCCACAGCAGAGCGTCGGGGCTTTCGCCGCCCCGACACCACCCAGAGTCTACTCACAACCTGCTGCTGAGTCCGCGGGTCGACCTGACGTGGTGACAGGTACCTTGTTAGTGGACTCATGTGAAACCCTTGTTCTTTTCGACTCTGGTGCTACCTATTTATTTGTCCCAGAAAGGCCAAGTTGGGTGTCTAGCAAATTTCCCAATCGGTTGTGGTTAGTACCCTAAGGGGTATCATTGCTAGCTCCACAGTATGCCCTGGCTGTGTGGTTGCAATAGATGGCGAGGAATTTGTTGCCAACCTCATGGTTATTCAGTTAGAGCCTTTCGATGTTATCCTTGGCATGGATTGGTTGCATCGCTACCAAGCTGTGATTTCCTGCTTCTGGAGGACAGTTACCTTGCAAGACCCTTCAGGGAAGAAAATAATCTTTCAGGGGAACGCACCCACGTGTTCCCTCTTGGTGTTGGCCAGCTTGTTTCCTGGCCGACGAACAATGAAGTCTGGGTTACTTCTAGCCCTTACGGAGAAACCAAGTGCGCCGTTGCACATTGAGGATATTCCTGTAGTGCATGAGTATCCCGATGTGTTTCCTGAAGAGCTTCCGGGAATGCCACCCAAGTGAGCTGTGGAGCTCAGAATTGATCTTGTTCTTGGCACAAGACCTATCTCTATGTCTCCATACCATTTGGCACGACGCTTGCAAGAGGAGTTGAAGAAGCAACTGGACGAATTGTTGTCCAAGGGCTTGATTCGTTGTAGTGTGTCACCTTGGGGAGCCCCTGTCCTATTCACTGAGAAAAATGATGGGAGTTGACGCATGTGTATAGATTATCATGCTCTCAATCAGGTGACCATCAAGAATAAATACTCATTGCCTCGTATCGAGGACCTGTTTGATCAATTGAAATGAGCCAAGGTGTTCTCCAAAATTGATCTACAATCTAGGTATAGTCAAATCCGAATGCGGGAACAAGATATTGAAAAGACAGCTTTATTCACAAGATATGTGCACTATGAGTTTACAGTTATGTCTTTTGGACTGACGAATGCCCTTGCTTTCTTCATGGAGACGATAAACAACATGTTACACAAATATCTGGACGATTTCGTAGTGTTCATCGATGATATCCTAATTTATTCCAAGACGGATGAAGAGCATGAGCAAGATCTGAGGCTCGTGCTTGAGACTCTGAGGAAGAATCAATTCTTTGCCAAGCTGAAGAAGTGCGAGTTCTGAATTTCTGAAGTGAGCTTCCTGGGTCATGTAATTAACCAGGAGGGCATTTCGGTAGATCCAAGCAAGATTTCCACCATCATGGATTGGAAGAGGCCATCTAATGTTAAAGAAGTGAGAAGTTTTCTTGGCCTAGCAGGTTATTACCGTCGCTTTGTGAAAGACTTCTCCATCATTGCGAAGCCAATATCTCAACTCACGCGGAAGGGTGTGAAATTTCAGTGGACCGATGAATGTGAACGCAGCTTTAATACTCTGAAAGAGAAGTTGGTCACTGCTCCTATTCTCACACTTCCTGAGCCAGGGAAGCTTTCACGGTCTACTCAGATGCGTCTCGAGTGGGTCTAGGTTGTGTGCTTATGCAGAATAACAAAGTGATCGCATATGCCTCGCGATAGTTGAAGAAGCATGAGCAGAATTACCCTACCCATGATTTGGAGCTTGCCGTAGTGGTTTTTGCTCTAAAAATTTGGAGGCGTTACTTGTATGGAGAATGGTGTGATATCTTGACTGACCACAAAAGCCTCAAATACATTCACTCAGAAAGAGCTGAATTTGAGGCAACGGAGGTGGTTGGAGCTGATTAAAGACTATGATATCACTCTTCAGTACCATCCGAGCAAGGCAAATGTGGTTGCTGATGCCATTAGTCGCAAGATGACACCCTCTGCTCTAGGCTGTCTCGTTGCTGACTTTGAGCGGATGGAAATTTCCTATTGTTTTGCTGGTACAACACAGGCTGAGATGCAGTTGTTGCTGGAATCAGCAATTCCAGAGCGAGTAAAGGAGGCGCAACAACATGATCGGTTGCTTCAGTAAGTGAGGAAGCGGCTTAATGAAGGAAAAACGAGGGATTTCAGCCTTGATGACTCAGGTGCATTGCGATTTAAAGGCCACCTTTACGTGTCGCAGAAGGCTCAAATCAAGGATGACATTTTGAGAGAAGCTCATTGAACCCCGTACACGGTGCATCCCGGTGAGACCAAGATGTATCGTGATCTTAAGAAGAGCTTCTGGTGGAAGAGGATGAAAGTGGATATCGCCAAGTATGTGGCATCTTGCGGGGCTTGCCAGCAAGTGAAGGCCGAGCACAAGCGCCCCGCTGGTCTATTACAGCCTTTGGAGGTTCCTCAGTGGCCATGGGATGATATTACCATGGATTTCTGTAACATCCTGAAAAGTTAAATTTTGGATTATAAAATTTCCTTGCATTAATTGCTGTTATTTTGATTTGAAATTGATTTAAAACATTTCTTAATTAAAGAATTGAGAATTCCAATAGGCAAAAGGAATAAAACAATAGAACATAAAATATTAAAAGGGAGAATCAAAAGATGATCCGATGCCAAAAGAATATAGTTGATCCTAAATAATGGATTATATATAGGGTTAAATCTTTACAAAAGAAATGAGAGAGAAATAAAATAGAAAAGTATATATGTAAATATAAATATTTGCATATGAGAAAATAGAAATAACATAAAGGGGTTTAATGAAGAAATAGATGCAAACAAACTCCACATAAAATTATATATATATATATATATATATATATATATATATATATATATATATATATATATATATATATATATATATATATATATATATATATATATATATATATAAGAGGAAGAAATTAAATAAAACCGAAAAAGGAATAAACCAAGGCGAACCTACGGCCGGCAAATTAACCCCACCTCCATGGTGGAACGACGCCACGGCCTGTCGCGCCTGCCGCCGCTCCTCGCCGACAATGGGCCCACCTGCTGAGGCTTCCCTTTTCTCTTCTTTCTCCTTCTCTCTCGCCTCATTTCCGCCGCCTGCTCCTCCGCCTCCTCTCGTGGCGTTGCTTCCCGACAGTCGAGTCCCATCGCCGGCCGTGGCGCACCACCACCGCCCCCGGCCACCACCCGCCCGCCCATGCAGCGCCACCGCCCGAGGACTTCCTCCGCTCGGTCGTGTCGCCCACCACGTGGCGCCAAAGCTCGCCAGCGTCTGCGGCGCAAAGTCATGAGAGGCAGCCCCGAGGACGCCGACTCGCCGAGTCCCTAGGACCTCGCCACGCTGCCGCGACGCCTCCCGCGCTGCGACGCTGACGGCTCGGACCGCCTCCCGTCACCATTGATTCGCTGATTATAAAGCTGTGCGGCCTCTACTAGGCATCGCCGCACTCCCTCTCCTCTCCTCGAGCAATTGCCCCAAACCCGAGATTGCCGCCGGCCTCCTCTTCTCTCAACTCGGCGACGCCCGCCGACTCAGCCCACCCGAGCTCAATCCTCGCTCCTACACCACCTCCAACACCCAGACTCCATTTCCGGCCTCAAGCTCCCGGCCATCAGACATCGCCGTGCCGTGAGACCTCCCCGCACCGCCATTGCCACCGCTGCCGACCCATCTCGGCAAGGCCCGACCCTCGCCATCGCCACGAGCCACCACGGCATCAGACTACATTTCACGCCGCACGAACCTCTCCGGCCCTCCCGGCCGCCGGCCGCCGACGGCCTCGGCCACCTCCTTGACCTCCTCGCCAGATACCTTAAAACGATATACAAGATAAGGGTAGGCAAAGCCTCCCCGACCACAGCTAAGCAGACCAACTCTCTTCCCCGGCTCCGTGCTGTTCGAGCCCCGGCTCCGCTGGTTGAGCTCTTTCTTTTTTTCCGATCGACATGTGGGCCCTGGCCCCACCTGTCGAAGGCAGCAGAGGCCCGAGCCATCGCGAAGGACCCCACCGCCGAGGCACGGTCGGTCGATTAAACGAAATAAAATATGCAAGTGGGCCCCACTGTCGAGTTTAATAATTTTAGGATTTTATTTAAACTGAGAACTTTGAAATGTTATAACTTCTTCATTTTAACTCCAAATCGAATGAGACAAATTTCTAAATCCGTTTAAATTCAAGATCTATCCAATGGAACTGAAATCATAATTTTCAGAGTTCATTTGAATTTCTGGTGTTATTTGGTTTGATTTTGTTGCCTTTCTTTTTATGCAAATTTTCGCGCCCGGTTAAAATAGCGTACGAGGCACAAGAAGAGGAAGCAGAGGCAGCAGCAGACCCCAACACCCACCTCCAAGAACCTTGTGACCAAGGCGAGTTACCACTTTGACCATATTGAACCCAGAATTGTGCAAATTATTTCCTTTTAAATTATCCATGTACATGCTTTATTTCATGTGTTATATTATGTTTAGATTTTCAGAATGTAGATATACACCCCATAATATGCTTGCTAGTATTACCCGTTGAGACATGTTGATATATGTGAACCTTGTCGCCGTAGTAAAACTAGTATAAAGTAGATTTCCCCAAATAGAGTATAACGTAGCGAATTGCTTAGTCATGCTAGTTAAACGGGGACACTTAGTTGTCCCGAAAACTCTCACATGCAATATGGAAAATGATTTGGGCAGTCATGGTGGGAATGACTGATGAAAAGTTTGGAACTATTATTTTATGTCCCAAAAATCCCCAAACTTGCTTAGTATCTGGGTGGATGATATGGGGGCTGGAATGTGGTGCGGTGGGAGCACAAAAATTATGAAATGTGGTAGGACCACCCAGATAACACTAAGGACTGAATCTTGTCATGTTAGCCCGTGTAAAACAATACAACCACATGTCTGTAAAATACAACTTGGCTAAGAAGCGGATCGAAACTCCCGACTCATCTCACCGGTGAGTGGATAGACGTGGATATGCAAGGCGCGAGGAGGCCTAAAGGGACACCGAGGGAGGTGACGTTCACGGTCGTACTAGCATTGGGCGGAGTGGAGCTGCGTAATGCTAGTAGCCGTGGTGAACATCCGTGCAACGTATGGGACCCACCGCAAGTAGGAGCGACCCATAGGGTGAGATGACTAGTGGAACTAGATATTACGAGCAGTCATGTGATAATCTGTTTGACCACCGACCAAGGAATCAGGTGGGGCAAGAGGTGGATTATCGCTTGTGGTGAAAGTGTACACACTCTGCAGAGTCAAAACTATTCGAATAGCCGTGCCCACGGTCATGGGCGCATATGGGATACTTAACTAGATATAGTTACATTTGAAATGGTTTGTGAAGGAATGGGAGAATAGAGGCGATGGGCGCCCTAGTTTGGAATTGGCCTGGGTTTTGTCCCAGTGGTAAGTTAAGTGGCTATAACACTGAAAGAAACAATAAGATGCAGATGCCATGTAATAGTGGATGGAATCTGTATCGCTATTACAAAGGCTGTACTTCACTTTTATTAAAAAGCTGCTAGATCATAGGGCTTTTTAATTATGTTATTCACATGCAATTTTTGGCAAACAACCAAACCCCAGCCTTCCCTTGATCTAGCCTAGCATGTAAATTATCGCATTCGTGGTAACTTGTCGAGCACGGTGGATAGTGTGCTCACACTCGCAATATCAAAAGCAGAGACAGAACTCGTGGTCACCGTGAGCACGAAGATGTCCCGGTCAAGGAGGAAGGAAACAACGATGATAATTAGGGCGTCGCTTGCGTTTCTTTTGGGCTCAGACAAGTTAGACTTAGGTTGTGTGTGCACGTATATGATCTAGGTCTAGATGATATACACTGCACACATATTCCCCCAGTCGCTTGCCTGTGGCGTTGGCTTACTTTTGTTCCGCTGTGATACTTTGATGACTGATAACATTTGGCCTTAGGGCCCCTTTTGTAAACTATTGCCCGACGTGGCGCAACTGATAACATTTGGCCTTAGGGCCCATTTTGTAAACTATTGCCCGACGTGGCGTATTTCCAACTTTGGATTGTAATATTTGATGTATGCGATGTATGTATGATTCAGCAATGTACTGTGTGCACTAACTACTGATCCAGGGATTAGTGCAAAAATCACAGAGGATTTCGGATTGAAAAATCCGGGTCCGACAATTTCGTAGTCGGCTTACCTCGTACCCAGTGAGGTAAGGATGCGATTTGAGTAGTGGTGGACCAATTCAGTAAGTCCGTGCACTTCATCCCCATTCGCACAACGAACTTGGCAAGTGAGTTGGCGCCCATTTATGTGCGAGAAATTGTGAGGTTGCATGGTGTTCCCAAGACCATAGTTTCGGACAGAGACTCTAAGTTTGTCTCTATGTTTTGGGAGAGCTTGTAGGACGCTCTGGGCACGAAACTCCAGTTTAGTACTACTTTCCACCCGCAGACAGATGGGTAGTCCGAACGCATCATTCAAACACTGGAGGACATGTTGAGATCTTGTGTTTTGTTTTGGAAGGGTAGCTGGGAGGAACATTTGGCATTTGCAGAGTTTGCTTATAACAACAGCTACCACTCCAGTGTTCGAGCAGTGCCATTCGAGGTTCTATATGGGCGGAAGTGTAGATCGCCACTTTGTTGAGATGCCGTGGGCGAGAAGTCCGTTCTGGGCCCGGATTGGGTCCAGCAAACAGTGGCGGAAATTAGACAAAATCTGATAGCTGCCTAGAGTAGGCAGAAGAGCTACGCAGATGTCAGGAGGCGAGAACTAGAGTTCGAAGTAGGGGATCATGTGCTCCTGAGAGTATCTCCCACTAAAGGCATAGTGCGATTTGGTACCAAAGGGATGCTTAGCCCGAGGTACATTGGGCCATTTCCAATTCTGGCACGAATTGGAAAGTTGGCATATCGCTTGGACCTCCCTGAGTGCATGCGAGGAGTGCATAATGTGTTCCATGTTTCTGTGTTTAGAAAGTACTTGCGAGATCCAGAGCATGAGATTGTGTTAGAACCGATGTCCCTAAGGTAAGACCTCACCTTCGAGCCCCGTACAGTTCGGATTCTGGAGGAATCAGAGAAGGTGTTGAGGCATAAAATGATAAAGTATGTTAAAGTGCTTTGGACACATCAGCCTGAGCGAGAAGCTACATGGGAGTTGGAGTCTCGCATGCGTGAGAAATACCCGGACTTGTTCTCCACGGGTATGAGTTAATGTTATGCTTTGTGTAGTTCATTTTTATTTTGTTCTCCTGTGCGGATTGTTGAACGCCAGAATTCAGGGTCGAATTCTGTTAAGGGGGTAGAATGTAATACCGCTAAATTGCAAAAAGAGAAGTAGTGCTAATATTGAAAGCAATCCAAGAGAATAAAGGAAAAGAAAGAAGGGTTTTGCCGTCAGACCCATCGGCTTTTAGAATGCCGAATAAGTAATGCTCGCAGAGGTTTCGAGACCATCCAGGGACGGTCGGTGCCGTCTAGAGAGCCGAATAAAAGTGGCGCTCTCAGAGGTTCCCAAACCGTCCAGGGGCGGTCAGCACCGTCTCGCGTTATGGGTTTTCGTCATTCGGCAGGAAATTCTATTCTTACCTTTTACCGACTTACCTGCTGCAGTTAAAAACCCCTAAAGTGCAGTGTAGAGCCCTTTGGACCAAAATGCCCTTGGGGTAGACGGCCACATGAGAAAAGAAAAGAGGATAAAGGGGGGCAGCCTGGTCATTGCTCAAAGCCAAGAGACACGGCCATTCCCCTCTTGAGCCAACCAGCATGCCAACGGGACACCTATGCCTATTGCACCTGCCAGCCGTCCAAGGAGATGTGTATAACGCCCTAGGGTCCAAACTGGCTTAGGCCTAACCCCATTCTGGATAGGCCACGCACAGGTAGCAATCCACTTGCGCTTTCGTCCTCGCTTCGCGCAAAACGGTTAACCGGCGGTGCTACTATTGGAACTCCTAGACTTATATGTAAGTGCTTCTCAAGTTAAGCTAGCAAGGTGGGACTAACTCAGAAATTCATGTGCACACACACATAGGCCAACATGGGCCAGGGTGTCACAATGTGGCAAGCTGCATGTTTGCCATGGCCTGCATGACTGCCACATCTCCCTTGCAGCCTACAGAAAACTACGCAAGCCTCACTTCTTAAGTCAAGCAACAGAGAAAGCCACCTTGCCTCCTTTCCCTTCTTTGCCAAAGCAAAGGCTATAACCAAGTCTAGCAAAAGGCAGCCACACCGCACAGAGACAGTGAGGAAGAGCATACTGGACGAGAGGAAGCAAGGGGGAAGAGGAAGTCAAAGGCGACGAGCGAGGAACGTGAACGGCGTCCCTATGCTGACCACGACAGCAAGACGACGCCGTCGATAGCAACCAGAGGGGGGACCATCCACGACCACCGGGAACCCCCAACCTCGTCCTCGCCCATTCCTTTTCTAGCTAGGCAAGCAAGTAAGCACCTTACCTTCCACCCTTGTTTACGGCGCCATAGCGCAACACCATAGCACACAATAGCAGTTCGGCTGAACCAGATAAAAGGAGAAAAGAAGAGGAAAAAAGAGAGAAAAGAAAAGAGGAGAAAAAAAAGAAAAGAAAAAAAAGGGGTTGGTACCTGCGTGACGGGTCCTTAACCCCGTGCATTTTATGCCAAGATCGGGTTATACGCGTAGAGTTGCCATCGGTTGCTTAAGCACTGGTTCGATATGATATATTGAGTCGGATTGACGTTTGTACATGTGGAGGTCCCGGGTCGGAGCCGTCCACGCATCATCCCTAAGACTAATCAGGCAAGTGCATGGTAAAGCGGTAAATTCGGGTATTGTTTGCTGTTAGATGATTGATGGTGCATTACTTACCATGGTACGGTAAGGTAATTATTTCTGTTTGCATGATGGGAATTGATGATTAACAATGGTGAGACATGACATGTTGATATGTATAAATGGAGAACCTGCATTGCATGCATGTCATGATAGTGTTGTGCTGACAGAGGTACACTTCATGTGGACGCTCCACGGGAGTGGAGAATGAGGTCCCCGTATGAAAAAAGATGGGCTACTGTGGTCCCCGTATGAAAAAGGACGGGCTTATGATCCCCATATAGAAACAAGGCGGGCCTAGGTGAGCATCGACGAGTGCTCGCTCTGCTATACCGGTATAGGCTAAAGAGATAAGAAAGAAGTGCATGTGTATATGCGTAATGATTGGTTGATGAGAATTTAAGATTAAATGGAAACGAGTGGTAAATAAAACTGTAATGGTTCTGGACTGATTCGTAAACCTGTTATTTACTGTTTTGCTTTGTGCTTGCTGAGTCTGTGGACTCACCCTTGCTTTATTTTTTAGGTGATCGTTGAGGACGCCATGCACGGGGCGGGAGTAGCACATGAATAATCTTCACAAACTAGCAGCACTCCTTGTACCACTTTTTGTCAGTTTATTTTAGTCTCTACTAGTATGCTAGAGTAAGAGTTGAAAGAAAAACTATGATGTATCTGTTCGCTGCTACCTAAATATATTAGTGTTGGCTTAAATCTTCTAGTAATTGAAGGAATGGTAAGAGTTTGCAATGATGGTAGCATTCCGGGCCCAGAGGATGGGCGGGGTGTTACATGTTGTTCAGTTGGCATTTCCTGAATTTAACATGTACATACTTCTTTGTTCCATCATAGAACAACATGAAATGGAAATTGTAAACTATCTTTTGGGGAAAGTTCATAAGCTGAATGCTTGGAGGTAACGGAAATGAGAACTTGACAACAATCGGAATGAAACATAGGTACTACATTTCAGGTTGAGGAAAAAAAACATAGACAGCACATGATTTTGGATCTCTTACCTAGTGTATTGATCAGCCTGGCGATTGGAATACAGACGTGCCAATTGTTTCTGCAATTTTTATATGAGAGAGACATTATGAGCTTATAAGAATATCAAGTGGATTCCTCAGAAAAGGATGAACACACCAGGAAGCGATTCTGGAAAACATGAATCTAACCACTTCATGGCGGAGACCCTCAATCTGCCCCTGGAAACTTTCCAATTTGCTGTGACCAAATAAACCGAAAAGGAGAGGGGAAAAAACAAGGGTGAGCTTCAAATATATATCACGCCTTTGTAGTTTCCATATCACAATATAAATGCAGATTGTGTTACCAAATCCAAGAGTCAGACACGGTACCAAAAGATCTTCTCCAAACAAAATTCGATTACATAATGCATACTTCATGTGGTTTGATGCAAAACAAAATGTACATTAAGCATTTAACTTTAAAAATCTAACATAGTTACATAGGTAGCAATAGTCGCAGGAAGGACTACTGGTCAAATAAGGACTGAACTACATTTCCATTGTGTACAGTTGCAAATTTTAATAAGAAAAGAAGTACAAGTGAAACATAAAAAGACAAAAAATTTGGAAACACACATACAACAACTTCTTGAAATTACACCTGCAAATTGTATTGCAAAGTACTTCTATTTTTTTCATAGATGATGCCAGAAAATAGGAAACCAAAATAGGGGGATAAAAGGAGTGCTCCTTCATGTGTAAAGATTTGTAGCAAAAAATCATATACTCTGACCTACTAGTGGATCAAAGGTGTTACCTCTCGAGAAGGGCCGATAACGACATACATAAAAGTTGTCTTAAAATAAGTACTACACACAAAATTTTGCACTGAACGCAGTACTACAAATCTACGAGATAAAAAAAGTCTGGTTCTTTTTTGCTTTAGAAAAGAATCCATGGTGTTACAAGAGAGGGAAAACACTAATTGTAAAAGAGGAAAAATTCTTACCTAGAAACTACGCCATGATACTTGTGAAAGACGCGATCTACATGTTTCTGAACCTGTGCAACCATAGGATGGTCATGTCAGGCACACAAAAAATGGAACATAGAGAGGTTGCCAGAGGGAAAACAGTGCCACATGTCAAAAAAGATCCAAGAAAAATCCAATCTTGTCGTATGTTTTCTCTACTTTCTGAGAGTTAGTATTGGTTTACCATATTTCGTTAAAGCTAGACATTTCTTTTCCAAACCAATCTTTATTGTCATGTACCTTTATGTTTTAGGATCCTACCACAAAAGACGTAAGTAGCTAGTACAAAAAGGCAGTTCTTGAACAAAATTTAGATTGTCATGTACCTTTATGTTTTAGGATCCTACCACAAAAGGCATCAGTAGCTAGTACAAAAAGGCAGTTCTTGAACAAAATTTAGAAAAAGGTTAATTACTAGAATTCTACCATAAAGGCGTAAATAGACTTGTGTGTCCCATCGATACCCCAATTGGCCCCTCAAAACACCCACCAAATTGGGCAAGAAACTAATGATTGGGAGAGACAGGCGATTGATTGAACAAACTCATACTACTAATTCTGGCAGGGACAAGATCCGCGAGCTCAGCTCACCAAGCGGCCAATCTGGGAGAGGCTGGCCGTCACCGTGTTCCTCACACTCCTGCACACACAAATTATCATTTTTTCCCGATCAAAGACGGACACAAATTAACAGACAGATGGAGGAATCAAGAAATGGATTCAAGAACCAGTTCGGCGGGTGGGGGCACTCACACTCGCACCAGGAAGAGCACGACGAGCAGGATCTGCCTCAGCTTCCGGCTCCCCGGCGACGGCGGCATCTCCGCCGCCGCCGCCTCGCCGCCATCTCCGACCGACACCGTCATCCTCAGGCGCTTTGCCGGCGGATGGGCCATCTCTCTCTCTCTACCCCCGGTGTGCTCTTCTTGTGTTCTTGGCGCGGGGAGCTAGTGTGGAGCAGGAGTATCTCTTTATAGAAGGAGAGGCGGAGTTCGTGCGCATCGATCATCGTCTCCATTCCGTCGACACGGCTCATGAGCTCCGCGGAAGATTGTGTGATGTTTCTCTCGCGGGGAGGAGGAGAGAGAACGCATCCCGCTGGCTGGATTCGCAAAGATAAGTCTGTATTGAGTTGCATGCACCAACCAATTCACCCAAAAATTTAAATTGATGAAGAAAAATAGGCAATTCACTTATACTTCAACACCCCCCTCACGTGTAGGCTTCCTTAGACCTAATACGTGGAATAGAAATGGACTACAATTAATTTTTTAAATTACGTCAGCTAGGTCTTGAACTCGAGACCTCTTGACTCTGATACCATATTGAGTTACATGCATCAATCAGTTCTCCCAAAAACTTAAGCTGATGAGGAAAGATGGGCAATTCACTTATATTTCAACACTCTGCTTCTTGTCCATGACAGCTTCAACTTCTAATTTCTAACTTTTTAATTTTATCTTTTCTAATTTTTTAGACATTTTATGCTTTTTCTCTTATTCTTTTATATTATTCATGGTAATGATCCCGCACGATTGGACTGAAAAATAGTGACTTATGACTAAAATTACACTGTAGTTGGCTAAAATTACACTGTAGCTGAATGTGGTTTATTTGGCGTAATTAAATTTAAAACATTTAAAAATAGAAAAAAAATATGTTAGCTCATCACGGACAACGCAAATGAATACGGGAAAAAAGAACCGGCAAAAAGGCTAAAAAAGCCAAAAATACGAAAAAAAACGAATTTTATGAACAGTAAAAAATAAGCTTGAAGCTTAAATCAAAATGAGTGGGAATTTATCTTTTTTTATTTTTAAAATTTTAATTACACTGAAAAAGCTACAAATAACTACAACACAAAAACCGCTACAATATAAAATAACCTAGAAGCTCAAACTTAAAAGCCCAAATGAGCAGCGGTTTCTTTCGTTTGGTAGCCACTAGCACCGATGCCGCTCGGTTGGGTTGAAATAAACTGGTTTATGGCTGAAATTATACTGTAGCTGGCTGAAATTACACTGTAACTGATGGTGGCTTATTTGGCGTAACTAAATTAAAAAAAATAAAAAATAGAAAAAGTAAGTTAGCCCATCACGGACATTGCAAACGAATATGGGAAAAAAAGAAGCGACAAAAAAGCTCAAAAAAGATAAAAAAATTAAAAAAAAGATGAAATTTATGAATAGTAAAAAATAAGTCAGAATCCAAAAGCTCAAGCCGAAATAAGCAGAGCAATGTCAGGTATGGATGGTTAGTTTTATCGGTTCCTCCTTCCTCGTAGAAAATCTTTCACACGAGTGGTGAAGTCAATTATTAAATGTAAAGTGTGATGGGATCAATTTATCGAGATACCATATGTATTATCTAGGCCCCGCTCGTTTTGGCTTTAGCTTCTGGCTTCTGGCTTATTTTTCACTATTCATAATTTCGTCTTTTCTGAACTTTTGGTTTTTTTAGCTTTTTTGTCGGTTCTTTTTTTGCCATATTCGTTTACGTTGTTTGTGATGGGCTAACATATTTTTTTTTTAATTTTTTTAAATTTAATTATGTTAAATAAGTTTCTGTCAGCTATAGTATTTTTTCAGCCATAAGCCACCAAAAATAAGCCAAAATGATCACCACCCTAAACGATGTACATTCGTCGATGGCATTGCAGGCGCCACGGTGGTCGCCACCGTTGTCCGATTGGCCGTTGGGATCACGGTGGCGGTTTCTCAACAACTAGGCTCACAAACTGTGTAGGGTGTAGACGAGCTTCGTACAACGGCGTCAAAGCCAACCTCTCTCTCTCTCCTCTGCAGGTAAGCATGAATTCAAGCTTGCATGACTAGTACATGCTCTTATATATATATCATCAAAGTAAATTTTAGAGGTCAAATTGGTGGAAAGGTTTTATCTCCTAAGAATTGCAGTACAAAAGGACATTTAAGTTCTCGCTCTGTTTAGCTGAGGTAAAGACTATTTTTCGGGTTTTCTATGTATCTGTCGACTAAGACGGGATCTCTTTTATGCTTTGAGTTTTCTATGATTTTATGGTATTTTATGATATTTCTGCATACTTTTTAAATATCAAACACATTGACTTACGATAAATTTGACAGAGTAGTAAAAACGAAATGCGCACGGATACTTCACATATTTTTAGTGGCATGATTAAAATTTTCCCAAAAGTAATAGCGAAAGGTGGGCATAGGAGAACTGTGTCCATGTCTCAAAAGACAAGTAGAAAAGAACGATGGCGGTAATTTATTTGATATTAGCTTATCAAGTTCTTGCCGCGACGGAGACATAATAGCGTATAAAGCTTTCTAGGTGCCGGACAAATCTTCATGCGCACGATTTAATGAAACAAGCAAGGTGGCATACACACTTACACAGATATTATCTTTAAAACATGTTTAAATAACTTAGAAATACATATTTAATTTTGTTTTTTTAATATATTGTTGTAGAACTTTATTTGTAATATTTTAATATGATATATTTTAAGAGAGAGAATACTTACTCTATTTTTGAATACTTATCACATGTGATCAAAACCTTCTTTCTCGAATGCTTCTATAGCAAAACAGCAAACATAGCATAAAATAACATTTTCCATTTAATTGTATCATCATCATCTCTTTCTTTCACTATTGCAATGTTTGTCTATATTATATGCTCATAATGCATATGACATAACTTATACCAGTATAGCCGAGTGAATATCCGTCAATATATCACCCTCTCAATCCCTCCATCCCATGGAGGTCCATCGAATAAAAGGTCAGAATGTTTTCTTTTTATGACAATTTTTTAGCATATTCCCTTTTTTTCTTAGAAATTGTAAACCACTTGTCATTGACTTTTATTACATAATAGATTTTGATTCCTAATTTATACATATACAAATCAAAATTCTTACTTTATTTTTTCTTCTCAAATTAGAATATTCCTAGAATTTTAATTTTGAATAAAACCAAACTTTCTATTTTTCACCTAGTTTGCAACTAAAAAATTGCTAATTTCCTTTTACTTTTATTTTGAATTTGTATATTTTTTGGATTGTACGTCTTATAGGCTTTCTTTTTCAGTTTTAGGTTGGTATCCGTACATAAATCTAGCTACTAACTTTTTATTTAGATTTTTTGTTACTTTTTATTGTACCTAACATAGACTCTTTATTTTAATATAGATTTTATTTTTATTTAATTTTGAATTTTAGTTTTAGGTTAGAATTCATATAGAAATGTAACTATTGATTTTAGATTATTTTTATTCCAAATTTCAGATATGTAGGGGTTTTTATTTGGAGTTCATTTGGAAATCAAATTGCTAATTTTCTTTTATTTTTATTCCGAATTTCTATTATTTTGTGTTGGTATTTTATTTAATTTTGATATCTTTTTTAGTTTGAATTTGGAGTACAAATCTAACTACTAGTTTTTATCTAATATCTATTATGAATTTCAAATATGTATGGGTTTTAATTTGGAGTTCATATTAATATCAAAATGCTAATTTTATTCTATTTTTAATTCTAAATTTCTGTTATTTTTTGTTGTTATTTTTATTTAATTTCTAGTATCAATTTTAGGTTAGAATTCGGATACAAATCCAACTATAATTTTTCTTCTGAATTTCAGCTAAGAATTGGTGTCAGTTTGGAGTTCGTATGAAAATCACACTGTTAATTTCCTTCTATTTTTATTCTGAATTTACGTTAGTTGTTTATTTGATTGTGAATCTCAGATTTAGGTTAGAATTCGTATACAAATAAATGACTATTTTTATTTTTGCTGAATTTCTTTTATTTTTTATTGTACTTGGCATTAACTCTTTTTTTTTTATTCTAAGTTGTTATAATTTAGGTCAGCTAGATAGATAGTTAGATATTTTTCTTTAAATAATAGCATGCAATGCTTGTAATATATAGTTCCGCTCAGCTAAGGTCCACCAGATCAAGAGCCAGATATTTTGTTTTTATGTGGGAATTTATAATCTATTTCTCTTTTTTCTTAGAAGCTCTAAAAGTTCTATAGTGAGCTTTCAATATATAATAGATTCGTTCCGACCTGCAACCATATTAAGATGCTTTAAGATATATGCATGCCCTCGATCTTTTTAAGAGGGTTGGGAAAAGACCAGGTTTTATATGATATATTGTTCTGTACGTGTCTTTCATTTCAAAGAAGAATTTTGAAATCAATTCCTACTAATTCCAAATTAAGGGCAGTTCTCGTGTTGTTTTGCAAGAGACCCAGCACAGAAAATGGATATACACTAATGGATTCTGACATATTATTTTTTTTCTGGATGCACACCCCTCTTCTCATCATGCTAATGTAAGGGTTGAGCCTACGAGGCAACGGCGTACTGGATCTGGCGACCTTTGCTGCCTACAGACATGTTTGGTTGCTTCCCATACTTACGCGACATTTTTGTGCTACAACCAGGGAAAAATAATTCGTCTTGCAAAAAAATTCGGAGCCCGGCGAAATGAACGAAATTCTAAAATTTCGTTTATTTTGGCCGAAATTTTGGATAAACCATTCAAATATCATCTGAATTTTGATAAGAATTAACCAAAATTTAAATAAATTTTACACAAATTTTTAAAAGAGATAAATTCGGATAAAATTTAACTGAATTATTTGCATTTCGCCACCCACCGAAACGGCCGAAATTTCGGCGAATATTTAACCCTGGCTACAACAGCCAAAACAGTCGCCAAACTTGTGGCAAAAAATAGCTAACAAACTAGTGTATGACAGGTGTAGCAGGGGCTAATTAAGAAAATATGGCACACATAACCGTGCCTCCGAGTCAAAACACTTGCTACGAAGAAGTTAAAGTTTAGCAGTGAAATTTAGCAGTGAGATTAACAAGAAGGCCCTGCACCTTTGACGTACGCATGCGGTATAAGTACGTGGTTTCGAGTTCGCTCGCTCGTGTGGAGCGTGCGTGCGTACGTGTGGAGGAGGGGAGGTGTTTCGAGTTTGGGGTATAGGTGGTTTCGGCGTCCGACCGAAGCATCACGCGTTCTTCCATCTTGCATGCGAGCCCATGCGATGAACATCCACGCGTACATGTAATGATGTATGTATATATATCTATCTGAGGGAAAAAAGACACAGCTCCGAGAGGCAGGAAGTTGCACGCATTGTGGGACGAAACGCAGCGCAGATTTTGCGTTTCTTTCTCAGAACAAGAAGAAACATTAATTAACGCTGGGATTGTATGTTTCTTGTATGACTTTTGAATAAAGCTCAGCCTAATGTATCTTCCTCTCCAGTCTCCATTCCCAGTAGTCTGAAAATACAGCGAAAAGCCAGTAATGTTTCAGGGCATTGTCTCTACATTTTGAACAAAAAAAAACATTAATTAACGTGGGGATTGTATGTTTCTTGTATGACTTTTGAATGAAGCGCACAGCCTAATGTATATATCTTCCTCTCCATTCCACAGAAGCTGCAGGGCTAATAGTCTGAAAATACAGCGAAAAGCCAGTGATGTTTCAGGGCATTGTCTCTACATCTTCTCATACTTTTCCTTCTTCTTGTCGCATTCCCTCCTCCCATGGTCGACAAGGAACTAAAGATGCTCGTCATTTGCGCGTATTTAGAATTAGGGAACGCGATCGTATGACTCTCGATGACTCGGGCCTCGGTCTTCACGCGTTGGAATTGCAGGGCAGGATAAATCTATGCGTGTTGATCATGGCTAACTAAACTACCTTTTTGATTCTTGCAGAGTCCTTGTCGCCTTCTTTTTGCCGGAGCAAGTGGTTTCCTTTCTCTTTTTTTGCTTTTTTATTTGACGAAATCCTTGCCTCCTCCTCCTTCTTCTTCTTCTTCCTTTGAGGCAGCCTTTTTCTGATTTCTCTCAAGATAGATGTATCCATTTGTGTGGGGAGCGAAATTATTTCATTGTTATCGTTGACGAGCTCAACTGTTTGAAATATGGAGAGACTGAATTTGGATTTCATGGACTATGGTGCGAAAATTAAAATTGCAGTTCTTCAGATTAGGTCACTGCAGGTGAGTGCTTGATCAAAAGAAATGATAATTGACAGAACTTTGTGTGTGATACCTGCTAATTTTGGATTTTTATTTGCAATGGAACTTTTACAACTCATGATCTTCGATCAAAAACTGAAGAAGAAATTAGCTCATCAAGTTTACTTTGAACTATCTGGAATAATTTTGTACATATGACGTCTCTAACGATGTCAAATTTTCTGTTCTCACATGAATCAGGTGAGCAGATCGAATTGTACTTGAAGCAGGAGTACAAGATCGAAATTCTTTCATATTTCTGCAGTGCAGCTGGTTCAGTAAATTACAGGTTGCATTCGCACCAAATATGTACAGCTTTTGTATGAATTTACACGCAATATTACTGTTCAGAAAATAATAGAACAAATACCAGTACAAATTAAACGTCGTCACCAACTAACACACAAATTTAGAGAGAAAGATAAAAAATATCATGACGTATATAAGTGCCAACTACACTTCTGTATGTTTCTTCTGGCAATCTATTGACATAAGAACTGATCAATGTTATTGCCTAGCCAGTCTTCACACAGCTGGTTGTTCTGCTCCCAATTCTAGGGTATCATGACAGTTCTCTTTGAAGCTGCTGTGCCTTGAGTACATTGGAACATCAGTTAAAGCGCTCACGGAGTAAAGAGATGCATCAAACTGATCTAGCACTGGTTGCTCTTGATACAACTGACGGACTGAAGCATCTGCAAAGGAAATATCAGTGAGTATAGGATTTTTCTACGGATTACAAATTTCTACTCTTGGTCCTTGATCATAACCTAGGGAAATTGTTGATTACAGGGAATAAAAATGGCCAAATTATTCTGTGTGAAGTAATTACCATTGTTAGCGAAAGGTATGTCATAAGCCTCATGATCCATTGCCAATGATGCTTGATTCAATACCACTGATCCTGCAATTTCATTCGCAGCAGTAGTCGGGCAATGGAGTGTCACCGAACCTGTAATCTCATTTGCAGCAGTACTTGCACAGTATTGTTCAGAGCCAAAATCCAGGAAAAAACTGATGTCAAAAGATTCATCCTGGGAGAGTGTGATTCAGTTAAGAATATCAGATATAGATCAAATGTTACATGAACGTTGGGTGATGATCAATGTGGGAACCCAGCAAGAGATTTAGAGCCTCTCTTTGAAGTCTAAGCTGTTCTTTTCAAGAAAATGGCAAAAGAAAAGAAGAAACCAACTAGAGAAATGCTTCCATGCTTTCTTGAAAGAGAATTGCACTGGTCCTAAAGAAATCAAGGGGTCTTCACTGTTAACCATTAATAACTGTAGCTGCTCCATGTTCCGGGTAATTTCCTTTTTGTGAAAAATACAAAAAGCATTCCTTGAGAAGGAACATTTTTTTTGAAAGGGGCAGGAGCGCTACCCAATTGATTAAGAGTGCAAACGTGAACAAACAGAGAGAGAGAGAGATAGAGCACAGCGCAATGCACAAAGGGTGCCTGGCCGATCAATATAATCAGGCCCGGATCGGTTAAACCGGGAAAGAGATACAAACATGGAAGGTGACGGGATTGCATACTATACATATCCTGGCCACCAAATATAGAATGCACACACTATCGTTAACACCCCCCGCAGTCGAAGCGTCAGGCTCCCGAATGCAGAGACTGGACCGAAAATCCATGAAAAGCTGAACCGGAAGTCCTTTGGTCATGATGTCGGCGAACTGATGGGACGACGGAACATGCAGGATGCGGACTTGGCCAAGAGCAACCTTCTCTCGAACAAAATGGATGTCGATCTCGATGTGCTTTGTACGTTTGTGTTGCACGGGGTTGGCAGCCATGTAGACAGCGCTCACATTGTCGCAAAAGACAACGGTGGCCGTGCGGAGGAGAGTATGAAGTTCACCAAGGAGCTGTCGCAGCCAACAACACTCGGCAACAGCCTGGGCAACAGCACGGTACTCGGCCTCGGCACTGGAGCGGGAAATGGTGGCCTGTCGTTTGGATGACCAGGACACAAGGTTGTCGCCGAAGAAGACACAATACCCTGAGGTAGAGCGGCGTGTGTCGGGGCAGCCCGCCCAGTCAGCATCTGTATATGCCGTGAGAGAGGAAGCTGGTGACGCCTGGAGGAAGAGTCCCTGGTCCAAGGTGCCCTTGATGTAGCGAAGGAGTCGCTTGATCAGAGCCATGTGGGCATCCCGTGGAGCATGCATGTGAAGGCATACTTGCTGGACGGCATACTGAATATCGGGCCGCGTGAGAGTGAGGTACTGTAGCGCTCCAGCAAAGCTGCGGTACTCAGTTGCGTCACGGAGCGGCTCGCCAGTCGAGGAAGATATCTTGGCCTTCGTGTCGATCGGAGTTGCAATCGGATGGCACTCGGCCATGCACCTGTTGGAGGAGATCGAGAGCGTCGCCTGCGTGAGAGATGAAGGCCAGTTGCACGCCGCACGGAGATGCCGAGGAAGAAGTGCTGCGCGCCAAGGTCGGTCATGGCGAACTCGTCGTGTAGCCTGGTGGAGAGGTGTCGAAGGAGACGGGTAGACGATGCCGTCAGGATGATGTCGTCGACGTAGAGGAGCAGGTAGGCGAGGTCGGCGCCGTGGTGTACACGAAGAGTGATGTGTTGGAGGCCGGAGGTGAGGCCGAGGTGGGCGCGTGAGCGGCAAACCGCCGATACCACGCGAGGGGCTCGCTTGAGCCGTGAGAGAGCGGCCGGAGGAGGCGGGCGTGGTCGGGCGGGCGGTCGATGAAGCCGGGAGGCTGCTGGCAATAGACCGTCTCGTCGAGGGTGCCATGGAGGAAGGCATTCTTCACATCAAGTTGATGGATGGGCCATGACTTGGGCGGCGATGCTAAGGACGACGCGGATGGTGGCGGCTTGGCGGCGTGACTAAATGTTTCATCATAGTCAACACCTTCTTGTGAGTAGTCGCGAACGACCCACCGGCCTTGTGGCGAGCAAGAGTCCGTCGGCATGGAACTTGTGTTTGAAGATCCACTTGCCGGAGGCGACGTTGGCGCCGGAGGACGGGCACCAGAGACCACGCCTTGTTGTGGATGAGGCGTCGTACTCCTCGCGCATAGCACGCGCCCACTGTGGATCAGCAAGGGCAGCCTTATACGTCCTTGGCACGGGTGAATGTGACACAAGTGGCAGAGAGGTTAAGGCGCTCAATTGGCTTGACGATGCCGACTTTGGGCGAGTCACCATATGGCGCTGACCGGTGGCCGGGCATGGCACAAGAACCGGAGGAGAGTCCGAGTGGTGCGCGTGCAGCAATTATGGCCGAGGACAATGAAGTATCCGGAGAAGATGCTGACCCTCTTGGGTGGGTTGAATACATCTCGTGTAGGCGACAGAGGCCGGCACCGCAAGGCCCCGGAGAGGTCGGAGTGGGCGCAGGCACACCACCTGGCATGAGTGAGGCCCTTCCGGTCGGTGTGAGCTCAGGTCCACCAGGCGACGTGGGCGGGGCCCGTCCGTGTGTGCCAGAGTGCCCCTCGGGGAACACTAGCCCAGGCGAAAACACCGCCCGAAGCACCGTTGGCCAAATAGGGGCGCCACCAGGCGAGGAGGCCGGTGCACCGGTGGCCCAATGAGGGGCCTTGATCTTGTGGGACTACACACCCGTCAGGCGTCATCATCATCAAGAAATTGAAGGCCGCTCGGTGAAGGTGAAGCCGCTGAGGCGTGGCAAAGGAAACACTGTTTGCCGAATAAAACATGCCGAGACACAATCACCTTGTTAGTGGATGGATCAAGACAACGATATCCCTTCTGTGAGGATGGGTAGCCAAGGAAAATACAAGCAACGGAGCGCGGGGCAAGTTTGTGTTTGCCACCATGAGAGATTAGGATAACACGGACAACCGAAAAGCGGAGATGGGTGAGGTCGGTGGCGCACCAAAGAGTTTTTCATGAGGGAGACAAAACCGATTGGTTGAGAGGGTCGACGGTTGAGAAGGTATGTGGCTGCGGAAAGAGCTTCTGCCCAATATGAAGCCGGCATGGAGGCTTGAAAAAGAAGGCAGCGAATGACGTTATTGATGGTGCGGATAGATCTTTCGGCTTTGCCATTTTGTTGGGAGGTATAGGGGCACGAGGTGCGCATGAGAATGCCGTGGTCGTGGAGGTGGGAGAGAAGGGCGGTGTTGAGAAATTCTCGGCCATTGTCGGTTTGAAAGAATTTAAGTGGGAGTTGGAATTGAGTGTGGGCATAGGAGATGAACATCCGGGCGTGTCGAACGCATCGGATTTTTGTTTCAAAGGAAAAGTCCAATAGTAGCGAGAAAATCATCAACTATGACAAGATAGTAGCGAAAGCCATAATTACTAAGAATCGGAGAGGTCCACAAATCACAATGAAGTAATTGAAAAGGTGCAGTGGTAACACTAGTAGAACGACCGAAGGGTAATTAACATGTTTGCCTAGACGACATGCATGACAAGAAATGGAATCTGAATGACAAGAGGCAACAGGCAAGGTTTTGTGGAGGTGGTAGAGGACGTCTCGGCCAGGGTGTCCAAGACGGCGATGCCGATATCCCGGAAGTAGTGGTGGGCGAGTAGCGGTGTGGACGAGCGCGCGAGGGGCGGTGTAGAGGTCCCGGCGCTATTGGAGCGAATATCACGGTCCCGAACGTGGATCCTTCACGGAGAAACCAAAGGATCAAACTCGATAGAACAATTGTTATCACGAGTAAATTTACGGACGAAAAGAAGATTTTTAATTAACGAAGGAATAACAAGGACATGATTAATAGCAAAAGGAGCAGAGGATGAAGGCGGGATGGTGCGGCCGACACGGAGAGCAGGAACGGAAGAGCCGTTACCGACGGTGGATCTATAGTGGGGTGAATCAAGGGGCGAGAGGAGAAGAGGATACCGTCATTTGATGCCATATGAGAGGTGGCTCAGAGTCCATGACCCATCCGCCGTTGTCATGGGCTTGCATAGACAAGTTGTTCATGGCATCGATGAGGCCGACTTGATCCCACGAGGCTGGTGGCTCCATCGGAAAAACCACCGCAAAAAGCGTCTTTGTGGTGCCGGGCGTGGGTGTCGCGGACCAAGGAGCCCCGACCACGGCAGACGCCACGCAGCATCCACGGTTGAGGTGGCGCGTTGCTCCCCAGCTTGTTGTCCATGGATTGTACAACATCCATGGTCCGCCGATGGTGCAAGACGTGGTCCTCCTCGTGAGCCGCCTGCTCGGTGTCGCCGTTGCCATTGCGTTGGCCGCGCCCTCGGCCGCCACCACGTCCGTTCCGTCCGCCTCTCCCTCGTGTGGAACCCGAGCCCCGGCTGTCGGAGAAGGGAGCTTGGCCACCGGATCCCGAGGAGTTCGCCAACAGTGCGGTGTCGCCGCGGGGCGTTGGGAGGATGTCGCATTTACGCAAGGAGAAGAGATGATCGTTCCCTCGTAAAACTTGGAAAGGGCACTGCGGCGGAAGGAGCTCGACACGGTTGGAGAAACGTGCACGAGTCCACGTATCATGTTGAGGACGAGTGTGCGATCGGAGACCGGTTCGCCAAGATCCCGCACACATCGGCAAGATTTTGAGGCGGCGATGAATCATCGCGACATCTTGCCTTGACAGATCTTTGCGGAACTTCGGTCTCCAGGTAGATGATCCTTGTCTCCCGGTTGTCGCGGAAGACGGCTTCGACGGCAAGCCAGAGTTCGTGTGCCGACTGATCGGGCTACATGACGATGTCGAGGACGTCGTTGGCAATGGAGCGATGAGAAGCGGTGAGGGCGGCGAAATCGTCTTGCGCCCATGTCCCTATCCGACGTCGGAGGGAAGGGCCAAGAACATG